>BSUD01000001.1:147286895-147394427 GCA_033239045.1 Fagopyrum esculentum
AAAATTTATTTTCGATAAAAGTATCTATGAAAATTTAATAGCGATAAAAACAAAGTCAATATGTCATCTACTTACGAAGTTTTGACTACAAGTCAACCAAAAATAAATAGTGAATGATACAAATAAACAGTCAATCTGACAATAAAGGGTGTAAATCCATCTTGCTAGTTGACATATTCTGCTAATACTGAATAATGAACTACTCGAATAATCATGTTGTCAAAAAGGAAAATTATCTATAAATGGAAAGTAGAAAAAAAACAGAATATTTCGCCACAATAAACAAAAATGGGGAAATTTTTCCCAAATTAGCTTCGGAGAAAAATTATTCACCAATTACACGAGATTTTCGGGTTGGAGAACAAGCGCGGTCCTAGACCGCATCTATTGCAAAAAGAAGAGCGATTACAAACCGCGCTTTAATATTCTGATTAAACAAAATACAAAAATAAAAAATAAACAAACATTACACTTAAAGACGCGGTCCTGGACCGTGCCCATATATATATATATATATATATATATATATATATATATATATATATATATATTTAAAAAAACTGCCTTATAGGCGCGGTCTATAACCGGACCGCGCCTCTTTAGCTTTTTTTTTCTTCCAAAAACGTTACACTATAGGAGTGGTCTAGGACCGCACCTCTATTTGTGTTTTTATTATTTTTATTTCGGATATTAAAACGTTGTCCTCGACAACTCGTTTTACAAATAAGAGTGCGGTCTAAAACTGTGCTTCTACTTCGAACCACAAATCTCGTGCATTTTGGTGAATTATTTCACTCCGAGCCTAAAACGGGAAATTCTTTTGAAGTTTCGTTCACTTTGGCAAAAGATCCAAAAAATATTAAAATATAACACAATAATAGTGATATTTAAAAAAATAATAAATCGTATGAAACAATTTAATTAATGAGAGAAGCAACAACCCATCTTAAAATGATTTTTTTTCACAAAAAAAAAATTTTGGAGGGTGGGGCGGCTGCCCCCCTAAGGGCCGCCCCTACCATTAACCAAGGTTCAATACTCAACTTTAGTAGTTGATCGTAATATGATCGGCAACTTCTTTTAAAACAAGGACATTAGATTATGCTCATGGAAAGTAATATGGTCGGCTGCTTCTTTTAAAACAAGGACATTAGATATTGCCCATGGAAAGTAATATGGTCGGTTGCTTCTTTGAAAACTAGGACATTAGATTATGCCCATGAAAAACGTAGAAGGCACTTACTGAGCATCTGTCATATTATTCACTTCCTTAGTTTGCATAAGAGAATGTTGAGATGGCGTGATTGTTAGATGAGGATATGAAGAATTGCAGATCCAATGTTGCATCGAGGTACCGGAGAAGGCATTTCGCGGCTTGTCAGTGGATTTGTTTTGGAGTATGCATGAATTGGCAAATTTTGTTGACAGCAAATGAGATATCCGGTCGAGTGAAGGCTAGATATTGCAGGCTGCCAACAATGCTTCTATATTTTGTGTGGATCATCAAATGGTTTTGATGTAGGAGTGGAATCAAAACTAGAAGCCATGGGTGTAGAAACCGGTTTTGAGGAGCTCATGCTGGCCTTGTAGACAAATTCCCGAATGTATTTGGATTGAGAGATCGAGAATCCTTCATCACTTCTCTAGATTTCAAGACCTAGAAAGTAGTGTGCTTGTCCAAGATCCTTCAACGAAAACCGGTTAGATAAGGTTGATATAAAAATTTAGAGGAAAGGAATTTGTCTAATGCAAACACTAACAAGTCATCCACATACACTAGTACAAAAACAAATTGCTTCCCTTGATGAAAGATGAACAAAGAGAAATCAAAGATAGACGGAGTAAAACCCATAGTGGTTAGAGAATCACTCATGCGGGAGAAACAAGCTCGTGGAGCTTGCTTGAGGCCATAGAGAGACTTACAAAGTTTACATATATGATTTGGAAACTGAGCATTGATGAAACCTGGGGTTTGAGAGGAATAAACGTCTTCTTCAAGGGTATCATAGGGGAAAGCGTTTTGAAAGTCCAATTGGTTGACGAACCACCGGTTCACGACAGCTAATGATAAAAGAAGACAAACGCTTGAGGTTTGGCTATAGGACTAAAAGTCTCATTGAAATCGATTCCCGACAACTGATGGAACCTTTGGCTACGAGTTTGGCCTTTTGTGTTTCAAGGACCCATCAGAGTGGCGTTTGGTCTTAAACACCCACTTAACTCCAAGTACATTGGTAGAGGTATAAGGAGGAACTAAGACCCATGTTCTTATGTTTAAGAGGGCCCGGAACTCAAATTCCATTGTTGACCTCCACTTGGAAAATTGCAAAGCTTGGGAATAACATGTCGGTTCTTCAGGTTTATATAGGTATTGGGGCAGTGAGAAGGCCAATTTAGGGTTCCATCGGTGCGAATTAAGGGTTTATAATGTGACTTTTGGAGTCATCATGGAATGTGAAGGTTGAGGAGGTATAAAAGGGGAAGACAAAGTTTCATGAGGAATCGGTGGAAGGCTTGGTGGTGTATCGACTACGGTTTGTGTATTAGTATGGTAACGGATGGTAGCGGAGTTGTTGTCTTGGTGGATATGATAGTTTGGGCCTGAAGAGGGGATATTTGGAAGTGGGCATGTTGGGCTAGAATTGCAGCCATCTAAATTGAGGTCCAGTGGAGGTGAATTAGGAGATGGGCCAATATACTGATGGAAAAGGAAAGGAAGAGGGTAAGTTGGAGAAGATGAGGTGTGATGAGAAGGTATTTTGTAGGGAAAAGTGTCACATCACGATAAATGTAAATTCGATCATTCTTGTAGTCAAAGCAAATGTACTCATCATCCAATAGCCAAGAAATATAGTCGGAGAGGATCGAAAGGCATGCTTATGATTGTTGTAGGGTCTAAGGTTGGGAATCGTAGACAATAAAACACTTTGAGGAATTTATAATCCGGAGGATGATGAAATATTGTTTCAAAAGGACTTTTGAAGTTTGTGATGGAAGATGGTAATCGGTTTTGTAAATAAATAGAGGTCTTGAAGGCGTAATACCAAAAGGATGAGTGGAAGAGGGGACATGTTTTAAAAGAAAGGTTTAAGGCAAACATCGGATTTTAATTTACACATAAATATTCACAAAAGTTTTTGATAAAATCATCAATAATAGAAATGTAATATCTATTTTCATTAATTGATAGATAATGGGTTGGGCCCAAACATCACAAAAGAGGAGTTGAAGAAACTAGGAAAAATGTGATGGGTTTTGGGGTTGGAGAAGGGCATGGGCCTTGGCCCAACTATAGGAAGTGAAAATTGGGTTAGCCAACTAGGCTTTAGGGTTAGTGACGTTAATTAAGGGAAAGATGAATTTGGTTATATGGATGAAAGGATGACCCAACCGTTGGTGCTAGAGTTATGTTGAATTGGAAGGAGTGGTATTGCTGTGTAATTCCGGGAACATATAGGTCATCCTTAACGGTACCCTTGGGAAGAAGAGTTTGAGTCTATGAGTTTTTGACAAAAAACTAGTTATAGTGAATTCAAAAAAGATATTGTTATCGGTACAAAATTGATTGACAAAGATGAATTTTTTAGTTAAGGATGGTGCATGAAGAAGATTGTGAAGAAGAAAGCATATGGGAGGCTCTCAGAGCGCAAATTGGAGACATCCATTGTGTATTGGTGGGTGACGATAGTGTCGGGATACTAGTGGGACTGAGTAGAGTTGGCTTGGAACGATGATAGAGGAGGAGCCTGGAATGAATGATGATGCCAACATGTGATAATAGTGGTTTGCCATATAGTTGAATGATAGGGTGATTATCCGGGCCTCCTACAAAATCTATGAGTTGGGTAGAAGAAACTGTTAGGATTTAGTTAAACCCGGTTCGTGTCAAACCATATATTAGTGGGTCTGAGTTTAAGTGTGAAGCCGGTTCGGTTTGATGAAAGGTTGGACAGGGTACTTGTGTTATATTGGTGATGGGCTGATTGCAGGGCCAGTTGGGCCTAGTTGATCGAGGTCCAACGATAAGTGCTCCAGTCCATCTCACCTGTTGATGAAGCGGTATTTACAAAGCGTTGAGTGGTAAAACGCTGCGTTGCTGTTGTTCACCTCGTGACACTGAGTACTTAAGCTTTCTTCCTTGTCTTCAACCCTAAGGCGGCCGAAACACTTCTACATAGAACCCTAGATCTGAAAGTGAGGATCGAGAGAAACACAGTGAGAGAGAGATCCGAGTCGAGTGCTTCGTCCAAGAGTTGTCTTGAGACGTTCTCTATTGTCTAGATCTTGCTTTGCCTCAAAGCACAGATCATTACCTTGGTGGTTTACAGACCTCTCACATATCTTCGTTCTTGTTATCTTGTTCTTGATCTCGCAAGGTTTTTCATAGCTTTGTTTGTTCGTCCTGTAACCGTTCTACACTGTAACTCTACCTAGTGGATTGGGTTGGCTCTCCCCTCCTGAGATCCCGCAGAGTAGAGCTTAACTCGAACTGCGTCAACAAACTTCTTTGTATTCATCTGTTTTTGAAAGACTAGTTCGCTCTAGATCCAGTCGTTTTTGAATCGAAATAGCGATATAGTTTTATCAAATTGGTATCAGAGCATGGTTTTTCGATTTAAAGTTGGAGATCTGGTTTTTTCAATCGATCTTCCCTTTTTTCTTTCTGCAAATGTTTTTTCTTCTTTTGAAGATTCCTTTTAAAAACTGCTTCCGCTTTACTCTATCGTTTCTTTTCGTTTTTTTCATATCAAAACTGTCTTTGAAAAATCTTTTGGCTCTTTTCTAAAAAACCCAGAAAAGAGGATAATTCCTTCAAGCACTTTTTCTTAAGGAACCCTAGATACTAGAAAAATCGAAAGAACCCAAAACTTGCAGTGTTTTGAGGATCTTTGATTTTTTCTTACAGGACGGTAGAATCTTTGATTCCAAAGACTGCCCTTACATAGACCCTAAGTACGACATCTGGGATCGTGTCTTCTTAGACACGGGACTATGTCGGAAAATACAGTGAGGATTAAGCCCTTTGATGGCACCTCTGACTTTGCCATATGGCAACTGAAGCTGAAAGCGATCCTAATCAAGGAGAAGTGCTGGACCACTGTACAAGGAAAGTTCCCACCGGATACTTCTCCAGATAGGAAACAAGAGCTTGAGGAGAAGATCACTCTGAGATCTTTATACGGTTAGCTGACGACGTGGCTCGTCAGGTTGTAAGTCTCACTGATCCTTCTTTGCTCTGGAAAAAATTAGAAGATCTTTATCTTAAAAAGTCTTTGCCTAGTCGTATATCTCTGTTATGTAGATTGTTCAATTTTAGAATGAATGTCAATCTGTCTTTGCATGATAATCTAGATATTTTTCTTAAATTGACACAAGACTTAGAAAGATGTAATGATAAGATCTCTGATGATCATTCTGCTATACTTTTATTGAATGCCTTGCCTAGCCAGTTTGACAATTTTAAAGATGTTATCCAGTTTAGTCATGATGAAATATCTAAAGACAAAATACTGGAACAAATAATACAGAAAAATGAAAGTATGAAAGTCTTTAAAACTAATCATAAAACTGATGATAAATCTGAGGCCCTCATGATGAAAGGAAATAAAAGAAACAAAACAAAATATAAGCAGAAATATGAACCAGAGAAGAATAAGAATACATACTCTAATGAAATTGATAAAAAGAATAAAAAATGCTTCTATTGTAGTAAACTAGGACACTACCAAGAAGAATGTAGGAAGAAAAAGAAAGATGAATCTAATAAAGATAAATATGTTCATTCTGCATCTCTATGTGTATCTGATTATCCTAATGAACTGCTTGTATGCTCATCTAAACATGATTGTTCTCTAAGTATAATATGCCTTTGCCTGCATGTTTATATCATCATGAATTACTGGTGTGTGCTTCTACTTCTAATACCATGAATGATTGGATTCTTGACTCTGGATGTACTATGCATGCTACTTCTAATAAATCTGTTTTTAGTAGTATCAACTTGTATAATGCTGGAGAAGTTATGCTAGGTGATAATACTAGTTTAGCTATAAAAGGAATTGGAAATGTACCTATATGTATGCATGATGGTGTTACTAGAATTTTACAAAATGTTAGATGGGTTCCCAAACTTAGAAGAAACTTATTGTCAGAATCTATCTTTGATAATTTGAACTGTACCATTGTCACCAAGAATGGTGTTAGAGATGTGATTAGAGATAATGTTGTGTTAATTAGAAGTATTAATAAAGGAGGTTTATACCATGTTATTACCTCACCTGAAATTAATCTGTCTAAAACAACTAATCTAATGACTCTAGCTCAAACTACTCTTCTTCACAGTAGACTGGGACACATGGGAAATAAGGGAATGCTTAGTTTGTACCAACACGGTTTGATAGATAATAAACCTGTTAATCTAGATATATGTGAAACCTGTATCTTAGGAAAGAAAACCAAACATAGTTTCACAACCTCTAGTTATGTAGTCAAACAACCTCTAGAGTACATCCATTCAGACCTTTGGGGACCTGCACAGGTTGATACCATAGGTGGAAGGAGATACTTTATCTCTTTTATAGATCACTTCTCTAGGAAAGTTTGGGTCTATCTTCTTAAAACCAAAGATGAAGCCTTTGAAACTTTTAAGAACTGGAAAAACTTTGTTGAAACACAAACTAATAAGAGGATTAAATGTCTAAAAACTGACAATGGACTTGAATTCTGTAACAAACTTTTTGATGAATTTTGTAAAGAACAAGGCATTAAAAGACATTTAACCATCCTTGGAACACCTTAGCAGAATGGAACTGCTGAAAGAATGAATAGAACCTTGCTTGAAAAAGCAAGATGCATGCTTGTTAGTGCTGGTCTCAAACCTTCCCTATGGGGAGAAGTTGTTACGACAGCTTCTTACCTCATCAATAGATCCCCTTCCTCAGCCATAGGTTTCAAAACTCCTTATGAGTTGTGGTCTAATAGAAAACCCAATCTTAACTACCTTAAGCCCTTTGGATGCACGGCCTACACTCATGTGAGTGAAGGCAAGTTGCAACCAAGAGCTAAAAAGGGTATTATGTTGGGTTATCCAGAGGGTGTAAAAGGTTACAAACTTCTCCTTATCCAACCTGGAGGGTATAAGGTAGTTGTGTCTAGGAATGTTACCTTTAATGAAACAGATTTTCACTTTAAAAACAAACATTCCAGTGAGACTAGTAGCACTACTGGTGAGTATGAAGAGAATTCCAATGGTGGAACCTCTTTTTACATGCCCAGTGCAAGTCACAATAATGTTGAAATAGAATTCGACATTGGTGACTATTCTGAAGGTAGTGATCTACCTAATAATGATACTACTACTAATGAAAGCAGTAGCTTCCCCTCACAACCTGAACACAGTAGTAATTCTCATAATCACCAATTAAAGGGGGTAGATGAGCCTAATATTTCTGATAACCCTAGTGTTCCCACCTTGTCCTCCAGTGATGGAACAGGTCATGAAAGCCATAATGACCTGAGTTCCCTTGGTACAAGACAAGGTCACACTAACTCGGGTCATTTTGGCTTTCATGATCTGTACCAGCTAACCAGGGACAGGGCTCCTAGAACTATCATCCCAAATAAGAAATATGCTAATATTGCTAAATATGCTCTTATACTGCTTCAGTTGTGAAAAATCCCTACACTCCTGAAACTTATGAACAAGCAGTTAACTGTAAGGATTCAAAACTTTGGATAGCTGCTATGAAAGATGAAATTGACTCTATGCATGCTAATAACACTTGGACCTTAGTTAACAAACCTAAAGATTCTAAACTAGTTCAGTGTAGATGGATTTATAAAATCAAAGAAGGTCTATCTCCCAATGAACCTGACAAATATAAGGCTAGACTTGTAGCTAAAGGGTTTACACTAAGAGAAGGAATATACTACAATGATATTTTTGCCCCAGTAGTTAAGTATAAAACTTTGAGACTTATGCTTGCAATGACTACTGTTTCTGACTGGGAATTAGAACAAATGGATGTTAAGACTGCTTTCTTGCATGGTGATTTGAATGAAACAATTTACATGTCACAGCCTAAGGGCTTCACTGATTCTAAAAATACCAATGCATGCTGCTTGCTTAACAAATCTATCCATGGATTGAAACAATCTCCTAGACAATGGAATTTAAAATTTGATTCTTGTATGTCTAAATTGGGTTTTGTCAGAAGTGAATATGATACCTGCTTATACTTTAAGAATGTAAAGAAGCATGATCCTTTGTATGTGTTACTTTATGTTGATGACATACTTATCATATCTCCTTCTAAAATTCTTGTATCTAGTATAAAACATGATCTTAAAAATCATTTTGACATGAAAGACCTGGGACATGCTAAGAAAATATTAGGTATTTCCATATCTAGGGATAGATCAAAGAAAACCATGTTGTTATCTCAGACTGACTATGTGCATAAAGTTTTGCAGAAGTTTAATATGCTTAATTGTAAACCTGCACTTGTACCCTTAGGAGGGCACCTTGAGTTGTCTAAAAAGGATTGTCCTACCTCTGATGAAAGCAAAAAAAAAATGATTAATATACCATATGATGTTGTTGTTGGTTATGTTATGTATGCCATGCTGTGCACAAGACCTGATCTTGCTTTTGGAATATCTGTCTTAAGTAGATATATGTCTAATCCTGGTATGCCTCCCTGGGATGCTATGAAATATTTACTCAGATATATGTGTGGTACAAAGAATAAATGTCTTGTATATAAAGAACATATCTCTCGTACTAACCTGATTGGATTTGTAGATTCTGATTATGCTAGTAACAAGGATAACAGGAAGTCTACTACAACTATTTACTTCACTTGGCCTGGGAACTGTATTTCCTGAAAGTCTCAACAACAATCTGTTGTAGCCTTGTCCTCAACCGAAGCTGAGTACATGGCTGCTACTGAAGCTGCCAAAGAAGCTACATGGCTCAAAGGATTGTTAGAAGAAATAGAGAATAAGACCTATATTCCTGTTATATATACTGATAGTCAAAGTGATTTGTACTTATGTAAAGATCCAATGTATCATGAAAGGACAAAACATATTGATATCAGGTACCACTAAATAAGGAAGAAGATCAAGCACAAGCAACTAGTGATACAGAAAATCAAAGGAGATGTAAATCCAGCTGATTTTGGAACCAAGATTGTCCCAGCTGACAAGTTCTCATATTGCAGAGATTCTTTGCATATTGAGAATGGCTAAGAAGGACAACAACACTGGATTGATGACGGACAGGAGTACCACTAATCCACTACTAGTAGTATGCAGTTGTAGAACCTGGTTTAGGAGGGCATTTGTTAGGATTTAGTTAAACCCGGTTCGTGTCAAACCATATATTAGTGGGTCTGAGTTTAAGTGTGAAGGCGGTTGGGTTTGATGAAAGGTTGGACAGGGTACTTGTGTTATATTGGTGATGAGCTGATTGCAGGGCCAGTTGGGCCTAATTGATCGAGGTCCAACGATAAGTGCTCCAGTCCATCTCACCTGTTGATGAAGCGGTAATTACAAAGCGTTGAGTGGTAAAACGCTGCGTTGATGTTGTTCACCTCGTGACACTGAGTACTTCAGCTTTTTTCCTTGTCTTCAACCCTAAGGCGGCCGAAACACTTCTACATAGAACCCTAGATCTGAAAGTGAGGATCGAGAGAAACACAGTGAGAGAGAGATCTGAGTCGAGTGCTTTGTCCAAGAGTTGTCTTGAGACGTTCTCTGTTGTCTAGATCTTGCTTTGCCTCAAAGCACAGATCATTACCTTGGTGGTTTACAAACCTCTCACATATCTTCGTTCTTGTTATCTTGTTCTTGATCTCGCAAGGTTTTTCGTAGCTTTGTTTGTTCGTCTTGTAACCGTTCTACACTGTAACTCTACCTAGTGGATTGGGCTGACTCTCCCCTCCTGAGATCCCGCAGAGTAGAGCTTAACTCGAACTGCGTCAACAAACTTCTTTGTGTTAATCTGTTTTTGAAAGACTGGTTCGCTCTAGATTCAGTCGTTTTTTAATCGAAATAGCGATAGAGTTTTATCAGAAACTGTGCTGATAAAATTGATGACTATTCAGATTGAGAAGGGAGAGAGAGACTTGTGTTCTACTATCGTGATTTATGACTAACATATAATTTTTCTTCTCCGATGACTAATAACTTTACTGTTAAGAGAGCTAAAATGTAGAATCCTTTGCACTTTGCAAATGTTATCCTTACATGAAACCAATATTCTTATATTCTTCTGTAGTGTATTAATTTACCGTTCATTTCAGCTTGAATGTTTGTACTTAAAATGAAAAAGGACTTGCATGCTTCTAATTAAGAACCTTCAAGTGAAAATCGAGATGATCAATTGTAGCTTTTTGCCTCTCAAATAGGCTTTTGGGTGATTCCCCTTGCTTCTCTGCCAGTCATTTTGTCAAACACTTCATGTGCATCTCAAAGTATAAGCTTATGTTTAAAACCTGAATGTTGTTCTATCCACCAAACTTTTGCTCTTATCGAAACACAAGTAAAAGAGCATGTTCGATAAAGATGAAGCAGGCAAGGGATTTTCCGTTTGAAGGGACAAAGAGAAAACGCATAGGAAGGTAGTAGAAACTGATAGTCGGCGTCGAGGTCGGGCCGTCGACAAACATCGCGCCAAAAATCCGAAAAGGCATCCGTCCTGCGCACGAGACGATGTTGATGGTGGCAGTAGCAGCTGAAGGGTAAAGGTTTTGGGATGGTTGGAGGGAAAAGAAGAAGGCAAGCAGTGGTGAACGATCGACCGCATTAAGCATAAAATCAACATGAAAAGCTGAAAAACAAATGAAGCAATTTAAACAAGGGAGACCGAAAAATAGAAGAGTCATAAAGACTACACAGATTGGCGAGAGGGGAAGAAAAGGTTGCATAGCACAACAAACAACAAACCTACAAAAATAGTGGCGAACAAAAAGCAACGGTCTCTATTGTAAATTGTAAGATGAGAGTGACCTTTCTTGATGTTAAATTGTTCTATTGTAATGATAAATAGGTTTGACAAGATAAAACACTCTAGGCCTCCCTTCAACCCCAATTAGACATGTTCATACCTCAACCCGTGCTGCACTTTATAAAATTTTAAACCGGTTTATCCAGATCCGGGTCGGATCGGGACTGTGGGTACTTTTTTTTTTTTTAATAAAAATGTTTTTAATATGATTTTTCAAATATATATATTTAAGCTATTTTATATAATATATATTAAATTTATTATAATTCTACTAAACATTTATATTTATAATTAGTATTTATAATTGATAAAGTATAATATATGTTTTTTATCCGGACCGACTGACCCGACTTTTCAGTCCGATCGGATCTAGGTTGATGTCCGAATCCGTCCCGATGGACTTGACCGACTGAGCTTTTTGCTTTAAACGGATTTCTTCCAATGTTCATGTCCGCCTATTTTCCAGCCCGACCTCCCGCGGTTTTTTTTATTTTTCCTATTTTGTAATTTGGTATTATCCAAACTACTGACATGTGATTCTCATTTGTCCTGTTGCTAAATTTCATCGATCAATTGGTCCACAACTTACAGACTAATGAATAATGATGTATTCTAAAATCAAGCACAAACGTGCATGGTTTGGTGGGCACACACCACAAAGAAACTGACTAAAATATGTTGCTTACATCTTAGTCTTCAGGCCTAAAGTTGATTATTTAGAATTATTGGTTGCTTATTTTACTTACTTTAATAAAGAAGGAGATTTGAGGTGCATATTTGTTGCTCAAATACTAACAAATCATTTTTTTAAATCACTTTTTAAAATTTGTGCTTGTAAAATATTATTTGTGACTTTTCCTAGATCCATCTTGTATAATACAAATTTTACACTTAAAGCACTAACTAATTAATATATTCTTAGCAAATGTTTTTTTTTTGAAAAGTATTACTTTAGTTTTATCTCTAAAATGCCTTTTTTGAAAAGTATTTTTAAATATTTCAAAAAGACCACTTTACATAAATATTTGTAATGATAAATAATTTTAATATGTTAACAAATCATTCTAATGTTTTTTTGTACAACTTTTCATAATAATACATTTATATGTAAGCTTTTATAAGTTGGTTATTTTTCAGGAATTTTATACAAAAATTAATTTTTTAAATATCTCTATAATTCTATATGTAATCCTACGTCTGAACTAGTGCTGAATTAATTTCGTAATTTCGGTGCAAAATTAAAATTGGATTTCATCAATTCTTTACTTGAGTGGGAAATATATATAATAAGATGATTAATTCGCACCAAAATACATAATTAAGTAATTTAATAAATAAATTATATGATTGCATCTAACAACATTATATTTGATAAACATATTAAAATTGATTACTTTACTTATATGGTAAAAACTATAGATTCTTGTTTAAAATTGATATTGTACAGCGATAGATATTTTATCAAAAAAAATAATAATAAAAAATAGTATGTCACAATTTAATATAAAAAATATATATAGTGTGTTTAAAAAAAATCATTACGCTAGTAATTAATAATTTAAAAATAAGAATCAATACTGATAAATACAATTAACAAAAACATTATGGTCGAGTATCTTAATATTTTCATTGTAAAATAATTACAATACTTCAATTTAGTGTAATATTTCATAAAGTGCGCTTACTTTACAAAATATAGAAGGAAATTTGTTAAAAAAATATAATTTAACTAAAAAAAGTTAAATAAAAATTATTAGTTATAGGTCAAGATAATTTTTTTGAAATTAAATTTTAAGTTTTACCAAAAAATAAATAAAATTAAAGTGAAATTATTTAAAGATATGTGAGATGATTTGTATAAATTTTCCGAAATCTCCACCCCTTGGAATATTTTCCAACAATTAGGTCAGTTTGGTGTGATAGTGAAATTATTTTGAACTCTCAATAATATAGTAATTTACTTATATTTGTATATTTTTTAAGTTAAAATAATTTCAAAATAATCTAAATATAATAAACCCTCCGTAATTTCCAAAAAAAAAAAAAACACTACCCACCCAATGTGTTACATGACCGGATTAAAGCAATAGCAATCATTTGAGGGGGGAAATGTAAAAATGAAAATTCCATGCCTTTCTCTTTGGCCTTTTTCTTTTCAGGAATTGTGTAATTTAATTAAATCGAAATGGTCGGCCGCCTTTGGTTTGTTTGGCGACAAGCAATTACGTAAGATGCTAAACATACAATTCCGATATGTTGATTGGGGATAAGGAATTCATTTTATTTTTTAAAATAGACGTGGTGGGTACAACTACACTATACGTACAAATTTAGAGCTAAGTAATTAGTATATTCGGTGTAGATACCGTCGAGAATTATAAAGAAATATCTACTTGATGCAAAGTAGAAGTCCCGGCCAATATTCACCAACAGTAGATTCACAATTTTCACTTTGTTTTGACCACTTTCGAGCCGTGATCCGCATCTGTCTAATGGTTTCCTTGTTTGACGTGACCTGTTAACGTCATAAATCATCGATCAAGTTTAACGGTTAGTCTTGTGATATGTCATTAATGGTTGGATTTGTGCTATCGATATTGCTTGTGTTCTTCATCGGATCTTATATTTCGTGTACAAGCCTCCATTTGACAGGGATTCAATTAATTGATAAAACAAGAAAGATTTTGTCAACATGAGAGAAAATAAGTTTAGCCAAATTTTATTGCATTCCTCCATTGAAAGTTTAACAACCTACTACTGATTTTAAAATATATACCTTATTGAGTAGACTTGGTTCAACTTAATTTATTGGGTTACCACGTCAAAGTTAAATTAACATACGTCTTCAGTAGACCTGTACAAATCCGGGCCGGCCCATCCACCCGGGAAAAAATATGGGTGTGGACAACTGGTTTGACCCGTTTAGACTCGGTCCGTATTTTGGTGGGACGATAGGGGTAAACATTTTGCCCCATGGGCCAATTCGGTCCGACCGCATATAGTTTTATATATATAAGTTTGTTATATATGTGTATATAATTTATATTGTTTTGAGTGTCACATACTGTGATTTTTTATTTAGTTTGTTTGGAGTATTTTGACGAGTTATACTCGTGTGTAATACAAGATTGCACGGCTAATTTGAGTGTAATGATACTTGTTACTTTTTAGGTATTTGAATTTATTCATTTTTGTGTGTTGATTGTAGTTGAACTTGTTGATAGTACACTATGCAAGTATAATTAGATTGAAATTGTGTGTTAAATACATTACATTACTTGTTTTGAACGTTAAATTTCGGAGAAAAAACGCACAATCAAGTACATACGGGTCATCTGGTATGACCCGACAACCCGTCTACTTTTTACATGGGTAGCGTTTGTGGCACGAACAAGCCGAGTCAGACTGACCCACAGCTTATGGGTAGACTTGGTTCATTTATCATATTATTAAGCAATATTAGTTAAATAGATTTCCAAATCAATTTCAAGCATTGTAGGACGAAGAAAAGTCTGGATATATACCAATGACATCCAAGTCAGTCAAGCAATATCAAGATTAGTCTTTACTTAATTAACTACAATACGACCATTAGTAAGTATGTAATTGTATTATCACATTAATTTTGTGATTAATTCAATAAAAAAGAAAGTACGTGGGCCCGCCAAAGCATCTCGCTCGCACCCACGTGGCAACTTCTCTCACCCTTCCTTCACCTTCCACGTCCCCAGTATCTCTATCCCACTTTCTGCTTTTTCCTCACAACTTTTTCTTTTTCACCTTTTTGCGTAGTCTAAAACCAACGAATGTCATCAGATGAAGCACATTAAAAACTCGATTTCATTGCCGGCGATGGAGGATATTCCGGCGAAATTCACCTTCATGGGACGCACATTCACCAACGAAGAATCTTCCTTCGCCTTCAGCGACTGCAACAGCGACCAATCGGGCGAGTTCAACACCCCCTCTGCACTCTCCAGACAGCTTTGGCTCTCCTGCGCCGCCGGAGACACCAACGCTGCAGAGGAACTAATCCGTCAGCTCGTATCCGGCCTCCATTCCATCTCAATCGAAGAACAAAAGCAAGCTGCCATGGAAATTCGCCTCCTCGCCAAAAACAAGCCGGAGAATCGAATCAAGATCGCCCGAGCAGGCGCTGTCGGTCCATTGATTTCGCTAATCTCATCCTCCGATCTCCAGCTTCAAGAGTATGGAGTCACCGCGATACTCAATCTCTCGCTCTGCGACGAGAACCAGGAACTCATCGCAGATTGCGGTGCGATCAAGCCTTTGGTGACGGCACTTCGGACTGGAACCTCAACCGCGAAAGAGAACGCGGCTTGCGCGTTGCTTCGTCTCTCGCAGATCGAGCAGAACAAGGTTGCGATCGGACGATCGGGCGCTATTCCGGCGTTAGTGAAACTTCTGGAAACCGGAGGTTTCAGAGGGAAGAAGGACGCATCCACTGCTCTCTATTCACTCTGCTCCGTGAAGGAGAACAAACTCAGAGCGGTCAAGGCAGGAATCGTGAAACCATTGATAGAATTGATGGCTGATTTTGGATCAAACATGGTGGATAAGACAGCATACGTGCTAAGCTTGCTGATGTCGGTGGAAGAAGCGAGATCAGCGGTGGTGGAGGAAGGAGGAATTCCGGTGCTTGTAGAGCTGTTGGAGGTTGGATCTCAGAGGCAGATGGATATAGCTGCGGCGATACTTTTGCAGCTTTGCGAGAACTGCATTTTGTATCGGAAGATGGTGGCGCGTGAAGGCGCCATTCCGCCGCTAGTGGCGCTTTCGCAGTCCGGCACCAGCCGAGCCAAGAAGAAGGTACTTTCATTTTTAAATTATATTTAAAAAAAGATGAAGAAAACATCTGTCAGAATCTTGTTGGTTAGAATATTTCTTTTTCAGTTACATAGAGAATAGTAACAGTTCCATTTTCAGTTGGGAATTGATCAAGTCCATGAAATTGTAGTAGTGGCGGACTGGTGGATGGTGTTGTCTCTTGACGTGGAGAATTTGTTCGAGTGGAGGAGACTTATCGTCAAAGTGTCAATACTGGTAGTTTAATGGACATAATTATGAATCAGGAATAATCAACTTTTAGCTATATTCAACCTTCATTGAAATCCAGATTGTTGTAAGATGACATAATTGGGAGCATTTGGAAAATATTAGTCAAGATTAGCGGTAGTGTGGTGAGATTGATATCTAGTATAACTTGTAATGGTGCATGTGTGACAGGCGGAGACATTGATTGAGCTTCTACGACAACCAGGATCTGGAAATGCAGCTAGAAGGGAGATTTGATGTGTTTTGGTTTGTCTCTACTACCTATATTCCCTACATCACCTCCACAAAATCACACCTTTGATGACGATGATGATGATATGCTCCCTTCTTTACATTTTATTTTTATATTTAAGAACCCTTAAAGGCTCTCGAGCTCCTAATTAAAAAAAGAGAGAGGGGGAGAGCCTTTTTGAGTGTGTTTTTGCGTTTTGTGCTAGCAAAATATAGAGCTGATTGTATCAAAAATGAAAAATATAGAGCTGATTGTATCAAAAATGAAGTATGAGGTAAATACTTGTAATTTGTAGATAATTGAACTTCATTTATGTGAGACTATTCCTCATCTTTCGCTCTTGGTTATATTTGTATTGATTTTGTTAGTATTGTACGAAGATAGCTCGAGTACTCTAGAGACGTGTTAAAAAAAAAGTTAAATGAACATTAAAATTTTTACATAAAACACTAAGATTTTACCTTTTCTATTCTTAACAAATTCAGTGTTTTTAACAAATTTACTAGTTGGATATAGTGTAATACTACGGTTTCTTTTCCGGTCCTTTTTAATAATAGTCTCACTCAACAATTATTTCTCAAAAAGACCTCTAGCAAGGTGATCCCCTATTTTGTACCTTCTCATTAGGACCGGACATAATTGGGCCGGACTGAAAATTGCAGTTCGGTGCGGTCCTGGACCGTAATAATAAAAATTTGGTTCGGTCCGGTCCATGATATTACGGTCCGATCTGTTGCATACTTGAACTGGATTTAATCCATACAATTTTTTTTTGTAAAAAGTCAATACGGTCTGCATCGGATCGTATTTGACTAGACTGTTAGTGTCCGATCTGGTCCGGTCCATGGAGCGTTTCACACAAACAGTGAAACGGTCTGATCATTTCGGCTGGACAACCCTACTTTTCATTCTTGGTGATGAGATTCTTACAAATTCTTCAACATGAATATTCAAAAAGCCCGGATCTTATTGGAATATCGCCTAAGAAAAATGTCAACTATTTATTCATTTCTTTTGTTGCTGACAAGAATATCTTTGTTAAAGCTAACAAACCAACATGCACACAAGTAAAAGAAATTCTAAAAATTAATGGAGCACTTTCTGGATAAATAGTGAACCTTCAATAAATCAGAATTCCGAACAATGTTCATTGTGTCCTCAATGATCAACTTAGTAATATTATGATCATGAAGGAAACTTTGTCATGTAGGTGATCAATAAAGGCGTATAGCGTAATCAACTTAATATAGATGTGTGTAACCACTTTGATCAACTTAGTATAAATGAGCATACATACACTTAATTGTTTTAAATTTTTAGTAAACTTAGTATAAATGTGTAATTTGCACTTTATCAATTGTTAAACTTATTTTTTTGATAACTCAAACAACGACGCCAAGATTGTGTTTGTTTGACGCCATTAGATATCGATCGAGGTGAGAGCCTAATGGACACTCACCTGAAACATAATCGTGTATAGTTAATCAAAGTAATTGATATATTTTGTATTCGTTAGGACACATTCAATATTACATTAATTATTGCTGAATTTTATAAACGTATTATAACCGTTCAATATATTTATTTTTGTATTAGAATTTTTTTTTTCAATTTTTACCAGAATATTATTTTTCACCTGATCATAAAAACCTATATATATATAAAAGATATTAAAAGTAAAAATATGAATCCATCAAAAGATATGTATTGATTTACAGATATAGATCATAAATCATAATTTGATTTGAAAAGATATTGATAACAAATTTAAAATGTTTTAAATGTGCATTAGTTTGCAAAAGCAAACGTAAATTTATCTATCTATAGATGGTCGAGACGTCGGTGTACAAATTTGGTTCATTTATGAAAGATTATCGATGAATTCATCTTTTTTTATTTACATCAAACCTATGATGAAAACATAACAAAAGCTGGAATAGCTCAGTTGGTTAGAGCGTGTGGCTGTTAACCACAAGGTCGGAGGTTCGACCCCTCCTTCTAGCGGGTCTAACTTTTTTATTTAATATTTATATTTTATTGACTTGCCATCAAATACAAATAGTTTCATTTCTGAATCTGCCTCATCTTATTACATAGCTTCATATGCTACATTGCATTAAAGTTTCAATTTGCTTGTGTTTCGAGCAATTAAAGGCTCATGAAGTTTTAAAATAACACTCAAATCATGCTGCTTCTTCTTCTTCACTGACAGAAGACTTTGGTTTTGAGCTCCAGCTGAATCCTCATTTCATTCCATAAGCAAACTAAGCATTCGACGCCGAATACCTTGTGATCTTACTTGATAAGGACAAACAAAGGCTTGACACCTAATCGATCACGTCCCTGAAATAGATGTAGTAAGAAATACATCAAATATTGTATTTGATGGCTAAAATACAGCAGAAATGTATCAAAAAGCATCTACTGATGTTACAGAACAAAACTACATTAGGAACAAAGTTCCATACCTTTAACTCGGGCAACTCGATTACAGAGGCACATTCCACGACTTCCACTCCGACACGCTCTGGTATCCCCACACAAAGGTTGAATGAAAAAAAAAGGTCAGTACAATTTCAGAAAATATTAGGGACTACTTTCAAAATAGGTTGAATGATGTGAATAGCAAGAAAGTGCTACCAAGAAGCCGAATTGCAGCACACAAGGTGCCGCCGGTTGCAATGAGATCATCAATGACTATAGCACGTTCTCCAGCTTGTACAGCCCCAACATGCATCTCCATTTTGTCTGTTCCATACTCGAGAGAATACTCTTCTGAAATAACCTCTCCTAAGAAATCAGTTATCGCATACATTGTTAGTGTCGAGACTGAGTATCTACCAGCCGAATGTTGACATGAATGCCTTAAACATTTTATGATTCAGAACTAACTTGGGTTTCTAGGTCACTTCATCATTCTCCTTTACCAATTTCATTACTGATCCTACCTTCTTTTTTTCTGTTCAAAGTGAAATTTTCCATCACCATAACATTTGACTAACATGACAATAGTTACATGATCAAACCAAATCAGCACTCACTGCTATCCTATTGATAAAACCAGAAAACAACAGAACTTACAAAATTGCATGAAGATGTAACAAGCTCAGATAGTACAAATGGGAGCATAGGGAAAGTGTATACCAGGCAATTTTCCAGGTTTCCTCAATGGAACAAATTTTGCACCAATGGCCAAGGCGACAGGAGGACCAAATATGAATCCTCTTGCTTCAACACCTGCATCATCAATTCATCACCATTTATGTAAACTGAAACTCTGGAGTTTCCTTGATTCCTTCAATGTGTATGAAACTATTATGCTATGTAAGCATTTTCTCCAAAATTGCAGAAAAGAGCCTATAGAGTAAGAGAATTAGAAATGACACTAACAAGCATTAACCTAAAACTATACCCAACATATTCAAAAAGCATAAACCTAGTGGCAACATCTGCAGTATGAACTAGAACTACTAGTCATGACGGTATTAAGCAATGGTGGTGACAAATAGTTCAGATAATGAAAGATCGAAGCTACTGAACCAATTCTACATACAAGTAAGAATTCGCTCAAAAATCATTATAAGGAATACATAATTCGTTGAAGCAATAAGTGATGAATTCGAAACAGCCCTAGTTTCCCCAATTCTACATAACGCATCACAAATCCATTATTGAGCATTATATACCGTATACTCAAAATATTACCAGCAACAACAGAGATGTTCATATCCTTGTATCTCTCAACGAATAGATCGATGGTGTCCTTGAAAGCCTGATGATCCAAGAGCATAGTGGTTATGTCCTGAAACATAACTCCTGTAACCCAAAAACACAAACCCATAAAACATTGAACGATTTTCACAGATGCAAAAAATTCAGACACGCGGCAAAGAGGCAAAGCTAAACCTGGTTTGGGAAAGTCGGGTATGACCCGAATTGTGGAAGCAATTTTGGCAATTCGGTCATCTACGGAGTCTTGGGAAGCCATTGGAGGAGGGATTAAGCGATTGCAGACCCTTGGAAAAAGGATTGAAATGGGTTGAATGAAGAAGAACGTGGATGAACCGAAATTCCTTGAAATAGACCAACCCAAGAATGGGGCCCACCGGGTCGGATGGGCCACCAACAAGGAAAGTGATAATAGCTGTTTGAGTGGGTGGTGCCCGCTGGTCTGGTGGGTGGGGTTGGGCTGTTTATGTCAACCCTTTTTCTCTGTTTCCCACCCAAATACAAAACCCCAGAAAATTCACATTAGAAGAACTCCGTTGAAGATAATAGGATAAACCGGTGCTTTAACACTTGGAGCGAAGACGATGAAGGGACATTAATAGGCCAAATCAAGACTATGAAAATCCTCCTCACGTCATGCCGGTGCATGTTGGATGAGTGAAACACTGTCATAATAGTACACCGTTGGAGAGGAGGTAGAACGGGATTCTATCTCATGTGGAAGCGAAAGATGAAACTTGAGAGGAGTTTTTGACAAATAGAAGATGTCAAGAACACACAACCACGACCTCAACCGTACACTGTTCAATCAATACACCAAAGTCTACCAAAGAACCATGAATGCACCAAATCACAACTTTGATGTTCGTTTTTACTTGTGTATATTAAATCAAAACCTTATGTTTTATTTTGTTCGAGTTTCCCACTAGATACAACCGGGTCTTCGTAAAATCATGTATTTCTTAGTTAAATTGGTGAATCTTATATCTTAATATATTGTCTCCATATACTTGAAACATGAATTGAAACAAGACGAAAGAAGATCAACACATAGCTTTGTTGACGGAGTTCTACTTCCTCTAGCCCCCGAAGTTTCAAAAGGTTGAAACTCGTATCTAAAGTGATTCCACTAACTTTGTCAAGAACAATTTCATATTATAAGAGTACACAACAACTTCACCAAACAGAATAGCTATTCAATCACATAAGAAAAGATGAAAAGAAAAGGTTGAGAGGAATTCAACATTCTCTAGAAGCAATCAACACTTGTTGCTAAAGTGTGTTAAACGGATCTTTAGTCCTTCTTAACTAAGATCTCCTTCTGGTGTAAGCAAGAACTCGAATCTCTTAGCTTGACGTTGCTTCTCTCTTAGACTAATATAACTGAGTTGGCTGATGAACTGGCTATTAGGATTGAACCCGGCTTGCAAAAGCTTACAACCTACACTCAGATTAAGATCATCCCTAACTATACTCTTCATGTAATCAGAGATCATATAACCCGTTAATACACAAACATACTCAGGAGCAGATCATTGTCCATCATCAACTCAAGTGCCTTTGTGTTATCAAGGCACATCAAGTATGTGAAGAGCATTCCTGCATAAAACAAATTTGTTAGATGGAATAGTTTTAGTCCTGAAATCAACACGATTCTCCTCACCTGGTATTTTTCTTAACAACAGTTTTTGATTCTCAACCATTTTTCTGATGAATTGGTACCTCACATCTATATATTTCGTCCTTTCATGGTACATAAGATCTTTGCACAAATAAATTGCACTTTGACTGTCCATGCTCAAGATAGGCATATAGGATCCTTCAATCCCATGCAATATACATGTTAACCATGATGCTTCTTTAGCTTCCTCAGTGGTAGCTTCAACCTTAGTGGAAGACAAAGCAACAATTGAATGTTGTTGTGACTTCCATGAGACTACATTCCCTGACCATGTATAATAATAGGCAGTTGTGGATCTCCTGTTCAAAAAATGAGAATACTCGAATTGTTAAGAGAGTATACTTGATTGCTTGAGATTGTTAAGAAATATAATCAATCCTCTTATAATTCGTATTCCTCTCGTGATTCCACTTTTATTAAAAAATTGATGTTTGACGGATGTGTTGGAACTGATCTTTTAAAAACATTTATTCTTTTGTTTACTTATTTTGCTCAAAGCTTATTTATCTCAACTTACTTATCATTATTTCCCAAGTATCTCAGGATGGTTTTAATAGTTTTAAGCCTATTTATTGAATAATATTGAAAGTGGAAAAGGTGACCACCTCTTTGAATATAAGTGCACATAGGGAAGAAATAAGGAGATACACATTTGAAAAAGTATGGACATACACATTTGAAGCTAATTGTTTATGAATTGAAGCATATATGATACTCTTAACACAATCCATTTAACCACAATGAACAGTCTTTTGATCCTTGTTAGTGATTCATACATGGTTCTAAAAGCGTAGCTAGCTCGAAAGAAACCATATCAATATATAACAAATGACCATAAACTATAATTCCTTATCCCTTCTCAAATGCCCAATACTTGATGTAAAATTAGTTGAACGTCACAATGTTATTTTGTTTTTAAATTTTACTTAAACCTCATAAACTAAAAAGGGACTAAAGATTTTCAACGGATCATGCAGAACCCTAAGGCGATTCCCGAGGCGACTGCCCCCTCCCCTGCCTCCGTTGTGCCAGTGCCTCCAATCATTGACATCTCTCCTCCTATTTCCATCACCAATGACGTCGCTCCACCTCCGGATGATATTCCCGACCCCAATCTCTCCCTCCCATCCTGGAGTAACATGTTGTTCGGTAACAACGCCTGGAGAAGACTTCCAATCCTTCCCGATAATCTTCTAGACTCTGGTCAGATTACGATAACCCACCCTATGGGAGAGAACCAAACTCCCTCCATCTCTATTGCCCCGGAGATAGTTCAAGTGCTAAATGCTCCTTGGAGAAACTCCATTGTTTTGAAACTGGTAGGTCGAATGATATCGTTTTCTGCATTCGAGAAAACTATCCGTCAACTGTGGAACCCGAAGGGAGGCTGGTCCGTCATTGACCTACCTAACAACTATTTTCTTGCTCGGTTCGAGCTTGAATCAGACATGCTTGGCGCCTTGAGCAGTGGTCCATGGAAGATGTTTGATCATTACCTTCTCATGTAATAATGGAACCCCTCTTTTGATCCGTTAACGTCTACCATCTGAACCACTGGAGTTTGGGTACGGATCTCAGGTCTACCCTTCTCTATGTATAACACAGAGATTCTGAAGGCTATTGCATCTGCTTTTGGGACACCTCTCCGAATTGATGAGAAAACCCTATGCCTAAACAGAGGGCATTTCGCAAGAATTTGTGTAGGCATTGATCTTGACAAGCCTCTAAAGGGGGATGTGCTACTTAATGGTAAGAGATTACTCTTGGAGTATGAGAATCTTCACTCTATATGCTTTAGCTGTGGATGTTATGGCCATTCTAAAGAGAGTTGTAAGCTGAAAAAAACCCATACAACAAATCAGCCTACGACTGTGTCTAATTTTGAACCGATCAACCGGACCCATTCAGTACAACCTTGCCCTTCGAATGTTGAAACTGCTATGAACCCCCTGCTGCCGATGCGACCCATCATCTGGAATTACCCCAGGCAAGACCAGATGATGACTCTCTTGGCCCTTGGATGGTTGTGCCCAATAGACGATCTAACCAGAATGGAAAGGAAAACCCAAGAGGATTCACTAGTAACCGTCGAGGAGAAAAACAACCAGCTATGCAACCTGAGAAAGCTGTGGAGACAAATAAAGGCAGTAGAACTGCATGGAATGGCAAACAATCAGCACTTACTAAACAGTGCTAATTACGTGTCTAAGAACAACTTCAAAAAAAGAGCTCATCAGAATGCCCATATCGCTTCCTCCACTGCTGGGGGTGCTCACAAAGCATCTACAAGCGGGGCTCAATCCCTCAATATTGCTCCCCTACATCCTGTAGGGCCGCCGGAAATCCAACAAGTCAGAATTATGCAACGAGAAGCTCCTACTAATATTGTCTTTGGAAAACAGGGAAAGATCCAGAATGATAACCAAGAAGGGGTTGGCAAAGAGTGCGAAGGAATGGAAATTGAAAAGCCTTCTGATGGGGAGGACTCCCAAATCTCCTTGGTTCTAGATTCCCAATCTTGAATGAGAGAGGGGTTTCTTTACGATCTTTTAATGATAGGTCTTCTATGGAATTGCCGCGGAACTATGAAACCTAGCTTCCGACGGTCTATTAGGTATATGCTTCGCAAGCATAAGCCTCATTTTGTTGCGGTTTTCGAAACTCATTGTTCCGGTGAATTTGCTACTCAAATATGTAATCGAATGGGCTTTGACTCAAGTGACAGAGTCGAGGCGGTTGGGCATAGTAGTGACATTTGGCTATTATGGAATAGCTCTATATGTCCTATCAAAGTGATTACAAAAAATAGGCAATACATTCATGCCCTTGTTGGCTCTGGGACGGATGCTTTCCATCTTGTTGTGGTGTATATTAGTCCAAATCCTCTTCGCCGTGAAACTGTCTAGGACGCACTTTCCAACCTTGTCTTGACTAATCAGGGACCGCTTATTATGGGTGGAGACTTCAATGTTATCAAATGTTTGGAAGAATGGCAAGGAAGTTCTAACAGGCTCTCTCGGGATTCTCTGGCTTTTGCGGAATGGATAAACCTTAACAACCTTGTTGACATGGGGTTTCAGGGTCCACAATATACATGGTCTTGTGGAAATGAGGTACGAACTAGAATATCTAAGAGGTTGGATAGGGCTTTCTTATCTCCAACTAGATGGCTTTGATGGCAGGAGGCTACTGTTTGACATTTATCGAAAATGTCTTCGGATCATAACCCCCTTCTTATCTCTCTCGTTAACGTCAATCCAGCTAACCCCAGCAAACGACCTTTCCGCTTTCAGGCAGCTTGGTTTACCCACCCGGAATTCTCAAGTCTCATTGACACCATATGGGATCGTGTTAACCACCTCCCTGGAGCACTACAAAGTCTTCAAGTTGCGTTGAAGAAGTGGAATAGAGAGGTCTTCGGTAATATTCAGGCTCGGAAAGAGGCTCTTATTAGAGAACTCGAAGTTCTCTCTGTTGCCCTGATAGCATGAATTATTGTCTATATTTTGGGACTTGTTTAGACGTTTTATCTTCGATAATATGCATGTTTGGATGTATATTATGAGATTATATTGTCGTTTCATCTACCTTTGCGGGAATTGAGGTCTACACCTAGTTTTGTTGTAATCGTAGGTAAAATGGCACATTTTGGACTAAAATGGAGCAAAAGGAGCTAAAGAGTCATTGGAGCTACATTCAGCAGCTTAAGGAAGAACCCAGGAATCATGGAATTGGATTAAAGATTCACTTTGGACCAGATTTGAGAGATTTCACATTCAGTTGTGATTCACCTCGGTTGACTACAGAGTCACTTCGACCGAGGTGATCCAGAGGATTTGACTCGACCGAGGCGAACACCTTGGACGCGGCAAGGATATTTTATTCTTGGATGAGATCTTTTATCTTTGGAAAGAAGATCTTATATTTTTGGGTTGGATTCCTGGAAGGAAGAAGATAAATTAGCCCATATATTTTACCTATTTTTATGGGAAAAGATCTTTCTAAGATATCTTATCTTTGGAGGGTAATTTTCCTATAAAAAGGGTTGAATTTCCCATAAATCCAGATCATGCTATACCACCGATCGCGCTGAGAGCAGCCGTTTTACCCCACCATAGTTGGGAGATTTGAAGAACCTTTTTTGAAGGTTGAAGGAAGAAAGTTTATAGCTTTTATAGCTTTTGTGAAGGGTTTTGTAAGATTCTCTTAGATTCCCTTCTTTGTTGATTGTCTTGTTGGATTTTGATCCAAGGAACGCTTGTTGTTTGATAATTGATTCAGTTATTGAAGCCTTTCTCTTAAGGTTTTCTTGTTCAATAATTCATCTTCCCATATATTTGTTTATTACTTTCATGACGATGAGTGCTAATTTCCTTGTGTGATTCTAGGGTGATTGGCTGAAGGTTGTGGGAAAAACAATGATAGAATAATCTTAATCACAGTAGGACCCTGAAAGCTCGAGTCTTTATCCTTAACCCTAAAGCATCTCGCTCAGTCGATGAACATCTCGGCCGTGGTGGAATTCTTCTGACCGAGGTGACTTATCTTATCTGAAACTGAGAGTTAAGTGTTAGAGTTTTCCAAATCCTATTCTTATTACACCTTTCCTGGTTCAATGCAAGCCTAGGATGAGACTTACCCAGTAATTCCTTTGTTTACCTACCTAAGATCATAAGTGTAGGTAATAAAGGTTTATCCTTTATTGGGGTTTGAGTGTGCCTTCATCCCATCTTTGTGAGTTAGCCTGAGACTTACCCGGTAAAGGTTGATTCTATTCCCTTAGGTGGTATGTTGGTTTGAGGCTATAGTTCTTTTCTTTAATTCCTTGAGACTTACCCGGTAATAGGAGTTACGGTTTGGGATTAGTGAGTAGTGAGACTTACCCGGTGATCTATTCCACTTTAGTAACACCTTCCCTATGCAAATATCTCAGTTTTGTCCGCTTATCTTTAGATCTTGAGTTGGAACCACAACTAGATGCTTTAATCCCTAGAATTGCATATTTCTTAGTTGACTTTTTATCATCCTTGATTGTTTTAATCGCTTTTGTGGTTAGTAATTACATAGCTTACCTATTCCGACTTTGTTTTACTAAGTCCCTGTGATCGACCCCTGAAATTCCTTACTTTTACTACGATTGACCCGTACACTGCGGGTTCGTATCCTTGTTTTAAACTTACATCTAGGGTTATAAATTTAAAGCTTGCACACACCGTTTGGAGCGAACACGTTTTTGGCGTCGTTGCCGGGGACTTGGTCTAGACCAAGCCGGTTGCGGTTGTCTTTCGGGGCTATTGCCCTTGTTGCTATTAACCACTCTTTCTATGAGTTTTGTAGTTTTCAGGATATCCGATGACTACATTTGATCCAGCCTGGATAGCAAGACAAAGTGCTAGGGCGGACCATTATGAATACTTGGAAGAAAAATACTCCTTTTATTGGTTTAACAATGAAAGGGAAAGAGAAAAGGCCATTGAGAAAGAGCTTGCGATATGGGATGAGCTGAATGTCCCTAGAAAGATTTACGAGCAACCTCTTGAAGATTCTCTTCAATCAAGATGGGAGAAGTTGATGAAGAAGGTGGAGGAGCTCAAGGAAAGCACCCTATCCTATGCTAAGCCGGAAGAGGAACATAAGGAAGTGCTGCAAGTTTCAAGCATTCCCCAAAACGAACCAGAAGTTTCTCCTGAAGCTTTTGAGGAAGAGGAAGATGTGGAAGATCTCGATCCAACTGTTGAGACTTCGGCCGAGGTGAAAGAGAGATCGGCCGAGGTGGAAGAGAGATCGGCCGAGATGGAAGAAGAATCTGTGGAACTGGAAGAGGAAGATGCAGAGAACCTTGGCCAAATTACTGAAACTGTGGCCAAGGTGGAAGAAAGATCAGCTGAGTTGGGAAAGATTTCATGTGTGGGTTATCAACCTAACATGAAACTTGTCCCAAGCTTTGGAGAACTTTATAAGGTGCCTTCTCTTACTCCCTTTGAAATTCCTACTAAAGTTCTAGATTTCTTCAGGGATGCACCGAAGAGTTAGAGGTCTCTTCCGAAAGAACCTCCTAAGATCAAGATGAAACCTCCATTGAATTTGTTGGAAGAAGATGCTCCTTGGATTATAAGGAGTGGAGTTTGCAAGCACTTCACCGTTAAGGCGATGAAGTGTCTTTTGTTCAAGTATGGGGTCCCTCGCATGCTAAGGACCTTGTACCATCCCCAAGCTATAGATGGGGAAGCTACTAGGATTCTCGAGAAGTTGTTTTATCGATCAAGGAAAGGATGGGACGCAAGGCTAGATTGTGTCCCATTGAAGTGCAGGAAAGCTAGAAGGATTCCGGTGAGAATCAAACCGTACAAGCTTGTACGTAAGAGATCTTACCATTTGCCGGTGAAATTAGGAACCGGAACCTTTTTGGAAGAATTTTATGATGGATGTGATGAGCACTCCATGGTGTTCAAGGTACATTGAGTAATTCTATGGAGAAGGGTCCAGCTAGCGACCTTAAATCAAACGCTTCTTGGGAGGCAACCCAAGGTATTGCTTTCTTTTCCCTTTTTCTAGTCTCGCTTAGATAGTTTGCTTTTGCTTTGCTTTGTTTTGTTTTTGGCGTCCTAGACAGAAACCAGGTACTTCCAAGGGAAGGATTACAACTCAGGAGCAGCTAGCACTGGAAGGACAGAAGTTCGGAAATTTGAGAAGACGGAGTTTAACTGAGGTACATCTTGGTTGCTGTCATAGCACCTCGACCGAGATGATTCTTGAGCAACCGAGGCGACTACGGTTTCTGAAGATCCACCTCGGTCCGTACACCTCGGTCCAGTCGAGACCACCTCGACCGAGGTGACAGCAGTTCTAGAAAAGGGTATAAAAGGGGCTGAAGAATTCTATCTCCTCTCTTTACCTTCTCCTTGACGCGGCACACTTCTCGCCTCGATCCTTCGTTCTTCGCTCGTTTTCGACGATTCTTGCTCCTAAATTGAGAGGAAAGAGTAGAGGATCGTGTTGCAAGTATCAATCTGCAGAAAGAACGAGCCAAATCGACGGAATTGGGGTAAAAATCGAAAAAACCCTAACCTTCTATTTCTCACTGTTTTCTCTCGTTCTGGGCTTTGGTTGCCCCTACATTTGTTGAAGAACAGATTAAGTACCCCATAGGAACCTGTGGTAGTGATTTTGGGGGAAAAGAACTGGATTTTTGAGGAAATCGATCGAACATTTCTTCGCCTCGGTCCAGTCGGCCTGCGCCTCGGCCGAGGTGTTCTACAGGGTTGTCAGAGCAACCGAGGTGACCTGACAGATTATAGAAAGATGAGTTCTGAGAGACAGTTGGTCCTGAGGGACAGATCTTCTCCTTCTCCTTCTTCTACTTCCCGCCGTAATAGACCGGTGATCCACGAGCGACACCAGGTCGATTATGACCGCATAGCGGCCCGTCCAGTGATTGCACCCCGCTTCCTGGACATTTCAGCTTTTGACTGCCTCTATGTTGACGATGATTTGAGGCGTATGATATCTGTTGTGGGGCTGGCGCAGTTTACAAAGATCAGAGCTCTGGCCTATCTAGAGCCGACCTTGGAGTTTGTCAGCTCCTTTACCTACTTGCCTACCGAGCGTGCCGTGAAGTACCGGTTGATGAACCGGAACTACTTGGTTCTCTTAGATCACTGGCGGGATATCTTCGGCTTCCCGATTCCGACAATTGCTGATTTTCCCTCCCGAGGTGTAGCTAGGGAGTTTTGGGGACAAATAGCTCACGTGGTTGAGCATGATGACAGATGGAGACCTGGAGATTCCAGGGAGAGGATTATATTCCATCTTGCATTCAGATTGGCCCACAGGATATTCAGTGAGACTCTTTTGGCGCATACTGAGATGCCCCAGAAGGTTAGACAGGGAGAGTTTCTAAGCTTATACTGCATGGTGACGGGAGGGATCCCAGATTTTGGATTGATGCTGGCAGAGGATCTACATAGGATAAAGGCAAAGGCGAAGGGCGACATCTACTGTGGAGGTATTGTGACTCATATAGCGAGTTACATGGATATGGACCTCAGTGCTTGTACCATGGTGGCGGCTGCCAAGCCGCTTGGACTTCAGGAGATGATCACTCGGAGGATACTGGTTCCCCGAGGATACACTACGCCATATGTGGCGATGCCATGAGAGCCGACTGCACCGCAGGGAATCAGATGGTCAGCTCAGTTCTCCGTGTTTGATCCACATTACTGGCAAACTGCGTGGATCCCATTTATGGAGGATGATAGAGAGGCGACAACTGCACCAGCTGAGGAGGATGAGGCTGAGGAGGCTGATGATGATGAGGATGGTGGTGTTCCTATGGATACGGGCATGGATACAGCTGGACTAGTGCGCCGGTCATCGATTTGGATGATGACGAGACTGAGACCGAGCCGGCTGCAACACCAGCACGTCCCGCTAGGCGTAGGGTATGCCGGCAGAGGGATCCAGATGCTCACCGTCGGATCGATGACCTCACCGAGCAGATGATAGACTCCTATGTTGCCCTGATTGTAGACATCCAGGAGAGATTTGACGACCAACGCCGAGAGATCGAGAGCTGGACTCATCAGATGCTAAAGGGCCAGTACTATCAGCGACGGATGGCGGAGATCCAATTTGAGCATGTCATGGGTTATCCATTTGACCCATCCCAGTACCCGTATGTGCCACCACCACCACCACCGGATCGGGATTATTGAGGGCTTGCAGGATTTTCTTTCTTTATTTATTAAGCAGCTCAGCTATGTACGGTGAGTTTTTTTTATTTTTCTAGACTTATTTTGACCCATTGGGACAATGTGTTCCAAGTATGGGGTATTGGATGTATTATCTGACTATGGATGTATCACTTGACTCTATCGGATATTTATGATCTTATTCTGCTTTATGTGCTTATTTGAGACTGCATGCATGCATACAGGTTAATTGATTGAGAAAAACGTCAAAAACTGGTTTAAATAAAAAAAATTTTTGACCTCGACCGAAGTGATTCTGGCCAAACGAGGTACTTCACCTCGGTTGACTTATAACATCTTGACCGAGGCGTTTTTACTGGAACGATTTTCGAAACGATTTTTGTGCTTCTTGTCTGGATATGATCTCAGTGAAGACTTTGTTTGCTGACTGGTTTTGAAATCTTTATATGTTTGAAAAGTTTTATGATATGTTTAAGTTGCTAAATGCTTTGTTTGAAATTTTTGGCATGTTTAATACTTTGTTTTTATCCAAATTATGTTGAATTTGAAGGTTGTCATCCCATTATGAGTTCTCTCACTTTCTTCCTGAAAAGAATAAGGCAATTCATTCCTTTCTCTTCTTCTCCTTGATCATGCTTAGCCACTCATATACATATTTGCATCCCTTTACCTATCCGGGAATTTGGAAGCAAGCAAGTGAAAAGCAGGTGAAAGAAAAGTTGAGAAGTTGGCTGGAAGTGAAAGTGTTAGAAAGTAATAAATAGGTTTGGGGAAGTCAATCATGATGATGAGTAACTCGGCACCATTCACATAGCCGGGTGTTTGTGTCTTGCCAAAGTTGGATTGAGCGATATTCCTAACGGGTCATGGTATGTGCATCAAGGGTTTGAGGCATCTCGAGAAATTGATGATTGCTGATTTCCTAGGCTTCGGTTATTGTGCACCTTTGTTCATGCATCCCAAAAAGTAAAGTAAAAGAAAAGAAAAACGTGAAATAAGCAATGCTTATTGGTGGATGATGTTGAAAGTCAAGTGAAAGTGAAGCGATATCCTTTTCCCGGATTCTAGCACCACATTACCTTCTATACATCCCTACCCTACACGTTTCTTGACCTTTCTTTTGGGACCCTTGAGACCTCGAGCTTGTTGATTGACTTAGTGGTTTAAATTGGATTATACATGATTAATTTTGATAATTATGATTTATTATGCATTCTATGATTTTATGCAAAGATGAACAACTTTCTTATATTTATAAAATGTTATAAGCATATTTTGATTTTAAATTCCATGAAGTATTCTCTTAGAGTGATCTATGACTGTAGCACACCATTAAAAATGTTCTGAAAATTTGTTTTTTGATCTTCATGACTTATAATCCATTCTATCTTGTATTTTATATTCGGAACTTGCTTGGGGACAAGCAAGGGCTAAGTATGGGGTATTTTGATAGCATGAATTATTGTCTATATTTTGGGACTTGTTTAGACGTTTTATCTTCGATAATCTGCATGTTTGGATGTATATTATGAGATTATATTGTCGTTTCATCTACCTTTGCGGGAATTGAGGTCTACACCTAGTTTTGTTGTAATCGTAGGTAAAATGGCACATTTTGGACTAAAATGGAGCAAAAGGAGCTAAAGAGTCATTGGAGCTACATTCAGCAGCTTAAGGAAGAACCCAGGAATCATGGAATTGGATTAAAGATTCACTTTGGACCAGATTTGAGAGATTTCACATTCAGTTGTGATTCACCTCGGTTGACTACAGAGTCACTTCGACCGAGGTGATCCAGAGGAGTTGACTCGACCGAGGCGAACACCTTGGACGCGGCAAGGATATTTTATTCTTGGATGAGATCTTTTATCTTTGGAAAGAGGATCTTATATTTTTGAGCTGGATTCCTGGAAGGAAGAAGATAAATTAGCCCATATATTTTACCTATTTTTATGGGAAAAGATCTTTCTAAGATATCTTATCTTTGGAGGGTAATTTTCCTATAAAAGGGGTTGGATTTCCCACAAATCCACATCATGCTATACCACCGATCGTGCTGAGAGCAACCGTTTTACCCCACCATAGTTGGGAGATTTGAAGAACCTTTTTTGAAGGTTGAAGGAAGAAAGTTTATAGCTTTTATAGCTTTTGTGAAGGGTTTTGTAAGATTCACTTAGATTTCCTTCTTTGTTGATTGTCTTGTTGGATTTTGATCCAAGGAACGCTTGTTGTTTGATAATTAATTCAGTTATTGAAGCCTTTCTCTTAAGGTTTTCTTGTTCAATTATTCATCTTCCCATATATTTGATTATTACTTTCATGACGATGAGTGGCTAATTTCCTTGTGTGATTCTAGGGTGATTGGCTGAAGGTTGTGGGAAAAACAATGATAGAATAATCTTAATCACAGTAGGACCCTGAAAGCTCGAGTCTTTATCCTTAACCCTAAAGCATCTCGCTCAGTCGATGAACATCTCGGCCGGGGTGGAATTCTTCTGACCGAGGTGACTTATCTGATCCGAAACTGAGAGTTAAGTGTTAGAGTTTGCCAAATCCTATTCTTATTACACCTTTCCTGGTTCAATGCAAGCCTAGGATGAGACTTACCCGGTAATTCCTTTGTTTGTTTACCTAAGATCATAAGTGTAGGTAATAAAGGTTTATCCTTTATTGGGGTTTGAGTGTGCCTTCATCCCATCTTTGTGAGTTAGCCTGAGACTTACCCGGTAAAGGTTGATTCTAATCCCTTAGGTGGTATGTTGGTTTGAGGCTATAGTTCTTTTCTTTAATTCCTTGAGACTTACCCGGTAATAGGAGTTACGGTTTGGGATTAGTGAGTAGTGAGACTTACCCGGTGATCTATTCCACTTTAGTAACACCTTCCCTATGCAAATATCTCAGCTTTGTCCGCTTATCTTTAGATCTTGAGTTGGAACCACAACTAGATGCTTTAATCCCTAGACTTGCATATTTCCTTAATTGACTTTTTATCATCCTTGATTGTTTTAATCGCTTTTGTGGTTAGTAATTACATAGCTTACCTATTCCGACTTTGTTTCACTAAGTCCTTGTGATCGACCCCTGGAATTCCTTGCTTTTACTACGATTGACTCGTACACTGCGGGTTCGCATCCTTGTTTTAAGCTTACATCTAGGGTTATAAATTTAATGCTTGCACACACCGTTTGGAGCGAACAGGCCCTGGGTTCAGATGCTACGGATACGCTCTTAGCACAAGAAACGGTAGCATGGAAGAATCTTGACACTGTCCTAGAACAAGAAGAGATTTTGTGGAGTCAGAAAGCCCGGCAGGATTGGCTGAAATTCGGGGATAGAAATACTGCTTTCTTCCACCTCTCTACTATCATAAGGAGACATCACAACATAATAGAAACTCTGAAGTTAAAGGACGGAACTTGGTGCTCGGATAAGGTAACCCTTGAAAGTCTTGCATCAGATTTTTTTCATGAATTTGTATGGCCCTAGCAACCTCCCTCTCTTAGTACGATTCTTAAGGGGAACTTTCCGCCCTTAGATTCTACCCAGTTCACGGATTTTTCCAAACCATGTTCGACTGAGGAGGTCCATAAAGCTATTATGGCTATGGGCTCTTTAAAAGCCCCTGGCCCCGACGGGTTTCAACCAATTTTCTACAAACGATGTTGGTCTACTGTTGGTGCTTCTTTAGTAAAGATGGTTTAAGATTTCTTTAAGGACAATGTTTTACCTGACACAACTAATGAAACCCTAATCACTTTGGTTGGAAAGATCTCAAAGCCTGAATTGATTAGCTAGTTTCAACCGATTAGCCTCTTCAATGTTAGTTACAAGGTGATCACCAAGATCCTTGCTTCTAGGCTTAAAGGTGCGATGAACCGTCTTGTTTCTCCAATGCAATCTAGTTTTATACGTGGACAGATGATCTCGGATAATGTCATCATTGCTCAAGAAGCTATCCATACCATGAATCACAAGAAGGGTAGCAAAGGTTGGATGATTTTGAAGCTCGACCTTGAGAAAGCTTTTGATATGTTGCGCTGGGAGTTTGTTCTTGAGACTCTTGTTGATATTGGTCTGCCTTCTCAATGGGTTTCTTGGATTTCTACTTGCTTGTCGACGGCCTCGATGAAAATTCTCGGGAATGGGGAGACGATTGGTGGATTCCCTATGACGAGGGGATTGCGGCAAGGTGATCCTTTATCTCTCTATCTCTTTGTCCTTTTTTTGGAGAGGCTTGGTCACTTAATTGATCGAGCTGTTGGAGATGATTCTTGGAAGCCTATGAAATTCTCTCGTGGCGGTCCTCTTATCTCACACCTCATGTTTGCTGATGATATCATCTTATTTGCGGAAGCCTCAATCTCGCAATTGAATATTATCATGAGTATTCCGGATCAGTTTTGCGCGGCTTCGGGTCAGAAAATCAGTCTTACGAAATCTCGCATCTTCATTTCCAAGAATGTCCAAGGACCACTGGAGAATATGCTCAGTGAACGAAGCGGTATCCCCTTTACCCGACACCTTGGAAAGCATCTCGGTATTCCACTTTTCCACGACCGTGTTAAAAAATCTATTTTCAATCCCCTTATAGAAAGGGTAAATGGAAGACTTGTGGGTTGGAAAGCCCATACTCTTTCTTTTGCTGGTCGAACGACTCTCGTGAAGTCAATCCTTTCTTCTCTTCCAATTTATCACATGAACACCATACTTCTCCCCACCAACGTCCTCAAGAATCTTGATCGCCTATGCAGAAACTTTTTATGGGGCAGCTCTCAAGGTAACAGAAAACTCCACTTGATCGGATGGGACAAAATCTGCCAGGAAAAAGCCTCAGGTGGACTTGGAATCAGAATGGCTGAAGATGCTAATCTCTCTATGCTTGCTACACTCAGTTGGGGACTCTTTATGGATGGGGACATCCTGTGGGCTCGAGTCTTGAAGCAGAAATATTCCGTGTTAGTAACCAACTGGCCCACAATCCTGAGTTACAAGAGGGGCAGCTCGTACATCTGGAAAGGTATTGTACATACCTATAAGCTTCTTGTGGTTCCTAACCTTGGATGGAGTGTCGTTAGTGGCCGGAAAGCGCGTTCTGGATGGATGTCTGGTTGGGAGAAACCTCCCTGGAAAGCTTCAGCCTTTCCCCTCTTAGCCTAACGGAGAAAAAAAAAATTTGTCAGAGATTTGTTGTTAGAAACGGGGTCATGCAAATGGGAGTATTTATCTAGCAGACTGAGCAATGCAGGGTTCCTTAAGCTTGCATCTTCTTCACTCCTTGAGGATCATTATGGGAATGATTCTAAGAGATGGATTGGCTCTAGAGATGGTTGCTTCACTACCTCCTATGTGGTGAAGTTCGTTCGCTCCCATAAAAGACCCATTCGGAATACTGAGCCCCTTTTCTCTCTGATTTGGCGTATCCAGGCTAGTGAGAAGATACGTCATTTTATGTGGCTTCTTGCATGGGGTGTGCCCCTCACCAATGCAGAAAGATATAGACGTCATATGACAACGAACTAGTATTGCTCATGTTGCCCTAATTCAGTGGAATCCCTTTTACATATCCTGCGAGACTACCATCATATGAAGCAATGTTGGTATCGAATAATCCCTCAGATTCATCGTGTTGCGTTCTTTAATATGAACTGGGACGAGTGGATGCTTACTAACACTCGACTGCAAATCAAATCTCCTCTAGGGGGAGTGTGGAATGCGACGTTTGCGTATGCTATCTGGTGGGCCTGGAAATGGCGAAATGCAAGAGTTTTCCAAGGGAAGGAAATGTTCATGGATAGAGTTGAGTTTCTGAGAAAACAAGTAAAAGAGCAGGAATTGATCAACACAGATAACTTGTTAAGGTCTTAGTTGAATACAAAATCTAAGAGGCTGATCAAATGGCAAAAACCAAGGCTGGGTTGGGTTAAAATGAATGCTGATGGGGTAATGAGAGGGGCAGATAATCGTGCATCGGCTGGTGCTCTCATCAGGGACGCAGATGGCATCTGGCAGAGAGGTGTTACAGTCAACCTTGGAATTGCTATTGTTCCTGAGGCGGAGCTTTGGGGGCTGGCATATGGCCTGGAGCTTGCATGGAACCAAGGTTTCAGGTAGGTGCGGGTAGAAATAGACTCACTGCTTACTGTTCATCAGGTTAAGAATGGGGTGTGCCCTTCGCACCCTCTCTCCAGCCTGGTACTCCATTGTCAAGGCTTCTTATCCCGAGATTGGTTGATTGATCTCGGTCATGTGTTCAGAGAAGGCAATCGTGCCGCTAATGCACTTGCTAGCTTCGCCTTCTCTTGTGATATAGGGGCTAGTCATCTTGCTTCTCCTCCTCCTTGTGTATCTTCTATTTTGTTGGACGATATGCGTGGGGTTAGCCTACCCCGTATGTCTCGTTTGTCTTCGGTTACTTCTTCTTTGAATTTTCTAGAGTAGTGTACTCCTTTTTACCAAAAAAAAACCCTCAGAAACTAAAATGATACGCACCTTAGCTCAAAATTATTGTAAGGGGTGTGTCGAGGAAAGGACGAAAGAAACACATTAGCTACATACTACAAGCGTTGTCTGAAGCTTTGATGTTGTATTTAGTGTCTCATTTGGTCATGACTTTCTACACGTTTAAGCTTTAAATAGTTTTAAGGCATTGGATTTTAACGATAACTTATTGATTTCAAATCGTATTCCATACTTCTCAATCATCTTATCTTATATCTATTAAAGCAGAAGCTTTTTGCCACGTGTCAACATGAGGTTTCTTTAAGTCTACCAAAATAATGTTTAAGTTAATTATTTATTAATCAATTAAACGGTCCATCATTTTACAAAACAATAAATCTTAAAGAAGTAAATCTTTTTTCCACGTAAATCTTATCTCATCTTTTCCAATTTTTATAATAATAAATTATGCAAATCTTTTAAAAACTAATAGTTAATTATTTATTAATCACTCGAATAAATTTCCTCTTAGTTACAAATATTTTAGTTACAAAATCAACCAAATCTCTTAGTTACAAAAACATTTTGGTGAATCTCCAACTTTCATTCAATATATCCGATTAATATTTTACTTCTTTTTTTAAAACGAATTTTTATTATGATAAATATCATATATCTTTTAGCTGATACATTCCAACTATAAATTTTCTTAATCTAGCTACTTTTATTTTTATTTTATCTCTTTATATTTAATTTTTTTATTTACTTAATGTGTAAAGTTGTACAAAATATTTAAACATGAGGATTTTAACCTCACTTATCTCTTCTTTTCAAAATTAAGATTTAAAATGATTTGATTAAATCTTCACCCAAATCAGTTGAGATCGCTTTATAATTTATGATAATTTGTAGATGTGATTGAATTTAATATTTACAAATAAAGTTTTTTTTCAAAACAAATCTCCCATCACAAACTTTACTTAAAGCAAAAATTGTATTTTACAAAATCTTTAAACATGAGGATTTTAATCTACTACTGTTGTTACTATTGAAAACATCTTATATTATTTTATTAAAATTTACGTCCGCACGAGGTGCAAGTAATACATTAAAAATGAATGTTGAGTTGATGTTGTATTTTGCAATGTTTTATGATATTATGACTCAATTGTTGTTTAAAAAATTATAGTTTAGTTATATAATAAACCATATAAATAATATATATACTTCATATTATATATTAATAATATAATTTATAAATATATATATTGATAGTACCAATAAAAAAAATTAACATTATAATATATTATTTATTATTGTTGCTAATATATTTATAGATAAATATAAGATTGTATATAAAATTACTTAAAAAAATCCTGTGCAGGGTACGGGTAATACACTAGTGTTCAAGTGTTTGTTGGTAATTGACAAGAGTCTTTTTTGTAGTTGTCTTTTCTCAAAAAAAATCTTTCGTCGGCAAAGACGTGGATTTTATTTGGACTCTTTATCGGCCAATACACGAGGCTTTATTTGGACGTGAGCCAGTGGCGGCCTTTGGGTGAGCTGCCCCACCCTCTGGCACGGATTAATAAAAAAAATATTAAAAAGTATTACAAAAAACATGGTAGCATAGTGGTGTTAGGAATTGAGCAAGAAATGAAACTTTCACTTGGTCCTGGTTCGAATCCTATCATTGACCATTGAGTTTATTTTTTTCACCTTTTCCTTATTTTGTTTGTTTTTCTTTCAAAAGGCTTTATTGTTTCGGATTTAAATTGCATATTTCATAATATATTTTGTTTTCATTTGTCCAAACTTTAAAGTATAAAAGTTATTCACTTTTTTTCTTCTTCTTATGGATTCTACTTGAAAGCAATTTATTGAATAATTTAAATAAAAAATTAATACTCTATCAAAAATATGTTATAATTTATGACAAAAGTAACATTATTTCAGTTAAGAGTTTTTAAAAACTAATTTCATCCTTTATATAATTCCCTAAATATATGTAATGATAATCAATATATATATTTTATGGGAATTTATTTTGATATCTAAATAACATATTATTCTATAGGTAATTTTAATCAATATATATACTCTCTTTTTTCTTCTTATGGATTACACCCTTTGTTGTCCGATTGACAATTTATTTGTAGCATTAACTATTTATTTTTGGTAGACTTGTAGTCAAAACTGCGAAAGTAGATGACAGATTGATTTTATTTTTATCGCTATTTTATTTTCATAGACACTTTTATCGATATTATATTTTTGTCCCACCCCTTAGAAATCCTGCGACCGCCACTGCGTGAGCCGATACTAAGTCATGACGGGTTGTGGTCAGCTAAGACTGATTTTGGACATGGGCCTGAGGTATTAAGGTTTGGATGTGGTGCATGGGTGGTTGGATGCCATGCAAGGGAATATAGGTGTGGCCAAATGTCAAACTAGACTTGGTGACACCATTCCAAGCTAGGGTGTAGCCAAGGTTGAGCTTTGTGGCATCAAGAGCATCCAGGGTGAAAGTTTATTTTCAACATCGGACCCTTGAGACAGAGTAACACATGTAAAATTCCGATATTTATTGATTGGTCGATATTTTCATAGGTATAATTTATTCTCAAGCCTTAGTCTAGTTTTTTTTCCATCTTTTTAAGATTGATATGTTTATTTTGGAAATTTGATCGATTATATTCAAAGAGTTATATTATTTATCAAAAAAAAAAAGAATTTGGGATTTAACGACATTTTATTATTTGAAAATTGTATAGATTTGTGAAACGAATACTTATTTATTATATTGATCAAATAGTGTTTATATATACAAATATAAAGAAAGAAAACATTAAACTAACAAATAAAAATTATATATATTAGATTCATAGTCTAACAAAAATTAGCCGGTACAAAGAAATTGTTATGACTTTTTGAACAATCCATTTCAATACCCGTCTCATGAATCTCAAAACTAGTGTTAATAATCTTTCCTTTTTTATTATTTTTTTTGAGAAATAAGGTAAAAGACTCGATCACCGAGAAACAATGGTGAAACGAGAGGCTGCGAAAAGACGAAAGATGGAAACAACCATTCAGAGAACAATTCAAACCAAACCAAAAAAATTCAACAAGAAAAAAACACGAGAAGGAAGTGAGATGATGGAGAAAAACAACGGACGAAGCACAAGAGTGAGGGAGAACTCCATGAAGACGAAATATTTGAAAAAACGAGTCAAGCACCGTCGGAAAGATATACAACAGGAAACGAACTCCTAGCGAAGTGAAAGACAAGACTCCAAGGAAACACTTTCCATCCACCAGAGCTATCCGGAAGCACATGATGACATAATTTATGACGTTAGTTTAGGCATTCATTTAGATAGTTTTTCCCCTTATTCATGCATGGTTTGGCATTAGTTGTGGCGTTTATGCTTAATCGAGTCTTATTTCTAGAAAAGACGTCTACACGAGATTTTGTCGGTTTTGTAGGTATTTTGAGGAGCTTTTGGACTTAATCGATACATTTGAGGATCATTCCTTGTGGTGGCACACATCCGGACGCCCTAAGGAGCAAGCTAGAAGTAAAGAAGAACACAGAAGACCTTGTTGGTGCATGCCTTGCACCAACTCATGACTTGGTGATCCAAGGAGGGCTTTCTGATGAAAACCACGGCCTACCTGGCAATTCCATGCCCGTGGTTTCGGCCCGTGGTTTCTGTCAACACAGCCATGACACTTGTCACGCGATTTCTTTGCCCGACCTTTGCTTTCCTTGGTTGAGTGTGGACTTGGAAAAGCCTGCAGGCTGGCTTTTAGACTATCTCTCATCATCCATTGTTGGGGGGAGACTTGAGAGAACAACAAAAACACTCTCATTTGGGAGAGAAGAACATCATCAAATAATATATCTAGAGTTAGACTTTGAATGGTTTTTAGTGACTTTTGTTGAGAAGCTTTTGGAAGCATTGCAAGGAACGTTTTGGAGTTGTGTTTGAAGGGTTCTAAGTCTTGTTTAAACTCATATCTAGCTAAGATTACTTGCTTCTTTTCACTCTTATTTCACTTTCTTGCTATGGAAACCATGTATGTTTACATGATGAGTTTGGATCTTAAAATGCATGTTATTGGCTAAGTAGTTGTGATTCTAGGGTGATGGAATGATGGTTATGACTTGGACTATGATAGAATAGACTTGAATGTACCTTTGGATGACTTGCATGCTCGAATCCTAACCCCCGACCATAATCACGGCTTGTTCCTCCTAAACCACGGCCGTGGTTTCGTATGATCACCCGTGGTTTTGCTCTGTTGTGCCTACATTGATAAATCCATATGTTAGGATGTTAGATTGTTGAAATCATTGTGTGTGTTAAGCCTTATCTAGCTTAGGGTGACCTAATGCTAACAAACTAAGTGAGGGAAGAGACTTACCCGGTAATTCCCGATCTTAGATACCAAAGATGATGAACTCTAGGTAGTAGTGAGCCTCACAAGCCGCTATTGGATTGAGTGTGCTAGGATTGTTGCTTTGGACTTGTCTTCCCGAGACTTACCCGGTAAGGAGAGGTTTGACCCCTAGATAGTAATCCGGTTTGTGTAGAATTCTTAACCTTAGGTTCCTAGAGACTTACCCAGTAAAAGGACCTTAGGTGCGGGATTAGTGGACCTTGAGACCTACCCAGTGATTGATCCCATTAGAGAAACACCCTTTCCCAACATACCGCAGCTTGTCCAAGGTTGATTAGAAGCTTGAATCCAATGCCATAACCCGGAAGTCTCAATCCCTAGAATCCGCTTTTGTTTCTTTGATCACATATCTTGTTCTTGTGTTGTTTGATTGATTGATAACCTTGCATGATTTTGATCTTGATTGATCACCATAAAACCCAACAAAAAATATCATGATTTTCATTTCTTTATTCCTATCTCTTTTCTTAGACTAGGTTTGCACTATTCATGATCACTTGTTTGATTTGATTTCACTTTAGTCTTCGTGTTCGCCCTCAGAGTACTATCCTTACTACAAAACGACCCATACACTATGGGTTCGCTAGGAGTTAAGAGAATATATCGAGTTATAAATTGTAAGGCTTTTGCGTGGTACATTTCTAGCGTAACAGCACACGACCCCGAACACGATCCAAACAGACTCAAAACACTCACTCACACTAACAAAAAAACAATAATGATTATAGATAGATATTCTAAGAGTACTTATCTACTGGTTCAAAATATGAGCATAAAGAGCAAGAATTGTATATAAACTCTCAAATACGACTCAAAACCCTAACAGATTGTTAAAATTATTCGAAGTAAAAGAAATAGTTTATTTAACTTTTGTTGTTTTCAGTTTTAGTTACGCAGCCAATTTTTTTAAAAGTTCATATTATATATTTTTTAATTTAAAACGGTCAAATTGGATTAATTTTAGATACTTTGCTCTTCTAAACATAGTTAAGAGGCTTAACAACTAGAGACTGGTTGTCGGAACCGGTTGTGACAACGACTAACAAACCGGTGTTTAACCACCAATTCGCTCCACTAAACCGTATATCGAAACTGATACGGTTTCACGATTAAATCAAAATCATATAATATCTCTACTATTGGCACAACCTAGTTTGTTACACCTAGACCCATTCAAACCCGAATCCATGCAAGTTTTGACCAAAAGTCAAATCTGTTTATCCGGATCGGATTTGGGTTGAGCTCAACTCCTAGAGTTAGATTGGTGTCCGAGTCCGTCCTACAGTCCAAGCCATGTAGCATTTCTTCTTATTGGTTATATTCATAAAAAAAGTTAATACAAATTATTTTAAAATATAATATATTTAAGGTACGTTAGGCAATATGTATTAAACTATTATACCTATGTTGAACTGGACAAGTGATACAACTGGCTTTTCGGCCAAGCAAGACCTTCCATGTCTCTACCAGCCCGTTTTTTGACCGGACTGCCGGATTTATCAGACCTAGCAACTTCTAATCCAAACTTTAGGTTGCTTCTCGACCATGAGCTTGTGGAAGGAGGTATTACAGTATATATGTGTATTCAGGAATTGATGTTTTTATGTAGGAAATAAATCTTACCTCCACTTATTATTGTATATATACTTTCTCCGATTTTAGAAAAATGATTTTCTAACCATTGAAATAATTATTCCAAAAAATTTTAAACAACTTTAATTTATAAGTTTTTTTTTTTTCCAAATTTTATTATTTATTATTAATTTTCCTTCTAGGTAAGTAAACATTTTATTACATAAAAATATTTAATAAAAAATATTTTTTCTAAAGTTAATCACATAACTCTCTTAATTAATAACCTTAAAAATATAAAACGTCACTAAAACTTGATCAAAATTTAGGATAAAATTTAAATCCTAGAACAACATTTTTTGGGAGGAAATATCATATTTCTTAATTTAAAAAAATATAATTTCACAAACATTATCAGATTTTACAAAAAAATAATTTTAGATTCCAAATTGCTAGAGAAAGGGCATTATTGTGGAGGACGTAAGGAATAAGGATGTGGCAAACATTCTCAAAAGAAGAAAGATCACGATTATGGCCTTATGGGTTGGTGAGTGGAGAGTCTATATATGAAGACATACAATATTACATTATTACTCATTTCAAAATATTTTAAACTGTTCATCTTATAAAAAAGTGAAATTGTATATATCAACATTGATCTAATATATAATTTGCTAAGGAGTTATGTGAAAAATGTTAAAGAATAGCACTTATTTGGTACAATGATATATTTAATGCTTGTTAGATTTATAACACTTATATTATAAAGTAATAATTTAGTGAAAAAGTACGTGTTTAAATGTATTCATTGCTTTAACCAAATATCAAAATGGTTTGAGGGAAGGTGAGTTTATAAAGCCTATCGAAGACAAATAATTGATGTTGTAAGGATCATAGTTTGAGGAGTATACGTATATAATTAGTCATAAATTAGAACCATTCTGTTTTGCCACTTGTTACGCAACTTATACCCCAAAACCCATTTTCTATTGGCCTTTATAAATCAACCAACCGCCTAATCTCTCTCTAAGTACGATTAAATATTTTCAACACTCACTCTCCTCTTAAGCAAGCGCCGCCAACTTCACCGCCGGTACTGATCGAGCCACCAGCCATGGCTCTGGAAACGCTCAACTCCTTCGAACTTGAAGAATCTCCCTCCTTGGATAACCGCCCCAAGAAAAAGCGCTGTCACACGGAGGAAGAGAACCTCGCTCTCTGTCTCATGACCCTCGCTAGAGGCGGCGCCGTCTCACCGCCGAAAATTTCTCCACCAATCCTCCACAACAAGACAGAATATAAGTGTAGCGTGTGCGGCAAGGTGTTTGCATCTTACCAGGCTCTTGGAGGCCACAAGGCCAGCCACCGCCTCCATAATATCTCCGACAGCGAAAATAAGCCAACTTTATCCGCCGTGGCCAACACCAGCCGTTGTAAGGTCCACGAGTGTTCGATTTGTCACAAGTGTTTCCCCACCGGTCAGGCTCTGGGTGGTCACAAGCGCTGCCACTACGAAGGCGTCATCGGCGGCGGTGCTACTCGTAGTGGAATAGTGAATACGACAACGAAATCGGAGGAGGTTGGGTCAACGTTGACTCACCGAGGATTCGACCTGAACCTGCCCGCTAAGCCCGAAATCAGCCCGGTGAACGTCGGCGTTGACCGTGTGGAAGAAGAGGTGGATAGCCCACATCCTTTGATTTAGCCCGGTTTCACGTTTGCCGCGTACTGTTAGATTAATATACTTAACCTTGATTATCGTAATTAAGAAGAAAGTTAAAAATTCAGCTTTTACGGTTTGTACTCTGTATAGCGCGATTATATATTTACCGTGTGGTTTATTCTATTGATTCCAGTATTACTACGATTTTTTACTGTTTTCATTTTCTTTATAAAAGGGTAATATGGTTGCGTAAACGTAGTTTACAGCAGTTGATCTTGATTTGGTAGTTACTGCAAGAAAGTTAGCTCGGAGAGGTCAGAAATTAAGGTAGGCAGAGTGGAAATGAAACGTATGGTTGTAATCTGTAATTAATTAAAAGTTGAAGGGCGGATTAAGGGAAAAGCAAAGTTAGGGTGTCAATTATGAAAAGGTTGACAGGCAAGTTTGTTCATCACCTGAAAATATGTGCGCAAGCTTAATCAGAAAGAAAACCTTGTCTAGGAAATTATGCATTCTTTTGATATCATATATATGTACGGCAAGCTTACGTGGAGGAAATTGAAAATATTTAATAATTATTGAGAAATCATTTTCTACATATTTATCTCAATGGTATGAATATTCTCTTTTTTTTTGTTTCCATAACTATAAATATAAAGAAGGATTATGAGTAATGTGATGGCTAGAAACGCGGGAGTGAGGACGTGGAAATGTGGCCACCGGAGAGCGATACGAAGAAGTGGTGACTGTGAGAGTTGGAAGCGTGGAAGCAAAAGCCTTTGAGTTGTTGCGCTGGATCTACGTGGCCGGGACTACCTAATGCTCCTCCTCCTATGTGCCTCATTATTTTATTTTATTTTAAATAATTTTTTATCACAATGAGCGATTAAATCTAATAGTTGTTATATTATTGGATGAATGATTGAGATTAAAAAAAATAGCTGTTATAAGAAGAGAAAATGGGCATATTTTTTTTTTTTTTGTATGATAACTTTATATCCATTATTATTGTTTACTATGAATTCTTTTTCTTTCTCCCTTGAGAGTTGTTTATGTGATGAACGACAACCGTGAACTAACGAACGTGCGACAATGTAAGCACACTCGCGCGATGTTTTGTACGAGTTGGTTGCTCATAAATGTTGTATATTGTTCATTTATTCTTATAGTTTGTTGTTCTTGTACGCCAACGATAAAAGTTGTTTATCGGACTAACTTTAACTTAAATGTTTGAATGATAATAGATGACCATGTTCATTATAGTAGTTGTTCGTGAAAATTTGTTCATTTTCTCACATACAATTGTTCTCGTTTTATAAAATATAATTGTCTATTTGAAAAATATTGTTTTTCATTTTGATGAACAATAGATGTTCATTGTTCATCCTATAATTTCTCCTTCACAAGTACAATGTATAGTTGTTTATTATTCATCATATGCAAATGTGAAGGTAGACAATGTAGAGAACGGTTATGATTTAGGATATTATTAAAAAAAAGTTAAGTAATTAATCTTAAGTAAATTTTACATTTACTTGTACTTTAAATATTTCCAAATCATGTCCGAGGGTTTTTAATATTGAGAAGGTGTTATTGAATTTTATAATTTTCAAACTATGCTAGTTTACCGTCCATAAGTTATCATTTTAAGCAAAAAATACATTTATTATCACTAGTTATTATTAACATTTATTTTTTTAAATGGATATATATAACTTCTCTTTATTACCTTTTACTTCATTTTTTCCGAATTATGCGCAATGGTATCATATCTTTATTTGCCCCCTTAAAATGTTAATCGATATTTGAAAAATTAACAAACTCGGAACCATCTAAAAATTGAAAAAATTTCTTGGATATTATTCTGAAAAGTTAAGGTATAAGGACATCATCCAGAATTTTACTTCATCTTAATTAGAAGATAATGATAAAAAAAATATGAGATTTTTTTTAACCTTCATCTTAATTAGAAAATAATGATAGAAAAATATGAGATTTTTAAAAAAAAAAAAAATAGTTTTGTGCTTAGGAGATCCCAAAAATTTAAGGGATACGAATAATTGATTTATTTTAATCAAATGGGTTAGAGATTTACACTCTTTACAATTGTTTTATTTCCTATATATAAGTTCGGATTTTTCAGATGAATTATACTTATTAATTAACGTCACTATTATGGGTCCGTTTTGTAACGTTGATTAAGTAGATGAAGATAATTATTTTGATGGAGAATTAAGGAGATGAAATTGTTTATGAAGATGAGTATGAAAATAAGAGAAGTAAGTGTTTGGTAAATAAATGTAATTGTGGGTAAAATTAGGAAAACAACATATGTTAAAAAAAAAAATTAGGGTAAAAATGAGGTTTTAGCCTCATAATCCATATAATTGAAGTTTAACAGAATTAAACAATTTTCATAATCAAAGTTTAATAGGTTTTAAATTCTTAGTCTGGACCTCCTGGTGATAACTTATTGTACAATCTATTGCTAAATACTCCGTTATGAAAAGTTTGATTATTTCCACATTAATTACACTCATTAATTATTGCCATAAATATAATATTATACTCCCTCCGTTTCTCAATATATGTCATTAGGGTAAAAAACACGCATATTAAGAAATCTAAAAGTAGAAATTATAATATTTAATGATGCTTAATAATTTTAAAAAGTTGTATAAAAATGATGATAAAATGTAGAAAGTTGTATGGGAAAAGATGAATATTGTTTTGAAAATACAAATAATAAATGAAAAGGTAGGTAGATTATATTTATAGAAAGTATGAGTATTAATAAGACTTATAATGTCAAATATTATGAAACAAAATTTTATAGTTTAAATGACAAGTATTGAGAAACGGAGGGAGTATTGATTATTTGTTTTACATTATCTCTATCTACATATAACTTTGAACTTTTGAGCAATAAATGCTATAATTCCAAATAAATAACATATACATTGAATAAAGTATTAATACTTTTGTAAATGCTAGTCTTATGTATGTATGGAATAAGTTAATTAATCAATTTGTTAATGATTTTATCTTTTCTAAAAATCCCATAATTTTGTCCCAGCGTACAAAATACAAGAATTTTCTGTTTGGATGGAAAAAGTCCATGTTTTCGTAAGACTTGTCTATTATTCATTGCTAGATATATGAGATGAGATTGATATCTAATAAAACTGGTAGATTTTAATATATGAATGACAATACAAAGGAGAAAACTTTACTGAAATTTTGTTTTAGAGAAAGAATTTTGGAGAGGAAATATAAAAGACTAAAGAAAAATATAAGATATGAGCTACCATTAAATTTTGGAGTATATAAATGTTTTATTAAGAACATATTAAGATATTATATTAATATACATATACTTATATAGCAATTATTAGATATGAATTTTATTTTTCATGTTATACTCGTATCTTATATTTAAACATGAATCTTAATACCCTTAGGGCTTGTTCATTTCCCATATCTTGATATGAGTATATCAAATATCGGTATCAATATCGATATCAGCATATGGGTATGAGATTGATATCTGATATCTAATACTTGTGTTTAGGAAGATGGGTGAGTATATCGAAGAGAGAGACTTGGTAGGGAGAGAAACATGAGAGAAAAAGAGCGTGATATCTTCCAAATTTTAAAGATATATATCAAAATCGATAAAAAAAAAATAAAGTATTGATATCTGGTATATCACTTTGATATCCATATACTCAATTACGAAACATGGATATCAGATATATGGTATCCATACCCATATCCCATATCAGGATATGGGAAATGAACAAACCCTTAGTAAATTTAAACACGTTGATTATAATAATATAGTCTATTATGCGTGAAAATGGGATTTTTTTTTTAATTTTTTTTGTGCTATAGTGGCTTTGTATAAATTTATTTTTTTACTATTAAGCTTTTAATTACACATGATACTTCATTTTGTACCAAAAACTAAAGATTATATCCAAAAAAAAATTGTATGTTAATTGTAGCTATTTATTGACATGATTGTTATTAGCTAGTATAATAAGAAAATCAAAATATGTTGAAATTTATTCAAAATAAAATAAATATTATATATTAATATTATCTCTATCTATATGTGAATTTGGGGTTGTAGCTATAAAGCTATGAACTCAAATGAATTGATATTATATTAAAATGCAATATTTATTAGATTTCTAAATTTACCCTTGTATTTATAATAAGTTTATTGATCTAGTTGTGATTTATTTTTTCTAAATTCTCAAAAAATTTCACTTATTAAAAAACTTAAAATTAACTATTTTGACAAGTTAAGTTCATTATTTGATAATTAGTAAGCTTAAATATATTAATTACTTTTACCTTATTTATTTCATTCAGTAACTACAGTTTAAAAAGGAAAAAAAACATTCAAAGAGTCAGAAAAAACATGATGAATTTTTTCACACATTTGAATCATCAAAACTCAAAAAAAATTGGTAATGAAACACCGACATAAAAATATAAAAGAAAATATCAAAACACAAACCATGCAATAATAGAGAATATCAAAACAGAAACCATGCATGCATGTATCTTAGTGGTTATTTTTGTACATAATTTTATTACACAAATTAATTATAGTTGACAAAAAAGAATATGAATACTCAAAGAAATCCACATTTGCATCATCAAAAGTCAAAGTTTAATAATAAACACTGATATCTGAATAAAAATATCAAAACAAAAACCATACAATAAAATAAATAAAGTTACTCTTGTTAAATTTAAAAATAGAATAACAATAATAATAATTTTCAAATAATAAATATCGATTTCTCACGAGGCGCTTCAACACCCGAATATGAAAGATGATGGAGGCTTATATGCGGCTGGTTCGAAGCAAGGAGCCAGACAACCCACATAAATCAAATATCACTGTAAGACCCCAGTCTTTTGCCTTCACTGTCCCCGCGGTGAAGAGTGTCGCCCCTGCGGTAGGCCGCACCCGCGGCAGGGTCAGCCGCCCCTACAGATCGCGCCCGATCTTTCTTTCGTTCGTTTTATCTTCTTTCCATAGATAGAATATCCGCTATTCTATCTTATGGGCCGGTTTCCTTATCTTCTTTCTAACCCTAGATGCCCCATTCCGTCTATCTTTTCAGCCTGTCTCTATATATTCCCGCCTTTTCCCCTTTTTCCCGTTTCTTGCTTTCGTCTTCTTCAACCCTAGAGTGTTGCAGTCTTGCCCCTGTGTTCTTGTTGAACGTGTAAATTCTTCCTTCCTTGTACTTCATCACATTCATGTGTTGCCGCACCTTGCTTCTCTTCTGTTTCGTTTTCCTCTTCATTTTCTCTTTTCTTCTTCTCCAAGGATCAAGCTTGAGCCTTGATTCTTGTGGAGCGTTCCGTTGTTGATCCTTTGATGTTCACAGGCTCCCTTGGTTGAGTTGTGAAGTGTGAGAGTGTTGGAAGAACAAGCTTTGGCCTTGCCGTGAGTCTACTGTCGTTGAGAAGTCAACAGTGCCTCTGCACCGTATCTACCCCCGTGCCTCTGCTGTGTCGCCCCCGCGGCCATCCGCCCTTGCGCCTTGTCCAGCCGCCCCTGCGGTTTCCTCTGCAGTAACTCTCGTTCTTGTGATTTGCTTCCTTCCTTTCTTTCCTCGTTCATTTCCTTGATCCTTATGGATGTGCCTTGTTTCCTGAGCATGCTGTAAGACTAGGGTTGGGCCCTTAGCTTGTGGAGACCTCTTGGAGACCTTTGAGACTAGAAGTTATATACTTCTAGCAACCGTTTTCTTCATGATTCGTGATGCTTGTGTGAACAGGATTTCCTTGCTCCTTTCCTGAGGGAAACTGAGTGTTCTCTGAGTTGTTCGTTGATCTTTGAGTTACCTTCGAGTGAGGTAAGTCCCTTGGACTTACTTAGCTTCATTCCACGTATTAGTTGGATTGTATTGACTTGTTTGTGTTGTTTATTATTGTATAACGGATAGCCGGAATATGATTCACCCTGTTTTTTCCTTAACTGGCCCAAGTGTATTATAACCGGGCGGTGACAACTTGTTTAGTTCTACATGAGACTAGAATGTGCTCTTGCAACCCAGACCCGTAGGTAACGGATAGTACTGATCTATTCCTATTGGTAGACGGAAGCGGAGATGAGTTTTGGGAGATTCTCGTGTGACAAAAGAAGTTGAATTAGTAATGGATAACTTTAAGAAAGATAATAACCGATTGTGTGCAAGCATGTTTTTTGTTTTCTTTACCTTATGTGTGTTTGTGCCTTTACGCTCTTGCTAGTATGTAGAATGTTAGCTAACAGTTTATACTGTCGTTGTGGATGTTCCATAGGTTCATGATGTTGCTGAGTGATCCAGATGGTGTGGTCAGCCGGGGTTCCCGTACATTATAAGACGAGATCGGGTTTTTGTTTCTTTTGTTGTTTCCCTTTTGTTTTGAACTCGGCTGCGAGTCTTTTACGTTTTTCGTTGTTTGAACCTTTGGTTTTATATTGAGTTTTGGTTTTCATTCGTTTGTGCCTTGTTGTAAGATCCGTTTGTTGTTGCTACTCTGAGGGTCGGAATTCATTGTGCGGTTCTAGCCCGTAGTGCTTCGAGTTCCGAGAACTTGGGTGTTACAATCACCCTCCCATTTCCGATTATATATTAAAAAAAATAAACAAATAATTATAATAATAATAGGCTCTAGTTGATTCATATTGGACCATTTTATAAATAAAATGAATAAGTTTTGTCGGGCCAAGACGATAATTAAGAAGTAGACGGTTTTAGCATGACGAGGCTAATTACTTACTACAAAAGACAAAAAAAAAAAGAGAATATACAGTATTCACACCAAAGATATATGTAAAAGGAAGTAGTGTACAGGCTGTAAGTTGGTGATGAGCCTGCATCCACCATATAATGGTAGTGCTTTAGAGGATTAGATTACTGTTTTTCCGGCTGATTGTTGAAGCTAACAACTGAACAGCTCCAGCTTGTATCCTCGTGTATTCCTCTTAAAAATTGTTATTGTCCCAAATAGTCTACCTAAATGTAGCTACGTGACTAAATATGAGCTGCTTTCAAATGTGCAATTATTTCTGTTGGGGAATCAAAATCTTCATATTCCCCTAAACCCTTTGACTTGTAATTTTATTTGTCCGTTAATGTAAGTTTATGTTTGCAGTAGCGGCCCAGTTATTATGGGCTTTCATTTCAGACCAGTGGGCTTCATCAGGAGATTCTACACGTGGTTCGGATCAGTCCAATGGGCCTGATGTCCTAGTTTCAGAGGAGCCGATGTGGTTTGCGGTTGCAGCCTTGCAGGTGGGTCATCGGTTTTTTGTGGCCCAACTTGGGGATGAGCATTTCGGCATCCGGATTCGGATATTTGATCCGAAATCCGATCCGAGTATTTATTACTAATATAGTCGGATATATCCGATTCAACTTTTTCTTCCCTCTATCAAAACCTTGATCCGTATCCAATTCGAAGATCCGAAAAAAAAACTCCCATCTAATCAGACTCGGATCACCGACTACCAAATATTTCCGACTTCTTATTTTTCGGATCAGATCTTCGATTCACTGTCTGGAGTTACTGGTCTTTCTTCTTCTGGATGGAATCTTCAAGACAACCGACTCTCCACACTAACCAATACAAAAAAGTTTCAGAGGACCCGTTTTTACATAACTGATCTTTGAACTGTGTAATCCTAACATGAGGATTAGGACATTACATTAACAAAATGAAAACAGCAAAGGTTTTGGAGTGAAAACAGATAACACTCTGTTATGCCTACCATCCAACTGTTTAAAGTGTCACAGGAATCACTTAACAAAATTACAAACAAGTGATCTCTAGACAAGTATGATCCACAGCCTAGAAGCTTAAGTAAATCCTCCTGCAGACATGGGAGGGTTGGGGGGTGAAGCCCTGCCCCTAGGAATGTAAGGTATCAAAGGAGTTCCATGCTGAATAGGAGCATGCTTTACAGCCTTTGAGCTCGGACTCGGATCAACCGGTGCGTAATCATCCAAACCCGTCTCACCGCCATGGCCTTTCCCATGAGATCCCAAGTGAAAACCACGCGCCTGATAGTTTATAAACACTTTCTCAGTTCCTCATAAGCCTTATTTAATACAAATACAATACAAATCATTAATCACCTTCAGCATCCTTCCTTCTGCTCTTGAAATTCCACTGCTACTCACTGCACCTGCAGATTCATCGCACAGTTGTAATTCATCATCTTCAATAAACTTAGGGCTCGTTTGGTATGCTCAGCAAATCCGATTGGATTCAAGAATGAGTTCAAATGTTTACACTTACCAGCAGTAAAAGCGGTGGCAACAACCGACAAGATGCAGCAGATGCAAACCAGCTTCATCATCAAAGCTACAGAAAACCCAGCAAGATTGTTGAGATAGCGAGATTGAAGGCAAATGGATGAAGAAGCATGCCGAGAATAGGTGAAAAGCAAGGAAGCCTTGAACAAGTTTTGTTCTTTTATTTAGGAGAAAGGTACATTTAATAAATACTGTTGCATTGGTTTTCTTGTGGTGACTGCAAAAGTGAGAGGCAGGGAGTAAATGCTGGAGGGGGTGGTGGAAACTGGAAAGCGAGTTGTCAGATTTATTGCGTGGTTAACTGCAGAAGCCGAGGGCACGTCAAGCTTCTTTGAATCCTCCTCTGCATTAAATGGTATTCACACCAATACTGTCATTTTTGCAACATGCAACCATCCTTCTCATATTTTAATAGTTAAACACATTCTTCGATAAAGTTGATAATTTATATATATCTATTTTTCTGATCAATAGGTAAGAAACTCGACTGCACAATACAAATTTGGAGCACGAGAGGCCGGAAGAGGCAAACGGACAAACCGTCATGCAAGTAACGTAACACCAAGAGAAAAATACAACAAACAACGCAAACAAATGACCGAAAAGATCCAAAAAAAAGTCTGAACAAGCAAACCACGGGAGAAGGCGGAGAACACTCAAGGTTGACAAAACACGGGGAGAACACGGGATAGATGAACAAGCGCGGTGCCTCACCGGCCGGGAAGCATGATAGTATAAACCCTTTTCAAGGGGATGTCATACCTCCCGCGGAAATGTGGATCCACGACGTCCCCCAGCTAGATGAAGGATCTTCGGGGACCTCGAACACAACCACAATTAACACAATCAACAGGGGCATGTGACTACGACATCTTTCGGAACATTCGGTTAGACCACATTCGAGAACGTCTTCAAATGGAAAGTCATCCCAACTAAACAAGGTTATAGACTTCAATTCTCAAATTTTCTGAGACGCAAGGCATAATTGCGTGAGCAACCCTCACCGTTCATTGCGTGGTGATTCGGCCATTTATCAATAGGCTAGAGTTTAGTTTTGATGAAAAGAACTTTAATCTAGTTGTGAAGGCTTTTAAAGTTATGCAGGCTATGATTCTTAACCGATTGTCATTAGTACCTTTTTGTGTAGTTTATATTTAGATAAACCTACTCTTGTTTTTATTTTTTTATCCAGTCTTATTTGGGTTTGATAAATTATTTTTCCTTCTTGGACACCCCCCCGGTTCTTCTTTAGTATAATTGATATCTGTTAAGTTATGTGTTCGGTTTCAACCATTAGCGTAATTTGAAACCAAAAAACCAACCACCATGTCTTTTTTTAGAGTTTGATGTTGCAGACGTCATATCTCATGGGATTTATGTTTTCAACATAAGCATAAGCCATTCTTTCTTTGTGGTTATGGTGCTAATAATGAATTTGGATGGAATAAGCCATAATTGTTCTGTGGTTGTAGTGTTCATAATCAATTTAGATGCTTCAAATTTTTGCATCTGATGTTCATAATGATATTTTTTAGATGTAGTGCGCTATTGTTCAAGTTAAATCATTTTCTTTGCATTCAACCTTTATATTCTTGTCCGTTGCTTTGATTCTCTTCTCATTTCTCTGTTGTCCATGATCGAGATTTGAGCTGTTATATTTCCGAACGGAATCCTGCATGTAGTACAACATCAAGTCATAATGCAAGGCATAACTTCACCAAAATCATCTACTTGATTTCATACACAAACATATTTCCCAAGAAAACTTTATCAAAACATTCCATATTACTAAACGGTATAAAGTTTCAACATATACTCTTGGAAGCACTTCAGAAATATACAATTTCATATACTCAGTTTTGCCAGCTTTTTAAGATCAATAATGGACTGCACACTTCATATTTTACTATGCAGTTCATAGGACAAGACAACCAATTGTTCAAATCTGAGTACATGAAGCCAATTATGCACAACTTAATCCAACATAAGCTTGAATTAAGTACATTTTCAAAACAGATTAATCCAAATAGATAAGTCACAAGAGCCGGACAAGCCAAAGGTATTTTGAGTACAGGCCAAAACAAGGCCGTGCACCTCTTTGTTCTTGCATTTGTTCAAAGCGTGCTTTTCAACACTTGGTTCCAAGATTATGGTTCGATGTTCGTCTTTAGATTTGTTCATAGAGTAGCATCATGTGATCTTTCGTATAATCACAAGATGGATTTCAAGGTATTGTAGTTTTGATTTTTACACCGTTCTTATAGGACACAATATTTCCGGTTACCATCAAACATGGAAAGTTGAGAATGATATGAAACTAGATAAAAATCATAGTAGCAAGGGTTATATATTTTTGTACTTATCTTAGGTTTGATTTCAGGAAGAAGAAGTTCCTTCTTCACGAGGGCAACATTCAACCATGGAGATCCGCCGCAAACAAAGACATGTTCTTTTCGTTGTTCTTTGTGCGATTCCTTTGTGAATAAATCATGGATAGTTCACTCTTACTCGAAGCCCTCGGCTTCTTGTCTTGATTTCGAAATTTCTTCGATGGACTTCGGGAATGGGGAACAATAACCATGGCGGACATGAATTTTTTTTTTACAGATCCGGCGATGAATTATTTCTCAATTTCTCTTGGTCTTCGATGTATCGATGTAACACCCTAAATTCTCGGAACTCGGGGAGCTACTGGTTAGGACCTCACAATGGGTCCCGACCTTGGTTAACAACAATATTACTAGGATCTTACAACAAGACACAAATGTATTTAAAACAATTTCAAAATATAATATTTTATTGTATGAATGTACACATGTGGCAGCCTTACAAAACAATTTCTATATATATATATATATATATATATATAACATGCATGTCGTATGGAAGACTCCCCCGTCCCCATCTAATGAGTACGTGAACTCGGCTGACCATCCGTCCCAGATCTCTCTACAATTGTCTATCTCTACAAAAACTACAACACGGATAAACCGTTAGCTAACTAACCAAATATAAGCAGAATAAGAATAGCGCAAACACACCCAAGATAACATAAAACAATCATCATGCTGGCACACAACCGGTTATTATCTGTTAGTTAAGTGATTCACTTTATTCCATTTTACAATTGTGGCACGAGAAATCTTAAGAGTTCTCGCCTCCGTTCCTTATCCAACTGAGTGTAGGTCTAGCTTACCTCCACCGGTAGCATCACTACAAACCGAGTGTGGACTAGTCCCTAAAGAAACCCCCAACGCCCTCAGGCTAACTGAGCAGAATGCCACCACCGTTACTCTTAGGCCAATGTATAGGTCGGTAGATAATTACTACTAAGTACAACTATAAACATATCATTCACACACCACTATCATTATTCACACTCATATCTAGAAGCTAGCTAAGTAAGCCCAAATGACTTACCTGAATCAAATCATAATCCCATTATCTCAACTCGGTCCGCAACCGCAGGAACTCATCCGCCTGTTATAAAAGGCAAGTGGATCAATAATGTATCCCACTTTATTAGAAGTCTCCAACTTTTAATAACTCTATCATCAGATAAATTACCAAAATACCATCGTAAAGGCAAATGACTATTTTACCCCCTAGTGTCTAAAACCCTAGAAGTATTCTTAGAATATTTCTAAAACTTCATATGAAGCCCAAAACCATAATCTAACACTCACAAGAAAGATCTAGCTAAGTTGGAAGATATTTTTTCAACTTCTTAACTTCCATGAAAAAATTCACTAACGATCTCACTTTGACCTAACTGAGAACGCTCATACAAAAATCTCAAAATCTCAAATAAAATATCAAATCCTTATATGCAAAGCACTCTACTCACTAGAAGAAATAAATCTCAGAAATAATCAAAAATTAGTCTTGCACAAAAAATTCCCAAGTTGACTCCTCAACACAAATTCTCCCATAGCAAAAAATCTGTATTTTACCAAACTGCACAACTAGGCTACTTTGGAATCTTATAAGTCTAGATTTGAACGCTGAATCGACCACAATTTTTAATACATCACATTATGCATCTCACTCTATGTTCCATCAAAATTTCATGTCCATCAGATAGATCTAACCCATCCATATCAAGATCCAAAAACTGCTTTCACACGCAGTTTTTTCCATACTTAGAATATTTCACCAAAAAATGAAAAACTGCTTAGTGTCTCAACTTTGAAAAATCATAACTACTAAACCTCTTGATGAAATCCTCTCAAATTTTGATATATTATACTATGCAATCTTGAATATGACATATCCAAAATTCAAGTCTAACCAAGGAATATAACCAAATCAAATCGGCACTACAAAAATGCATCACAAGCAGTTTTCTCAACAATTCAACACCACCTATAAACTGTTCAAGGTCTCTACTTTGGGACAATATAACTCTTAAACCGTAACTCGGATTTCTCTCAAATTTAAGTATGATCTACTATACTATACCAACTATAACATGTCAGAAATTCAAGTCCAACAGAAGTCAATAACCCGTCCAAATCTATTCCACAAAACTGCATCCCAAGAAGTTTTTCTCAAACTCAACACAATTAGAAAACTGCATGAATAGCCAACTTTGGGCCACCATAACTCTCAAATGGTAACTTTGATTCTTCCTAAATTTTAGCATGATCTACTATGCAATACTGACGACAACATAATCGAAATTTAGCAAGAAAGAAGGTGTCTAACATACCCAAATCTGGATCACAAAACTGTATCAACATGCAGTTTTCCAATACTTAGAAATTTCAGCACAACTAAAAAAAAACTGCTTACGACCCAATCTTTGAAAAATCATAAATCCTAAACCACTCGCTAAATTCCTCTCAAATTTTAATATGTTCTACTACAATCTTCCAGCTATAACATATAAAAGTTTCAGCCAAAATGGATAAGTCTTTCATACCTAAATTTGGACCGAAGTTAGCTGTTCATCACTTTACAACCCAGAAAACGCAACAGCTCCACGAGCCATCTTCTAGGGCTGTTATGCAGGGTTCCGAGATACAAACGGGCTCACATGAGCACACACACACACATATATATATAAATAGAGGGTACGGATGTGAAGGGAGGTAGGGTCCTTACTCGACAATCGAAGCCCGACAAGTTCGCGTGCACGAGAAAGGAGGAAGGAGTGCACTTCTGTAACTTTTGCCCTAGCGGATCCGGGTTGCCGCCCCAGAGGATCTGGACCGTCGCCCCATCAGGTCGGGACTGCTGCCCTCGCGGCCTTGCGCATCAGCGGCTCGGACCTACCGCCCTCCGGTTGACCTGTTGTCGCTGAAGTAGTGTGGCTGCACGACTAAAGGTGGGGGTTGTCGTCGATCCAGTGTAGTCGAAGAAAGAGGCGGCTTATGGTTGCTCCTGGCATGACAGACGCTGGAGAGGAGAACAAGGCGTGTCCGCTCATGGCTGCTAGGTGTAGAGAAGTAGAGAAGGCGTCGTTGCTGGTGTGATAGAAGAAGAGCCGCTCCTAGGTTGATGGTACGTGACAACAGAGGCAAAAAGGGATGCCTCTACTTCACGAGCCATCTTCTAGGGCTGTTATGCAGGGTTCCGAGATACAAACAGGCTCACATGAGCACACACATATATATATAGAGGGTACGGATGTGAAGGGTGGTAGGGTCCTTACTCGACAATCGAAGCCCGACAAGTTTGCGTGCACGAGAAAGGAGGAAGGAGTGCACTTCTATAACTTTTGCCCTAGCGGATCTGGGTTGCCGCCCCAGAGGATCTGGACCGTCGCCCCATCAGGTCGGGACTGCCGCCCTCGCGGCCTTGCGCATCAGCGGCTCGGACCTACCGCCCTCCGGTTGAATTGTTGTCGCTGAAGCAGTGTGGCTGCGCGACTAAAGGTGGGGGTTGTCGTTGATCCAGTGTAGTCGAAGGACGAGACGGCTGATGGTTGCTCCTGGCATGACAAATGTTGGAGAGGAGAACAGGGCGTGTCCGCTCATGGCTGCTAGGTGTAGAGAAGGCGCCGTTGCTGGTGTGATAGAAGAAGAGCCGCTCCTTGGCTGATGGTACGTGACAACGGAGGCAAAGAGGGATGCCTCTACTTCACGAAGGGCTCACCAGCGTGTGTCGGCGGAGATGGGAGGAGAGGAGGGTGATGTCGGCGTGATGACAACGGGGGAGGAAGGGCGAGGAGGACGGTTACAGCTATGGTGCGTTGTGGGAGAAGAGGGAGCGTTGATGGTTTCACGTACGGGGCAGGAGAGAGGAAGGTAGAGGAGGCTGCAAAGGCAAATCTCTAACCCTAATGGGCCCAACTGGCCAATTCATGATGGGCCCGGCTGGCCTGTCATGACGGCCCGGTAGATGTAAACTAGAATAAAAATTTGAAGGAAGAGCGATCCGGTCTGCGACCGGTGGACTCGAAATTAAATCCAGAAATTAAATTTCCGGGTGTTACAATCGAAACACAAGCTAGAGGGATTGTTGGTCTCCGATGATGATTCCAGTTTGGGTTGGAGAGCTCTTTCTTTGCTACATGGGGAGGAGTTGTTGCCCCCAAAGTAGAATGTGGGGTTTGCTCCTCTTCCTTTTGCTTTGATGAATGGGTTGAGAATGAAGAAACCATAGTTGAATTGAATAGAGGATGAGGAAGCATAACGTTTTTCGTTGATTTTGTTTTGGATTTAAGAAAAGCATAAGTAAGAACTTGGATCTAGATGCCGATAATGTTTAAGGTTTTCTTAATTTTTTGTGTGGCTCAATGTCTTCATTGGGAAGATATATATATATATATATATATATATATATATATATATATATATATATATATATATATATATATATATTTATATATATATATATATCTTACACCGTTGGATGTGAGTATTAGGGGTTGGGATTTAGAGTAGATATCAAAAATAATAATAAATACGAATAATAATTAGGAATCCAACAATAACTACGAATAATCCACTCAACCAACAATAACTACGAATAATACATTAAACGATATGGCACATTCGTAACAAAACTGATAATAATTACGAATATGTTCTCATGTTCTCACATTAGGGGGTGTTCTCATAGGATCTATACTCTCTCTCTCTCTCTCTCTCTATATATATATATATATATATATATATATATATATATATATATATATATATATATATATATATATATATATATATATATATATATATAATCAAGGTAACTGAGATGAATTGGGAAGCGAAAGGGTGATGAACAACAAGATTAGCAAGACAGTTGCTGATAGAGGTAGATTTGTAGATGGTATTCTTCAAATTTCAATTGTTCTTGATATAAACTCACATTCTTCAATAAGTTCTTCATGGCAATATGCAAAACGAACAAAGATCCAAATTCCATACAGTCGACCCCTATCCGAGAACAATCCCATTAATCGTCTTATTGTTGCTTCGCCTACCACTTCCCAATTAATTAAGCTTCGGAATTTCTAATTCTTGAAATTGGATGGGGGGGTTCGAAAGATTCGATATGCTCAACTTGGATGGGGTTTTGAATTTTTGATTCTAGGATTTGGATAGGGTTTCAAAAGTTTTTATTCATGGAATTGGATTCGTTTTTTTATTTTGATTATTTGATTCTTGTTCTTCAATCCCCCTTTTGTAACACCCCGGTTCTTAGTGGGTGATTGTTATAAAGTATACTATGAAATAACATCTAATGGTTTTCATTTACAGTAGAGCAATCTATTTAAAGTACAATGTGATAATGGAATAGAGAAGTGAGGAGAGAATTTCTCAACCTCCTAACTGATGTTGACTAGTTCTATTCTAAGTTATTTGCCTACTAATTAATAAAAGGAAACACATATACAAAATACGTTACAGTGCAATTGTATCCTAACATGCTCCCTCAAGATGAACTAGGGTGGCCTTAGTCCAATCTTGTGAAGAAGACGAAGATGCCTAGGCTTGGGCATGGGTTTGGTGAGGCAATCGGCTAACTAGTAATCTGTCGGGACGTAGGAGATCCGGAGTGATCCAAGTTGTACTTGCTCCCTGAAGAAGTGGTAGACAAGGGCTACATGCTTCATTCGAGAGTGGAAGACGAGATTTGAACTCAGGTATTTAGTGCACTTTTTGTCACAGTATATCACAGGTTGCGGAAGGGCATGGCCTAGTTCGGTTAATAGGGACTGAATCCACACAAGTTCGGGGCAAGCAGCAACAAGGGCTTTGTACTCTGCTTCGGTGGAGGATCGTGCGACGGTGCGTTGCTTACGAGAGCTCCAAGATATGGGATTCGGACCAAGAAAAAAGACGTATCTAAATGTGGACTTGTAGTCGTCCCGATTCCCAGCTCAATCTGGATCAGTAAAGCCATGGAGAGAGGTGGTGGTGGATTTGTGGAGGGTTATGCCATGATCAATTGTACCCTTTAGGTAACGGAGGACACGCTTTAGAGCTGACCAGTGATCTGTAGTGGGAGATTGAACAAACTGAGACAGCTTATTCACATGATATGTAACATCTGGACGGGTAAGAGAAAGGTATTGGAGAGTACCAATGATCATTCGGTAATCCGTATAATTTGGGAGAGGATGACCGAATGTTTTTGTGAGAGAGGAGGAGACTTCCATTGGGGTTGTGCTAGGCTTGCAGTCGGATATATTAATCTTGGCAAGCAAGTCCTTAATGTACTTGCGCTGGTTAAGGAAGAGACCGTGAGGGCAGTATAGAACTTCAACCCCAAGAAAATAGGAGAGGGAACCCAGATCCTTGAGGGAGATTCTGTTGGAGAGAGATGAGATGAAGTGATAAAGCGAGGAAAGAGTGTTACCTATGACATTTATATCGTCAACGTAAACTAGTAGGTAGATGATGATTGTGTTCTGGAGGAAGATGAACAGAGAAGGATCCGAGACTGAGTTGATGAAACCAGAGGCAAGAAGGAATAAATGTAACTCTGTGTACCAAGCCTGGGGGCCTTGTTTGAGACCATAGATTGCTTTGCGAAGGTGACATACGACGGTGAGATTAGCTTTGTCGATGAAGCCAGGGGGTTGTTCAATGTAAACGGATTCTGTGAGAGTTCCTTGTAGGAAGGCGTTATTGATGTCAATTTGTCAAAGAGGCCAACCAGATTGAACCGTAAGGGAGAGAACCGTGTGGACTATGACGGGTTTGTTGAAAGGACTGAATGTCTCAGTGAAGTCACAACCCGGTCTTTGATGAAAGCCTTTTGCCACAAGTATCACTTTGTAGCGATCGAGAGATCCGTCCGGGTTGATTTTGACTCAAAAGACCCACTTGAAGCCAACAATGTTGTAGGAGGGAAGACGGGGTACGAGGGACCATGTGTTGTTGGATGAGAGAGCAGTAAACTCTTTGGACATGGCTTCTCTCCAATCGGGATCTTTGAGAGCTTGGGTGATGTTAAGGGGTTCTTTGTGGATGGAGAGATGGGTATGGAGGTTGAGTTTTGAGATAGGCTTGGTAATGTTGTTTTTAGAGCGGGTTATCATTTGATGTAGAGTTGTAAGCGAAGAGGAAGATGGGGCAACAAAAGAATGAATAGGGGTGAATGGACTTAGGTGTCGGCACAGGGGGGATGGGCATGATGTTGAGGCTGAGTTAAATTGAAAACAAAAATTAAGGGAGAGAGAGTAGGGTTTGTTATCGAAAAAGGGGGTGTGGGACCGGGAGGTGGGGGTTGTGAGTCGGAGAGAGGGAGGGGTGGGACCGACATTTGGGGAGGGGGTTTAGGATTTGGGAGTGGGAGCGCTGAAGAAGGGGGAGATGAGCCCACTACAAGAGGAGACGGCGGGAGTGGGTTTTGGTTGGTAGTGGGAGATGGGCCAGGTTGAGATAATGGGTAGAGTAGGGTGGTTGATGTAGGGAGCTGGGGAACGGCAAATCCAGTCTGGAAAGGGAATTGCGTCTCAACAAAAGTGACATGGCGGGTAGTGTAGATTTTGTTGGTTACAAGATCAAGACAATAATAGGCACTTTGTGTTAAAGAGTACCCGACAAACACACAAGGAGAGGATTGAGGGTTCATTTTATTGTTGGAGTATGGTCATAAAAATGGAAAACAAATACATCCAAAACATTTTAATTTTTGATAATTAGGCAAAGTGCTAAAAAGTGAAAGAAATGGTGATTTATTATGAAGAGTAGAGGTAGGCATTCGATTGATTAAGTATACCACAATAGAGAAGGCTAGGGCCCAAAACTTGTGAGGCATACTCGAGTGGGAGAGAACCGTTAAACCCGTGTCTACGGTGTGGCGGTGTCTCCGTTCTACATAGCCAATATCTTGATGAGTATGGGGAGGGGAGGTGTAGTGGGGTATGCCGTTTGGGGCAAGAATGGTCCGTAGGGTGATGAATTCGCCTCCGTTGTCGGAATAAAAGGATTTGATTTTGGTGTTGAACCTATTTTCTACTAAGGACTTGAACTTGGTGAAAACCTGTAATGTATCATATTTGTGTTTTAGTGGATAAAACCATATATATTTGGTGAAATGATCAACAAATATAACGTAGTATTTAAATCCGGAAAATGACAAAAAAGGGCAAGTCCAAACATCAGAGAAAATTAATTCAAGGGGAGAAGAAGAAGACATGTATTAAGCATGAAACGACAATTGATGTGCTTTGAAAATGGCACAAGAGTTGCAATAATCCAAACTAGAGTTCAAATCATTAATAGGAAAAAGAGATTGAATCATGCGAAAAGTTGAAGCAGACGTATGGCCGAGTCAATGGTGCCAAACCGATCCAAGAGATAAGCGAGAGGAGAAGGCGGATGGGGAAACAGACGATGGTCAGCTGTAAACACCATCTTTTGATCGTCCATTCAATTTTTTTTAACGTCTCTCTTCTTCACTGTTGTCTTTCATGGCTCTTGTTCCACATCAAATCTCTAACCCTAATGATCCTCTCAAACCTTTTATCATCATCAACTTCACTAATTGCATCAAACTAAGTCCTACCAACTACATAAAGTGGAAAAATCAGGTTGAACCCCTCCTCATTGGTCATGATCTTTGTCCATATATTGATGGTTCACTCATTGTCTCCTCTCCTCTCTTCCTCCAACTGACGGCAGCGACCCGAACCCTGTCTACACAACGTGGCGTCGCCAAGACCACCTCATCAAAGGCGGCCTTATCGGCACTCTCTCCTCCTCTGTGGCTTCTGTGGTTACCCGGGCCACCACCTCTCACAAAATTTGGACCATCTTAGAGTTTACCTATGCCGATCTCTCGAGGGCTCACATCGGCCTCCTTAAAGAATGGCTCAATGCCGTCTCTTTGGGATCTAAATCTGTCTCGGACTTTGTTCATGAGGTCTTTGACATTGCGGATCTTTTTGCCCAACTTGGCAAACCTCAAGATCCGGAGGACATAACTGAAGCGATCCTCAAAGAACTCGACTCCAACTAACAAGCGGTGATCGATGACATCCGAGCCCGTGATGCACCTATACCATTTTCTGATCTCCACGAAAAGCTCCTGACAACGGAGACTTTTCTCAAATACAAAGACTCCTCCTCCTCTTCTTCCCTTACCATTTCCATGTCCATGACCTTGGGTACGACACCACTGGCAACGACCCAAGAAGGGACAGGGTTGGCGATCTGGATCGGTGAAGGAGGAGAAGGGCGGCGGTACCCACTGTTGTGGGTGAGATTGAGGCGGCTGAGGTGAAGGGGGCGGGTTGGATTTGGTTTGTTTGGATTTATTAGGTCGATAGGGCATGGACATGGCAGTGGTAGGGGAAGAAGAGGAGGAGGAGTCTTTGTATTTGAGAAAAGTCTCCCTTGTCAGGAGCTTTTCGTGGAGATCAGCAAATGATATAGGTGCATCACGAGCTCGGATGCCATCGATCACCACTTGGTAGTTGGAGTCGAGTCCTTTGAGTATCGCTTCAGTTATGTCCCCCGGATCTTGGGGTTTGCCAAGTTAGGCAAGAAGATCTGCAATGCCAAAGACCTCATGAACGAAGTCCGAAACAGATTTAGATCCCAAAGAGACGGGATTGATCCGTTCCTTAAGGAGGCCAATGTGAGCCCTCGAGGGCTTGACATAGGTGGACTCTAAGATGGTCCAGATTTTGCGAGAGGTGTGGCCCGGGTAACCACAGAACCCACAGAGGAGGAGAGAGTTCCGATAAGGCCGCCTTTGATGAGGTGGTCTTGGCGACGCCACGTTGTGTAGGTAGCGTTAGGGCCGCCGCTGTCAGCTGGAGGAAGAGAGGAGAGAGGACAATGAGTGAACCATCAACATATGGACAAAGATCATGGCCAATAAGGAGGGGTTCAACATGATTTTTTCACGTTATGTAGTTGGTAGGACTTAGTTTGATGCAATTAGTGAAGTTGATGATGGTAAAAGGTTTGAGAGGATTATTAGGGTTAGAGATTTGATGTGGAACAAGAGCCATGGAGGCAGCAGTGAAGAAGAGAGATGTTGAAAAAAAAATTGAATGGAGGATCAAAAGGCTTCTGATACCATGTAAAGTATACTATGAAATAGCATTTAATGATTTTCATTTACAGTAGGGCAACCTATTTAAAGTACAATGAGATAATGGAATATAGAAGTGAGGAGAGAATTTCTCTACCTCCTAACTAATGTTGACTAGTTCTATTCTAAGCTATTTGCCTACTAATTAATAAAAGAAAACACATTGTATTCTAGCAATTTTTGTTCCCTCATTGGATTTCTAGAGGGTGATTTGTGTTTCCTCATTGGATTTCTAGTTTATAGGTGAAGAAGTCATTTGAATCTTCTCTCCAACTCTTCTTGTTTTGATTTCTTCTTTGTAGAGAAAACCATATAGTTTGTTGTTTTACTTGAACATGTTCTTGAACTTTTTTCAAAAGAATCATGCCTTGTTTGTTGAAAAAAATCTGATAAAACTATGGTAGTATCATTGGATGTGTACAATCCTTTTGGGAATGAGCTCATGAAAGCTTTACAATTGTTCTTGAAATCTGCTTCTACTTCTCCATCTTCAACCACCAACATATGTTTATTTCCTCCTCCTCCTCTGCCCCCATCTTCTTATCCTTTCGGTGGTGGGTTTGTTTTCAAAAATGGGATTATTCATGTAACTGCGAGTTCAGAATTACAGTCGTTCTTGAAGAAGGAGCTCGGATTGAGATCTTTAAAGAAACTCCGGTTTCATGTAACTACGAGTTCAAAGTTTTATTCTAAGTAACTCGTTTTAAACCGCACGTTATTCATGTAAATCCGTAGTTTAAAATGACGGGTCCGCTCTGACCCTAAAAGTTTTCCTATTCGCACTTCGTGCAAATTTTATTTTAAAATAAAACAGGTAACAAAAGTGACAAATTCATAATTAAGTTGAAAAAAAAGCCGAGGTGGATAAACTTAGGAGACGACACGTGTGTGAGGGCTATTTCAGTTGAGTATATAAATTGTATATAAAATATAGATTTGAAGTACATGTAAAAAGTTATTCCTATTTGATTCAAAATTAATTTAAAATCTAAATTTGTTAATTTATTACTATTTTTAAATTTTATTTGAGGAGTCTATTTATCCATATTATATGATCTTTGCTTCAAAATCCTCTCTTTATATATAGAATTCACTTACGAACTCAACCTAAAATATCGTAAAATCTAATATTATTGAATTTCAATGCAGCAATATTATTCAAGAAAGTCGGAAATCACTGGACATAACAAAAACATCTTTGACAAAATACGAAAGAAACTTTAAAAAATAGAAGCAACTAACTAACATAGTGACAATCCATTATATATCTTTTAACAAACACACTACCAATTAAAATTTACATAGCATAACCTTACCAACCACATCCACAAAGCATCGGATTCAAAAAAACCCGCAATATGACCCGCTTAGTTCTTGTTGCTTGGTGCTTCCATTACCAGACTACATACATTTAGACGTTACTTACAACCTTAGAGGCACAATTCTTCTCTACATACTAACCAGTGGCGGAGTCAGAAAATTTTCGTTAGAGGGGCACAATTTTTTTTTTCAAGATGTTGCATATTAAGTTAGAAATTAAATCAATAAATCTATAAATTAAATAAATAAATAAAAATTTACTTCAATGTTGTAGCTTTTAATTTATTTATTTTACTTAGATGAAATTTAAAAATATTTTATATATTTAGTTTATTTTATAAATATATTGTCAAATAAATTAGATAGTGGTTGATGAATTATTGTAATAAAAGTTATATGAAGCAATTTGGTTTACTAGGCTTTTTCTAGTTTTGTGTTTAGTAAATGTACCCCTTGAGAGAAGAGTGTGTAGAGTTTGAGAATAAATACAAAAGGTTGGGGTATATTTACTTAATTTAAACATTAAAAAGTCTAGTTACTACTATAGTTTTTCAAAAAGGCCTAGTTACCAAAATTGCCCAAGTTATATTAATTTTATTGTATTAATTAACAGTTTATGAAGTAACAAAACATCACTTAATTTCTCCATCTAAATATAATGTAATTTGCTTAAAATAAAATAACTTTTTGCTATTCCTGGGACTTAAACCTTGAACTCCAAGTACCTTCTTCCCTTCCTCTATCAAATGAGCTAATAGAACTATGTATATTATATTTTGTTTAAGGAGGGTTTTTTCCCTTCTTTTTCCCCCCTTTCTTAGGCTTTCTTAGGCAAAACGAGGTCGCACCCGGAGCACCGTACCCCCCGTTACCCCCTAGATCCGCCCCTGATACTAACTGTGAACTACAAATGATTTCTTTTTTGATCTCCTTCGGCTATCATAAGCAACCATGCATTTTTTCAAATTATGGTTTTGGACTGAAAATAGAAGAGAAGGTGGCATGATGATTAAGGTACCCCATATATATAGCGAAAAGTAAAACGGGATTGCAATAGAGTTTCTCCTACAAGTTATACGTTAGAAAATAAATTATATGAGACGTTTTATGAAAGAATTGGGTGAAGTAAACTCTTTTGATGCGCTTTTGTTTTATACACTCCTCTAATTTTTAACACTCTAATTGACCTACCACTATTATGTAATAACCGAAAATTTTAAAGTTCCGGTAAACTACAATTAACCAAATTCCGATGCGACAATCGTAAATAAATAAAATAAAACGAGTTTAAATGTTATCATTTTATGTGACTTTAAGTCACATAAAATGATGAAACCGTATAACCAGAAATTAAATTATGCACCTTAAAATAAAAATAATAATAAATTAGATAATACGGAATTTAATTCCGTATTATATAAATTCCCGCACATAAGTAGCAAACTTCGAATTTCCGTTCTAATATGAGAAGGCAAGTCGGATGTGGCCCAATACGAGGCCCAATTATTCAGCCCATCAGCCATCTTCTAAACTAATCCTAACCCTAAATTAATTAAGATAATTTAACCTAATCCTACTCTAACCTTACAGCCGCTTACCTCTCTTGCCGTACCATCCGAAGCTGCAACTCTCGCCTTCAACAATACCGCCGCACCACCGTTGCTTTCAACCGGAGACGCCGCACAACGAGCCGCCACTGGACCGCCCGCCGCTGCGACCACCAAGGCGCCCAGGTTAGCCGCCGGTTCCGTCTATCTCTTCTCCCTCCCGCACCTCTTTAGTTTCTGTTCGTTCGAGCCAACTTGACCACCGCCACTGTGGCAGTAGCTGCGCACCAGCCGGACCGCCGCCACCGTCCTCGGCTACTGTTTCCTCCGTCCACCAGTGCGCCGCCAGTGCCTCGCCACATCCGCCGGACCAGCCCCTGCTGTCGCGTGAAGAGGTAAGCCGGCTTCCCTTCCTCCTTCGGTTTCGCTGAGCGCAACAGCAACTAACCAATTCTCTATTCGCCGGTGATGCGAGCCAGGCACGAGCAATTCAACGGAACAGTGCAACAGGAGTATACGAGCCATACCTCAGCAGCCGCAGGAGACGCCGGAACGCTACCGTTTAGAACCCTTAACGCCGGATTTGCAGATTTCGTAAGCTTGCTCCGTCCCTCTTCGTTTTCGCTGTCACCCATGTGTTGTGAACTGCTGTTGTTAAGCCTAAGCATGAATAACGTAATTGAGCTGCTGAGTATATGCTGAAATGAATGGAAAGGCTGCTGTAAATCTAAATTAAATCCCTCAGTTTTTAAAGTTTCGAACAACCATCTTGTAGATCAATTATAAAATGTTTGGATAAAGATCCACCGTTGAATTTTGGATATGTTGTAGATGGATGTATGTAGTTTATCGTATTAAAATTTGGTGAGAAATGAACGGTCGGATTGAAAGTTACGAGCTCCCGAAGTTAGGTAGTTGAGCAGTTTTATTGAACTTAGAAAAATTTGCTAAGTGTAAGAAAGTAGAGTGAGGAACCGACTTTGAGAATTATTATAAAAATATCGGCTGAACAGTTTAGTGAAATTCTTTCTTCTAAGGCTAGATAGAACCTCATAGATTATCTAGATAATAAATTCGGGAATTTTATAAGCCATTAAGAATTTTATATTTAGAGCCGAAGTTAGACCTTTTTCGGTTCTTCCGGAAAATTTAAACATAAGAAAAATGTCCGTTTCGCACCTAATAAAATTCTAAGAGTTAGGATATATTTTAGAACTCCAAATAGGAGTTTGGACATGAATTTTAGGGTCTTCGAGAAAATCGGAATGAAGGGTAAAATGGTCATTTTACCCTACAACTAACAATGTAGCTAGTACGTCTTCATAATTATTTAATCTCAGAAGTCTTAGACTTCTATCTACGTGAAAGTGTGCTAATACACTTATCGCCTTTAACAGGCAACTGAGTGGGTACAGTTACAGAGCAAGTGATTACTAAAGAGTCGAGCATTATAACAGGTAAGTCCTTTGGGCTTACTTAGCTGACTGCTAAATATGAGCATGAATGATGATGGTGGTGTGTGATTGACATGTTAGAGAGATAGGTTGTGATATATAAATACCGACCTGTATTTTGGCCTAAGAGTAACGGGCGGTGGCATTCCGCTCAGTAGCTCGCCGGGCGCTGGGGGTTTCTTTCGGGACTAGTCCACACATGGTTTGTAGTGACGCTACCAAAGGAAGTCAGCTATACCTACACCAGTTGGATAAGGAACGGAGGCGAGAACTAAAAATAGTTCTCGTGCCACAACTTAAATTGAATAATGTGAATCACTTAAAGAACAGATAATAATTTGTTGAGTGCCAGCATGTTGTTTGTTTATTTTTGTTTCTGCTTGTGTTTGTGCTGTTGTCATTTTGCTTATATTTGGTTAGTTAGCTAACGGTTGATATATTGTTTAGATTTGACACAGGTTAGAGCAGATGCCGAGTGATCCAGATGGTAGTGGTCAGCCGGGGTGTCGTACTTTAGGACTTTTTGCAGTTTTTGCATTCGTGGGTTTTTCTGTTGAACATTGTTTCCTTCCGTACCTTGATATTTTGCTTTTTCGGCTGTAGTTGATCTGGTCACATTCATGCATTGATAAAAACTATTTTATGATTTTTAGCTTTTCCTTATCGGTGCCTTGTTGTAAGATCATGTTAAGTTGTTGTCAAACTAAGGTCGGGACCCACTGTGCGGTCCTAACCAGTAACTCCCTAAGTTGTAAAATTTGGGGTGTTACATATTATTCAATTAAGGGTATATTTACTTAATGAGTTTATGTTATGAGTACTCTTAGAGATTTATTAACTTATTTTACCCAAGTTTTATTGTTGTGATTATCCCATTAGTTTAACTTGTTTTTAAAATTGATTTTAGTTAAAAAAAAAAGATTTATTAACTTAATTAGCGATTTAATAAAAAAAATAATAGAAAAATTGTGATACCGTTTAAGTTTCGTAGATTAAACTAATTACTTTTAACTAGGGGTGAGCATAAATCCCAGTTAATCCCGTCCCGGTCCCGTCTCGATCCCGTCCCTATCCCGACGGGCTTTGGAAAAAAAATTTGTGTCTCCCGTCTCGTGAAAAATTTGTGGGACGGGACGCGAGACGAAAACTTCTCATCCCGCTAAATCCCGTCCCGTCCATACATATAAATAATATTTCATATTTTTAAAAATATTATATAGATAAATAGTGTATATAAATTATAATTTATATTGATAAAAACTGTGAAAGTAATAAAATACTAAAAGAGTAGTAAATACTATCTTGTACGGTTATACACTTATAAGTTATACCCACTAGTGTACAATAGGCATGTCCACGGGTTACGGGTAAGGGTCGAGGTGATCCTTACCCGGCGAACCGGCGGGTCAACCCGTCCAACGGTCATAATTAAAAAAAAAATAAAAAAAACAATTAAATTTAACCCAAAAACATTTTTGTAAATACCCCAAACCCAATTCATTTCATCTCACATCAACTCTCATACAATCATCTACTCACTCTCTCAATCTCTCCATAATTTTCAACTCTTACATCAATTACTCTCCTATTCTCATTCTCTAATTTTCTTTTTAATTATTCATTTTACATTTTACTACATTCGAAAAAAAGGCTAGCTGAGGAAGATGTTCCGTTAGCGGTCCTTCATCCGACGGAGGTGTTAGTCGAGGACGTCATTCCGTTAGCGGTCCTCCAACCGGTTCGGATATAAGGCGGGGTTTAAGTGGAGATCACGAGATCCACGAGGAGGAGGAAATCAACATGGATTCACCTCCTTTCCTCAACACCCAAGAATCCGAGACACAAGACCCGGAGGAGCCTATGAACAACACTCAACTATCGGCGGCGGTCTTCCGGTGTTGGTTCCAAAAAGGTGCTCCCGATGCTATCGGGATTTACTATGCTAAATGCAAATTTTGTTCTACACAATACAAGCACAAAAAGGGAGAAGGCTACGGAAACTACAAAAGACATATTCGCAACAAGTATCCCGAAAAAATGAAAATGGCACGAGGGCAAACGCAACTAACCGGGTACGCATCTACCTCTAACCAACCTCCTTGTTTATTTACATATGATCATGCTTCATTTATGGATGCATTTTCGGAAATGTTAGCCGTAGATTCTTTGGCATTTAGTTTTGCACAAAATGTTGGTTTTAATGATTGGATGACACATCATGCTCAACCCGCATATAAACCGATTTCTCGCCAAACCGCTAAAAGAAAAATGATGCTTAAATATAAAATGCGTAAAGAAGAATAGATTGAATATTTTATGGAAAATGGTGATATTCAAGTTTCTATTTGTAGTAATATTTGGACCGACAGTTTTCAAAAGAAACACTATATGGGTATTACTTGTCATTTTATTGATAAATTTTGGATTTTAAACAAAAGAGTTTTAGCATTACGAGTTTACAACGAACAACACACCGCACAAAACAATGCCCGTTTGATTGCAAATGTTTTGGAAGAATATAGATTACTTTCACGAGTTTTTTCAATCGGTTTTGACAATGCCTCCGCTAACACGGCTTCCATTAGAGATTTAACCAACTATTGTAAGCCATCGATTGGAGGTAAATTTTTTCACATTAGGTGTGCCGCTCATATTTTAAACTTGTGTGTTCAAGACGGTTTAGCATATATTGGAGATTTAGTACAACCTATTCGAAAAATTCTTAATGAACTTTGGTCTATAAAAAATATACGTACTAAATGGTATGCATATTGTAAACAAAATGACGTTTATCCTAAAAAATTTCCAAAATATATTTGTATAAGATGGAACTCTACTTACAAAATAATTTCCGAATCATATGAATATCGAGATCTTTTAAATGGTTTTGCAGCACAACATATTGACTGTGATTTTGTTTTCGGGAAATCTTGGATTTTAGCAAAAGATGTAATGGAGATTTTTAAATATTTTTATGATGCTACTAATACTTTTAGTTATGTTTATACACCAACTTCGAACATATTTTGTTATGTAGCAATTAATATTGCATTTGCACTTCAACAAGGTTTTTTAATTGATTCTATTTCACAAGCTATTTATGCAATGCGAAGTAAATTGTTAGATTATTATACAACTATTCCCGACGTTTTTCTTGTTGCATTTGTGTTAGATCCTAGACGTAAAATAGATGGTTTAAAACAATTTTAAGAAAGTTATTATAAATTTTTAGTTTTAGAACAACATCCCGATTGTCATGTTTCTACCATACTTGCTAGAGTTAGAAAATTATTTGATGATTTAATGGTTCAATATCGTGTTACCGATCAAGGTCAATCATCTCAACCCCCTCCTCGTCCTTCATCTTCAACTACTTCTAAATTTAAATCAATTGCTAGAGATTTGTTTTGCCCGAAAAGGGCAAAAACCACGTCGAGTTCCCATTCAAAACTCGACGAATATCTAACCATTACTTTTGAGTTTGGCAATGAGGAAGAAGACGAGGATTTCAACATATTAGAGTGGTGGAGCCAACCTGATAGAATGAGGTTCCCTACCCTCTCAAGGATCAGGACACAAATTCTCGCCGTTTCCGCCTCAACGGTAGCGGTTGAGCAAACCTTTAGCCGGAGAGGAAAGGTGCTCGATCCGACGAGATCAAACATGTTGCCCGAGACGTTGGAGGCACAAGTTCTACCAGCCGATTGGAAGAGAGCGAAAATGCGAACACAAAGAAACAACCTATCGGCGGAAGAAGGCGACGGAGATGACGATGAACGACAACAAACGTCATCGGATGTATCGGCGGGAAGCTCGGACCAAGGAGCGGCGGTGACCGAGTGCGACGACTAAGGTAAGGGCCAATCGGGGATATAAACAAAGGTAAGAGAACTACGTGGGCTTTGATTCCTTCTCCCTGAGAGGATACGTAGGCAGGTTCAAGCCCAATTCTCCCTTCTTTTTTTTTAAGTTCGGTTTTTTAAAAAATGGGTCAACCCGTCGACCCGTCGGGTTTGACCCGTGACCCGGCGGGTTGACCTATTAGGTGGGTACCGATCCGGGTCAGGGTCACCCTTCCCGGACCCTTGACCCGGCGGGTCCGATCCGTGGACATGCTTAGTGTACAATAACATTCAATATAAGATGAACTTTATATTAGTGTAGTGTAGTGCTAGGTTTTTTAAATATGAATTGATAAGAGGCACTTGAGTGTAACTTATAGTCCTTTTGAATGTAGTGACTCTTAATGTCAGATTCTTGAATTGATAATTCCATATCGATTTTTTTTTTATCATTTGTGTCTTTATACAGAGAAAAATATGAACATCTGTTGAATATAATCGAGAAGATTTAGCTAGTAGGGTATATTTTGTATCCTAGATATAAACTAGGCCCCTCTAATTATTAAAAAAAATAATTCATAAATAATTTAATTAAAGGGGTAAAATAGGAATGTTAAAATAGGAATTTTAAAATATTTATAAATTGATAATTCACCATTCAGATCTGGAGAACCCTAGCAAATCAAAGAAAGTTCGCAACGCAGCTGGAAAACATAACGGAGCAATGATACCCGACGGCCGACGGAGAAGCAATTGGCGATGACGAAGGCGTTTGATTTAGGCGGCAATGAGAGCGAAATCGAATTATGCGTGTCGACAATGAAAGCGAATTGAACTCGAAGCAAAAGCAAAATCCGCCATTGTTGGCCGAAATCGAAATCCGCCATTGCCGACCGAAATCGAATAAGCGTTGCAACAGTAGAAGAATGACGGTGCGAGTAGTTGCAGGCGGAGGCTATCGACGTGGCGTTGGAGTTGGATCTGAAGCCCTAACTAGTTCGTACTTTCCTGATTTGCTCCCCTTCGACCTTTGAACTTCGCGTAGGCAACAGTAGAAGAATGGCTTCATTGCACTTGAAGGATTGAAATCAATTTTTCATGGCTTCAGGTTTCCAATAATTTTCCTTGCTACTATACTATTATATTTGCACTTCTCACAATTGAGATTTGATGAGTGTACTTCATTGCTATTAGTTGGTGGTGCCACCCAAGTGAAGGTCGTCGCAACAGTTGGTGGAGCCGCCTTGTCGGAGGCAGTCGCAAGTCGAAACCGCCCCAACAAGTTGCTAGTTGCTGTTGCACCTTCGATCTCGCTGTTTGGAACCATACTAGCGCCGACTAGTCTGCAACCTGCGATAAGGGTTTTGTGTAATTTATGTAATTTACAAAAAAGAACCCTAATTTTTGTATTACACTATTGTCTCAAAATTTTAAATTTGCAGATTTGTTCCTAACTGAAAATTTTGAAAAATGACCCATATTTTTTATTTGCAAGTTTTGAAAGTTGACCTATTTTCCCGATTTGTTTAATTTCAAAATTTGCCCAATTTTATAAATACGGGATTTCGCCTACATTTTTTTATAGTTATAATGGGTTTGTGTAACTAGATTGGCTTTGAATTGTGTAAATGGCGTACTTTGTGTAAATGACGTACTTTGTGTAAATGACGTACTTGTGTAAATGACGGACTTGTGTAAATGACGGACTTGTGTAAATGACGGAATTGTGTAATAGAGAAATGACGGACTTGTGTAATTGAATTTATGTATTAACATTATGTAATAGAAATTGTGTATTAATACTATGTATCTACAATATAATATACAAAGTTCAATTAGTCCAACTGATATAAGGGTGGGAGGGGCTATCACCTAGAGTTCGAAACTCACTAGCTGCAGGATTTGTATTTTGGTTTGGGCCTGATTTGTGTAACTCGAGTGGGACTACTGGGCCTGAAGTGAAATTGAGCTTTATTAAATTGATTGGTCTTTGACTCAATTGAATTAAAATTACCAATCAACACTTTCGATTAATCTTTATTAATAAATAAGATGCCTGAAATGAAATTGAGCTTTATTAAATTGATTGGTCTTTGACTCTATTGAATTAAAATTACCAATTAATCTTTATTAATAAATAAGAGGGGCGTAGTTTGTGCATAAGATACAAAACATGTCTACTTAATATTACGGCTGTGTTTGGATGTTAGGCTAGTTAAACTAGTGTAGTGTGTGTAGTTGTGTTTTGACCCAAATACAAGTGGTATGGAGTGTTTAGTGTTTGCATATTGTTAACGGTTGTTTGCTTGCAACACACTAGTTTATCGACCCATGTGCTACACACGTGACCCAAATACAAGTGATAATTCCTGTTTTCACAGAAGACCCAACGCGAAGGAGAGGAACGCGAAGAGCGGCAGGTGGAAGGCAAAGGAGAGGAACGCGAAGAGCAGCAGGTGAAAGGCGAAGGCTTAGCAGTGGTTAGACGAGAAGAGGCAACTGCAAATCGATTGGGTTTAGACAGGTAATTCTCAGCACTTAGATTTATTTGTTCTTCAAATTTTGGGGGTTAGGGTTTAATGGAATGACTTGAAAAGGATGTGCGAATTGAGGGAAAATGGTGGTTTTTATTGTTGCTGCTGAGCATCAGTGGTGATGGTTTTTATTGTTGATGTTCAATTGTTACATTCGGTATCTGTTGATTCACATTTTACAACAAATGAAAGCAAGTCTCTCTGTCGATATTGTAAGAAAGCAATAGCCTGTTTGCCATGGCCATTCTTTTATTAAGCATATCATCACACAAACTTGTAGTTAGTAATTAATTAGGGCCATGAACTGTTCTCCAGTGGTGGTTTTTATTAAGCATATCATCACACAAACTTGTCGATACTGTGTTTGTCTGGACTGTTGAGTGTTGATGATTTCCAATGAAGGCTTCGCTTGGCTTTCCGGCAAACAGTGGTGGTTTTTATTGTTGCTGTTGAGCATCAGTGGTGGTGGTTTTTATTGTTGCTGTTGAGCATCAGTGGTGGTTTTTATTGTTGATGATCAACTCTTACATTCAGTATATATTGATTCACATTTTACAACACCAAAGCAAAGTGGGTTTGGCTTTCCGGCAAACATCTCAGCATTAGTAAATAAATCCACTTGAAGTCTACTCTATCAATTGCCATTGTGCCAAAGGCTACATTTACAGCTTTTTTCTTGTATGAATTTATGCATACTGGTTATAATTTTTCAAACTTTATTGTTTGCTGAGTGACAGTTATTGAAATGGTGAGCTATCCATCCACTGATTCAAGTGATGAGAGTGTGAACGAGTTCATAAGGGAGGCTAATGAGGATGAGATGGTTGAATACGCTCATGAATTTAATGACAGCTCAAGCGCATTACGGGAGTATGTCACTGGCTTGAGGCAAGAGAAGAAGAATTTAACGAATGAAGTTCACTGTCTACGCAACACTCTTGACTATAAGAGGTTGTTGGTCGACTCTTTACAGCATGAGGTTACTCGATTGAAGGAGGAAAATAAAAAGATTGATCATTCTCATAGAGTCGATGCATTTGTATGGGGTTTACTAGTTGGGATAGCACTTGTCCTTTATGTAGTGTACTACTGATGAGTCTGGTTTAGCATTTTTGTAATGACTATTGCTGCATGGAACAGTATGTGTAAACCTGGCCTTTGTATTGACTATTGTGAATTACAATCAATTTGTGGTTCGTATGAACTACCAGGTTCAGGTTTATGTATATTTGCAGAAGTCTGTATGTACTACTCGGTTCAGATCAATCAATTTGTGACTCAGTCGAATATATAATACTTACTAAAATTCATGATCGAAATTAGTTTGTTCTTCTAGAGTACAAACCCAAAGGGAGTAATATGGGTGATATTAAAGTGCTTTGCAAACACAAAATACTAATGTTTTTGTTATCACAAAAAAACAAATTTTCATCAATGTCAAATACCAACACAAAATGCATCCTAAAACCTTCTTGAATTCCAAATTGTGTTCGCAATTCGATCACGAATGTGGCTCATCCCTCCGAAGGTTTGGTTTAGTTCTTGTTGCTCTTGTGGTCCGTCGTCCTCCTCTTCTTCTCCTTCTTGTGCATAAGGCACGGAGTTGTCGTCGTCTTCGTCCTCAGAAAGGTCATCATACCCTGAATACAACCGAATGAAGTTGTGTAGGGCAAAACAAGCCATATGAATGTCCACTTGGGTCTTGGCCGAGTAACGTGGCATTGATTGTAGGATCCTCCACCTCTTCTTTAGTACGCCAAAGCAGCGTTCTATACAACTCCGTAGGGAAGAGTGTACCTTATTAAAGGCTTCTTGTTTATTACACGGAGGTTCATTCTCAAACTGATTTAGGTGATAACGAGTCCTTGAGAACGGAACCAGATACCCCGGTCTATCAGCGTAACCCTTGTCACACAAGTAATATTTGTCTACTGGCGGGTGTGGGAAGTTGAGAGAGGGGTTACAAATGGCGTTATCCAGAACCTTTGCATCATGCGCAGATCCTTCCCAACCGGATAGCACGAAAGTAAACAGCATGTTAAAATCACAAACTGCAAGGACATTGAAGGTAACTCCACCCTTACGGCCTATGAAAGGACCTTGATCAGGTTCGGGTATGCATGCGCTAATATGTGTACCATCAAGGCAACCAATGCAATCCTGTACATGAATAATCGATTTACGAGGAACAAGTTATTGATTAGTTAACTAGGGTCGAAAGTGTAGTTATCTCATACCTTGAAATAATCTTTATATCTAGGATCTGCTGCAATATGTGTTGGTGTTCTTGGAAAATTGGAGTTTCTTGGTCGTATAATGTCACGTGTAAGCCCTTGTCCTCCATTTTTACCGGTTACAGAATCTAAAACATCATGGAAAGATCGGTTCACGGTTTCGGTTGATCTCTGAAAATGCTCAGCAACAACTCGAACCGAGCTTCCTTGTGCTAGAGTGTAAAGGAATATGCCAACTTTCTCAAGTACTGAAACTTCTCTGGATGGATTAAGTCCGTAATTGTGCTCTAGCTCATTGCATAGGCGTAGGAGGACCTCGGCATCCATTCTAAACATGTTCACAGTGCGAATATGATGTCCTTGCACTATCTCCTCCATCCATAGTCTTCCTCGCTCATATTCTGTGTAACAAGGTTGCTTGTACATGTGTGTGTAGAAATATTGAGCCAATACGTCATTTTCTTTTTGAGTCGCATCATGACATTGAATAATCTTGCGAGCAAGCCGACGAGATCTTAACAATCTGGTCTCACTGCTTGTGCCATCACTTGACATCCTAAACCTGTCAGTTACTTTGAATGTAAGAAGCTAAACAAGATTTAAGAACATATATATTTATTGAATGTAAACAACTTGAATGTTATAAACGAAATTTATTGTACAGAAGCACAGAAAAACATTCATCACAACAAACAACTTGAAAATGGCTAATTATTAGTACAGAAGCACATAAAAAAAACAACTTCAAATGCTCAGCAACCGACAACGGCTGCAATGTATTCAACACATCTACTTCTGAATCTTTTCGAATTCATACTTCAGCCACTCCAGTCTGTCAGCATCATTACACAAGCTAAGAAATATATTGGACTCTTGTTTTGACTTGTTCATTGAAACTGCAAATAACCACAAAGGGCTTGGCTTCACCAATTTCTCATCTACGACCATTCTTTCTATGATGTCTTGATATGTCTTCACCTTATCCTCAGCTGCCTTTTCATGGGAGTTCACTTCTTCCTGAAGTATGGCTACCATCTTGTCACTGTTTGCTCTAGTATGTGCCAGGTGTTCTTCAAACCGGGAAGAGCCAACCGATTGCCTTCTTCTCCTCTTAACTGGAGCCTTCTCAGCTGTAACCCTAACCTCCGGAGTTGGTACTGGTGTTTGTGTAGGCTGAACTGGGTCATCATCTCTGTCTTCTCCAACACCAGACTGACTTGAGGCTCGGTCTTCTGTGACAGTCTCAACAAATGTCCTAAAGAACCCCCTATCTGTTCCAAGACCCTCCAAATCAACAGCAGCAGTAGGTGTATCAGTCTCAGGTTCAAGTTCATTATCAGGCTCCAGTTCAGCTTCAGGTTCAGGTTCACGATCCATTCCAGATGACCTCGCTAACCGACCAGTAGCTACATTTCCCCTAAAAAGAGATGACAATAACTCTTCATACCAGACATCCATACCCTTTGTCCTGTATTTCTTACAGTTCGCGTCCTCCTGAGATAAGTAATGACATTCACAATATTAATTACGTACATTATAATCACTGCTTGTATCCACAGATTATACAACCTTCAATACATCTCAAAGTACCTTAATTTTCCGATCCCACCATTCTTTAGAGGCAGTGATCATGCGTGTGCTTTCATCCCAACCAAGACCAGTCTCTGCATTCCTAAGCAAATTCCATGCCTTGAACTCCTTTTTCATGGCCTCAAATTTGTTCCTACAAACATCCTTAGTTCCCGTTGTTCCAGTCGTCCTAAAAAATTCCTCACTAATGTTCCCCCAGTTGTATGCTTGTTTGGGATTCTTTCTCTGATAAGCAAGTAGCATGTCTACAAGTTGTCTCACCAAGTTATCGTTCCATGCATAGTTAGGACCCCTACAACTTTTTTGTGATGCACTATTGTCCATCCTATCTAACCACAACAACAATGATCTTGCTATTATCAACCCACTAACAGAACCACAAAACAGAAAGACTAATAAACCAAGCATTAACTATATATATATATATTGATATATACATAACTCAAAATTGTTTAGACAAACAACAAGAACTCAATGTAGGAAGAAACATTTAAACCAAGCATTAGCAATGTATACAGTAAGCTGCTAAAACAGGGGTGACTTTGACAGCAAAAAATCTTGTTTCAATACCAACAAGTGTTCTAAAGTGCTGAAACAAGATATTCACACACTACACAGTTCAATACGAACACTAAAAAACATCAGGCATGTATACAGTAAGCTGCTAATAAGGGTAGATCAAACACAAAAGTTGAAAAACATATATCCATTAACAAACCCTAGCAGCATTCGAAATTAATAAAGTGCTGAAACAAGATTCGACTCTAAAGTTATCCCAAACACAATCAGGCATCGAAATTAATAAACAGCAGGGACAATCAGTATAATATATTCACACACTACACTAGTTCAATACTGAAACAAGATATTCACACACTACACAGTTCAATACGAACACTAAAAAACATCAGCCATGTATACAGTAAGCTGCTAATAAGGGTAGATCAAACACAAAAGTTGAAAAACATATATCCATTAACAAACCCTAGCAGCATTCGAATTTGAAAGTGCTGAAACAAGATTCGACTCTAAAGTTATCCCAAACACAATCAGGCATCGAAATTAATAAACAGCAGGGACAATCAGTATAATATATTCACACACTACACTAGTTCAATACCAACAAGTGTTCTAAAGTGCTGAAACAAGATTCGAGTTCAATACCTGATGAGAACTATATTCGATTTCAATTAGTACAACTACAGGCATCAAGTTAAATATATTCGATTTCAATACCTGATGAAACAAGATTCGAGTTAAATATATTCGATTTCAATACCTGATGGGAACCAACAATGGAGCAGGTAAGTAGAGTAATCTTCGAGCCAAAAAATCCCCAATTACCAAATCTAGGTCAAACATACAGGCATCGAAATTAATAAATACCATAAACCCTAATTGAGAGTTAAGGAAACGGAAAGGAAGTTAAGGGAGACCGACAAACCTCGCTGTGGTGTTCCTCGATGACCTCGTTGTGGTTGTCTTCAATGGAGAAAGCTTGTGCAGTCGAGAAACAAAGAGCCTGGGAAGAGAAGCTGTCGAGTTAAAAAAAATAAGCAGCTTTATATATATGTGGTATGATATGTAATATAGGTGGAAAGTACAGGGGTGTTTAAGTAATTTGTAGTGCAAAAACACTCTGAAAATAAACACAATCGGGGCTGAGAGGTCGGTTTTTAAAACACACCACAAAACACACGAAACAACTGTTTTTTCGCTTACCAAACACATGTAAAATGAAACGGAAACACTAAACACACTGTTACACTAGTGTAAATGGCTTTCCAAACATAGCCTACATATACAAAAAGTCCCTACTTGCCCAAATCACCCAATATAATAGGTGCATGATACTTGCGAGATTAAACCCCTCCCGCCCCACGTGGGACAGAGCCCGCAAGAAACTAAAAAAAATGCAAATCCCATCCCGTCCCCCTTATAACTTATCGGACGGGACGACCTCAATCCCCGGCTCGTCCCAACCCTACTTTTACCATTTTGATCCAACTAATCAACTTGCTCAACCTCACCTAAAACTTGTTTTTGGCAGTTTTAACCCATCTGAAAACATTAATTTGGCTTCGATTTGATGAAGGATTGAAGGGACGAGGACAACAATAAACCAGCCAACGACGACGGCGAAGAGGATTCTGGCAGTGACCACTGACCACTGTGGTGGCGGGTACAAGATCACTATATATTAGGGACCGCGAGCGCGCACTTGCTTTCTCTACACTCTTCGTATACAATGGAAAACTGGAGAATGTCTGCCACCGCCGTACTGCTATGGTTGAAACTGGTAAACGAAGAAACTGAAATGTCCGAAGGGAAGGGGAAAGTGCACCTTCCAGATCTGGTTCCACCACCAATTTTACTTCTTTACCCTTTATTTGGCAATTGAGTAATGAACCTCTTCCATGGCTAAAAACTACTTCAAACCCCAATCTCTAACCTAGAATTTGTTGTCCTCAATCTCTCCCCTTGATCATCGATCGAGAATGCCACCTTTATCTAGGGGATCGAAGATCTTCCATTATCACACGTCTAACCCATCCCTACCCTTCCACTGGACTTCAATCTTCTCGATCTTCTGCCTCATTGTGGGCATCATCGGCCTAATCGTCGGAATCGCCGCTCCGCATCGATCGAGATACTGTGATTCTTTCGAACCTAGATCGGTGTCCGTTGTCTGGGAACGGGGAGACAACGCATTAACTCCATTAAGCAGCGGCGGCGAGCATGTTCCGAGACACAAGGTTATGGGTTTTGTCGGAATCTTTACTGGCTTCGGTTCCGTGGGTCGCCGACGATCGCTCCGGAATACATGGTTTCCCTCCGACGAGCAAGGGCTTGAAAAGTATGCATTTCATTAACTCATGTCTCAATCACGGCCTTTTCTTTGTGTTAATTCTCGCCTTTCACAATTTTGTAAGCAATTACCCAATTGCAAGACCTAATTCTTAGAGATTGGATTCGTGAACTTCAAAATACAAATGATCACCTCTTAGACCTAATTCTTATTGCAATTTGGTTGCTCGGGTGAATTTAAATCATGCCAATTCTTTTCTTCACCTGCTACTGCATCTATTGGTTACTACTCTTAACTTCTAATTGTTAAAGAATGGATGTGAATACTAGTTGTTATTATTTGCAGATTGGAAGAAGCTACTGGATTAGCCTTCAGGTTTATCATAGGTAGAACCAGTGATAGCTGGAAGATGTCTCAGCTCAAGTACGAGGTTGCAGAATATGATGATTTTTTGTTATTAGATATAGAAGAACAATACAATAAGCTTCCATACAAAACGTTAGTGCTGCTGGTACTTCTCATGATACTTCAGTTCATTCCTTATATATTTATGGTTATGGTGAAAAATGATTCCGATGTTACAGGCTAGCTTTCTTCAGAGCTGCTTATGCGCTATTTGATTCCGAGTTCTATGTTAAGATTGATGATGACATATATTTGAGACCAGGTAACTATGTTCATATTTACTTCATTGCTGCCTGCAAGGTTGATTTTTGCAAAGAAATAACGCTTGAACATTCTTTTTATATCAATAGATCGACTTTCACTTCTTTTGGCAAGAGAGAGATCAAACCCACGGACGTATATAGGCTGCTTTAAAAAGGGTGCTGTCTTCACTAACCCCAGACTTAAATGGTTAGTGATGTACTTAGAACACTTGATTGACTGGCAACAGAAAAATCTCGGATAAGTGCTGTTTAAGGAGAAGGAAAATTCAGAATTATGCTATTTTGATGAAAGGAGCTTATGAACTGAGACAACGAACATACATAAGCGATATTGACGAGGTTGCCTCATACTAACAATCTCTATCATTTCACATTACCATTTTTTCATAATTATTCTTCAATATAGATTAGATGTCCTCTTCCTATATACCACTTAGGGCCCGTTTAGATATAATTCCGAAAACGAAAACGGAATGTAAACGAATCTAGTCCATAAGTATGCCCTTGTTCATGAAATTTTTTGGAATCATTCCTTCTGTTTTGAAGTAATCAACGTAGAATTTGATTAGCTTTGATACCCTATAGGGAAAGAAAATGGGAAAACAATTGCATTTTGCATGAAACCAAAAGGAATGATTCCAAAAATCGTATGAACAAGGTACAGATATGGACTAGATTCATTTCCATTTCGTTTCCGTTTTCGGAGTTACAACCAGACGGGAGCTTAGGGGGTTTAGTGTTCAGTTGAAACCAGTGTCATTCTTAGCATATTACGTTGTCTTCTTTATATGACATGCTTTGCCATCAACAGTACCAATTTTCATCATCCTTTGAGCAAATTAGCTTAGTCTTAAGATATTGTAGGTACGAACCTCTATCCCACCTTCTCGGTAGGGAGTACTTTCTACATGCTTATGGTCCAATATATGCGCTTTCTGCAAGTGTTGTTAGAAGCCTTGGAGCTCTGAGGAACGAAAGGTAATTATACCTTCCCATCTTAACTACAGATGTATCATTCGTGATATCCATTTATGTGCTCTTTGATATATATATATATATATATATATATATTTCTTCAAATGCAGTTTTCGGATGTTCAACAACGAGGATGTAACACTTGGTTCATGGATGCTAGCTATGAATGTCAAACATGAGCATGAAAAGATGCTATGTGAAACACGGTGTACAGCATCGTCCATTGCCGTGTGGGATTTACCCAAGTGTTCAGGTTGGTCTTCTAGTTTCTCAAATGTTATTATAACATAACTTCTTCTATTGCTGTGTGGGATTTACTCAAGCTATGTTAAGATGATTTCAAAACTTGATATTGAAGATGAATTTGGTCCAATGATGAGTTTCAGGGCTTTGCAATCCTGAAATGAGGATGCTGGAGCTTCACAAGATGGATGCATGTTCGAAAACGCCTACTGTGAGATCCTTTGAATAGAATCGTGTCATTAAGCTTGTGATCCTTGCAAGAAATCCAGTTGCATAATCTCTTATGGATTTATCCATCTAGTCACCTTGCATTCTGCCTTGCTCCAACACCAATTTTCCAATAGGTTGATGATATATAGATATTATATATCATAGGCTTTCTGCAACACCATTTACTCTATGTTGTCAGCATTTAGTTGCAAATTTGCAATCTGAATGAAATATGTTGTCACAGCCCATTTTTTAGCTGATGCTTATAGATTCTTTGGCACGTCTTGAGAAGGTTTGACTATATTGATGACTCTTTCTTCCCTTGTCGTTTTATAATTACAGACCATATAGACGGTGTCCCTATACTTTTGAATTCTTTGGATTCTGGTTTTTCAGTTTTTGGATGGTGTCATGAGTTTCAGACAATTTTTTTTTTTAAAGGTTAATTGTATTGAATAGAGGGGATGTACAAAGGGTACAACTCGAACCAAGAAGAGCATTACAAAGATCAAGATGTGAAAAGAGAGTAAACATGTGATTACATTAGATTGATGTTAAGCAACTTAGCCCAAGTGAGGGTGGTATGCGATCTTTCTTTCCAATGCAAGGATGCGTGGTTCTTGACGGCTTGAATGGTGAAGTTTGCACTAGAGGACTCATGGATGAGGAGGTGGTTATGAATGTGCTCATTGCGAGCTCTCCATATCGAGTAGATGAAGGAGGTGATAGTTGCTATACGGATGTGCCCAATGAAGTCGTGCTTATGGGGCCTAGAGTTTCTAAGTCAAGTCCATATGCAGTCTTGGTACGGGTAAGGTGGTGGCAAGTGGAGCCATCTGGAGAATCAGATCGAGGGTAATGGTAGAATAGGTACAATGGTGGAGAAGGTGATCTTCATTCTCAGGATGGTTTCCGCAAAGTTGACAAGTATCATCCAGAGTGATGTTCCAGATTTTCAGTTTGGTGAGGGTGGGAAGACGGTTGTGGCTAGCAATCCAAGTGATGAAACTGCATTTGGGAATGTTGAGGCTTTTCCAAATGATGTTGTGGAGGTAATGAGCCATGGCTTGTTGGTTCCTGATAAGGTGGTAGGCTAGAGTGGTGGAGAAGGCTCCGTTTGGTTTGGTAGTGAGGCCGGGGAAGGTGTGACCGCTGATGATGTTGAGTATGTCATTCTTGACATTAAGGATGAAGTTCCACACATGACTATGTTTGTAGCTATGGTCATGATTCCATATGGTCTGGTTCTTTAGGATATTAATGGAGATCCATTCAGTCCAGATGTTGTGGGTACTCCGATTTGGGTCTAGTACAAAGATCAGCTTGGAAATGCAAGCTTTGTTTCAGAATTTTTCAGATTATACCGTTTACCATTTATAAATTAAAACTTTGAGAAGAAAAAGAAGATACTTATTTATTTGCTAGTCATTGTTAATAGTCATTTTTTAAAGGTATAGTTAAATTCTCGAATGAATAAGTTATAATTTTTATATCCTTAAAATGTTAATAAATCTTACTTTGTGAACAGTAGAAGAGTATACTCCGCTAGTCATTGTTAATAGTCATTTTTAAAGGTATAGATAAATTGTCGAATGAATAAGTTATAAATTTTATATCCTTAAAATGTTAATCAATCTTAATTGTGAACGGTAGAAGAGTATACTCCGAAAAATCTTAAAACTTATTGACACTTTCCGGAAACTGGAAAAAAAAAATTGATCATAACCCGCCGAAAAAGTTAAAATTACAACAATACATTTTGAAATTTCCCAAAAATAAACAAATTTTGAATTTGGAGTGACTTTACTTTCTTACTACACATCTATTTTAGACTTCTTTTGCTCAAAACTATTTATATAGGCCCTTTAGTTGATACAGGCCCACCAATTCATTATGCGGATTGATTTGGGCACTTGTTATCCTCGAGTACTAATTAGTGAACAATAACCAATCCAGATTCGTAGGGTTGTGCGTATTTGAACCGGATCGGAATGGATTTTTATGGTCATGTCCATTCCTAGACTGGATCCGGTCCAATCCACGGTCCATATGTAAGGTAATTTCCGGTCTTGTCCAAGATCGGAAAAAAACCGATGATCCGGGTTGGATAAAAAATTAATTAAAACAAATTAAAAAATCCTAATAGAAAAGAATTAGACGGATTCAGGATCCAGGTTGGACCGAAATTCGGTCTCATGTCCAGATTTATGAAAATTCCGGTCCTTCGGACCGAACCCGAAACACCCGGTCCGTTCCCAGACAATTTCGGTCATCCGGACCAAACCCAAAATGCTCGTCCACTCCCCGGTCTGAATTTTTTAAAATTCTGGTCCTCCAGATCGGACCCCAAACACCCGGTCCGGTTTGGACCGGTTGAAGTTGAACAACCCTACAAATAATTGAAAGGCTTTATACTCGTCACATTTATACTTATCTACTAATCCTGTTATAACTTGCAGAATGACACCAGTATAACCAAATTAAATATATTTCATATATATACTTTAAGAGACAGCAGACATCTACACAATCATGGACATAAACATGTCATGGGGGATGCAATAGCTGAGCTCCATAGTTCTACATTAATTTAGATTCAAGATAACATTGCATACTACTGGTAACCAACTCCATAAGAAAGGCAAGACGAACAGCGACGAGAGGGAGGAGGAAGCATGTCGAGTTGCACAACTCGCAACAACTCAGGCAGGCACTTGATAGGATTCCAAGGTGGCTCCCCTTTCTCCCCTTCTTTATTCTGGAGAACAGCAAACACAAAAGGCCAGGCTTTCGACATTGAGATTTCAACTTCCCTTGTGCAACAAGCAATTCAAGTGTTCTTTTTAAGCTTGCGAGTTCCGGTTGATTGCAAATGGAGCGCCTAGACAAGGGGCGATTCTTGTCCAACGAAAGATGTTCCAAAAGGGTCTGTTCTTTCTCTTTGGAGGGCACCGAGCCAGATCAGTTTCCGTCTTCTTTAACATCTCCCACATGATTTGCACATCTTGGTACTCGCAAGCCTCTACGTCTTGGTGTAACATCAAGACTCCTGAACAATTATCACATTCAAATTCATCAGATTAACAACAATTAGCCAATGAACAGAAATAATACAGTAAAAAGGAGTGAAGATGTAGACACAAAAAAAGGCGAACCCTGTACTGGTGTGACATTTTTTTTACTTCTTTCAAATTTCATCTTGGAGTTCAAAGAAGTGGGATCCTGGTCAAGTATCAATGTCAGCCACAAAGGCCAGAATTGTTCATCAAATTGAGTTATATAGTAGCAGATGTAGATCAAGTTCATCTGTATCTCCTGCTCAACTTTTTCTTTAAGATCAACCAAATCAAATTTTAAGAGAAGGTTTTGAATTTTAATACCCTAAGCTTTTTCTTTTAGCACATAGAATGAATCCTGGGAATCATATAATACTTTCTTTCTTGATAGGGAAAATCCTGTTCAAATTAATGAGATCAAACCTCTCTCCACGCGTAGTATCATCAAAAGTCGCACAATAGGACGATTAGGGGAAAATATACGCTTAAACATCTGTTTTGCCAATTGCAACTACAAAACAGATATTTTCTTAATTTAAATGATCTGTTTCGGTTTCACTGGGAATTCAAATCAACTAATGAACATGTAATTGTGTCAATATTTGTTTGGCCACTAAAATTGAGCTCAAACTCGTAAAAAATTAAGCTAATTAAACTATTATTTCAATTCCAAAGCACTTAAGAAAGTCTCATCACAGCAAACTCCTAGATCCAGAGATGAGTTTCAGTAATTAAATTACACAAGAGCCATAAAACACTCGCGTGAACAGAAATTCAACAGAGGACGTTAAAACTAAGCACGATTTCATCCACGAAGGCCAGAAGAAGCCTTAAAACAAAAGAAAAATAAATCAAATGTGGAGTATCAGTTAAACCTAACTGACGAAACGAAGCGAGAAAAGTTAGGATTTAGGCATAAGAATTATACCAGTTTGACGGAATCGGAAACGAGAAGCGAAGCCAGAGAATTGACTTTGAAGAGGAAACATCATCTTCTCTAACCACTCCATCGCAGGACGGGCAATCACCTCCTCTAACCTTTATATAATTCCACACCCACAATTAATAACAGACGCTTCTTTCCCTCGTGTAGCTTTAGAGAGGAGTGATGAGTGAGAGAGATGGATTTGTCGGTTGAAGAAGGGAGGGATTGAAATTGAAAAAGGGTGTACGTGGCATAGAGGAAGGACGTTTTGGGTGGTTGGAATTGTACGCGGAATGCATGACGTCACCCATTAAATTCTAATGTCTCGTGAGAAATTGAGGCCGTCGGTCAGTCGGTGGGGGACGAGGAACACGTGGGAATTGCTTAATGGTTCTTTTTTCAAATTTGTCGTACAGTGACTAACGGTAACGGAGAAGGGACCACCCCAAGATATTGTGCATCCCTGTGGGGCTCCTCTTTCTCTCTCACTCATTTTTCAAAGTTCGAACTTCCAAGAGCTAAATGATTAGGGTAAATTTAGCTATTTTTGTCAGAAAAAACGGAATTTTCTAGAAATGTCAAATAAAAAATCTAGAGTTCCGTTATAAAAGATATTTTTTTATTTTTTGTGATACCGGGTGAACCTACACATAAGTCTTCAAATCCTATACTAAAACCAATTAGCAACAGGAAAGTAACCTAAAACTTATATGTTAGTTCACGTAGTATCGTATCGTCGACGTGTGATTTTTGTTGAGATCAGTTACAGTAGGCAGAAACGCATGAATATCATCACATTCATTCACAACAAGCTAGAAATGTTGTATTATAGGATAAAAGCAAGCAATACACTCTCAGAAGTGATTTTAGCAATATACATGTCAATTATGAACTACTGAATGCTAGAGTAGATTAAAGTTTGCTCTCCATACCCAAATAATAGCAATTCCTTTGGATCCACACAGGCTTCATTGGGTAATCATTCGCTCCATCGATTTCACATGCTCTTTGTCACAGTAGCTGATTTGTTGCTATCACTACTTTCCTTGACATTGAAATCAATACCTTGAAATGTAACCTTTGATGATCGATACTTGCTTCCAAACCCAGCACCAAACCCCCATCCAAGGCCTACGCCAACCCCACATCCTCCACCTTCATATCGAAATTATGCAGGAATTTTACAGAAAAGTGATAGATAATATTGCCACAATGTAACGACACTTTATGACAGTTCAGTTCACATACCTGCCCCAATACCCAGGAAATTTAAAGGCATGCCTGATTGGAAAGAACTAACAGTTAGTAATATATATGCAAATGAATTGATGAAAGGTTTCTTAAGAAACCAATGAACAAAATTACAGATTCCAAAGAATTAATGAAAGGTTGCACAAATTCTGCACTAGTCCCTGCTTTTCAGTGTTCTTCAAAATTATCAACAATTTTTTGTATGTGCAAGGCTCAAGCAATATGGTACAACACGAAGAAATACTCACGTACATTGTTTGCACCGTACATTGTAAATGACCTTCAACTTGAGTACATAACTACAATAACTATCTCGCAGAGAGGATATAATTTGTGGACTAGGTGGGTTCACACTAGAGCACAATATCTCTTCGCAGTCATAAATGACACTCAACTAGAGTACGAAACTATAATAACTGTTTCCTAGAGTGGATAAAACATGTGGACTAGGTGGGTTCAAATAGCCATTTCAAGTTGTCAACGTCTTCTTCCCTGGCAGTCATTCAGTAGGGTTGTCTATCATTGTTCTATCAACCTTCACACAGCACTGGTAAACTGAATTGTACTTTTTATAAGTGTTTAGAAGGAGAACACCTAGGCTACACGGGGAGACGTCATTTGTCAAGGCATGCAATCTACCGACTAGAAGCAAACTCAATAGATCGGACATCTTGACGTTGATCATTGCCTAGTTGCAATTTTCAAATAGAAGATGAAGCGCATCTGTCATCCAACTATCCATACGTAATTCAGGTAAATAAACATGTTTTCAACTACAAAAATCTCAGTGAGACCAAATAGGGTTGTTGAGTGGCCTAAGTGGCTTGCAGCATCTTCATGACAGCATTCTCCTATGATTCAGAGATGACATCTTCTCACTACATGCTTCAATGGCATCATATAATGCACATTTTAAATTAGGAATGATACTGCTTTTCATGACATTGTATTTGATCCTCTTCAATGTGCTAGAACCATTACTCATGCTTGTAAAGTTGTAATATTAGGTGGCCTAATGTGTACTGTTATATGTATGTGTGACCTAAGGTTAAGTTTTTTATATTCCCCTCCTCGCTTTTTAGCATTTTCAGAACTTCCACCAGTGACCACCCTCATAATTGCAAATAAAATTATGAACTCTAAACTCATAAATTAACATCACCTTTCCCTCCTAGCTCAGTAAAACAAAATCTAATGGATTAACTCATTAATTAATTCTCCAGAATGGGATTGAAGTAATACTATAGTCTCATGCTTAAAGATTTCCATACATAAAAATAATGTAGAACTGCTAGAAATTCAGAGCTTCATATAAAACATGATTTCACCAATATCTATTAAGACCCAAAAATTGTTTGCAGGAAAACAAATGTCAAAAAGCTATGGATTCAAACAAACCTCCGAATCCCCATCCAACTCCAAAGCCACAACCAGCACCGAAACCTGCAGATATATTGAGAAGGAAAAGAAAAGAAACACAAAATTCAGAATGAAAGTAGTTAAACAGGCAGATCTCGGGACATAAATTGGAAATTGTAGCCGAAATTTCATACCGAATCCAATCCCAACTCCTTCAAAGGAAGAAAGCGTCATTCTTCCAGCTCAATTGAAACTCCCAATTAAAATTCAAAGAAAGATGCAGTTGAATCAGAAGATAGATTTAATCCAGATGGAGCAATCAAAGTGTACCGGAATTGGAACTAGACTACAACCCACTGAACCCAGCAGCTATCGGCTTTGGGTGAAGAAGACTATTCATTCAATTTACTGATGTACCCCCAAAATATCGGGCCCTTTGGCTATGGGTTATCTTTTCAGAAGAGTTGGGCTTTTTGGTGACCCAAATTTATCCCTCCGAAATGCAAACTTTCGAAAAAAAACAAATCCAAAATAATATGCCAACTATCAACATTTACAAAAAACGAAAATATCGAAATAATACCTTTTATTTTTCAGGAAAAATTATAACTCCGACGATGACGTGACAACTGGCATTATAATGTCATCAAAGAATGGAATTAATGAGAATAAGGACCTTAGAAAAAAACGAGTATTGAAAAACTTAATTCCAAATAAAGGAACGTGTTCCCATCCGCGTTAGGGATTGAAGTTCATCCCGCTAAACCCACTAGAAACCCTAGTTGCAACTCTTCCTACACGAATTTTCGATACCAAAAAACAAGTGACTAGTAGACTGCATCAATGTAGCTTCGACCAACTGGGCTCCTCCGAAACCATGGATAAGAAAAGAGACGAAGCTCTGAAGCAACTAGAAGCGGCAAGGATGCGGAACCAGAAGAAGAAAGCTTGGTTGTTATGGCCACGAAAGAAGACCAGATGGAGAACATCTAAAAGTTGTTTCCGTCAAATCCCATAAAGGTACCAAAGAAAAGGAGTTTCGAGATATTCAAAAGTATCTCGAAGGCCTCAAAAAGGCTACCGGAAAAAAGGAGGGATGCTAAACGGCTTAGCTTCGGTGGTGTTGATGACGAACAACACTCTAACAGGGATGAAGCCAAGTATCATGGGGAAAGGGGGCTAGAAAACGCCTCTTTAAGATGACTGAGAAATTATCCTGGATGGGGGATTTGTCACGGATAATCGACCAAAAAGATAAACATCTCAACCCCATCAGAAACTTTAGACCTACACATTCATACTCTTATTTGGAATGCTTAGAACAAAGAGTGCAAATCAAACCTATTCTAGAATTGTCCTTAGTCATAGTAGACGTCGAACCGGCTAAAATCATAATGTGTGGCTATAAAAATATTTGTCTATTTAACAATCGTAAGACAACCCAGAATAAATCATCCATCTCCAAGATGAATTTTATGCTCTCACTCTTCTTTACAAATACACTTACATAACAAAACACGTCACGGGTGAACAAAAGAGGTCTTTTAAAGAAATTGTAAGCAAGATCAACAACCCTACACACCAGAACAACGAAGAAATGAAAAACGCTAAACAACAACAATGAATCCAAGAACAAATGTAAATGTTCTAAAAAAACGATATTGAAGAGTATCTCATGTTGTCTAGCTAAGGTGAAAAACAGTTTTCAAAAGCAAAAAGAAAATTTTTGTATGGGCTGTCTTTGAAGAGACCCCATTGAAATCTCGAAACTTAGAACAAAACTACTTCATGAATGGAAAATGTCAAGGGTGAGTTGAGAATCATTGTTAACCCAAAGGTTTGGTTTGAAGTGAGCTTTTCCAACCCCATTGATCGAAAAATCATTTGGGATGCTAGACCATATCACATCTTTGGTCAACTGTTTATTAAAAACCATGGAAACTGAATTTTAATATATTTGTTGAAAGTAACGCGGTTGTTGACCTTTGGGTTAGAATCTCGCAATTTTCAGCTAAGTATGTCAATAAGGAAGCCATTAGACTAATCATAGACAAGAACGGGGTTGGTAAATTTATCAAACTTGATTCTTTTTCTGAGAGAAGAAAGGGTGTAAGTTTCACAAGAATCTATATAACTTAGATGTGCTTGGGGAGCGAAAGAAAAAAGTCCCTATTCCGGATGATGGTGATCAAATTAAAGAGTTTCCAATATGGTATGAGGGTTTCTCAAAGGGGTGCGGGTTTTGTGCTAATCGAGACAACACATACGATAGATGTCCCTTGAGAGGATTTAGAAGAATGCATTTAAGAAACTCTAAATATACTTATGTTAGAAACGGAAAAGACACTAATGGAAAGAATGAAAAGGACTGGAAATGTGTTGGTAGAAGTGGAAACAAGCTGAATATCAAATCAGTGTTAGGCCTTACCTCTCATCTATATATGGCTTGGCCATACCTAAGGATGATGTATCATCACTAAGCTCAGAGAAAAGCACTCAACAACCTATAACAAGCAAGGATGCTCCTGAACCGGCAATGGAGGGCAATGACAATGGGAAGTGACCATAAAGATCACATTGTTGTGGAAACTAAGAAAAATGTAGAACAACCTATACCTAATGATAACCACGTTGAGAGCTAACTCCCGGATGATGAAAACAAGCTAAGTTCTCAACTCTCCCTTGTTGTCCTTGTTCTAGAAGATGACGAGCTCGATCAAAACCAAAACTGAGAAAATTGAAAAGAAACTCAATGAAGATGATGAAAAGGTTGACATGCCTATTGATGGCATGATTGTTGCTGAGTTTACTGTCTTGCTCTTCAAGGATGGTAATATCCCAGAAGAGTTAAGGTTGTCGGTTCTAAAAACTCATTTCACACTACCAAAACTAACAACACTATTAATAAGTTGAGGACGCTATGGAAGTCAATCAAGACTCCGCAAAATCCGACTCAAGCATAGGGAAGAGGCAGGGGGTAGTGAAGACAATTATGGATGAACCGAGAGTTTTGGGAAAGGTCACTATGAAACAAAGAAAGTTATCATAGCTTTATAAGGCAAACTTAAAGATGTTCAAGCTTCTCCGCGATCTAGAGACATGCTTCGGAGAAGAGTGGAAATTTGGACGGAGCTCGATCGCCGTCACATGGAGGAGGAATCCTACTGGCATATTCAATCAAGACAAAATGAGATTTGCGATAGGGATTAAAAACAAACTATACTTCCATCATAAAGCTACACAAAGAAGTCCAAAAAAGAGATCAACTATGTTGTTAATTGTTCGCTCCAAACGGTGTGTGTGCAAACTTTAAATTTATAACCCAAGAAGTATGCTTGAACAAATATGCGAACCCGCAGTGTACGGGTCAATTTTAATAAAAAGCAAGAATTTCAGGGATCGATCACAGGGACTTAGGTGAAACAAAGCACAAAATTGGTTGTCAAGTATTGCAATTAACCAAAGCAATTAAAGTAATCAAAGATGATATAAAAGTCAAGTAAGGGGAAATGCGGATTCTAGGGATTAAAGCATCTAGTTGTGGTTCCGACTCAAGATCTCAAACGATAACGCAGACAAAGATGAGGTTTGCAAAGGGAAAGTGTTTCTAAGGTGGGAATAGATCACCGGGTAAGTCTCACTACTCACTATCCCAAATCAAAGCTCCTATTACCGGGTAAGTCACAAGGTACTAAGGAAAGGAACTATAATCTCAAACCAATACCCCACCCAAGGGAATAGAATCAACCTTTACCAGGTAAGTCTCAGGCTAACTCACAAAGATGGGATGAAGGCACACTCAAACCCCAATAAAAGGATAAACCTTTATTATCTACACTCATGATATTAGGTAAAAAAACAAAGGAATCACCGGGTAAGTCTCATCCTAGGCTAGCATTGAACCAGGAAAGGTGTAATAAGATTTGGCAAACTAAAACTCTTAACTCAAATAAGGTTCGGGAAAGGTTCACCTCGTTCAGTTTATGTACCATCTCGGTCGAGATGTTCCACATCTGACCGAGGTATTCGTCGGTTAAGGTTAAAGACTTGAGCTTTCAGGGTCTTGCTGGGATTAAGATCATTCTATCATCGTCTTCCCCACAACTTTAAGCCAATCACCCTAGAATCGCATAAGAAACTTAGCCAACAATCATCATGATAACAATAATTAATTTAATGAAAAGGGAATCAATATTCGAACAAGGAAACCTTAAGGAAAAGGTCTCAATAATTGAATCAAATATCAACAAACTAGCGTTCATCAGTCAACAAATCAGCAAAGACAACAAACCAAAAGACAATCTAAGAAAGTCTTCCAAACTCCTTCAAAAGCTAACTCCAAACTATGAATCCTTCCTTCCTTGAACTTCAATCCTTCCTTCAAAGCTTTCAGAAAAATCTCTTAATTGCTAGATGCTCTCACCATGTAAGCATGGTTCAATTTGTGAAAAATCCAACCCTTTATATAGGAGAATTATCTTCTAAAGATAATAATATCTTACAAAGATAATTTCTTGTAAAATATATCCATATCTCTAAAATAAATCTCCCAAAAATTATATTTTCCTTCTAGAAATCTAGCCCAAAAATATAGGATATCTTCTTTCCAAAATTAAAAGATCTCAGCCAAAAATATATTTCTCGCCGGCGGCAGGGTGTTCGCCTCGGTCGGAACGCTCCTCAAGATCACATCGGTCGCGGTGACACTGTAGCTGACCGAGGTAAATCTCAACTGAATGTGAAATCTCTCGAATCTGGTCCAAAGTCAATCTTCTTAATCATTTCCATGCTTCCTAAGTTCTTCCTTAAGCTCCAGAATGTAGCTCCAATGACTCCTTAGCTCCATTTTAGTCCAAAACGTATCATTTTACCTACGATTACAACGAAACTAGGTGTAGACCTCGATTCCCGTAAAGGTAGATGAAACAACAATATAACCACAGAACATACATCCATACATGCAGATTATTGAAGATAAAACGTCTAAAGTAGCCTCAAAATATAGACTATAATACATGCTATCATTGATGATCAAGATAACTCGCATGTGGGGAGGAAGGGGTTGAAGAACAAGTGATACGTTTCTTTCATAATTTATTCACTATAACTTAGGTGTTGAATGAGAGACCGTGAGAGTCATAGAACAAAGGTCACTATTAAAATGATTTTGGATCTTGATATTGAGCCAACAGGGGAAGAAATATGGTTGTTGGTAAAGAGTATGCACCCTAGAAAGGCTTCTAGGAATGATGGTTTACACGCTATTTTTTTCAGAAATTTTGCCACATTGTTGGAGCTGATGTAACGTAATATGTTTGAAGCTGGTAGTGGATGGAAATCAGCCTGAGAGAAGTAAATAAAATTGTTGGTTCCCTTATCCAAAAAGTGAAAAATCCTTCCAAACACGATGAGTATAGACCCATTAGCCTTTGTAATGTCCTATACAATATTATTTCTAAAGCGTTGGTCAATCGTTGAAGGTGTAACTTCCTAGTGTCATATCAAAAGAGCAAAGTGCCTTCATGGAACGAAAGCTTATTAGTGCTAATGTCATTGTTGTTCTGGAAGCTTTTGTCGTATGAAAAACAAGTGGAAGGGGGAGAGTGGTGAAATGGATATTAAGCTTGACATGAGCAAGACTTATGACCGTATTGAATATTATTTCTTACGTGTTGTTATCGAGAGGTTTGGGTTTGGAAAGTCTTGGATAAAGAGAGTTATGAATGTGTATCCATTGTTTTCTTTTTTCAACATTAATGGGTCTAGGAGAGGACTGGTTACTCCTACACGAGGCTTGAGACAAGAAGATCCTATTTTCTCTAATCTTTTTAATCTTTGTGTAGATGTGTACTTGGGTCTTATTAGAAAAGAAATTGATGATGGAAGGCTTCATGATACGCAAATCAGATGAGGTGCTCCAAACATATCCCACTTGTTCTTTGCAGATGATTTTTTGTTGTTCATTAAAGCAAAACTCCATGAGTGCTCGATTATAATTGACGTCATCGGCCATTATGAAAGAGCATCAAGTCAAAAAATTAACTACAAGAAATCGGAGGTTTCATTTAGCATAATCGTGTCAGATATAACAAAGCTCACCTTGTTGGTTTGATGGGTGTGCATCAAGTGAGAAGACAAGGTAAGTACTTGGTCTTACCTATTATGATCACCCAATCAAGAGGAAATTTGAGGCTATTAAGGAGATAATTGCCAAAAAACTACAAAGGTGAAAAGAACGAATGTTGGCTCAAGCGAGAAGAGAGGTTTTGCTTAAATCTATCATCTAGTGTATACCTACATATGTGATGAGTGTTTTTAGGTTACCTTCGAGTTTGATTGATGAGATACATTCGATGATGGCTAGGTTTTGGTGGGGTTTAGCAATGAAAGAAAGTGAATCCATTAGAAGATATGGGAAACCTTTTGTTTATTAAAAAGTATAGGGGGATGGGCTTTTGAGATTTTAAATTTTTTTATGAGGCATTTTTGGAAAAACAAGGTTGGAAATTGCTTTTGAATAATAACACATTGGTCTATGAGACTTTGAAGGCATGTTATTTCCGGGATTTCTCTTTCTTAGACTCCTCTTTGGGTGTTAATTCGAGATTCTCTTGATTGGAATAACCTATAAGGCAAAGGCTATGCTTTTGGAAGGATTAGTTGGAGGCTTGGTTTTGGGGATTCTGTCAAAGTGTGGAGGAATCAATGGGTGGTCACGGATGAGGGTAACAAGTTCCTTTGACGTTAGCTTGATCTTGAATGAGTTGTTAGATTTGGAGACGGTATGCTGAAAAGGGATATGGTGAGCCAACTTTTTGACGATGAGGAGGCAAAACTCATTCTAGATATGCCTAGAATATGCTCAGTGCATGAGGATGTACGTATACGCTGGCCAATTTTGATGGAGTTTTGATAGCATGAATTATTGTCTATATTTTGGGGCCTGTTTAGACGTTTTATCTTCAATAATCTGCATGTTTGGATGTATATTATGTGATTATATTGTCGTTTCATCTACCTTTGCAGGAATCGAGGTCTACACCAAGTTTCGTTGTAATCATAGGTAAATTGGCACGTTTTGCATCAAAATGGAGCAAAAGGAGCTAAGGAGTCATTGGAGCTACATTCAGGAGCTTAAGGAAGAATCCAGGAATCATGGAATTGAATTAGAGATTCACTTTGGACCAGATTTGAGAGATTTCACATTCAGTTGTGATTCACCTCGGTCAGCTACAGTACCATCTCGACCGAGGTGATCCAGAGGAGCTGACTCGACCGAGGCAAACACCTCGGACGCGGCAAGGATATTTTATTCTTGGCTGAGATCTTTTATTTTTGGAAAGAGGATCTTATATTTTTGGGCTGGATTTCTGGAAGGAAGAAGTTAATTTAGCCCATATATTTTACCTATTTTTATGGGAAAAGATCTTTCTAAGATATCTTATCTTTGGAGGGTAATTTTCCTATAAAAAGGGTCGGATTTTCCATAAATCCGATCGTGCTTAGACATCCGTTATCACCCGGAAGACCGCTGAGGGTTCCACATCGCGCAAGACAGCCGTTTTACCCCACCATAGTTGGAAGATTTGAAGAACCTTTTTTGAAGGTTGAAGGAAGATTGAAGGAAGGAAGTTTATAGCTTTTGTGAAGGGTTTTGTAATACTTTCTTAGATTCCCTTCTTTGTTGATTGTCTTGTTGGATTGTGATCCAAGGAACGCTTGTTGATTGATAATTGATTAAGTTATTGAAGCCTTTCTCTTAAGGTTTTTTTGTTCAATTATTCTCTTTCTTCCCTTATATTTGATTATTGCTTTCATGATGATGAGTGGCTAGTTTCATTGTGTGATTCTAGGGTGATTGGCTGAAGGTTGTGGGAAAAACAATGATAGAATAATCTTAATCACAGTAGGACCCTGAAATTTCGAGTCTTTATCCTTAACCCTAGAACATCTCGCTCAGTCGATGAACATCTCGGCCGGGGTGGAACTCTTCTGACCGAGGTGACCTTTTCTGATCCGAAACTGAGAGTTAAGTGTTAGAGTTTTCAAATCCTATTCTTATTACACCTTTCCTGGTTCAATGCAAGCTTAGGATGAGACTTACCCGGTAATTCCTTTGTTTGTTTACCTAAGATCATAAGTGTAGGTAATAAAGGCTTATCCTTTATTGGGGTTCGAGTGTGCTTTCATCCCATCTTTGTGAGTTAGCCTGAGAGTTACCCGGTAAAGGTTGATTCTATTCCCTTAGGTGGTGTGTTGGTTTGAGGTTATAGTTCTTTTCCTTAATTCCTTGAGACTTACCCGGTAATAGGAGTTACGGTTTAGGATTAGTGAGTAGTGAAACTTATCCGGTGATCTATTCCACTTTAGAAACACCTTCCCTTTGCAAAAATCTCAGCTTTGTCCGCTTATCTTTAGATCTTGAGTTGGAACCACAACTAGATGCTTTAATCCCTAGAATTGCATATTTCCTTAATTGACTTTTTATCATCTTTGATTGTTTTAATCGCTTTTGTGGTTAGTAGTTGCATTGACAACCTATACCTGCTTTGTTTCACTAAGTCCCTGTGATCGACCCCTGGAATTTCTTGCTTTTTACTACGATTGACCCGTACACTACGGGTTCACATCCTTGTTTTAAGCTTACATCTACGGTTATAAATTTAAAGCTTGCACACACCGTTTGGAGCGAACAAGTTTTTGGCGCCGTTGCTGGGGACTTGGTCTAGACCGAGCCGGTTGCGGTTGTCTTTTGGGGCTATTGCCCTTGTTGCTATTAACCATTTTTCCTATGAGTTTTGTAGTTTTCAGGATATCCGATGACTACATTTGATCCATCCTGGATAGCAAGACAAAGTGCTAGGGCGGACCATTATGAATATGATAGCATGAATTATAGTCTATATTTTGGGGTTTGTTTGGACGTTTTATCTTTCATAATCTGCATGTTTGTATGTACATTATGTGTTTTTACTACCATTTCATCTACCTTTGCGAGAATCGAGGTCTACACCTAGTTTCGTTGTAATTGCAGGTAATATGGTACGTTTTGCATCAAAAAGGAGCAAAAGGAGTCAAGAGTCATTTGGAGCTACATTCAGGAAGCACAACCATGGATTAAAGATTTACTTTGGACCAGTTTTGAGAGATTCTACATTCAGTTATGAGTCACCTCGGTTGACCAGAGATTCATCTCGACCGAGGCGATCCAGAGACGCCGACTCGACCGAGGCGAACACCTAGGACGCGGCGAGAATATTTTATTCTTGGCTGAGATCTTTTAAAATTGGAAAGTGATCTTATATTTTTGGGCTGAGCTTCTAGAAGGAAGGAGATATGCAGAATCATATATTTTACCTATATTTATGGGATAATATCTTCTTAAGATTTCTTATCTTTGGAGGGTTATTTTTCCTATAAAAAGGGTTGGTTTTCCACAAATCCAACAGCCCGCCTACACCGAAAAGGAGGCTGCATACATCGAATTGACATCCTGCATACGCAGCAGCCGCATTCCACCCCAATTTGGGAGAGATTTGAAGAACCTTTTTGAAGGTTGAAGGAAGATTGAAGACTATAGCTTTTTATAGCTTTTTGAAGGGTTTTGTAAGATTGTCTTCAATTCCCTCATTGATTGTCTTGTCTTGTTGGATTGCTATCCAAGGAACGCTTTTGTTTGTGATATTTGATTCAGTTATTGAAGTGTTTTCATTAAATTCTTCTTTGTTCAAATATTCACCTTCTTCCCATATATTTAATACTTTCATTATGATGATGAGTGACTAATTTCCTTGTGTGATTCTAGGGTGATTGGCTGAAGGTTGTGGGAAAAACAATGATAGAATAATCTTAGATTCCAGTAGGATCCTGAAAGTTCGAGTCTTTAACCTTAACCCTAAGCATCTCGTTCGGTTGATGAACATCTCGGCCGGGGTGGAATTCTTCTGACCGAGGTGACTTATCCTACCCTAAACTGAGAGTTAAGTGTTAGAGTTTGCCAAATCCTATTCTTATTACACCTTTCTGGTTCAAGGCAAGCTTAGGATGAGACTTACCCGGTGATTCCTTAGTTTGTGTACCAACGATCATAAGCGTAGGTAATAAAGGTTAATCCTTTATTGGGGTTTGAGTGTGCTTCCATCCCATCTTTGTGAGTTAGCCTGAGACTTACCCGGTAAAGGTTGATTCTATTCCCTTAGATGGTGTGTTAGTTTGAGGTTATAGTTCTTCATCTTAATTCCTTGAGACTTACCCGGTAATAGGAGTTACGATTTAGGATTAGTGTGTAGTGAGACTTACCCGGTGATCTACTCCACTTTAGAAACGCCTTCCCCACGCAAAAATCTCAGCTTTGTCCGCTTATCTATAGATCTTGAGTTGGAACCACAACTAGATGCTTTAATCCCTAGAATTGCATGTTTGCTTATTTGACATCTTATTCATCTTTGATTGTATTCATCGCTCTTGTGGTTAGCATTGACATTAGCACACCGTATTGGACTTTGTTTCACCAAGTCCCTGTGATCGACCCCTGGAATTTTCTTGCTTTTACTACGATTGACCCGTACACTGCGGGTTCGCATCCTTGTTTTAAGCTTAAGTCTAGGGTTATAAATTTAAAGCTTGCACACACCGTTTGGAGCGAACAAGTTTTTGGCGCCGTTGCCGGGGACTTGGTCTAGACCGAGCCGGTACGGTTTGCTTTTGGGGCATTTGCCCCTGTTGCTATTAACCATTTTTCCTATGAGTTTTGTAGTTTTCAGGATATCCGATGACTACATTTGATCCATCCTGGATAGCAAGACAAAGTGCTAGGGCGGACCATTATGAATACTTGGAGGAGAAGTACTCCTTCTATTGGTTCAACAATGAATGGGAAAGAGAAGAGGCCATTCAACATGAACTTGCGATATGGGATGAGAAGAATGTCCCTAAAAACATTTATGAGCAACCTTTCGAAGACTCTCTCGAATCAAGATTGGAAAAGTTGATGAAGAAGGTGGAGGAGCTCAAGGAAAGCACCATATCCTATGCTAAGCCGGAAGAGGAGCATAAGGAAGTGTTACACTTTCCAAGCATTCCTCTGGTCGGACCGGAAGCTTCTCCTGAAGTTTTTGTGGAAGAGGAGGATGTGGAGGATCCCGATCCGACTGTTGAGACCTCGGCCGAGGTGGAAGAGATCTCGACCGAGATGGAAGAAGAATCTGCAAAACCAGAAGTGGAAGATGCAGCGAACCCTGACCAAATTACTGAGACTGTGGTCAAGGTGGAGGAAAGGCCAGCTGAGCTGGGAGAGATTTCGTGTGTGGACTATCAACCCAACATGAAACTCGTCTCAAACTTTGGAGAACTTTACAAGGTACATTCTCCTACTTTATTTGAACTCCCTATTAAAGTTTCTGAATTTTTCAGGAATGCACCGGAAAGTTGGAGGTCTCTTCCGAAAGAACCTCCTAAAATCAAGATGAAGTCTTCCTTGAAATTGTTGGAAGAAGAAGCTCCTTGGATTATAAGGAGTGGAGTTTGCAAACACTACACCGCTAAGTCGATGAAGTATCTCTTGTTCAAGTATGGGGTCCCTCGCATGCTCAGGACCCTGTACCATCCCCAAGCTATAGATGGGGAAGCTGCTATGATTCTCGAGAAACTATTTTCTCGATCAAGGAAAGGATGGGACGCAAGGCTAGATTATGTCCCATTGAAGTGCAGGAAGTCTAGAAGGATTCCGGTGAGAATCAAACCGTACAAGCTTGTACGTGGGAGATCTTACCATTTGCCGGTGAAATTAGGAACCGGAACCTCTTTGGAAGAATTTTATGATGGATGTGATGAGCACTCCATGGTGTTCAAGGTACATTGAGTAATTCTATGGAGAAGGGTCCAGCTAGCGACCTTAAATCAAGCGCTTCTTGGGAGGCAACCCAAGGTGTTGCTTTCTTCTCCCTTTTCTAGTTTAGATTAGATAGTTGCTTTGTTTTTGTTTTCCTCTAGACAACAACCAGGTATTCCAAAAGGAAGGATCACAGTTCAGGAGCTACACTGGAAGAACAAAATTTCGAGAAGTTTAGAAAACGAGCTTTATTGATATACATCTCGGGTACTGTCAGAACGCCTCGACCGAGATGTGCTTCGCCAACCGAGATGGTCTTATCTAGGAGCTGTTTCTTACTTCTTCATGCAGTTTAGCTATGTTCGGTGAGTATCCTGTCCTTAGACTTATTTTGACCCACTGGGACAGTGTGTCCCAAGTATGGGGTGTTCAATGATGTATTATTCGACTTATGATGTATCGGATATTTTCATATTTATGCTTCATTCTGCATTTATATGTTTATCTGAGATTGCATGCATACTTACAGGTTATTTGATTGAGAAAAACGTCGAAACCGAAAAAAAAAAAATGGATTTAAAAAAATTTTTGACCTCGACCGGGACAGTTCTGGCAAAACGAGGTGTTTCACCTCGGTTGAACCAAGAACATCTCGACCGAGGTGGGTTAACAGAAAGTTTTCGAAAACGATTTGTGTTACTTATCTGGATATGATCTCAGTGAAGATTTTGTTTACCGACTGGATTTAAATTCTTTATATGTTTGAAATGTTTTATGATATGTTTAAGTTGCTAAATGCTTTGTTTGAAATTATTGGCATGTTTAATATTTTGTTTTTATCCAAATTATGTTGAATTTGAAGGTTGACACCGCAGCATAAGTTCTCTCACATTCATCTTGGAAAGACCAAGGCAATTCATTCTCTTCTTCTTCTTCTTCTTGATCATGCTTAGCCCCTCATATACATTTTGCCTCCTTTACCTATCCGGGAATTTGGAAGCAAGCGAAGTGGTGAAAGCAAATTAAAGTTGAAGATGGCTGAAAGTGAAAGTGTTAGAATGCAATTCTAGGTTTGGGGAAGTCAATCATGAAGATGAGTAACTCGGCACCATTCACATAGCCGGGTGTTTGTGTCTTGCCAAAGTCGGATTGAGCGATATTCCTAACGGGTCATGGTATGTGCATCAAGGGTTTGATGCATCTCGAGAAATTGATGATTGCAGATTTCCTAGGCTTTGGTTATTGTGCACCTCTGTCCATGCATCCCAAAAAGTAAAGTAAAAAGAAAAAAAGGTGTGAGATAAGCAAAGCTTATTGGTGGAAGATGTTGCAAGTCAAAGTGGAAGTGAAGTTCATCCTTTTCCCGGATTCTAGCACCACATTACCTTACACACATCCCTACCCTACACGTTTCTTGACCTTTTCTTTTGGGAAGCCCTTGAGACCTTGAGCTTGTTGATTGACTTAGCGGTTTAAATCGGATTATACATGATTAATTTTGATAATTATGATTTATTATGCATTCTATGATTTTATGCAAAGATGAACAACTTTCTTATATTTATAAAATGTTTTGATCATATTGAGTTTTTAATTTCCAGGAAGTATTCTCTTAGAGTGATCTATGATAGTTTCACACCATAAAATGTTTTTGAAAAACTTTTCACTGATTTTCTTGACTTATAATCCATTCTATCTTGATTTCTATATGAGGAACTTGCTTAGGGACAAGCAAGGGCTAAGTATGGGGTATTTTGATAGCATGAATTATAGTCTATATTTGGGGGTTTGTTTGGACGTTTTATCTTTCATAATCTGCATGTTTGTATGTACATTATGTGATTTTACTACCATTTCATCTACCTTTGCGAGAATCGAGGTCTACACCTAGTTTCGTTGTAATTGCAGGTAATATGGTACGTTTTGCATCGAAAAGGAGCAAAAGGAGTCAAGAGTCATTTGGAGCTACATTGAGGAGCAAAAAGGAATCCTTCAGGAAGCATAGTCATGGATTAAAGATTTACTTTGGACCAGTTTTGAGAGATTCTACACTCAGTTATGATCACCTCGGTTGCCCAGAGATTCATCTCGACCGAGGCGATCCAGAGACGCCGACTCGACCGAGGCGAACACCTAGGACGCGGCGAGAATATTTTATTCTTGGCTGAGATCTTTTAAAATTGGAAAGTGATCTTATATTTTTGGGCTGAGCTTCTAGAAGGAAGGAGATATGCAGAATCATATATTTTACCTATATTTATGGGATAATATCTTCTTAAGATTTCTTATCTTTGGAGGGTTATTTTTCCTATAAAAAGGGTTGGTTTTCCACAAATCCAACAGCCCGCCTACACCGAAAAGGAGGCTGCATACATCGAATTAACATCCTGCATACGCAGCAGCCGCATTCCACCCCAATTTGGGAGAGAGTTGAAGAACCTTTTTGAAGGTTGAAGGAAGATTGAAGACTATAGCTTTTTATAGCTTTTTGAAGGGTTTTGTAAGATTGTCTTCAATTCCCTCATTGATTGTCTTGTCTTGTTGGATTGCTATCCAAGGAACGCTTTTGTTTGTGATATTTGATTCAGTTATTGAAGTGTTTTCATTAAATTCTTCTTTGTTCAAATATTCACCTTCTTCCCATATATTTAATACTTTCATTATGATGATGAGTGACTAATTTCCTTGTGTGATTCTAGGGTGATTGGCTGAAGGTTGTGGGAAAAACAATGATAGAATAATCTTAGATTCCAGTAGGATCCTGAAAGTTCGAGTCTTTAACCTTAACCCTAAGCATCTCGTTCGGTTGATGAACATCTCGGCCGGGGTGGAATTCTTCTGACCGAGGTGACTTATCCTACCCTAAACTGAGAGTTAAGTGTTAGAGTTTGCCAAATCCTATTCTTATTACACCTTTCTGGTTCAAGGCAAGCTTAGGATGAGACTTACCCGGTGATTCCTTAGTTTGTGTACCAACGATCATAAGCGTAGGTAATAAAGGTTAATCCTTTATTGGGGTTTGAGTGTGCTTCCATCCCATCTTTGTGAGTTAGCCTGAGACTTACCCGGTAAAGGTTGATTCTATTCCCTTAGATGGTGTGTTAGTTTGAGGTTATAGTTCTTCATCTTAATTCCTTGAGACTTACCCGGTAATAGGAGTTACGATTTAGGATTAGTGTGTAGTGAGACTTACCCGGTGATCTACTCCACTTTAGAAACGCCTTCCCCACGCAAAAATCTCAGCTTTGTCCGCTTATCTATAGATCTTGAGTTGGAACCACAACTAGATGCTTTAATCCCTAGAATTGCATGTTTGCTTATTTGACATCTTATTCATCTTTGATTGTATTCATCGCTCTTGTGGTTAGCATTGACATTAGCACACCGTATTGGACTTTGTTTCACCAAGTCCCTGTGATCGACCCCTGGAATTTTCTTGCTTTTACTACGATTGACCCGTACACTGCGGGTTCGCATCCTTGTTTTAAGCTTAAGTCTAGGGTTATAAATTTAAAGCTTGCACACACCGTTTGGAGCGAACAAGTTTTTGGCGCCGTTGCCGGGGACTTGGTCTAGACCGAGCCGGTACGGTTTGCTCTTGGGGCATTTGCCCCCTTTTTGTCTAACCACTCTACTTGAGTGACTTTCGCAGGTTCTTTCTTAGGTATATGCGAAGAACCCGCACTGGGAAGGAAATCGTTCCTTACGATCCCGAACCAGAAAAGACATACAAGAGACGCTTAAGAGAAGCGAAAATGGCCCAACAAGACGATCACGATCTTGCGGCCCAGTTGAGAGAGACGCAGGAGCTACTACGTCTCAGTAAAGAAGAGCTAAGGCAAGAGAAAGAGGAGAATCAGGCCAGGACTGCAGCAATCGAAGCTGAGATTGCAGCAATTCGGAACCAGATTCAACCTCGACCGATGCAGGATCCAGTAGTTGATCCTCGACCGAGGCAGAATCCAGTACCTGACGCCCCGGCCGATGTGCATCCGCTTCGGATGCCAGTCCGAGATGTTCTTCTTGCAGGAATTCCACAAACTCTAGGTCAAAGGATGGACCCTAATCAACAGCTGAGGCGTCCAGGAGTGAACCTAGGAGATCCAGCGGATCATGACTACGAACTTCGACCGCAAGTTCTAGCCATGATTCGCCAATGTCAATTCGGAGGGCTGGAGAAGGAGTCGCCGCATCAACATCTTCAAAACTACGAGATCTTGATGGAGACCTTGCGACCTCCCAGAATTGAAAATAACAACTACAAGCTAAGA
>BSUD01000001.1:147395138-147451440 GCA_033239045.1 Fagopyrum esculentum
CCAACCGAGGCGGCGCAACAGAAAGCAGGAGGAACGACAGAAGTTTATGTTCCACCTCCTGCATATAAACCACCACTTCCATTCCCCCAGTCCAGAGCCAGAGCACATCTTGACAAGCACTTTGGTAAGTTCCTTGACTTGATGAATAAGCTCCATATTAATATTCCTTTCCTTGATGCTATTTTAGGTATGCCCGCCTATGGGAAGTTCTTAAAGGAGATCCTATCAAGGAAGAGGAAGCTGGAGGATGTTGGTGAAGTTAGGATGACATCTAAGTCTTCGGAACTCATAAAGATCATGAAGGAGAAGATGCCACCTAAATTGAGAGATCCCGGCTCATTTTGCATTCCCATTCAAGTTGGGGATGTCACTTGTGAAGCCCTTTGCGATCTAGGAGCCAGCGTGAGCATCATTCCGCTGGAGCTATGCACTAAGATCGGTCTTGGAGACCCCAAAACGGTCAAGTTCCGACTCTACATGGCGGATCGCTCCATCACCCATCCCGTGGGCATTTTGGAGGACGTTCCGGTCAAGTTAGGTAACTTCTATCTACCCATAGATTTTGTCGTACTTGACATTCCCGCAGATTATCCTGTTCCTATCATTCTCGGGAGGCCATTTCTAGCAACTTCGGGTTGCAATGTGGATTGCAAGAACGCCAAGTTAAAGTTCAACGTTGGCGGCGATGAGGTGGAGTTCGCACTACTTGCAGCCATGAAAGGGGAGCAACTAACTGATGATATCTTCAACATCTACGATGAAGAAGAATCAAGAGAATTGGTGAGCTCTATCCTTATTAATGATCCACTCGAAAGAGTTATAAGCTTCAGTTTAATGGAGGAAGGTATAGATGCTTCTTGTGATGCAGATATACGGAGCTTGAAGGCACTGGAAGAGGATCCAGGAGCTAAAACTGAGAAGCTAATCCAGGAAACGAAGATTTCCATCCTCGGATCCAGTAGCAGTACCTCGACCGAGGCGCTTTCTGGACAGAGCGAGGCGTCTGAAGAACACCTCGGTCAACGCCCTTGCGCCTCGACCGAGGTCAACAGCGAGACGATTCAGACTGAGATTACAGAGAATAACAATTTTTCTACTCCCTTCTCTGACATTCACCCACAGTTGGCGGATCATTCCCTCCACCAGCTTTCTGATAATAAAGGTCCTTGGTATGCTGATATTGTGAATTATCTTGTTTGCCAGGAAATACCGCCCGGATTGACGTACTCCCAAAAGAAGAAATTCCTCAAGGAAGTACGACATTACTACTGGGATGAGCCGCTGCTATTCAAGCGCGGACCGGATGGGATGCTTCGAAGGTGCATTCCGGAAGATGAAGTTAATAGCGTCATAAGGCATTGCCATTCACTTCCTTGCGGAGGGCATGCTAGCACCGATAAAACATGCGCCAAGGTATTACGTTCCGGTTTCTTTTGGCCTACATTATTTAAGGATGTGCAATCTTTCGTTGTTTCTTGTGATGCATGCCAAAGAACAGGGAACCTATCAAGGAGGAACGAAATGCCACTTAACAACATCCAAGAAGTGGAAATCTTTGATGTATGGGGGATTGACTTCATGGGACCTTTCCCATCCTCCGGAGGAAACCTCTACATTCTCCTTGCAGTTGATTACGTCTCTAGATGGGTTGAAGCCATCGCTTCTCCCACTAACGACGCCAAGGTGGTCGTGAAGTTCTTGAATAGAACTATCTTTCCACGATTTGGAACTCCACGCATCATCATCAGCGATGGAGGAACGCATTTCATCAACCGGAAGTTTAAGGCACTTCTATCGAAGTATGGGGTAACCCACAAAGTATCAACCGCTTATCACCCTCAAACTAGTGGACAGGTCGAGATCTCGAACAGGGAAATCAAGGCGATTTTGGAGAAGACCGTCTCTAGAACGAGGAAGGATTGGTCCATGAAATTAGACGATGCTCTTTGGGCGTACAGGACCGCATTCAAGACTCCCATAGGCACCACCCCTTATAATTTGGTGTATGGGAAATCTTGCCACTTGCCCGTCGAGTTGGAGCACAAAGCGTATTGGGCTATCAAATGGTTGAACTTTGACATTAAAGATGCTGGCGAGAAGCGACTATTGGAACTTAACGAGCTGGAGGAGCTGCGTTTGAACGCCTATGAGAATGCCAAAATCTACAAGGAAAGGACGAAGAGATGGCATGACAAGCGTATCGTTCCAAAGGAGCTTAACGAAGGAGATTTAGTTCTACTCTTCAACTCCCGCCTCCGTCTTTTTCCAGGTAAGTTGAAATCTAGATGGACCGGACCTTACGTTGTGAAACATGTTTTCCCTCATGGTGCAGTTGAGATATGGGGCGAAACTAGCGGAAGCTTCAAGGTCAACGGTCATAGACTTAAGAAGTACCAACCGGAAACGCCGGTTGAGGAGGTCGCGCCGATCTACCTCCTTTGAGACGCATCATGGTCCAGCTAGCGACCTTAAATCAAGCGCTTCTTGGGAGGCAACCCAAGGTATTGCTTTCTTTCCCGTTTTCTAGTCTAGTTTAGATAGTTTTTGTTTTTGCTTCGCTTTGCTTTGTTTTTGGTGTTCTAGACAGACAACAGGAAAGAGCACATCTGGATGGACAGAAGTTCGAGATTCTGAGAAGAAAGAGGCACCTCGGTCACTGTCAGAACACCTCGACCGAGTTGATTCTTGAAGCAACCGAGGTGACTAGGGTTTCTGCAGAACCGCCTCGGTCCGTACCACCTCGGTCCAGTCGAGACCATCTCGACCGAGGTGACAGCAGGCCTCGTGACAGTATAAAAAGAAAAAATTTTTACAGTTTTCACTTTTACCCTATTTCGACCGCGGCGACGGCACACCTCGTTCTCCTCCGTTTCTCGCTCGTTTTCGACGATTTCTCCTTCCAAAACGCGATTAAAGGGTAGAAGAGTCGATTGCAACTACAGATCTGCAAGAAATCTGAGTGTTTCGACCGAAACGAAGCGAAAAAGGTTCGAAAACCCTAACTCCTCGTTTACTGCTTATTGGGCTTTGGTTGCCCTTGATTTTGCTGAGGAAACCCATAAGTACCCCTTAGGAAGCAATTGTAGTGGTTTTAGGGGGAAAAGAACTGAAATTCTGAGAATTGGAATTCGAACTGCTACGCCTCGGTCCGGTCGACCTGCATCTCGACCGAGGTGATTTCTGAGGGTTGTCAGTCAACCGAGGTGATCTGACAGAGTGTTAGTGACAATGAGTTCAGATCGCCGTTTAGCTCTGAGAGACAGATCTTCACCCTCCCCTTCCCCTTCTTCTTCCCGTCCCTACCGCCCGGTTATCCACGAGAGATGCCGGGTAGATTACGAGAGGATAGCTGGACGTCCAGTCATCGCACCGCGGTTTCTGGATGTGTCCGCTTTCGACTGCCTAGGGTTAGATGCTGACCTTAGGAGGATGATTGCCACAGTTGGGCTAGACCAGTTTACTGAGGTCCGAGCCCCAGCCTACATAGAGCCGACACTCGAGTTTGTCAGCTCCTTCTCCTACCTACCCACAGAGGGATCTGTGAAGTACCGGCTGATGGGCCGGAACTTCTTAGTTCCATTAGAGATTTGGAGAGAGATCTTTAGCTTTCCTGCCCCTACCGCTGTAGACTTTCCCTCCCGATCAGTAGCTAGGGAGTTTTGGGGACAGATAGCCCACATTACCACTCATGCAGACAGATGGCGCCCTGGTGATTCCAGGGAGAAAGTCATCTTTCACCCAGCCTTCAGACTCGCCCACCGGATATTCAGTGAGATGCTTCTGGCGCGTACTGAGACGCCCCAGAAGATCAGACAGGGGGAGCTCTTCTCGCTTTACTGCATGGTCACAGGCGGCTTCCCGGACTTTGGCTTGCTCCTGGCAGAGGATCTGCACAGGATCAAGGCCAAGGCGAAGGGAGATATCTGCTGTGGAGGTCTAGTCACCCACATCGCCACATACCACGGGATGGACCTCAGTGTTTGCACGTTAGCGGCGGCTGCGAAGCCGCTGGGTCTGCAGGAGATGATTACGCGGAGGATTCTTGTTCCCCGTGGACTGACTACACCTTACGTTGCCATGCCATGGGAGCGGACAGCGCCTCAGGGCATCAGATGGTCTGCACAGTTCTCTGTCGCCGACCCGCATTTCTGGCAGGCAGCATGGGTCCCGCTGATGGAGGACTATAGAGATGGAGCAGCTGCCGCTGCTGCAGCTGCAGAGGAGGCTGAGGAGGCTGATGAGGATGACGACGACGAGACTGTCGATGAGAGAGGAGGCGGCGTCCCGATGGACACAGGGACAGATACTGCTGGGACGAGCGCGCCTCCCATTATTGATCTTGATGAGGATGAGGAGGATACTGAGCCGGCGCCAGCTGAGACTTCTCCAGTCAGGCCCGCTAGGCGCAGGAGGCAGAGAGTTAGGGACAGAGCAGCACACCGACGGATTGATGACCTGACGGATCAGGTTATCGACACTTATGCTGCACTTTCATTGGATATCCGGGAGATGCAGGAGCGGCAGCATCATCAGCACATGATGGCTCAGCTACAGTTCCAGCATGTCATGGGCTATCCCTATGACCCTGCTCAGTTCCCCTACATTCCACCACCACCACCGGATCAGGACTTCTGAGGAGTTGCAGGCTTTATTTATTTATTTTTATGCAGTTCGGCTCTTTATCCGGTGAGTCCTCTTTTATTCAGACTTTTATTATACCCACTGGGACAGTGTGTCTCAAGTATGGGGTATTTAGTTGATGTATGACTTGACTTATTTGACTATTCGATGTATTATTTGACCTTTGATGTATTATATCGGATATTTTCATATTTATGCTTCATTCTGCATTTATATGTTTATCTGAGATTGCATGCATACTTACAGGTTATTTGATTGAGAAAAACGTCGAAACCGAAAATAAAAATGGTTTTAAAAAAAAAAAAATTTTTCGACCTCGACCGGGACAGTTCTGGCAAAACGAGGTGTTTCACCTCGGTTGAACCAAGAACATCTCGACCGAGGTGGGTTAACTGAGAGTTTTCGAAAACGATTTTTTTTGTTACTTATCTGGATATGATCTCAGTGAAGATCTTGTTTACTGACTGGTTTTAAATCCTTTATGTGTTTAAAATGTTTTATGATATGTTTAAGTTGCTAAATGCTTTGTTTGAAATTATTGGCATGTTTAATATTTTGTTTTTATCCAAATTATGTTGAATTTGAAGGTTGACACCGCAGCATAAGTTCTCTCACATTCATCTTGGAAAGACCAAGGCAATTCATTCTCTTCTTCTTCTTCTTCTTGATCATGCTTAGCCCCTCATATACATTTTGCCTCCCTTTACCTATCCGGGAATTTGGAAGCAAGCGAAGTGGTGAAAGCAAGTTAAAGTTGAAGATGGCTGAAAGTGAAAGTGTTAGAATGCAATTCTAGGTTTGGGGAAGTCAATCATGAAGATGAGTAACTCGGCACCATTCACATAGCCGGGTGTTTGTGTCTTGCCAAAGTCGGATTGAGCGATATTCCTAACGGGTCATGGTATGTGCATCAAGGGTTTGATGCATCTCAAGAAATTGATGATTGCGGATTTCCTAGGCTTCGGTTATTGTGCACCTCTATCCATGCATCCCAAAAAAGTAAAGCAAAAGAAAAAGTGTGAAATAAGCAAAGCTTATTGGTGGAAGATGTTGAAGGTCAAAGTGAAAGTGAAGTTCATCCTTTTCCCGGATTCTAGCACCACATTACCTTACTTACATCCCTACCCTTCACGTTTCTTGACCTTTTCGGAAGCCCTTGAGACCTTGAGCTTGTTGATTGACTTAGCAGTTTAAACTGGATTATACATGATTAATTTTGATAATTATGATTTATTATACATTCTATGATTTTATGCAAAGATGAACAACTTTCCTATATTTATAAAATGTTTTGATCATATTGAGTTTTTAATTTCCAGGAAGTATTCTCTTAGAGTGATCTATGATAGTTTCACACCATAAAATGTTTTTGAAAGACTTTTCACTGATTTTCTTGACTTATAATCCATTCTATCTTGATTTCTATATGAGGAACTTGCTTAGGGACAAGCAAGGGCTAAGTATGGGGTATTTTGATAGCATGAATTATAGTCTATATTTTGGGGTTTGTTTGGACGTTTTATCTTTCATAATCTGCATGTTTGTATGTACATTATGTGTTTTTACTACCATTTCATCTACCTTTGCGAGAATCGAGGTCTACACCTAGTTTCGTTGTAATTGCAGGTAATATGGTACGTTTTGCATCAAAAAGGAGCAAAAGGAGTCAAGAGTCATTTGGAGCTACATTCAGGAAGCACAACCATGGACTAAAAATTTACTTTGGACCAGTTTTGAGAGATTCTACACTCAGTTATGATCACCTCGGTTGACCAGAGATTCATCTCGACCGAGGCGATCCAGAGACGCCGACTCGACCGAGGCGAACACCTAGGACGCGGCGAGAATATTTTATTCTTGGCTGAGATCTTTTAAAATTGGAAAGTGATCTTATATTTTTGGGCTGAGCTTCTAGAAGGAAGGAGATATGCAGAATCATATATTTTACCTATATTTATGGGAATATATCTTCTTAAGATTTATTATCTTTGAGGGTTATTTTTCCTATAAAAAGGGTTGGATTTTCCACAAATCCGATCATGCTTAGAGGCTGCAAACATCCGCTTACAGTTAGAACATCACGCTATCAGCGCAGCAGCCGCATCCTACTCCAATTTGGGAGATTCGAAGAACCTTTTTTGAAGGTTGAAGGAAGATTGAAGACTATAGCTTTATAGCTTTTTGGAGGGTTTTGTAAGATTGTCTTCAATTCCTTTCCTTGATTGTCTTGTCTTGTTGGATCATTATCCAAGGAACGATTTTTGTGTGATATTTGATTCAGTTATTGAAGTGTTTTCATTAAATTCTTCTTTGTTCAAATATTCACCTTCTTCCCATATATTTAATACTTTCATTATGATGATGAGTGGCTAATTTCCTTGTGTGATTCTAGGGTGATTGGCTGAAGGTTGTGGGAAAAACAATGATAGAATGATCTTAATCACAGTAGGATCCTGAAAGTTCGAGTCTTTAACCTTAACCCTAAGCATCTCGTTCAGTCGATGAACATCTCGGCCGGGGTGGAAACTGGCTGACCGAGGTGGCTTATCCGATCCTTAACTGAGAGTTAATGTGTTAGAGTTTGCCAAATCCTATTCTTATTATACCTTTCTGGTTCAAAGCAAGCTTAGGATGAGACTTACCCGGTAATTCCTTAGTTTGTATACCAACGATCATAAGCTTAGGTAATAAAGGTTTATCCTTTATTGGGGTTTGAGTGTGCTTCCATCCCATCTTTGTGAGTTAGCCTGAGACTTACCCGGTAAAGGTTGATTCTATTCCCTTAGATGGTGTGTTAGTTTGCGACAATAGTTCTTTATCTTAATTCCTTGAGACTTACCCGGTAATAGGAGTTGCGGTTTAGGATTAGTGTGTAGTGAGACTTACCCGGTGATCTACTCCACTTTAGAAACGCCTTCCCCACGCAAAAATCTCAGCTTTGTCCGCTTATCTATAGATCTTGAGTTGGAACCACAACTAGATGCTTTAATCCCTAGAATTGCATGTTTGCTTATTTGACATCTTATTCATCTTTGATTGTATACTTGCTCTTGTGGTTAGCATCAACACTAGCATACCGTATTGGACTTTGTTTCACTAAGTCCCTGTGATCGACCCCTGGAATTTTCTTGCTTTTACTACGATTGACCCGTACACTGCGGGTTCGCATCCTTGTTTTAAGCTTAAGTCTAGGGTTATAAATTTAAAGCTTGCACACACCGTTTGGAGCGAACAAGTTTTTGGCGCCGTTGTCGGGGACTTGGTCTAGACCGAGCCGGTTGCGGTTTGCTTTCGGGGCACTTGCCCCTGTTGCTACTAACTACTCTTTCTATGAGTTTTGTAGTTTTCAGGATTTCCGATGACTACATTTGATCCAGCCTGGATAGCAAGACAAAGTGCTAGGGCGGACCATTATGAGTACTTGGAGGAGAAGTACTCATTCTATTGGTTCAACAATGAATGGGAAAGAGAAGAAGCCATTCAGCGTGAACTTGCGGTGTGGGATGAACTGAATGTCCCTAGAAACATTTATGAGCAACCTCTTGAAGATTCTCTTGAATCAAGATGGGAGAAGTTGATGAAGAAGGTGGAGGAGCTCAAGGAAAGCACCCTATCCTATGCTAAGCCGGAAGAGGAGCATAAGGAAGTGCTGCAAGTTTCAAGCATTCCCTCAATCGAACTAGAAGTTTCTCCTGAAGCTTTTGAGGAAGAGGAAGATGTGGAAGATCTCGATCCAACTGTTGAGACTTCGGCCGAGGTGGAAGAGAGATCGGCCGAGATGGAAGAATCTATAGAACTAGAAGTGGAAGATGCAGAGAACCTTGACCAAATTACTGAGACTGTGGCCAAGGTGGAAGAAAGATCAGCTGAGTTAGGAAAGATTTCATGTGTGGATTATCAACCCAACATGAAACTTGTCTCAAGCTTTGGAGAACTTTGCAAGGTACATTCTCCTACTTCATTTGAATTCCCGATTGACATTTCTGAATTTTTTAGGAAGGCACCGGAGAGTTGGAGGTCTCTTCCGAAAGAACCTCCTAAGATCAAGATGAAACCTCCATTGTTGGAAGAAGATGCTCCTTGGATTATAAGGAGTGAAGTTAACAAGACCTTCACCGCTAAGGCAACGAAGTGTTATTTGTTCAAGTATGGGGTCATTCACATGACAAAGACCTTGTACTATCCCCAAGCTATAGATGGGGAAGCTACTAGGATTCTCGAGAAGTTGTTTTCTCGATCAAGGAAAGGATGGGACGCAAGGCTAGATTATGTCCCATTGAAGTGCAGGAAAACTAGAAGGATTCCGGTGAGAATCAAACCGTACAAGCTTGTACGTGGGAGATCTCACCATTTGCCGGTGAAATTAGGAACCGGAACCTTTTTCAAAGAGTTTTATGATGGATGTGATGAGCACTCCAAGATATTCGAGGTACATTGAGTAAATCCATGAGAAAAGGTCCAGCTAGCGATCTTAAACCAAGCGCTTCTTGGGAGGCAACCCAAGGTATTGCTTTCTTTTCCCTTTTCTAGCTTATTTTTAGATAGTTTGCTTTGCTTTGTTTTTGGCCTCCTAGACAGAAACCAGGTACTTCCAAGGAAAGGATTACAACTCAGGAGCAGCACTAGAAGGACAAAAGTTCGAGAATTTGAGAAGACAGAGTTTAACTGAGGTACATCTCGGTTGCTGTCACAGCACCTCGACCGAGATGTGCTTCGCCAACCGAGATGGTCTTATCTGGGAGCTGTTTCTTACTTCTTCAAGCACTTCAGCTTATGTCCGGTGAGTACTCTGTCTTCTTAGACTTATTCGACCCACTGGGACAGTGTGTCCCAAGTATGGGGTATTTGTGTATTACTTGACACTTATGTGATGTATGACTCTATTTGACCGGATATTTTCATATTTATGCTTCATTCTGCATTTATATGTTTATCTGAGATTGCATGCATACTTACAGGTTATTTGATTGAGAAAAACGTCGAAACTGAAAATAAAAATGGTTTTAAAAAAAAAAAAATTTTTCGACCTCGACCGGGACAGTTCTGGCAAAACGAGGTGTTTCACCTCGGTTGAACCAAGAACATCTCGACCGAGGTGGGTTAACTGAGAGTTTTCGAAAACGATTTTTGTGCTTCTTATCTGGATATGATCTCAGTGAAGATTTTGTTTACTGACTGGTTTTAAAATCTTTATGTGTTTAAAAGGTTTTATGATATGTTTAAGTTGCTAAATGCTTTGTTTGAAATTATTGGCATGTTTAATACTTTGTTTTTATCCAAATTATGTTGAATTTGAAGGTTGACACCACAGGATAAGTTCTCTCACTTTCTTCTTGGAAAGACCAAGGCAATTCATTCTCTTCTTCTTCTTCTTCTTGATCATGCTTAGCCCCTCATATACATTTTGCCTCCCTTTACCTATCCGGGAATTTGGAAGCAAGCAAAGTGGTGAAAGCGCAAGTGAAGTTAAAGTTGAGATGTGGCTGGATGAAAGTGTTAGAAAGAAACAAATAGGTTTGGGGAAGTCAATCATGAAGATGAGTAACTCGGCACCATTCACATAGCCGGGTGTTTGTGTCTTGCCAAAGTCGGATTGAGCGATATTCCTAACGGGTCATGGTATGTGCATCAAGGGTTTGATGCATCTCAAGAAATTGATGATTGCGGATTTCCTAGGCTTCGGTTATTGTGCACCTCTATCCATGCATCCCAAAAAAGTAAAGTAAAAGAAAAAGTGTGAAATAAGCAAAGCTTATTGGTGGAAGATGTTGAAAGTCAAAGTGAAAGTGAAGTTCATCCTTTTCCCGGATTCTAGCACCACATTACCTTACTTACATCCCTACCCTTCACGTTTCTTGACCTTTTCGGAAGCCCTTGAGACCTTGAGCTTGTTGATTGACTTAGCGGTTTAAACTGGATTATACATGATTAATTTTGATAATTATGATTTATTATGCATTCTATGATTTTATGCAAAGATGAACAACTTTCTTATATTTATAAAATGTTTTGATCATATTGAGTTTTTAATTCCAGGAAGTATTCTCTTAGAGTGATCTATGATAGTTTCACACCATAAAATGTTTTTGAAAGACTTTTCATTGATTTTCTTGACTTATAATCCATTCTATCTTGTCTTCTATATGAGGAACTTGCTTAGGGACAAGCAAGGGCTAAGTATGGGGTATTTTGATAGCATGAATTATAGTCTATATTTTGGGGTTTGTTTGGACGTTTTATCTTTCATAATCTGCATGTTTGTATGTACATTATGTGTTTTTACTACCATTTCATCTACCTTTGCGAGAATCGAGGTCTACACCTAGTTTCGTTGTAATTGCAGGTAATATGGTACGTTTTGCATCAAAAAGGAGCAAAAGGAGTCAAGAGTCATTTGGAGCTACATTCAGGAAGCACAACCATGGATTAAAGATTTACTTTGGACCAGTTTTGAGAGATTCTACATTCAGTTATGAGTCACCTCGGTTGACCAGAGATTCATCTCGACCGAGGCGATCCAGAGACGCCGACTCGACCGAGGCGAACACCTAGGACGCGGCGAGAATATTTTATTCTTGGCTGAGATCTTTTAAAATTGGAAAGTGATCTTATATTTTTGGGCTGAGCTTCTAGAAGGAAGGAGATATGCAGAATCATATATTTTACCTATATTTATGGGATAATATCTTCTTAAGATTTCTTATCTTTGGAGGGTTATTTTTCCTATAAAAAGGGTTGGTTTTCCACAAATCCAACAGCCCGCCTACACCGAAAAGGAGGCTGCATACATCGAATTAACATCCTGCATACGCAGCAGCCGCATTCCACCCCAATTTGGGAGAGAGTTGAAGAACCTTTTTGAAGGTTGAAGGAAGATTGAAGACTATAGCTTTTTATAGCTTTTTGAAGGGTTTTGTAAGATTGTCTTCAATTCCCTCATTGATTGTCTTGTCTTGTTGGATTGCTATCCAAGGAACGCTTTTGTTTGTGATATTTGATTCAGTTATTGAAGTGTTTTCATTAAATTCTTCTTTGTTCAAATATTCACCTTCTTCCCATATATTTAATACTTTCATTATGATGATGAGTGGCTAATTTCCTTGTGTGATTCTAGGGTGATTGGCTGAAGGTTGTGGGAAAAACAATGATAGAATAATCTTAGGTTCCAGTAGGATCCTGAAAGTTCGAGTCTTTAACCTTAACCCTAAGCATCTCGTTCGGTTGATGAACATCTCGGCCGGGGTGGAATTCTTCTGACCGAGGTGACTTATCCTACCCTAAACTGAGAGTTAAGTGTTAGAGTTTGCCAAATCCTATTCTTATTACACCTTTCTGGTTCAAGGCAAGCTTAGGATGAGACTTACCCGGTGATTCCTTAGTTTGTGTACCAACGATCATAAGCGTAGGTAATAAAGGTTAATCCTTTATTGGGGTTTGAGTGTGCTTCCATCCCATCTTTGTGAGTTAGCCTGAGACTTACCCGGTAAAGGTTGATTCTATTCCCTTAGATGGTGTGTTAGTTTGAGGTTATAGTTCTTCATCTTAATTCCTTGAGACTTACCCGGTAATAGGAGTTACGATTTAGGATTAGTGTGTAGTGAGACTTACCCGGTGATCTACTCCACTTTAGAAACGCCTTCCCCACGCAAAAATCTCAGCTTTGTCCGCTTATCTATAGATCTTGAGTTGGAACCACAACTAGATGCTTTAATCCCTAGAATTGCATGTTTGCTTATTTGACATCTTATTCATCTTTGATTGTATTGATCACTCTTGTGGTTAGCATTGACATTAACACACCGTATTGGACTTTGTTTCACCAAGTCCCTGTGATCGACCCCTGGAATTTTCTTGCTTTTACTACGATTGACCCGTACACTGCGGGTTCGCATCCTTGTTTTAAGCTTAAGTCTAGGGTTATAAATTTAAAGCTTGCACACACCGTTTGGAGCGAACAGAATACTTGGAAAATAAATACTCCTTTTATTAGTTTAACAATGAAAGGGAAAGAGAAAAGGCCATTGAGAAGGAGCTTGCGATATGGGATGAGATGAATGTCCCTAGAAACATTTATGAGCAACCTCTTGAAGATTCTCTTGAATCAAGATGGGAGAAGTTGATGAAGAAGGTGGAGGAGCTCAAGGAAAGCACCCTATCCTATGCTAAGCCGGAAGAGGAGCATAAGGAAGTGCTGCAAGTTTCAAGCATTCCCTCAATCGAACTAGAAGTTTCTCCTGAAGCTTTTGAGGAAGAGGAAGATGTGGAAGATCTCGATCCAACTGTTGAGACTTCGGCCGAGGTGAAAGAGAGATCGGCCGAGGTGGAAGAGAGATCGGCCGAGATGGAAGAATCTATAGAACTAGAAGTGGAAGATGCAGAGAACCTTGACCAAATTACTGAGACTGTGGCCAAGGTGGAAGAAAGATCAGCTGAGTTAGGAAAGATTTCATGTGTGGATTATCAACCTAACATGAAACTTGACCCAAGCTTTGGAGAACTTTATAAGGTGCCTTCTCTTACTCCCTTTGAAATTCCTACTAAAGTTCTAGATTTCTTCAGGGATGCACCAAAGAGTTGGAGGTCTCTTCCGAAAGAACCTCCTAAGATCAAGATGAAACCTTCCTTGAAATTGTTGGAAGAAGATGCTCCTTGGATTATAAGGAGTGAAGTTAACAAGACCTTCACCGCTAAGGCAACGAAGTGTTATTTGTTCAAGTATGGGGTCATTCACATGACAAAGACCTTGTACTATCCCCAAGCTATAGATGGGGAAGCTACTAGGATTCTCGAGAAGTTGTTTTCTCGATCAAGGAAAGGATGGGACGCAAGGCTAGATTATGTCCCATTGAAGTGCAGGAAAACTAGAAGGATTCTGGTGAGAATCAAACCGTACAAGCTTGTACGTGGGAGATCTCACCATTTGCCGGTGAAATTAGGAACCGGAACCTTTTTCAAAGAGTTTTATGATGGATGTGATGAGCACTCCAAGATATTCGAGGTACATTGAGTAAATCCATGAGAAAAGGTCCAGCTAGCGATCTTAAACCAAGCGCTTCTTGGGAGGCAACCCAAGGTATTGCTTTCTTTTCCCTTTTCTAGCTTATTTTTAGATAGTTTGCTTTGCTTTGTTTTTGGCGTCCTAGACAGAAACCAGGTACTTCCAAGGAAAGGATTACAACTCAGGAGCAGCACTAGAAGGACAAAAGTTCGAGAATTTGAGAAGACAGAGTTTAACTGAGGTACATCTCGGTTGCTGTCACAGCACCTCGACCGAGATGATTTCTGAATAACCGAGGCGATTAGGGCTTCTGACAACTCACCTCGGTCCGTATCACCTCAGTCCAGTCGGGACCATCTCGACCGATGTGACATCAGTTTCAGAAAAGGGTATAAAAGGGGGATCGAATTCTCTCTCTTCCCTCTCTCACCTTCTCGACCGCGGCACAGTTTCGCCTCGCTTTCCCGTTCTTCGATCGATTTCGACGATTCTTGCTCCCAAACTGCAAAGAAAGAGTAGAGGATCGAACTTCAAGCACTTCAGCTTATGTCCGGTGAGTACTCTGTTTTCTTAGACTTATTCGACCCATTGGGACAATGTGTCCCAAGTATGGGGTATGCGGATATGTTATTTGACTATGGATGATTGTATGATATCTTGATGGATATCTACTGTTTTATTTTGCTCTATGTGTTTATCTGAGACTACACGCATGCATACAAGTTATTTCATTGAGAAAAATGTCAAAAACTGGGTCAGAAAATTTTTTTGACCTCGACCGGGATGATTCTGGCCGAACGAGGTGATGCACCTCGGTTGACTTAGAACATCTCGAACGAGGTAGGTTAACTGAAAGAAATTTTTCGAAAAAGTTTTTGTGCTTCTCTAGAAATGACCTCAGTGAAGATTTTGTCTGCAGATTGAATTTAAAATCTTTACATGCTTAAAAGGTTTTATGATATGTTTAGGTTGCTATTTGCTTTGTTTTAAAATGCTAGCATGTTTAATTCTTTGTATTTATCAAAATTATGTCGAATTTGAAGGTTGACACCACATGATAAGTTCTCTCACTTTCTTCCTGGAAAGACCAAGGCAATTCATTCTCTTCTCTCTTCTTCTTCTTGATCATGCTTAGCCCCTCATATACATATTTGCCTCCTTTTACCTATCCGGGAATTTGGAAGCAAGCAAAAGAGAAAAGCAAGTGAAAGAAAAGTTGAGATGTTGGCTGAAAGTGTTAGAAAGAAACAAATAGGTTTGGGGAAGTCAATCATGATGATGAGTAACTCGGCACCATTCACATAGCCGGGTGTTTGTGTCTTGCCAAAGTTGGATTGAGCGATATTCCTAACGGGTCATGGTATGTGCATCAAGGGTTTGATGCATCTCAAGAAATTGATGATTGTTGATCTCCTAGACTTTGGTTATTGTGCACCTCTGTCCATGCATCCCAAAAAGTAAAGTAAATAAAGAAAAGTGTGAAATAAGCAAAGCTTATTGGTGGATGATGTTGAAGTTCAAATGAAAGTGAAGTGATATCCTTTTCCCGGATTCTAGCACCACATTACCTTCTATACATCCCTACCCTACACGTTTCTTGACCTTTCTTTTGGGAAGCCCTTGAGACCTCGAGCTTGTTGATTGACTTAGTGGTTTAAACTGGATTATACATGATTAATTTCGATGATTATGATTTATTATGCATTCTATGATTTTATGCAAAGATGAACGACTTTCTTATATTTATAAAATGTTTTGATCATATTTTGATTTTAAATTCCATGAAGCATTCTCTTAGAGTGATCTATGATTGTAACACACCATTAAAATGTTTTGAAAGACTTTTTCATTGATCTTTATGACTCATAATCCATTCTATCTTGTATTTTATATTCGGAACTTGCTTGGGGACAAGCAAGGGCTAAGTATGGGGTATTTTGATAACACGAATTATTGTCTATATTTTGGGGCCTGTTTAGACGTTTTATCTTCAATAATCTGCATGTTTGGATGTATATTATGTGATTATATTGTCGTTTCATCTACCTTTGCGGGAATCGAGGTCTACACCAAGTTTCGTTGTAATCGTAGGTAAATTGGCACGTTTTGCATCAAAATGGAGCAAAAGGAGCTAATGAGTCATTGGAGCTACATTCAGGAGCTTAAGGAAGAATCCATGAATCATGGAATTGAATTAGAGATTCACTTTGGACCAGATTTGAGAGATTTCACATTCAGTTGTGATTCACCTCGGTCAGCTACAGTACCATCTCGACCGAGGTGATCTAGAGGAGCTGACTCGACCGAGGCGAACACCTTGGACGCGGCAAGGATATTTTATTCTTGGCTGAGATCTTTTATTTTTGGAAAGAGGATCTTATATTTTTGGGTTGGATTTCTGGAAGGAAGAAGATAATTTAGCCCATATATTTTACCTTTTTTTTATGGGAAAAGATCTTTCTAAGATATCTTATCTTTGGAGGGTAATTTTCCTATAAAAAGGGTCGGATTTTCCATAAATCCGATCGTGCTTAGACATCCTCTATCACCCGGAAGACCGCTGAGGGTTGCACATCGCGCAAGACAACAGTTTTACCCCACCATAGTTGGAAGATTTGAAGAACCTTTTTTGAAGGTTGAAGGAAGATTGAAGGAAGGAAGTTTATAGCTTTTGTGAAGGGTTTTGTAATACTTTCTTAGATTCCCTTCTTTGTTGATTGTCTTGTTGGATTGTGATCCAAGGAACGCTTGTTGATTGATAATTGATTCAGTTATTGAAGCCTTTCTCTTAAGGTTTTTTTGTTGAATTATTCTCTTTCTTCCCTTATATTTGATTATTGCTTTCATGATGATGAGTGGCTAATTTCATTGTGTGATTCTAGGGTGATTGGCTGAAGGTTGTGGCAAAAACAATGATAGAATAATATTAATCACAGTAGGACCCCGAAAGTTTGAGTCTTTATCCTTAACCCTAGAACATCTCGCTCAGTCGATGAACATCTCGGCCGGGGTGGAACTCTTCTGTCCGAGGTGACCTTTTCTGATCCGAAACTGAGAGTTAAGTGTTAGAGTTTGCCAAATCCTATTCTTATTACACCTTTCCTGGTTCATTGCAAACTTAAGATGAGACTTACCCGGTAATTCCTTTGTTTGTTTACCTAAGATCATAAGTGTAGGTAATAAAGGTTTATCCTTTATTGGGGTTTGAGTGTGCTTTCATCCCTTCTTTGTGAGTTAGCCTGAGACTTACCCGGTAAAGGTTGATTTTATTCCCTTAGGTGGTGTGTTGGTTTGAGGTTATAGTTCTTTTCCTTAATTCCTTGAGACTTATCCGGTAATAGGAGTTACGGTTTGGGATTAGTGAGTAGTGAGACTTACCCGGTGATCTATTCCACTTTAGAAACACCTTCCCTTTGCAAAAATCTCAGCTTTGTCCGCTTATCTTTAGATCTTGAGTTGGAACCACAACTAGATGCTTTAATCCCTAGAATTGCATATTTCCTTAATTGACTTTTTATCATCTTTGATTGTTTTAATCGCTTTTGTGGTTAGTAGTTGCATTGACAACCTATACCTGCTTTGTTTCACTAAGTCCCTGTGATCGACCCCTGAAATTTCTTGCTTTTTACTACGATTGACCCGTACACTGCGGGTTCGCATCCTTGTTTTAAGCTTACATCTAGGGTTATAAATTTAAAGCTTGCACACACCGTTTGGAGCGAACATGTTTGCTCTGTGAAGTTTGTGTATTGGCTTAGACATTGTGACAACATATATTTGTGGCAAGACCAACTTCAAGGGAGATGTTTGGAACATCATGGGGTCATTTGGACGTTGAAGTTAACCTTAGCGGTGATAATTGAATTAATGCCGAAAAGGGTACGGTTTATGATGTCACTTGCGAGCGGTGCTTTGAGTTCTTTGAACCGTTAACTCATGTTCTAAGTTCGTGCCATGCCAGAGTGCAAGTCTGATGAGAATATTGATGCACTTAGGTACGTATATGACTTTATCCCATGCAGCTCACATGATCTAATTTTGGGTGTCAAGCACAAATTCAGAAGTAGGGTTATCATTGTTGTAATTTATTAATTGTGGATTTTTATTCATGTAGAAATAAAACATTATTTGATGAAGAGTCTGCTCGCATCCCTCTTGTAACACCCAAAATTTTATAACTCGGGGAGTTACTGGTGAGGACCGCACAGTGGGTCCCGACCTTAGTTTGACAACAACTTAACATGATCTTACAACAAGGCACAGATAAGGAAAACCAGAAATCATAAAATAATTCTTAACAATGTATGAATGTGACCAGAACAACTAACAGCCGGAAAACGTAATATAACAAGGTACGGAAAGAACGACAAGAAGCAAAGTCCAACTGAAAACCCACAAAAGGAGAAACTGTAAAACGTCCTAAAGTACGACACCCCGGCTGACCACTACCGTCCGGATCACTCGGCATCTGCTCTAACCTGTGGCAAATCTACACAACATATCAACCGTTAGCTAACTATCCAAATATAAGTAGAATGACAACAGCACAAACACAAGCAGAAACAAAAATAAACAAACATCATGCTGACATTCAACCGTTTATTATCTATTATTTAAGTGATTCATCTTATTCAATTTTACAGTTGTGGCACGAGAGTTATTAACAGTTCTCGCCTCCGTTCCTTATCCAACTGGGTGTAGGTCTAGCTGACCTCCGCCGGTAGCATCACTACAAACCGAGTATGGACTAGTCCCTAAAGAAACCCCCAGCGCTCGCAAGCTAACTGAGCAGAATGCCACCGCCCGTTACTCTTAGGCCAAGTATAGGTCGGTAAATATATATCACAACCTATCTCTCTAAACATTTCAATCACACACCACTATCATCATTCATGCTCATATTTAGAAGTCAGCTAAGTAAGCCCAAAGGACTTACCTAGTATAAAGCTCGACTCTTTGTAAACCAAACTCGCTCTGTAAACTGTAGCAACTCAGTTGCCTGTCAAAGGAGATAAGTGCATTAGCACACTCCCACGTAGTTAGAAGTCTAAGACTTCTAAGATAAAAGAACGTAGTAAGACATAACTAGTTACAATACTAATTTTAGGGTAAAATGACCATTTTACCCTTGGTTCCGAAACTCCTAAAATTTCCAACATTCGTGTCTAAACTCCTATTTGAGATTCTATAAACACATTCTAACTCCTAAGGTTTAGTTTGGGTACAAACCGGTATCTTTCCTATTTTTATATTTTTCAAAAGATCGTAAAGGTCTAACTTCGATTCCAAATATAAAATTCGTAACCGCTTATAAAAATTCCGACTTACATCCCTAGATTATCTATGATGTTCTATCTAACTTTAGGAGAAAGAATTTCTCCAAACTGTCCATTCAACAGTTTTATAAAAATTCTCAAAGTTGACTATTTCACCTACAAATTCTATACTTAACCAAAAATCCTAAGTTTACAAAAACTGCTCAACTACCCAATTTCGGAAGCTTATAATTTCTAATCCGACCGTTCATTTCCTCTCAAATTTTTATACCATATACTACGTATATCCATCTACAACATATCCAAAATTCAACGGTGGATCTTTATCCAAACGCTCAAACATTGGTCGACAAGGTAGGCAGTTTCTAACTTAAAAGCTGAAAGAAAAGAGTTGAATTTACAGCAACCCTTTATTTCTACCATTTTGTTTATACAACTCAGCAACTACTTATTACTAACTTAACCATGCTCAAGGCCGAACTACAGCAACTCATCAATCTAGCCTTAAGGAATCGGTATACATACATAAGATCATACATTAACCTTCCCATTAAACTAATCAGAAACCTATTTTAAACCAAGTATCGGCTCTTACCGGGTTGCAGCTAGAAGGGTAATTTGTTGTTGGTTCCGATCTGCACCACTAATCTGTAAGTGTTGGTCGATCTCACTGCTGCAACAGTTGGGAATTTGATCGGAATAAAAAGGAAGGGTGATGAGTCATTGTAGCCATGACATCAAGGAGATAACAGATGGGGAGGGATCGTCTTACCAGTAGGGACAGAAGGAGACGTGGCTCGTTACAGTAGCTGTAACTCGATGGACTCAGCCTTTCGGTTCTGTAGGTGGCTGCAGTTTGAGGCATATCAGCGTCGGTCGAAAGAACAAGTAGAGAAGGATGGTGAGTGCTGTACGCAGGTGGGCTGTAGAGATATTAAAGTGAGGACGGAAATAAGACTCACTGCACTAACCTCTTGAAGCGGCTGGATGTGTGCAGAAGGCTGGTGTGGATCTGTTGCTGCCTTCGTCTGATGATGGAGAGTCGGGAGAGAAGGGAATGCTCGACCTGCTGCTAGCGAAGGAAGGAGATGACGATTGCTGTGAATCTGGACAGATTACAACGGCTGCAAATGGAAGGAGATCACGCAAATCTCGGCTGTTACATTTCTTTGTAACGTTCAGCCATTGAACGTGTAAAGCTACTGGGCTGGCGTGCTCCTGGGCTGGGCGCTGGGCTGAGATGTTGTGCCTGCTGCTGGACTGCTGGAAGCTGGGCGTGCTGGGCTGTTGGAAGCTACTGGGCTGGCGCTGCGGACAAGGTAAAGCAGTGGGCTGCTGGCTGCAGAAGCTGGGCTAGAGCTGGCACTGGGCAAGGCAAGCAGTAGGCGGCTGGGCTGCAGAAGCTGAAGATGCGCTGGGCTGAACGTGCTGCTGGCGTTGCTGGCGCTGGGCTGTCAACAGCCTGTCTGGGCTTGTCACAGACTTGTCACAGCCTTGTCTGGGCTTGTCACAGACTCGTCACAACCTTGTCTGGCCTTGTCACAGCTTCGTCACAGCCTTGTCTGGCCTTGTCACAGCTTCGTCACAGACTTGTCTGGACCTTGTCACAGCTTCGTCACAGACTTGTCCGGGCCTTGTCATATTCTAAATTAGGCTAAACTTATTATTTTATGTGAAGTAAGCTACCTAAAATGATAAATTTTATAAAGATCCTATCATTTTATGTGAAGGGGAAGCTACATAAAATGATAAACTTTTAAAGGATTCCATCATTTTATGTGAAGGAAATCTACATAAAATGATAAATTTTATAATAATGTGTCTAACTAAGTAGACGGATATGGATCAACTGATCGAGATCGGGTTTATTACAGAATAAACGGAATAAAAATTCCGGATATTACACCTCTCATACGGGATGGTTTTTGAAAATGATGGATGATTATCATATCCGACTACTTTGTGATAAGACAACTAACGATTCATATCCTCTTCGTTGGGAACTGCCGCCGAGAGCAACAATTAAAGTTATTTCCGACGCTTCCTTCTTTGACGGCAATTGCATGGGGTTGGAGGTTATTTTAAGAGATGCCTTTGGTGAGGTTTCAGTAATCGTTCTCAATGGATCGTTGGTAGGTGGCTAAGTTGGTGAGCCGAGGTTGCTACTCTAAGAGTAGGGGTTTGTGCCTGCTGCTGGACTGCTGGAAGCTGGGCGTGCTGGGCTGTTGGAAGCTACTGGGCTGGCGCTGCGGACAAGGTAAAGCAGTGGGCTGCTGGCTGCAGAAGTTGGGCTAGAGCTGGCACTGGGCAAGGCAAGCAGTAGGCGGCTGGGCTGCAGAAGCTGAAGATGCGCTGGGCTGAACGTGCTGCTGGCGTTGCTGGCGCTGGGCTGTCAACAGCCTGTCTGGGCTTGTCACAGACTTGTCACAGCCTTGTCTGGCCTTGTCACAGACTCGTCACAGCCTTGTCTGGCCTTGTCACAGCTTCGTCACAACCTTGTCTGGCCCTTGTCACAGCTTCGTCACAGACTTGTCCGGGCCTTGTCATATTCTAAATTAGGCTAAACTTATTATTTTATGTGAAGTAAGCTACCTAAAATGATAAATTTTATAAAGATCCTATCATTTTATGTGAAGGGGAAGCTACATAAAATGATAAACTTTTAAAGGATTCCATCATTTTATGTGAAGGAAATCTACATAAAATGATAAATTTTATAATAATGTGTCTAACTAAGTAGACAGATATGGATCAACTGATCGAGATCGGGTTTATTACAGAATAAACGGAATAAAAATTCCGGATATTACATCAGTACCCCCTTAAAATAAGTTTCGTCCCGAAACTTAGAATAAGGTATCTACCCAAACATTTCCCCTCAAGAGTTATATTCTAGCATGCAACTACTCACGCCATTAAGCGCATAAACATAAACAATCATTTAAACATATAATCACAGAAATCATATAAAGTATCATCTCAGTACTAACCCGTCGGTACTGAGGTAGCGGCTAACTCCGCAAAGAACTCAGGGTAGTTAATTCTAATATTCTCCTCTGTCTCCCAGGTAGCCTCATCAGCTCCTCGTCTAGACCACTGAATCCTCAGCATCGGTATCTCCTTAGAACGCAGGCGCCTAATACTACGCTCTAGGACGGCTACTGGATACTCCACAAAAGTGTGGTCTGGCTCGACTATCAGATCCTCATAACTGATGACGTGTCTAGGATCCGGTATGTACTCTCTCAGCTGAGATACATGAGAAACTGGGTGGACTCCTTCCAGTCTCGGTGGCAGTGCTAGTCGATAGGCAACCTCTCCGACTCTCTCTAAGATCTCAAATGGACCGACATATCGGGGACTCAGCTTCCCCTTAATGCCGAAACGTCTAACTCCTCTCGTAGGTGACACTCTCAACCACACTTGTGCACCTACTCTAAACTCCAAAGGTCGACGCCTTTTGTCGGCGTAGGACTTCTGACGACTCTGAGCTGCTAACATCCTCTCCCGGACTAAGGCAATCCGGCCGATGTCATCCTGTATCTGGTCTGGTACCACTCCATCAGCCTTGCTAGGCTCATCCCAACACAACGGTGTACAACACCTCCGTCCGTACAAAGCCTCATAAGGTGCCATCACAATAGACGCATGCCAGCTGTTATTATATGAAAACTCTACCAGTGGGAGATGATCTGGCCATACCTGTCCCCAATCTAGCATACATGCCCGTAACATGTCCTCTAAGGTCTGAATGGTCCTCTCAGACTAACCGTCTGTCTGTGGGTGGTAGGCAGTGGTAAAGTGGAGACTCGTCCCCAGAGCGGTATGTACCTGCTGCCAAAACCTCGAGGTAAAACGTCCATCCCTGTCGGAGACGATAGTCCTCGGTACTCCATGGAGTCTCACAATGTGTCTGGTGAACTCCTCCGCTAGACGACTTACCGGCCACGTTTCCTTAATCGGAATGAAACGTGCGGTCTTCGTCAGACGGTCTACCACTACCCAAATGGCATCAAAACCTCTACTGAGCCTCAACCCTGTGACAAAATCCATAGATATATCCTCCCACTTCCAATGTGGTACTGGAAGTGGGTGGAGCTCTCCTCCGGACCTACGATGCTCAATCTTGACCTGCTGACAGGTCGCACACTGGGCCACATACCGAGCCACATCAGGCTTCAAACCACCCCACCAGAAGGAACGTCTCTCGTCCTTATACATCTTACTCGCTCCTGGATGTACGGAGTAAGGGGTAGCATGAGCCTCACCTAGTATCCTCTGTCTCAACTCAATGTCTGATGGTACACAGATACGATCCTTCCGTCTCATCACTCCATCGGCACCAATAGTGAACTGAGGTGCCTCCTCTCGTGACATCCGGTCTCGGATTCAGGTCAAAGTCGGGCAGGTCTCCTGTTTCTGTCGGATCTCACCCAACAGGTCAGGAAGTAACTCTAAGGTGGCTAACTGATGAGCTGTATCGGGGAACTAGATCTCTACCTCTAACCAAGCTAAGTCTCTCTGTAACTGTGGCTGTACTGTCAACCGAGCTATCGCCTTCTCCCGAGGCATCTTCCGACTCAAAGCGTCAGCAACTACATTCGCCTTTCTGGGGTGGTAGAGAATCTCAAGGTTGAAATCCTTGATCAATTCTAGCCACCGCCTCTGGCGGTTATTCAACTCCCGCTGAGTGAATATGTACTTCAGACTCTTATGGTCTGTGAAGATCTGTCAGGTCGCTCCATAGAGATAATGATGCCAGATCTTAAGAGCATGCACTACCGCTGCTAACTCCAGGTCATGAGTGGGGTAGTTCTCCTCATACGTCTTCAGCTGTCGAGACGCATATGCTATGACCTTACCCCTCTACATCAAGACACACCCCAAGCCCAGCTTGGATGCGTTTTCGTACACTACAAAGTCCTCTGTACCCTCAGGTTGTGCTAAGATCGGAGCAGACGTCAATCTCCTCTTCAGCTCCTCAAAACTCTACTGACACGGCTCAGACCAGACGAACCGAGTAGTCTTCCTTAGGAGAGAAGTAAGTGGTCGGGCGATCAGGGAAAATCCTTCCACAAACCGACGGTAATAACCTGCCAATCCAAGGAAGCTGCGAACCTCCTTAACATTCTTCGGAGGTTGCCAAGAGGACACTGACTCAATCTTCGCCGGGTCGACCTTAATCCCCTCAGCAGTCACTACATGGCCTAGGAAAGCCACCTCTGACATCCAGAACTCACACTTGGATAGCTTAGCATATAGCTGGCTATCCTGTAGAATCTGTAACACTGTCCTCAAGTGTCCGGCATGCTCCTCTCGACTTCTAGAGTAAACTAGAATGTCGTCAATGAAGACCACTACAAATTGGTCTAGGAAGTCGATGAAAATCCCATTCATCAACTCCATAAATACTGCTGGCGCATTAGTGAGCCCGAATGGCATCACTACAAACTCATAGTGACCATACCTAGTCCGGAATGCCGTCTTAGGTATGTCCTGATCTCTCACCCTCAGCTGGTGATAACCCGATCTTAAATCTATCCTCGAGAACACCGACGCTCCATGCAGCTGGTCCAGCAGATCGTCTATGCGAGGCAGTGGATACTTATTCTTGATGGTGACCTTGTTCAACTCCCGGTAGTCGATACACAGCCTCATCGATCCATCCTTCTTCCTCACAAATAACACTGGTGCGCCCCAGGGAGAAACACTAGGGCGTATGAAGCCCTTCTCTGCTAACTCCTCTAACTGCTTCTTCAGCTCAAGCAGCTCTATCGGGGCCATGCGGTACGGGGCCTTCGAGATTGGTCTCGTGCCCGGCTCTAACTCGATGCTAAAGTCAACACTCCTCTGTGGAGGTAACCCTGGTAAGTCGTCACTGAATACCTCTGCAAACTCGCATGCAACTGGTATCTCCTCTACTGTCAGGCTCTTACGCTCCTTCATGGCATAGCACCAGAAGGCCTCGCAACCCTGTGCTATCAATCTGGCTGCTCTCACTACGCTGATAACTGTGCCGGACTTTCCGAGGTCCCAACCTCGGAATATCACTCTGTGACCCTCCTCAGTGGCGACAGTCACAGTCCTCCTACCAATATCCAAGACGGCTCCATGTCTAGTCATCCAATCTATCCCCAATATCACGTCCTCATGTGCTAAGGGCATGACTAGAAAATTTACTAACCAAATCCGGCCTCCCAGATGAATAGGGTAGTCATAAATCTCTCAGGATCCTCTAACCTTGCCCCCATCTGGTAACCCAACCACAAAAGGTACACCCTCTACTGTAGCTAAGGACAACCTATCTACACATGTATCTGATATAAAGGAGTGCGTAGCACCCGTATCAAATAAAACTCGCACAGGTAAGTCATGGATCCAAATAGTACCTGTGGTCGCAGGTGCTGCAGGCTGCTCAGTGCTCCTCAGCTCGAACACTCTCGATGGTCCTCCTCTGGTGTCAGTGGTACTACCACGTCCCCTGCCACGACTTGATCCCTGTGCCGTACTGTATGCAGCAGGATGTCCTGGAGCCCGGTACTATTGCTGTTGCTGACTCGGAGCTCGGTACCGAGGAGGTCTCAGTACACTCTTCTCAGCACCTGCAGGAGAAGATCCCTGTTGTGAAGGAGCCCTACCCTGACGGCAGAAAGTAGCTCTGTGTCCCGGCTTCCCACAAGTGAAGCAAGTGGTAGGTGGTCTCTGGCAATCTGTCTTAATGTGATCACGGCTACCACAGTTAAAGCACTGTCGATCTCTACTGGGAGTCTGTACTGTAGAGCGGTAGCTGGACCTCCCCTGAGTCGGTCCTCGACCATAACCTGCTACTGCTGCACTGCTACCAGCATGTCCTGTCCTCTGTCGCTTATCCGGCCCACTAGACTGAGCTGCTTTCCTCGAAGCTGGCCTATCTCTCTCATAAGCAGAGGCCCTATCCTGATAATCAGACAAAGTCTCACAGCGGAATCCAGCCAGATAGGATCGGGTACTCTCTCTCAATCTCCTGGAGAAAAGGTAAACATGCTGCTCTTTTGGAGGTGCAGATGGTCCAAGTAAGGTCAACTTTCTGAAACTTCTTTATGGCTGCCGCAATCGGGATATCCTCAAATCCCGCCTCAATGAAATCCTGGAATCTCTCCCTCCTCAGCGAAACTGGACAGTACCTGTCCCTAACAATGTTCCTCATCTGCTCCCAACTGGTGACTCGGCTACGAATGGTATGCCACCATGAATGGGCATCATCTGTGAAACAGGTCTGCACCAAATCCACCTGTCGATCCTCGGGGCAACGTATTGCCTCCAAAGCAGTCTCTATCTTCCCTATCCAGTGCTCCACCTCTAGCCCTATTTCTCCACTGAATGAGGGAACCTTCTGAGAGTTGAAAGCCTTCAACCACTCATCCGGTCTCGGTGCTCTAGACCCAGCAGGTGCTCTATCAGCATTAGCTCTCCTCTCAGATACAGCCGGCACTTGAGACACTCCCTGTGTCACCTGAGCTGACCTAGCCGGTACCACCGGTGGTACCTGGGTAAGTCTCTCAACTCTAGCAGCCTCTTCCATACGCTCGACGTATGCTCTGTACTCCCTATACTCCGATGCTCGAATAGAAACACGACCTGACTCAGTAGTACGTGCTCCCTGCGCTCCAGACCTAGCAGCGGTCTCATGCCTGACCTCGGGGCCTACACTCTTAGCTACCTCTTCCACAACAGCCTCTGGTATGCTTGCTGCAGGTGGATCCTCTCGAGGAACTCGTCCTCGACCTCTCCCTAGTTGAGGTCTACCCCCACGACCACGCCCTCTAACAGCAGGGGCGCTATTAGCTCGATCCTGTCTGACTGGGGGAAGGGGGGGACGACCCCTACCTCGGCCAGTCACTGGTGTAGCCCTAGTACGTGCCATCTGCACGAACGGTAACAACTACAGTTATAATCTAACTAATCTATCATAACAGTAAAAGTCTATAATAATAATAATACTAAGAATACCGAGATCCGCAGAGGTAGTGGTGGTCATCCGTACTTTCTATCCCAACCCGACTCTGTATGCATTTTAAAACCAAAATCTTCTTTGGAAAACTCAGACCCCTTTCGGGTTCTGTTTATTTACTTATATGACCCTTTTTGAAGATTTCAAGTGCCATTGTTGCCAACCTAGAGCTCTGATACCATGTTGTAACACCCCAAATTTTACAACTCGGGGAGTTACTGGTGAGGACCGCACAGTGGGTCCCGACCTTAGTTTGACAACAACTTAACATGATCTTACAACAAGGCACATATAAGGAAAACCAGAAATCATGAAATAATTCTTAACAATGTATGAATGTGACCAGAACAACTAACAGCCGGAAAACGTAATATAACAAGGTACGGAAAGAACGACAAGAAGCAAAGTCCAACTGAAAACCCACAAAAGGAGAAACTGTAAAACGTCCTAAAGTACGACACCCCGGCTGACCACTACCGTCCGGATCACTCGGCATCTGCTCTAACCTGTGGCAAATCTACACAACATATCAACCGTTAGCTAACTATCCAAATATAAGTAGAATGACAACAGCACAAACACAAGCAGAAACAAAAATAAACAAACATCATGCTGACACTCAACCGTTTATTATCTATTATTTAAGTGATTCATCTTATTCAATTTTACAGTTGTGGCACGAGAGTTATTAACAGTTCTCGCCTCCGTTCCTTATCCAACTGGGTGTAGGTCTAGCTGACCTCCGCCGGTAGCATCACTACAAACCGAGTATGGACTAGTCCCTAAAGAAACCCCCAGCGCTCGCAAGCTAACTGAGCAGAATGCCACCGCCCGTTACTCTTAGGCCAAGTATAGGTCGGTAAATATATATCACAACCTATCTCTCTAAACATTTCAATCACACACCACTATCATCATTCATGCTCATATTTAGAAGTCAGCTAAGTAAGCCAAACGGACTTACCTGGTATAAAGCTCGACTCTCTGTAAACCAAACTCGCTCTGTAAACTGTAGCAACTCAGTTGCCTGTCAAAGGAGATAAGTGCATTAGCACACTCCCACGTAGTTAGAAGTCTAAGACTTCTAAGATAAAAGAACGTAGTAAGACATAACTAGTTACAATACTAATTTTAGGGTAAAATGACCATTTTACCCTTGGTTCCGAAACTCCTAAAATTTCCAACATTCGTGTCTAAACTCCTATTTGAGATTCTATAAACACATTCTAACTCCTAAGGTTTATTTTGGGTACAAACCGGTATCTTTCCTATTTTTATATTTTTCAAAAGATCGTAAAGGTCTAACTTCGATTCCAAATATAAAATTCGTAACCGCTTATAAAAATTCCAACTTACATCCCTAGATTATCTATGATGTTCTATCTAACTTTAGGAGAAAGAATTTCTCCAAACTGTTCATTCAACAGTTTTATAAAAATTCTCAAAGTTGACTATTTCACCTACAAATTCTATACTTAACCAAAAATCCTAAGTTTATAAAAACTGCTCAACTACCCAATTTCGGAAGCTTATAATTTTTAATCCGACCGTTCATTTCCTCTCAAAATTTTATACCATATACTACGTATAACCGTCTACAACATATCCAAAATTCAACGGTGGATCTATATCCAAACGCTCAAACATTGGTCGACAAGGTAGGCAGTTTCTAACTTAAAAGCTGAAAGAAAAGAGTTGAATTTACAGCAGCCCTTTATTTCTACCATTTTGTTTATACAACTCAGCAACTACTTATTACTAACTTAACCATGCTCAAGGCCGAACTACAGCAACTCATCAATCTAGCCTTAAGGAATCGGTATACATACATAAGATCATACATTAACCTTCCCATTAAACTAATCAGAAACCTATTTTAAACCAAGTATCGGCTCTTACCGGGTTGCAGCTAGAAGGGTAATTTGTTGTTGGTTCCGATCTGCACCACTAATCTGTAAGTGTTGGTCGATCTCACTGCTGCAACAGTTGGGAATTTGATCGGAATAAAAAGGAAGGGTGATGAGTCATTGTAGCCATGACATCAAGGAGATAACAGATGGGGAGGGATCGTCTTACCAGTAGGGACAGAAGGAGACGTGGCTCGTTACAGTAGCTGTAACTCGATGGACTCAGCCTTTCGGTTCTGTAGGTGGCTGCAGTTTGAGGCATAGCAGCGTCGGTCGAAAGAACAAGTAGAGAAGGATGGTGAGTGTTGTACGCAGGTGGGCTGTAGAGATATTAAAGTGAGGACGGAAATAAGACTCACTGCACTAACCTCTTGAAGCGGCTGGATGTGTGCAGAAGGCTGGTGTGGATCCGTTGCTGCCTTCGTCTGATGATGGAGAGTCGGGAGAGAAGGGAATGCTCGACCTGCTGCTAGCGAAGGAAGGAGATGACGATTGCTGTGAATCTGGACAGATTACAACGGCTGCAAATGGAAGGAGATCACGCAAATCTCGGCTGTTACATTTCTTTGTAACGTTCAGCCATTGAACGTGTAAAGCTACTGGGCTGGCGTGCTCCTGGGCTGGGCGCTGGGCTGAGATGTTGTGCCTGCTGCTGGACTGCTGGAAGCTGGGCGTGCTGGGCTGTTGGAAGCTACTGGGCTGGCGCTGCGGACAAGGTAAAGCAGTGGGCTGCTGGCTGCAGAAGCTGGGCTAGAGCTGGCACTGGGCAAGGCAAGCAGTAGGCGGCTGGGCTGCAGAAGCTGAAGATGCGCTGGGCTGAACGTGCTGCTGGCGTTGCTGGCGCTGGGCTGTCAACAGCCTGTCTGGGCTTGTCACAGACTTGTCACAGCCTTGTCTGGCCTTGTCACAGACTCGTCACAGCCTTGTCTGGCCTTGTCACAGCTTCGTCACAGCCTTGTCTGGCCTTGTCACAGCTTCGTCACAGACTTGTCTGGACCTTGTCACAGCTTCGTCACAGACTTGTCCGGGCCTTGTCATATTCTAAATTAGGCTAAACTTATTATTTTATGTGAAGTAAGCTACCTAAAATGATAAATTTTATAAAGATCCTATCATTTTATGTGAAGGGGAAGCTACATAAAATGATAAACTTTTAAAGGATTCCATCATTTTATGTGAAGGAAATCTACATAAAATGATAAATTTTATAATAATGTGTCTAACTAAGTAGACGGATATGGATCAACTGATCGAGATCGGGTTTATTACAGAATAAACGGAATAAAAATTCCGGATATTACACCTCTCATACGGGACGGTTTTTGAAAATGATGGATGATTATCATATCCGACTACTTTGTGATAAGACAACTAACGATTCATACCCTCTTCGTTGGGAACTGCCGCCGAGAGCAACAATTAAAGTTATTTCCGACGCTTCCTTCTTTGACGGCAATTGCATGGGGTTGGAGGTTATTTTAAGAGATGCCTTTGGTGAGGTTTCAGTAATCGTTCTCAATGGATCGTTGGTAGGTGGCTAAGTTGGTGAGCCGAGGTTGCTACTCTAAGAGTAGGGGTTTGTGAGGTGGCTAGAAGAGCATGTGTGAACATGGTATTCAAAACGGACTCTATGACGATTGCAACCTGATTCATTCAAAAAAAAAATGTCCAAACATATCATACGGAGGGCGAATTCTATAGGTGAAGTTAGAATACTTCGAGAAGGGTTTAGTTCTTTTTCTATTTCACATGTTTCAGAAATAGAAATTATGTGGCAAATGCTCTTTTCGATATATGCTCGAGTGAATGGGAGGACTTCTTCGATGAGGCTCTCCTTCCTTGTGTAAACTCTTTGACGATTGTGGATCGCATTTAATGATGATTTTCAAGAAGAAGAAGAAGAAGAAGAAGAAGATAGGTAGATAGATAGATAGATTAGTTATTTATACATTCACACAAAGTTTGAATTTTCAACTATACATTCACCAAAAAACCGTTAAATCTCAATAGTCTTGAGGTAATTAGATAATAAAACCCTTACTCCCATCCTGCTTTCTACAATGTCATCTGCATAACTATAACATCCCAAAATGTAGTTATATCACTTGGATTGCAAGTCACAAGCGCCTCCCTACCCTGGCTAGGATTAAAAGTTGGAAATCATCGAAAGTGACATTTGCAAGCTTTGCACCAGTATGGTTGAAGATGATGATCATCTTTGGTACTCATGTAGTTATTCATCATTAGTGTTGGATATTATCTCTCGATGGACAAGAATGTCGTATCCAGATCCATACATCAACAACATCTGGCCTTGGCTCAGATCCAGACACAACCCAGGACATAACCTGCTCGAATGCATTCGCAATGCCTCCATCACTGCCTTTGTTTACTTCACCTTGAAGGCCAGGAACAATATGGTGTACAACAACGTCTTTACTAGAGCCATTAAATGTGCTGGAGATGTCATCCATGCTATCAAGCTCCACATTGCCTATAACTAGAAAGATCGATTTACAAGCTCCCTAGCTACTGCAAAAATGTTGGATATTCACTTTACCTAGCTTCTCTTCCTCTACTCTTTATGAAACTGTCCCAGAAATCATGTAACTGCTCTCCTATTTTCTACTTCTTGTAAATCCCTTATCCTAATACAAGTAATCTTTCAAAAAAAAAAAACCCTTACTAGTGTAATACCCGCACAAGGTGCGAGTTTTGAAAATTAAGGATTAGATTTATTATCATGTTAGTATATATATATATATATATATATATATATATATATATATATATATATATATATATATATATATATATATATATATATATATATATATATATATATATATATATATATATTGATAAGTAATTACTTATCCTTTTGAATTTTGATGGTGTATTGGACCAAATTTTAGAAGAAAAAAATGGAGGTATAACTTTGCCTAATAAATTTAAATTTTTAAATATTTATATAAAAAACTTAGAAATCACTATTTCAAAATCATTTGTTTGGCTTCGAGAGACGTGACGTTGACACGTGACAATAGAAGCTTCTGGTTTAATAGATATAAGATAAGATAGGAAGATGAACTAGGACCCTATCCTGATCAATAAATAAAAAAAATAATCTAATTGTATTAATGCTATTTTTAAGGATTTTATTTCTTAGAAAAATTGAAAGAGATAATTAGATATTAACTAAGTCATCTCATAAAGAGGAAAAAAGAAAGATATGATCCTAAGAAGAAGGAAAAAATAAAAATAAAATTTGGGTAAGTGAAATGGATAGCGAAGTTGGGTAATTCAAATTGGGTAACTAGAATCGGGTAAATATAATTGAGTAAAAGGGGTAAGTAGGCTTTTATTGTATAAATGTAGATTAAGTAGGCTTTTATGTTTCAATGTGTATTAACTAGGCAGACCCCTTGTAATTTTGAAAAAAATGTAAAATCCAAAAAAATTTAAGATACTTTTAAAATTAAAAAGGAAAATAAGAGTGGTCCCCTATTCAAAATTAAAAAGATTCTCTCCCTTAATTTTTTAAAATAAAAAAGGAAAATGAGAGTGGTCCCCTACAATTAAGGAATTAGTTTTAACATTAAAAAGATTCTCTCCCTTAATTAATATTGCTTTTTTTTAAATAGTCGCTTATTTGTTGGCATTAAAATTAATTACATAATTTTATGTACATAATCTGCGTGCGAAATTATGCACATAATCTGCGTGCGAAATTATGCACATAATCTGCGTGCGAAATTATGCACATAATCTGCGTGCGAAATTATGTATATAAAATTATGTACAAAATTTGTGGGGACCACTCTCATTTTTTTTATTTAATTAAAAAATAGCCATATTAATTAAGGGAGATAATCTTTTTAATGAGAGTGGTCCCCACAATTAATATTCACTTATCTTTTTAATTTAGTTTATCTTTTTAATTTTTAATAGTTATTTATCCTCTTTAATTAAGGGAGAGAATCTTTTTAATTAGAGTGATCCCCCTAATTAATAGTCTCTTTATAATTTAATTTAGTTTTATTTTTTAGGGAGAAAATTGGAGGGGCCTAGATTGTATCATGGATACAAAAAGGGCTTCCCTACACCAATTTTCTCAATATAATTGGGTAAGTGGCAAACTAAGGTAATTGGAACTTAGTAAGTAATTGGAATCGGGTAACTAATTGGGTAATTAAATTGTGTAACGGAAGTTAAGTAGTTAAAGTTGAGTAATTTGGGTAACTGAATTAGTAGTTGAAATCTATGTATCTATATATTTTACTTAAGCATACGACACAATGCTGACGTGGCGGCTTGACGTATTTTTCTCGAATTATATGGTTTACTAAATCACAAGTTAAACCAAAAAATTTTTTTACTAAAACAATATCTAAATTATAAATATTTAATTTTCTAAGGATATGAAGATTGATTGTTAAACTTCTCATGTACGTTACGATGTTAATTTACAAGGGAAGCAATATCTTGATTTCAGATATACTTAACGTAAACTTTTCAAGTACACTTCTCACATTATTTTCAATATATATATATGGAACGCTACTTCTCATAAGTCAATACACTTTTCTTATTTTTCATGTTGATTTACAAATTTCTACATCTTCCAATTCCAAATCTAATGATCATGTTTCGTCCTCTTTTTCAAGTTTCGACGATTTGAAGATATTTTCCTGGTTACAATTTTATTACTTCGTCGTATTTTTTCCAGGTAAATCTCGCACCACCTAATAAGCAAAAGCTCGTATATTGATTTTTTTTTTTTGAAAATTTCCATGTTTTGTCGTATTTTTCATGTTCCATCTAATAAGCTTCGTCATATTTTCTATATTTCGTCGTATTTTTTTTATAAAAAAAATGATCAAATCTCGATCAGCCTAAAAAATTTAAAGTTGAGTAAGTGGCAAACTAAGGTAATTGGAACTAAGGTAATTGGAACTTAGTAAGTAATTGGAATCGGGTAACTAATTGGGTAATTAAATTGTGTAACGGAAGTTAAGTAGTTAAAGTTGAGTAATTTGGGTAACTGAATTAGTAGTTGAAATCTATGTATCTATATATTTTACTTAAGCATACGACACAATGCTGACGTGGCGGCTTGACGTATTTTTCTCGAATTATATGGTTTACTAAATCACAAGTTAAACCAAAAAATTTTTTTACTAAAACAATATCTAAATTATAAATGTTTAATTTTCTAAGGATATGAAGATTGATTGTTAAACTTCTCATGTACGTTACGATGTTAATTTACAAGGGAAGCAATATCTTGATTTCAGATATACTTAACCTAAACTTTTCAAGTACACTTCTCACATTATTTTCAATATATATATATATGGAACGCTACTTCTCATAAGTCAATACACTTTTCTTATTTTTCATGTTGATTTACAAATTTCTACATCTTCCAATTCCAAATCTAATGATCATGTTTCGTCCTCTTTTTCAAGTTTCGACGATTTGAAGATATTTTCCTGGTTACAATTTTATTACTTCGTCGTATTTTTTCCAGGTAAATCTCGCACCACCTAATAAGCAAAAGCTCGTATATTGATTTTTTTTTTTGAAAATTTCCATGTTTTGTCTTATTTTTCATGTTCCATCTAATAAGCTTCGTCATATTTTCTATATTTCGTCGTATTTTTTTTATAAAAAAAATGATCAAATCTCGATCAGCCTAAAAAATTTAAAGTTTTAGACCGATCATATTTGATTTTTTTTAAATGCCAATTTATTTATAAAAAATTTGATCAGATTTCGATCGGATAAACACCATCTCTCATAAACAAAAGACTACTTTTCAAAAAATTGATCAGATTCATTTTTTTAAATATCTAAATTTTGTTCATGCTTTTTTTCCAAACATTTTTCACAATGCCAAAATATCTAAAGGTAAGATTTTGTAAGCTAAAAATTATACTCTCTTTTTTTTCCTATACGAAATTTGTTAGTGATAAATTAAAAAAAATACTTAATTTGATTATTTTTTTTCATAAATATCATTAGCTCTCACATGCACAAATATAATATCTTATTCAAAAAATATCAAATACATAAATATGCCGCATAAGGTACGAAATATGAACTAGTTGGGTAAATAAAATTGGGTGATTGAATTTGGTTATACTAAATTGGGTACGTAAAATTCAAAATTAGTAATTAATGTTGTTGTTTTTTTTCCTTTTTTCTTCTATAATTATTAAAAAAATATCATTTAATTTAACTAATTATGTTTAATTAATTATTATTAAAAAAATGTATTCTAGATCATTAATATAGTAATTATACTATACTTGTTATTTTAAATTAAAAAAAAAAACTAATTGTACTTATACGAATTTGCTATCCGGATCATTAATTTACGTCAATTTGATCTAAACTAAATACAAAATTTTAGAAAGATCTTTTTATATTAAGACTTTTAATTAAAATATAAACACATATATAGTAATCAACATAGCATGTCAAAGTAAATATTATATGTAGATATTTTTTTGTAACAAAATCTTGAATATGGATAAAAACAAATTTGTTTAATTACCAAGAATAGTTATCTTATCTGATGGAAAATAGAAGATTTGTTGAGTGAGATATAGTTTCCTTATTTAAATATAATAATTCATATAAATAGAGGATCAACCCAACCCTAAGAAACTACAGTACAATAGAAACAGCGATTGGTAATGGCAGCGTGGAAAGAAGAATCTGAAGAAGAGATGATAGTTGTGCAGAAAAAACGTTGGGTTGCATCCTTGCATTCAGCAAAAGCTTTGATGAAGGGTTGCCATGATGCTCTACAATTACACCACCAACAAGAGTATGCTGAGTTCTTGAAGTTACAGTGGAAACTGCAAAAGGCTCGTGTCGAGAATCTTGAAGAAGAGCTTGGTTTATCATCTCCTCGGAGTTCAACTACATCATCGTCTGATGAATCAAAGAACAAACCCATTAGGATCCAACTTCCTCAACCTTGATTCAACTACATCATCATGATTGGCACCCAGATTGCAAAATATCAAAAGGAGGTGAATCAGGTGATCCAGCAAGAAGAAGAAAGACATTTTTTTTTTCCTTTTTAACGAAAGTACGATGTAGTAGAGTATAGATTAAAATTGTTAAGCCAAGATTAATCTCAGCATGAAACACAAAGCTTATTTCCACCATTTTGATTCCGCAAAGCTACCGTCTCTTTTAGTACTTCCAAAGATTCGCAAAGGCATTGCCTGAGATTTCATGGATCAGATTTGGTGATCATCAGATCTATGTTACTGCAATTCCAAATAAGATAACGCCATTCCTTGCACACAAGCTTGCATCGTAGCACGTAGCGGAAGGGAAGCTTGGGGAAAACTTGGAGAAGAATGCAATAGCAATTTATCAAACTAGCACGTTTTTTTTTCTAATAGTTTTAAATAAATAAAATAAGTATTTTCTCAAAACTTTCAAAAAGGTTACATTTAATATAATATTTACTATCACTATTATAACATACATCGTCTAAATAAGATATCAATGTTGAAATTACTGTAACCTTTATAAATAGTTAACTTTATAATACAAATAATTTAAAACTTAACAATCTACCCAAAAACTAGTATAACTATTAGCATATAACTTATAATAAATAGAAAAAATAACCCAAATAACAACATTCAACCCAAAATAATACCAATTTTGAAAAAAACTAGCTAAGAGTGATACAAACTATCAACGTGTTTAAAAAAAATAATATGTATTATTTTTCCGGCAAAAATCCTAACTCCGGCGATCAGTGGCGGCCGCAGGATTTTTAAAGAGGGGGGCAAACATAAATAATCGAGGCGCGAGGATGGCGTTCTTCTCCGGCGGTCTAGGCGAGGGAACAAGCAGGTGGCGGCGATTCGGCGTCCCTATTCCGCTTTCAATCCCAAACAAACGACTAGATCGCGGCCTTGACACAGATCGCGGCCTCGATTTTGAGTGTCACAACCTTAATCGGTTTAGTTAGTCTTGATCCTTGGATTACAAGTTTGGGTATTTGGCATTAATTCTTACCTTTAGAACCTTTCTATATTGAAGTCTCAACAACCTTTATAGAGAGTATCTTTAGGTGGGTCATATAAGGTTTTTGGAACTTCACCGTACGATTACCTTACATTCGTATACCTTCGCATACCTCAACTCTGCCCTTATATCTTTAGTATATCTTGAATCGATTGCCACATCTGGATTCCTGGATCTTTAGGATTGTTGTTTTCCCAATAATTTGAAAAGCTTCATACATTTTCTTGCTTGATAATCTATAATTGGATTTAACCCCCCAAATCCATGTGTTCGATACTCTGGAATTCTTGCTTAACTATATCGATCCGTACACTGCGGGTTCGCTTGCTTGATTCTAGTTTTATAAATTTAAAGCTTATTTGCACGCACGCTAAGTGGCGAACAAGTTTAAAGCTTATTTGCACGCACCACCGTCTTGTGAGTTCTTTTTCTTTCTTTCTTTTCTTTATTTCTCTTTTTGAACATTAGGGACAATGTTTGTTCCAAGTATGGGGTGGGGTGTGACTAATAGTTGTAATAACTCTTACTCACTTTTGTATGCTTTTATCGAGACTACCGTTGCATGTTTCATTATCGTTACACGTTTCATTATTGCATTGCATGAAAAAGAGTTTGAAAAAACCATAAAAATTGAAAATTTTTGAAAATTTTGTGCTTCTAAGGATAGAGATGATTTCTATGATAATCACCACTTGTGAATTGAGTTTTGATGACAATCGCATGCTTAAACAAATAGTGAATTGAAAAGAAATTGAATGAGTTGATTATTCCTCTTTTGCAAGTTTCATAATGTGATGAATGTTACTTAAATCATGTTGAGAAATTAAGGTTGAAATCACATAATAAGTTCTTATGCTTCTTTTTGAGATGATTAAGGCAATTCGATTTTCTTTCTTCCTTCTTTGATCATTTAACCTCTCATTGAAATAATGGCCTCCTTTACCTATCCGGGAATTTGGAGGAGTTGAATGAAAAAGGCATGTTTGATGTGGGAGGGCCATGAAAGCAATATTTTGCATTCAAAAGAATAGAAAGAAATTTTAGGTTTGGGGAAGTCAATCATAACGATGAGTAACTCGGCACCATTCACATAGCCGGGTGTTTGTGTCTTGCCAAAGTCGGATTGAGCGATATTCCTAGCGGATTATGGTATGTCCGCTAAGGGTTTGAGGCATCTCGCAAAATTGAGAAACGCCAATCTCCTAGGCTTCGGTTTTTGTGCACCTCTATCCATAACTCCAAAAGTAAAGTCGAAAAATGAATTGAAAAGAAGAGAGCGAAGCTCTAAGTTGAAAGTGTTGCGGAAACCGCAAGAGAAAAAGAAAAGAGTATTTGTCCACCTTCCCGAAGTCATGCACCACATTCCTTAAAGTTTTCCTTCCTTTTCCGCATTCTAGACCTTGTTTGAAAGACCTTAAGATCAAAAGAATGATATATGACTTGGTGATCTAAATTGAAGTTTCTTATGATTGATTTTGATAATATTTGAAGGTTATGATGTTTACATGGAAGTTTGATTAATTCATGAGCTTTCTTTACTCTTTACTCTTTGATTATGTGTATGAAAGTCTTATAAACGAATGAAGCAAGATTTGAGAATGATCTATTGATTAGAAAGCACATTCATCTAAGAGAAGTTTTTGCTTTGAGAGTATATCCATATTTTATCCTAACTTGTGTTTTAAAGCTTTTGAAAGACCTTGCTTGGGCACAATCAAGTGGCAAGTATGGGGTTATTTGTTAGCATGAAATATTGTGATATTTTAGGCACGTTTTCTAAGTGCATTTCGTCTATATTGGTATTCATTGATAAAGCATTGAAGCATTTATGAGTTAGTTTATCTATTTTGTCGATATAGAGGTCTACATAAGCTTTGTGTTGATTGTAGGCTATTAAGAGCTAATTTCGGATGGATTGAGAAAGAATGGAGATAGATTGAGCATGTCCAAGGATTGAGGACATCACTAGGAGCTAAGGATGATGCTAGGATGAAGAATGATCCAAAGACAAAGGGAATTACGAGCTACATGTATTCCACGCTCTAAAATACGGCCGTATTAGAGTTCACGCTCTAATCCACGGCCGTGGAACTTTAGCAAAACAAGCGTGGAGCATTCCAGAGGGTTACACGGTCGTGGAACTTGTGACAAACCGTGATGAGTTTCCACGCTCTAAACCACGCTCTAAACCACGGGCGTGGAACCTTGCGAAACCGTGATTCTGACGATCTTTTAACGTACACTTTGAAGCCATGATCTTTTACGCAATGGGCCGGGATCATATTTTATCTTGCCCTATATAAGGACGGAAGAAGAGAGATTCCGTCACCTCTGCTTAGGCTTACCTTCGCTTACGCTTAGACTTTGCCTACGCTTATTGCACGTGCCTAGGGTTTCATTGGACGTGCGGGAGATTGCTATTTCGCAACGGAGATTTGCGAAGAGTTGAAGATTTGGAGATTACGCTTTGTCCTTAGGTTTGATTAGAAGACGGATTGACATCCCGTTCTTCGTTCTTATCAAGGATCGTGATTGTTTGTGTTATTCTGAATCTACTTACATCATTGTCCTTTGTTTGTGGATTTGAGATTGATTTAAGGTTTATTCAAGGTTTTCGAAGGTTTTCATCTTTCATTCTTTTAAATCTTGAATTTGATATCAATATGACTGTTGTTGGCTAAAAACCCTTTAGCAATTCTAAGGTGAAGGGTTGATAGTTGTGGCTTAGATGATGATAGATCGATCGTAAACAGATTGGACCCTGAGAGTTAGAGAGAATCGCCGACGAACCTAATCCACGGTCTGTTCTTGAGCTTCCACGGCCGTAGAACTCAAGAACTACCCGTAATTTTGTGTCAGTTACGAACCTTGCTTTTACTTTAATCCAAAGTTAAAGATTTGCTTTAACTTAGTCTTGGCTTGCCTTTTCTAGGTGGTAGTGAAGCCTCAACAACCTCTACCTCGATTTCGAGTGTCACAACCTTAATCGGTTTAGTTAGTCTTGATCCTTGGATTACAAGTTTGGGTATTTGGCATTAATTCTTACCTTTAGAACCTTTCTATATTGAAGCCTCAACAACCTTTATAGAGAGTATCTTTAGGTGGGTCATATAAGGTTTTTGGAACTTCACCGTACGATTACCTTACATTCGTATACCTTCGCATACCTCAACTCTGTCCTTATATCTTTAGTATATCTTGAATCGATTGCCACAGCTGGATTCCTGGATCTTTAGGATTGTTGTTTTCCCAATAATTTGAAAAGCTTCATACATTTTCTTGTTTGATAATCTATAATTGGATTTAACCCTCCAAATCCCTGTGTTCGATACTCTGGAATTCTTGCTTAACTATATCGATCCGTACACTGCGGGTTCGCTTGCTTGATTCTAGTTTTATAAATTTAAAGCTTATTTGCACGCACGCTAAGTGGCAAACAAATGATGAGGGACATCTCCCGCCAGTAGTTTGGGCGGAACTTCGACTCCAGTTTCTTCCCGTTTCCACCACCGCCTCCACCGCAGTGATGAGGTTTTATGATTGACAGTTTCAGTCGCTCCACCGCCGTCTTGTGAGTTCATTTTTCTTTTCTTTCTTTTCTTTATTTCTTTTTGAACATTAGGGACAATATTTGTCTCAAGTATGGGGTGGGGTGTGACTATCGTTTGTAATAACTCTACTCACTTTGCTTGCCTTGATTCGAGAACACTTTGCATGTTTCATTTCATTATCACACGTTTCATTATTGCATTGCATGAAATAAAGCTTTTGAAAAACCCACAAAAAAGTGAAAAATTTTGAAAAATTTTATAAAGGTTTTGTGCTTCTAAGAGTTGAGATGATTTCTATGATAATCACTACTTGCGGATTGAGCTTTTGATGACAATTGTATGCCTAAACGAATAATGAATTGAAAAGGAATTGAATGTGTTGATTATCCTTTCTTGTAAGTTTCATAATGTGAAGAGTTATATCTAAATCATATTGAAAAATCGAGGTTGAAATCACATGATGAGTTCTTTTACTTCTTTATGAAATGATTAAGGCAATTCGATCTTTCTTTCTCCTTTCTTTGTTCATTTAGCCTCTCAATGAAATAATTGCCTCCCTTACCTATCCGGGAATTTAGAGGAGTTGTGTTTTGGCATGTTTGATGTGGGAGGGCCATGAAAGCAATTGTTTGCATTCAAAGAATAGAATTAATAGGTTTGGGGAAGTCAATCATGACGATGAGTAACTCGGTACCATTCACATAGCCGGGTGTTTGTGTCTTACCAAAGTCGGATTGAGCGATATTCGTAGCGGATTATGGTATGTGCATCAAGGGTTTGAGGCATCTCGAAATTGAGAAACGCCAATCTCCTAGGCTTCGGTTTTTGTGCACCACTGTTGATAAATCCAAAAGTAAAGTCGAAAAAGTAATGTGAAAAAGAAGAGAGCAAAGCTCAAAATTGATGGTATGCAATTTGAAATAAAAAGAAAAGAGTTAGTTGTCTACTTTCCCGGATTCATGCACTACATCCTTTATAAGTTTCTCTCCCTTCCGCATTGTAGACCTTACTTGGAAGTACTTAAGATCAAAAGAATGTTATTTGACTTGGTGATCTAAATTGAAGTTTCTTGTACTTGATTCTGATAATGCTTAAAGGTTATGATGTTTACGTTGAAGTTTAACCAATTCATGATGTTTCTTTCCTTTACATTCTTTGGTTATGTATATAAGCGTTTCAAGAGTGAATGAAGCAAGGTTTGAGAATGATCTATTAACTAGAAGCACACTTACCTAAAATATGTTTTGTTTTTAAGTTTGCATGCATATTTCATCCTAACTTATCTTCTAAGCTTTCAAAAGACCTTGTTTGGGGACAAGCAAGTGGCAAGTATGGGGTATTTTGTTAGCATGAAATAGTGCGATACTCTAGGCACCTTTTCTAGTTGTTTTTCATTGATTATAGTGTTCATGGATAAGATATTGAAGTATTTGTTAGCTTGTTTATCTATATTCTCGATATGGAGGTCTACATTAGCGTTGTGTTGATTATAGGTGAATAAGAGCTGAAATCGGACCATTTGAGAGAGATAAGAGAAGATTTGAGCATTCCCATGGATTAGGAATACACCAAGGAAGCCAAAGAAGTTGCTAAGTTGGAGAATGGCATGACACAAAGGAAACCACAAGCAATCTACACTTCCACGCTCTAAAATACGGCCGTAGAAGTGTCCACGCCCTAAACCACGGCCGTGGATCTTAGCATCATGAGTGTGGAGCATTCCAGAGAGTTACACGGCCTAAAGTACGGTCGTGGAAGTCACATGAGACCGTAACCCAATTTCACGGCCTAAACCACGGTCGTGGAATCCCTTGAGACCGTGATTTAGGCGATCTTTTGACGAACCAATTATTGCCACATCATTTACGCAATGGGCCGGGACGGTTACGTTTATCCTTTCTTTTAAAAAGGTCAGAGAAGAGAGTTTTAGACATCGACGCTTACGGCTTATTCCCGGGACATTAGGGTTGGATCTCGCGGAGAAGTGACGGTTGCTTACCTTGCTTGGAATATCCTTGACTAGAGCGGATTGAAGATCGTCGAAGGTTTTTACCTTTTTCTTAGGGTTAGTTATTGAAGCGGATTGAAAACCTGTCCTTCATATTTACCCTAGATTATTGTGAGGTTTTGTGTTATATTCTGAATCCATTGAGTATTCCAATTTGTGCTTTAGATTTGAGATTGACTTTGAGTTATATTTGAGTTTTCGAGGGTTTTCATCTTTCATTCTTCTTAAACTTGATTTTGATTTGATGACAATGGTTATTGGCAAAAACCCTTTAACAATTCTAAGGTGAAGGGATGATAGTTGTGACTTAGATGATGATAGATCGATCGTAAACAGATTGGACCCTGAGAGTTAGAGAGATCTCGTCGACGAACCAAGATCACGGTCTGTTCTTGAACTTCCACGGCCGTGGAACTCAAGAACTACCCGTGATTTATCCTAGTTTATGAACTTTTCTTTTACTTTGATCCAAGGTTAAATATTAGCTTTAATCTAGTCTTGGTTTATCCTTTTCTAGGTAGTAGTGAGACTCATCACCCTCTACTTCGATTTCGAGTGTCACAACCTTAATCGTTTTAGTTAGTTTTGATCCTTGGGTTACAAGTTTGGGTATTTGAGATTAATTCTTATTCATAGATCCTTTCTATACCGAAGTCTCAACAACTTTTATAGAGAGTGTCTTTAGATAAGTCATATAAAGTTTTAGAACTTCATCGTACATTGCTTTACCTTAGCATACCTTTGCAACTCTTAACTCTGTCCTTAGTTCTTTAGTATATCTTGAATCGATTGCCACAATTAGATACCTAGATCTTTAGGGTTGCTGTTTTCCCAATATTTGCAAAGCTTATTATATTTACTTGCTTGACGATTGCGAACTAAATTTGTTCCCCCCAAATCCCTGAGTTCGACACTCTGGAATTCTTGCATTACTACACCGATCCGTACACTACGGGTTCGCTTGCTTTGATTCTAGTTTTATAAATTTAAAGCTTATTTGCACGCACGCTTAGTGGCGAACGAGTTTTTTGGCGTCGTTGCTGGGGATTTGGTTTAGGCCGAATTCGGTTATCGGTTGTCAAGCTTGGGAGCTTTGCTCTTGTTATTTGATATCTCCTTTAAGTGATATTTGCAGGTTATCTTAGGGTATATGCGAAGGTCTAGCAACAACAAAGACCTCTTATCTCTTGATCAAGAACTTGAGAAGACTTTGAGAAAGAAGCTCAAAGAAAGAAAGATGGCTGAAAATAAAGAGAGAGATATCCAAGCAGAGTTGGAGGATTCCGAAGCTCGACTTAGATGGAGCGAGAAGACTCGCAAGGAAGAATTGGACCGTCATCAATTACAAATTGATGAGCTCAAGGAGATGATGCTTCAAATGAGGCTGGAGATGAGTGATTCCAAGAAGAAGAAGAAGAGAAGAAAACCGACAAGATCGGTTAGAACCGACTCATCCGATGAGGATAGCGACTTCTCCATGCCACCGCTAGAGGACATTGATCCAACGATCAATGCGTATCAGAATAATCCAAGACCGGCCGCAAATTTTCGTATCCCGGCTGGGGGTGCGAGAACCGCTCGTGTAGATGAAGAGCCAAGAACTCTTGGCCAAAGAATGGATCCAATTCAGCAACCACGTCGTCTAGGTGTGAACTTTGATGCTGATGATATTCAGGGGTTTAGCTTCAACCCACAAGTTATTACCATCGTTCACCAAAGCCAATTTGGAGGAACGAGTGTTGAATCTCCACATCAACATTTACAGAATTTTGAGATCTTGATGGAGGCAATGAAGCCAAAGAATGCAACCACCAACAATTACAAGATCAAGCCATTCTTTTTCTCTTTGAAAGGGAAAGCTTTATCTTGGTATCAAGCTCTTCCAAATGGAAGACTCAACACATGGGAGGATCTATCTTCCGAGTTCCTAACCAAATTCTTTCCGCCCTCCAAGACGGCGGAATTGAGAGGTAAGATTAATGCATTTTCTATGAGATCTAATGAAAGTTTGTTTCAGTCTTGAAAAAGATTTTAGGATTTACTATTAGATTGCCCACACCATGGCATTTCCAAATTGGAGCTATTGGAGATATACTATAAAGGGCTGGATGTGGAAACACAATTCAAGCTCCAATCCCTTTCATGTGGCACATTCATGGACATTAGGGAAGATGACGCTTGAGACTTCATTGAGAAGCAAGCCCGAGTCATTAAGAAATATTCTCACCGGAAAGTAGAAGCTAATCGAGTGGAGCAAGGAGCAAAGCTAACACAAGCTGCTCAAACTCAAATCTTTTCTCTCAACACCGAGATTAAAGAATTGAAGGAAGTCATCAAGGCTAGCTTCCCAAAGCCTAAGGAGCAAGATGTTGGTTATTTAGGAAGCAACAATAACCACAAAGGGAATGAGAACACCAATCGCAACAGCCGGAACAACAACCGGAATAACAATTGGAACAATGATAGGGGTTCAAACAACAACAATTGGCGTTCCAACCAACAACAAAACTCCGGTAATTCTTATCCCAATTCAGGAAATTCACTAACTCCACCATCTTCTTCTTCTTCCATTCCTTTGAAAAGCCAGGGGCAAACATCTAATAGTGGAAACACTTCGGGCAAAGAGAAGCCCGATCCCATGTTGGAAACGATCTTCGGAAAGCTTCAAGGATTGGAGAGTCACATTACTAAGGTTGATAAAGCCCAAAAGGTTTTAGAAAACCAAATGTTCAACAATGCTGAGGAAGTTCCTAGAAATCAAGGAAAACTTCCAGGAAAGACGGAGGATAACCCAAAAGGAAGGGTGATGGCTATCACAACTAGGAGTGGAGCAACAACCACCGACCCGCAACCTAAGTTTGTGGAAGTTCCCGTCGAAAAGGAGAAGGAAGACATCTACATTCCTCCTCCAGCTTACAAACCTCCCCTACCGTTCCCGCAATCTAGAGCAAGAGCGCGTCTAGACAAGCAATTCGGTAAGTTCATTGAACTCATGAGCAAACTACATATTAATATACCTTTCATTGATGCAATTGTAGGTATGCCAGCATATGGAAAGTTCTTAAAGGAGATCCTCTCTAACAAGAGGAAACTAGAAGACTTTCGAGAAGTCAAGATGAGTTCAGATTCGTCGGATCTCATCAAGACGATGAAGGAGAAGATGCCCCGAAAGCTGAAGGATCTCGGGTCATTTTGCATTCCAATAGGAGTGGGAGATATCACATATGATGGATTATGTGATTTAGGAGCAAGCGTTAGCATCATTCCGCTTGCCTCATGCAGGAAGATCGGTTTAGGTGAACCCAAACTGGTGAAGATGACGTTATATATGGCGGATCGATCCATAACTCGTCCCGTCGGTATCGTTGAAGACGTCCCGGTCAAGCTTGGTAAGTTCTATGTTCCAATAGATTTTATTGTGCTTGACATTCCTACAGATAGTCCGGTCCCGATCATACTCGGAAGACCGTTTCTTGCAACATCCGGTTGTATGGTTGATTGCAAGAATGCTAGACTCGCCTTCAACATAGGAGAGGAAAAGGTAGAGTTCGTTCTTTCCACTTTGATGAAAGAACCATCTCTTGAAGAGGACATATTTAACATCCATGACGAAGAGCTATCTAGAGAGGAAGTAAGCTCGGTTCTCTTCAAAGATCCCTTGCAAAAGGTGATCACTATGAGCATTATGGATATAGGAGAAGAAGAGGAATGCAATGAGGAAATTGAGGCTTTACAGGAGCAAAAGGAAGTTCATGAAGAAGAGTTTGAAAAACTCTACGATGGGTCAGAAAACGTGAGCAATCACGGTCAGTCGTGCTATTCCACGGCCGTGGTTTCCACCAACATGACCGTAATTAGCTATTCAGAGGACTCCAGTAAGTTACACGGCCAAAACCACGGCCGTGGAACAAACAGATGTGCCGTAATTGACTTCCACGCCCTAAACACGGCCGTGGAGGAAACAGAGGTGCCGTAATTTTTGGGAAATCTGAGGACAATCACGTTCTTTCTACCACTTCTCTTAATTCTTCTCCAACAACTTCTATACCCTTAGAAACTTCTAAGGAAGCATTGGACACTTCTCAAGAGCCATTAGAGACTCCAATAGTGGTGGAATTGAAGCCACTTCTCGCACATCTAAGGTACGCATTTCTAGGATCTAATTCTACCTTTCCGGTAATTGTTAGTTCCGATCAAAGTGAAGATGAACATAGTAAGCTTATGGTTGTTCTAAAGAAACATAGGAAAGCCTTAGGTTACACTATAGAGGATCTATTAGGAATCAAACCTTCACTATGCATGCATAAGATCCTAATGGAAGAAGATTTTAGAACTTCGCGACAACCTCAAAGGCGGTTAAATCCGACCATGAAGGAGGTTGTCAAGAAGGAAATTCTTAAACTACTTGATGCAGGTATCATCTACCCTATCTCCGATAGCAAGTGGGTGAGTCCCGTACAGGTTGTTCCAAAGAAGATAGGAATGACGGTCATCACCAACAAGAACAATGAGCTCATTCCTACACGAACCGTGACGGGATGAAGGATGTGCATAGATTACCGCAAGATAAACAACGCAACAAGGAAGGATCACTTCCCATTACCATTCATCGATCAAATGCTTGAGAGGTTAGCACAACACTCACATTTCTGTTATCTTGACGGTTATAGTGGTTTCTTTCAGATCCCGATACATCCGGACGATCAAGAGAAGACCACATTCACGTGCCCGTGGGGTACGTTTGCCTATAGGAGAATGCCGTTCGGGCTTTGCAACGCCCCATCCACCTTTCAAAGGTGCATGATGGCTATCTTCTTGGAGTATATAGAGGAGATCATGGAGGTTTTCATGGATGACTTTTCTGTTTATGGTTCCTCTTTTGATAATTGTCTTTATAACCTTTCTCTTGTGCTACAAAGGTGTGAAGACACTAACCTAGTTCTTAATTGGGAGAAGTGTCAATTTATGGTGAAGAAGGCATTGTATTAGGACACTTGATCTCTAGTAGAGGGACTGAAGTAGATAGGCCTAAGATAGAGACTATAGAAAAGCTCCCTCCTCCATCTTCGGTGAAGGGGATAAGAAGCTTTCTAGGACATGCTGGATTTTATAGACGTTTTATAAAGGATTTCTCTAAAATATCAAAACCGCTCACTAATCTATTGATGAAGGATGCAGTTTTTTATTTCTCGCAAGAGTGCTTAGATGCGTTTCATAAGATTCGGGAAGCTCTAATCTCAGCCCCGATCATTCAACCTCCGGATTGGAATCTTCCATTCGAGGTCATGTGTGATGCAAGTGACGTAGCTATAGGAGTTGTGCTTGGGCAAAAGAAGGAAGGACGAACACATGCTATGTACTATGCTAGCAAGACGTTAGATGAAGCGTAGCTTAACTACGCCACTACCGAAAAAGAATTTCTAGCTATTGTATATGCATTTGAAAAGTTTCGTTCTTATCTTGTAGGTGCAAAGGTGATTGTATACACGGATCATGTTGCGATCTGGTATCTACTTGCAAAGAAGGATGCGAAACCAAGGCTGATTAGATGGATTCTTCTCCTACAAGAATTCGATCTAGAGATCCGTGACAAGAAGGGTTCGGAAAATTCTGTTGCGGATCATTTGAGTCGTCTACCACATCTAGAGGACAACAATCTACCTATAGATGACTCCTTTCCGGACGAGCATTTATACATCATAGAGGAGTGCATCGACAAGATTACTGAAGGTAATGAACCATGGTTTGCTGATTTTGTTAACTATTTGGTTTGTAAGGAATTACCACCCGGACTATCCTATGTACAAAGGAAGAAGTTCTTTAAGGATGTCCGGGAATACTTTTGGAACGAACCTCTCCTCTTTAAGAGAGGTCCTGACGGCATCATTCGACGATGTGTGCCGGAAGACGAGATGCAAAGTGTCATCCGTCATTGTCATTCACTACCTTGTGGAGGACACGCTAGCTCGAACAAGACTAGTGCTAAGGTATTGCAATCTGGATTCTTTTGGCCTACTTTACTTAAAGATGTGCAAACCTTTGTTTTCTGCAGCGATGCTTGTCAAAGAACAGGGAATATATATCCAGGAGGAATGAAATGCCTCTTAACAACATTCAAGAGGTAGAGATCTTTGACGTTTGGGGAGTAGACTTCATGGGACCTTTCCCATCCTCTTGTGGAAACCAATACATACTTCTAGTTTTAGATTATGTTTCGAGATGGGTTGAAGCAATTGCCTCTCCCACTAATGATGCCATGGTTGTGGTTAAGTTCTTTAACAAGACTATTTTCCCACGATTTGGGACACCACGGACTATCATTAGTGATGGAGGCTTTCACTTCATTGCCCGACGATTCGAAGCTCTACTAGCTAAGTATGGGGTGACTCATAAGATCGCTACCCCTTACCATCCACAAACGAGTGGACAAGTGGAGATTTCAAACCGAGAGATCAAAGGAATCCTAGAGAAAACAGTTTCGAAGACAAGGATGGATTGGTCTTTGAAGCTAGATGACGCATTGTGGGCATACCGGACTGCATATAAGACTCCCATAGGAACGACACCATACAACCTTGTGTATGGAAAGTCTTGTCACTTACCGGTAGAACTAGAACATAAGGCGTATTGGGCGGTAAAGTGGTTGAACTTCAGCATAAAGGAAGTGGGTGAGAAGTGCCTCTTGGACCTTAACGAGCTTGAAGAACTTCACTTAAACGCCTACGAGAACGCCAAGATCTACAAAGAGAGAGCGAACCGTTGGCATGATAAGCATATCATTCCAAAGGACCTCAAAGAAGGAGATCAAGTTCTCCTCTTCAATTCGAGACTTCGGCTCTTTTCACGTAAGCTTAAATCTCGTTGGACCGGACCTTATCTAATCAAACGTGTTTTTCCCCATGGTGCAGTTGAAGTATGGGGTGAAAAGGGCGGAAGCTTCAAGGTGAACGGTCAACGACTTAAGAAATACTCACCGGAACTTCAAGCTGAGGAATTCGCACCTACCGCACTCGAATAAGTGCAAGTACGGTCTAGCTACGGACCTTAAACAAGCGCTTCTTGGGAGGAAACCCAAGGTATTGCACTTATGCTTTTGTTTGTTATTCTTAGATTAGATTAGTTTAGACGTTTTTGTTTTGTTTTGCCTTCGATACCTTCTGGTATGTTGTGTTTTTGGATGTAGGAGCAATGAATAGGCAATGGAAAGAAAAAAAAAAGTTGGAGGAAATTGACGAAACTCGGATTTTGGCACATTACAGAGAGTTCCATGCCCTAAACCACGGTCGTGGATGCTATAGTGACCGTAATTCTTCAAAATCTGAGAAAAATCACCAAAAACCACGGTTCCGTACAAAACCACGGCCGTGGAAACCCCCTGAGTGACTGTGATTTTCGAAAAATTTTACGGCCACTATATAAACCACATTCCTTCACAAAACCACCACAAAACCCCTCTTTCCACGCCCAAAACTCCGAAAACCTTCCCCCTCTCGCAAATTTTTGTTCGGTAATCGTTTCGAACGATTTTTGGTGCAAAAGTGGAGAAAATTCATTCCTCTACAAGATCCAATCAACAAAACAAGTGAACAATCCATCAAGAAAGCAGAGTTTGGATTCAAAGATCCAAAAACCTAGGTTTTTACTATTCTTCTCTCCTTTGTCAATTTGGGTTAAATTTCCGCAAGAACTTAGAACATTTACATAGGATTGAGATTGGAATTAGCCTAGGACAGGTTCTGCTGAGTTTGCTGTTGATTTGATTGAGATTTGGGCATTTCTAAGACGAATCACGGTCTTTGGAACTTCCACGGCCGTGGAAATATAAGAACAGACCGTGGTTTTTTCTGGAATTAGGAAAAATGTTTACACGAAGTGCAGGAAAGAAAAAGTTGAGAAAGGGTGATAGTTCCTCCTCTTCCCATAACCCTCCTAGTGAACCATCACCTCCATGCCCTAGAATCCCCACCATTCCCCCTAACTACCTCGGTGCTTTAGAAAAGATCGAGGAGAGACCGGTCATTGGACCTCGATACCTCTTGCTTGAGGAATTAGAGCCACTTAATGTGGTTAATGATTTGGCATGGCTCTTGGATAGAGCCGGATTGATTATTTTCTCCGCTATTAAAGCGAATGCTTATGAGGAGATTATGAGGGAGTTTGTTATATCCTTCGAGCATAGCCATGTTGATAGGACGGTGTCCTTTAGATTGATGGAGACGGACTATGAGTTCTCCATCCAGCAGTTCGGAGCCTTCTTTGGGTTCCATGAGACCTTCAATGGTCGCTTCCCTAGCGGTGTATACGCTAAGGATTTTTGGGAGGAGATAACTATGATTTACGCTAGCGAGCACCGCTGACAGCCGGCTGACACCAAGGCTAAGCTCATCTACCACTTAGCCTTGAAGATAGCTCATAGGGTTCTTTCTAAATGTCTATTCCCTAGGACCGAGACCCCGCAAAAGATTAAGACCGATGAGTTGTTTCTCCTCTATGTTATGTTATACGGTAGACCCGCCGACTGTGCCACCCTCTTAGCCTCCACCATTTGTAAGCTTAAGAACAAAAGGGCCGGAAAAATTGGATATGGTGGGATAATGACCCACATAGCTACACAGCTCGGGGTCGATTGCTCCGCTTATACTAGGATAGCGGCGAGACCTCTGGGTCTCAAGAGCCTCATGACTAGAGGTTTGATCTTTCCTAGGCACCGAGGTCCACCTACCGCTGCTATACCATGGGAGGATAGAGGAGGTAGAGGCATTCCATGGCTGCCCGAGTATTCCATTATGGTTGGACGCCATAATTGGAAGGAGACATTCGCTGCTATGCATGCGAATAGGCTAGCAGCACCTCCTTATATTCCCGATGAGATTCCAACTGCTGATGATGATGAGGATGTAGGAGGGGGTGATGAACAGGATTTTGGTACCTTTCCGGATCAGCCGGACGCCTTCCCGGACCTACCTAGGCAGTCTCCCTGCCCCTCTAGACTTTCGGGTGCTTCTTCCTCTCGCCGCGCTAGTGTGAGCGAGAGACCTACATGGATGAATACTCCTCCTACTTGGTATGGAGCACAACCGGAGTGGATGGGAGCTCCGCCACCATGGTATGCATAGCTGCCATCAGCGCCGGCCCCCACAGGATGCACCAGCTTGGTACGGCCAGGCACCGGAGTGGTATGAGCAGCTGCCGGATTGGGTTACCGACCTCTCCAAGAGAGTCGGCGATTTGGAGATCCACTAGGATGCTAGGGATGTACGAGCCGACGAGCACGATAGGATGATGAGGGACATCTACCGCCAACAGTTTGGGCGGAACTTCGACTCTAGTTTCTTCCCGTTTCCACCACCGCCTCCACCGCAGTGACGAGGTTTTATGATTGACAGTTTCAACCGCTCTACCGCCGTCTTGTGAGTTCATTTTTCTTTTCTTTCTTTTCTTTATTTCTTTTTGAACATTAGGGACAATGTTTGTCTCAAGTATGGGGTGGGGTGTGACTATCGTTTGTAATAACTCTACTCACTTTGCTTGCCTTGATTCGAGAACTCTTTGCATGTTTCATTTCATTGTCACAAGTTTCATTATTGCATTGCATGAAAAAAAGCTTTTCAAAAACCCACAAAAATGTGAAAAATTTTGAAAAATTTTATAAAGGTTTTGTGCTTCTAAGAGTTGAGATGATTTTTATGATAATCACTACTTGCGGATTGAGCTTTTGATGACAATTGTATGCCTAAACGAATAATAAATTGAAAAGGAATTGAATGTGTTGATTATCCTTTCTTGCAAGTTTCATAATGTGAAGAGTTTTATCTAAATCATATTGAGAAATCGAGGTTGAAATCACATGATGATTCTTTTACTTCTTTATGAAATGATTAAGGCAATTCGATCTTTCTTTCTCCTTTCTTTGCTCATTTAGCCCCTCAATGAAATAATTGTCTCCCTTACCTATCCGGAAATTTGGAGGAGTTGTGTTTTGGCATGTTTGATGTGGGAGGGCCATGAAAGCAATTGTTTGCATTCAAAGAATAGAATTAATAGGTTTGGGGAAGTCAATCATGACGATGAGTAACTCGGCACCATTCACATAGCCGGGTGTTTGTGTCTTGCCAAAGTCGGATTGAGCGATATTCGTAGCGGATTATGGTATGTGCATCAAGGGTTTGAGGCATCTCGAAATTGAGAAACGTCAATCTCCTAGGCTTCGGTTTTTGTGCACCACTGTTCATAACTCCAAAAGTAAAGTCGAAAAAGTAATATGAAAAAGAAGAGAGCAAAGCTCAAAGTTGATGGTATGCAATTCGAAATAAAAAGAAAAGAGGTAGTTGTCCACTTTCCCGGATTCATGCACTGCTTCCTTTATAAGTTTCTCTCCCTTCCGCATTCTAGACCTTACTTGGAAGTCCTTAAGATCAAAAGAATATTATTTGACTTGGTGATCTAAATTGAAGTTTCTTGTACTTGATTTTGATAATGCTTGAAAGTTATGATGTTTACGTTGAAGTTTAACCAATTCATGATGTTTCTTTCCCTTACATTCTTTGGTTATGTATATAAGTGTTTCAAGAGCGAATGAAACAAGGTTTGAGAATGATCTATTGACTAGAAGTACACTTACCTAAAAGATGTTTTGTTTTTAAGTTTGCATGCATATTTCATCCTAACTTATGTTCTAAGCTTTTAAAAGACCTTGCTTGGGGACAAGCAAGTGGCAAGTATGGGGTATTTTGTTAGCATGAAATATTGCGATATTCTAGGCACCTTTTCTAGTTGTTTTTCATTCATTATAGTGTTCATGGATAAGGTATTGAAGTATTTGTTAGCTTGTTTATCTATATTCTCGATATGGAGGTATACATTAGCTTTGTGTTGATTATAGGTGAATAAGAGCTGAAATCGGACCATTTGAGAGAGATAAGAGAAGATTTGAGTATTCCCATGGATTAGGAATACACCAAGGAAGCCAAAGAAGTTGCTAAGTTGGAGAATGGCACGACACAAAGGAAACCATAAGCAATCTACACTTCCACGCTCTAAAATACGGCCGTAGAAGTGTCCACGCCCTAAACCACGGCCGTGGATCTTGGCATTGTAATATCCGGAATTTTATTTTTCCGTTTATTACCGAGTCAACCCGGATTTCGACTCGTTGACCGTCTACATGATACCTAAGTTTTTACCTACACAATTATATATTATTTTATGTAGGCTTAACTCACATAAAATGAGGAATATGTGTCAAACCCTAGTTCTTATTTTAACTAGTGCATGTCATTGGACAAGTTTGGGACAAATTTTGACAAGTTATGGCAAGGACATGCAAATTCAGCCATAAGTGTTCCACCTTGTTTTAGCCCATCATTTTTATGCTTGTGTTGGCCCAACTACATGAAGAGGCCCAGGAAGACCATAACCAAGGTGGGCTGCCTCCACGTTCTTTTTTTTTTCGTCTCTTGTGGCATCCGAGTGCAACTGTACGTGAAGATTTTAACCCTTCCCATTAATCACGTTTAATCCTAACCTTACTTTTTTTCCCTAACCTAATTGCCGCTGTTCTACTTCTCCCTCCCAACTGCAACCACATCACGCCTCCAGACAGACCCGATAACCATCGCCTCTACGTTTCTACACCATAGTCACCACCATTGGATCGGGCTCGTCTTCGTCGGAGACCACAAGAGGTACGTAGCCCCGTCTGGCGTTGCTACATACACCGATGCTGCACCCCGGTCGTCTTCAACCAGCGATCAAACTGAACCAGTAGCCAACCTTCGATATTGTCGCAGCCTCGATCTTCTCCTCATGACAGTAGCGCCGCTACGCCGGCGACTGTGAAGATCGAGCATTCCATCCGGAACCGCAGATGTACAACCCATACGGTCCTTGGCCAACCGCACACCCTTACGGGAAGGAAGGATCCCGCTATCGTCGGCTATACCCGTACCTCTGACTGCTCCGCCGATACCGATCATCGCAGGAATCCTCAGTAGCATCCGCCCTCCTTCCTCGCTGCAAGCAGGTAACCCAAGCCACCTTCTGTGTTCGTTATAGTTGTGAGAAGAATCGGACTTTTCTGATACTTGTTAAGAAGAAGGGGCATGCGAGTAAAGAGTGGTTGTATGCGTGGTTATACTGAGTTTCAAATTAGTGAGAATAAGTTAGTTTTGGTTTACTCTTTGTAGCCAGTAAGAGTCGAAATAGGGATCATCCAATAGTTGTCTTTTTTTCGAGTCAATTTGTGTAAGTTGCTGACTTTGAGGATTAGTTTTAATGCTTTAGGTTAAACATCAGCTGTTGAAATTCTGATACGTGATAGACAGATATATGTAGTGTACTCGGTTAACTTTTGAGAACAAAATAACGGTCGGATTAGAAACTATAAGATCCCAAAGTAGGGTAGTTGGACTGTTTTTACAGCAAAGGATATTGACTAAGTATGAGAATTTCAGCTTTTATTCCAACTTTTGAAATTTATGGGATAATATGATTAAGTATTTTTGAGAGAATCTTTACCCCTATGTTTAGCATGTATATCAAAGAGGATCTAGGATTTTATCTCGGAATTTTTATAGCCTTATCCAAGCCGTGCATATGAACCCAAACTCGAACCTTAACGACTTTCGTGTAAACTAATAGGCTTTGGGTAACTCTTATAAATCCTTACCAAATTTTTCAATGAGGGATAGATTTGGGACATAGGTCCTAGAAGAGAATTTAGAACTAAATGATAGACTTTTTCGGAGTTTCCGGGATCAAGGGTAAAATAGTCATTTTACTTTAAGGGGACCTTTTTCGTAATTTCTCTTCATGAGATTGTACATTTTACAAGTTTATAACTTCTTAGAGTATGGGATGTGATTTTGATCCACATGCCTTGTTTGACAAGCGATTGAGTTACCACGGTTGCAGACCGAGTTGAGACTTTTGAGAGTTGTGAATTGATTCAGGTAAGTCCTTGCGACTTACTTAGCTGGTTTCTAGATATTAGTTGGGTGATAATGGTTGTGTGTGTGCAATGTGTGTTATTATAAAAATAACAACTTGTTAGGACGACCGTGGTTATTATGTGTTAAGGCCCAAGTGTATGTATAACGGGCCGTGACATCACTGCCCAGCTCTGCCAGGAGACTGGGAGGTTCTCTATACCCAGACCATACAGGTACACGGTGAGATGCATCGGATCCACTCCTGATGGGTACACGGGGGCGGAGGCGAGGTTTGGGAATCCCTCGTGTCACAAAATAAGTATTATTAGAGTGAATGACTTAAATGAAGATAATAAATGGATTGTTTGAAACATGATGAGTGTTTATTATTTTATGTGTGTGTGTGCTATTATTATTCTCCTAATGTTTAGATAACTAGCTAATGGTTGTTTTGTTGTATTTTTAGATTTACCGCAGGTTAGAACAGCAGCTGAGTGATCCGGAAGTAGTGGTCAGCCGGGTCTCCGTACTCTTTAGAGTGGGGTTGGGTGTTTACCTTGTGGTTTCTTTCTTCTTGTTAAAGACAGTTAGTCTTTTTGCGGTTAAGTGCTTTAGGCTGTTAGACGTTGTTGCATTCATCTCTTATAAATACTATTTCATAAATTTTCGGTTTTTCTTATTTGTGTCTCGTTGCAAGATTCTAGTAATATTGTTGTCAAACTAAGGTCGGGACCCATTGTGAGGTCCTAACCAGTAACGCTCCGAGTTCTGAGAATTCGGGGTGTTACAACATGGTATCAGAGCTCTAGGTTGGCAACAATGACACTTGAAATCTTCGGAAAGACCGAATAAGTACTTAAGCAGAACCCGAAAAGGGATCTGAGTTTTAAAATGGACTTTTGGTTTTCAAAATGCATGCATAGTCTGGTTGGGGATAG
>BSUD01000001.1:147471325-147527802 GCA_033239045.1 Fagopyrum esculentum
AAAAAAAAAAAAAAAAAAAAGAGGATCTCTAATAACTTCTCCTTCACGAAGGGATTTAAGTTAATAACACTAACGGGTCATAACAGAAAACCGCAAGTGGACAATAACTCGGGTAAATCATGGAGAAATGCCCACAAGTTATCGTCGAAGAATTTATAAGTCCGTTGACGGAAGACGAAGATACAACTAGACTCGTAAGAGTATAGTACTCTTATAGGAGTGTAATTTGTAGAAGGAGCTAAAGGAGTATAAATGGAAGAGATATATTTTCACCTTGTATATCAAATCCCAAAAGAGATAAAAGAAAAGTAACTCTCCGATCTTATAGAAGGTCAACTACAGACTAATTGGTAACAATAGAGAATTTACACGTACTAGCTAACTAGCAATGGTTGGTTGACAGATAAAAAGAATAACCACAAGGTTATAAAGGAATTTTACCGACATCTGGTGAAATTCTTCCAAAGATCAACGACGACAATGGTGAAGTTAAATCAATACAAGTACCAGTAGCCTTGATGGTAACATGGAATGAGTCCACTATGATAACTCTAGTTAAGAAATTTAAGAACAAATCTTGACGGTCGGTAATGGCCATTGATGGTAGTTATGGTGAAAAGGGAATTGTTGGGAGTAGTTACTTACTATTGACTAAGAAAGATACATATCAAAGTTAGTATAAAGGGATCCCTATAAGAAGAATTAGAAGAGTAAGAAGAGACAGATGATTGTGAACATGTTCTATGTCTTAACATTTCACACAAGTAGGATTGATGGTGCTCCTCCGAGAAAATGTGGGGGTCAAACTATCTAGATTGACATGAGGAAACCCTTGTGATTAAAGAAGTGACATAGAATAATTGGAATTACAGAAGAGGCACAAACATAGAGAGTATGATTTAAGCCTTGGTGAAATGTGTGGTCGATTTGTGAGGTGATTACAGATGGAATCTACATGCTGGCTAGAACAGACATATGAAGGAGTAAAGTTGAATGACTAAAGGCCGTATATGGATCCGGTATTACCCAATAAGATGATTACCGAAAAGTGTTTATATAAAAGCTTAATGAGAATTGGAGGTACTTCAATGAAAATTCAGGCTGGACCGATGACATAAGAGTTGATGAAAGTAATAAGACCAACCAACGTGGTCTGTAAAGCGTGTACGAGAAAACTCAAAGGGATTTAACTATCTTACGGGGTGTAAAGATTTAAAGAAGGTAAAGCGACATGAGTATAAGGAAGACATAATAAATGCGATGCGAAAAATTTGATTGGTGGGAAAATCATATGCACCTAATGTGTTGTATACAAATGGTACCAGTAGATGTTGAATAAAAATCATACTAACGGACTAATGACACTATGATGGATTTAGTGTAAACCAAGCGTATAACTTGACCAGTAAGAAGGAAAGTCAAGTACCAAAATGCGGGTCTTGCTAAATTGGAATAAAATGTTAAGATGAGGATGCCTTTGTAGAATCTATGCAAGAGTACAACTTAATTGAAATTCTAACATGAAATGGGCAGTAATGATCAACTGAAATTTGAGACCGATTCAGGGGAGAAAATTTTTATAAGACGAGCCACCTAGTAGAAGAGTTCACAAGACAAGCTTGAAAGACATAAAGAGATAAAATGTCGACCAGGATATGAGGGTCTAAGGTGCATGGAAGGGATGCCTACAATGGAGTGTAGAAGCAAAATGTAGACTTTACAAGTGTGGAGAGGTTTTAACCTCCTCAAAGATATAGGAATTTGGAAGAAATCGCAATGCCGGTATGAAAGAGTCGAAGTCCTGTAGCGGAAACAACGGAGTTTCATGAAGTCAAAATTTCCGGTGACACTAGCGAAGGAATGTATATATGAGAACGGCCTTGGTGGACTCGAAAGTCCAAGGTAACCCCAATTGTCATGGGACCTAAGTCATCAACACCGACGGTCCATGCAAGGGGAACTGTAAGGGGATGATAACTAAAGTCATCAGAACTACAAAAAACACTTACCAGCTATCGTTGAAGACTTGGAATGACTATTTATGTCAAGATGAATGACCCAGTTGGGCTCGAGAAGTAGAGTTAGCCTAAGGAAATATAAGCGTGGATGATAAAACGAATTAGCGAAGTACGAAAGAATTAATCAAGCAAATGATGCTCACCAAGAATTTAACGCTAGTATAGGTATGAGAAGAGTAAGTCTGGGATATTGAGATAAGTCAATTATAGACTGACCGACGTCAAATGAGGACGTGTAAGTGCTGGTTGGTATTGACAAGTGGGTACCGTTAAGAAAAGACATTAGTGACTGCGGATTTAAGAGGTAACTTTACCGATGCCTGGGAGGATTCCCCAAGTAGGCAACGACAACCTTTTGGAATGATCTAAGGATATGGAGAGAATCGGATTAGAGGTTTCTTACTGGTTGGTTAAGAATAGACTACGGATGAGTAAGAGAGTAAGGGTTTGTTTGAAGAGGATCTTGCTAGTATTAGAAGAAAAGTATAGGCGGGAGTGGAGTAAATCATGTTGACCTTCAGAAAGACACCACCGTGAGTAATGGGTGTTACAACAGAAGCGTGGTAGGCCCATAACCCACAGATGAAGAAAATCAATGTTAGGTGAACTATGATTTCCTGTTAAGGAATTATAAATCTATATGAAAAGGCCCACTTGGGTGTGTGATTTGTTTTAAGTTATATAAATTTGAAAGCTTGACAAGAAGTAGGTGAAAACCCATTAATTAATGAACGATCCGATGAGGTCACATTGAGAAAACCGGGGCAAGCGGTTTGCATTACAAAGAGCATTAGGCACTTAGTAAAGTGCCGACAGAAGTTAAGATCATTATTTCAGAATCGATAGTCGGGAACTTTCGAAAGGAAAAAGCAAGTGGGCCCAGTGGAAGAAATTTGGTAGAGTCATCAAAGGAGTTGGAAGTAAGTTTAGAAAACCAAACCATTGAGAGGGTAACTACTGAATCCGAGACACGTCATCAGCTATGAAAATCAGAAAATTTAGCCGGTTCATGCTTTGGTAGAGTTCCAGTGGTTTAGACGAAGAGTTGATGAGGCCACTTGGGAGACAGAGGAGAGTATTAGACGTAATTATTCCGAGTTTTATGCGGGGTTAGCTGTTACTTCTGGACCGACGAGTTAGTACTCGGTTGTTGTGTTGTTGGACTTTTCATGTTCTTACCTTGGAGTGAGTGATTATGTTTTATGTGGTGTGTGTCCGAGTATAATGATTGAGTAGTTGCATGGTAGAAAACGGGAATTTTTATGAAACTAAGATTTACAAAGGAAGTCGAATGATTAGTTACATTATTCTAAGTTTCGGGACGAAACTTATTTTAAGGGGGTACTGATGTAATATCCGGAATTTTATTTTTCCGTTTATTACCGAGTCAACCCGGATTTCGACTCGTTGACCGTCTACATGATACCTAAGTTTTTACCTACACAATTATATATTATTTTATGTAGGCTTAACTCACATAAAATGAGGAATATGTGTCAAACCCTAGTTCTTATTTTAACTAGTGCATGTCATTGGACAAGTTTGGGACAAATTTTGACAAGTTATGGCAAGGACATGCAAATTCAGCCATAAGTGTTCCACCTTGTTTTAGCCCATCATTTTTATGCTTGTGTTGGCCCAACTACATGAAGAGGCCCAGGAAGACCATAACCAAGGTGGGCTGCCTCCACGTTCTTTTTTTTTCGTCTCTTGTGGCATCCGAGTGCAACTGTACGTGAAGATTTTAACCCTTCCCATTAATCACGTTTAATCCTAACCTTACTTTTTTTCCCTAACCTAATTGCCGCTGTTCTACTTCTCCCTCCCAACTGCAACCACATCACGCCTCCAGACAGACCCGATAACCATCGCCTCTACGTTTCTACACCATAGTCACCACCATTGGATCGGGCTCGTCTTCGTCGGAGACCACAAGAGGTACGTAGCCCCGTCTGGCGTTGCTACATACACAGATGCTGCACCCCGGTCGTCTTCAACCAGCGATCAAACTGAACCAGTAGCCAACCTTCGATATTGTCGCAGCCTCGATCTTCTCCTCATGACAGTAGCGCCGCTACGCCGGCGACTGTGAAGATCGAGCATTCCATCCGGAACCGCAGATGTACAACCCATACGGTCCTTGGCCAACCGCACACCCTTACGAGAAGGAAGGATCCCGCTACCGTCGGCTATACCCGTACCTTTGACTGCTCCGCCGATACCGATCATCGCAGGAATCCTCAGTAGCATCCGCCCTCCTTCCTCGCTGCAAGCAGGTAACCCAAGCCACCTTCTGTGTTCGTTATAGTTGTGAGAAGAATCGGACTTTTCTGATACTTGTTAAGAAGCAGGGGCATGCGAGTAAAGAGTGGTTGTATGCGTGGTTATACTGAGTTTCAAATTAGTGAGAATAAGTTAGTTTTGGTTTACTCTTTGTAGCCAGTAAGAGTCGAAATAGGGATCATCCAATAGTTGTCTTTTTTTCGAGTCAATTTGTGTAAGTTGCTGACTTTGAGGATTAGTTTTAATGCTTTAGGTTAAACATCAGCCGTTGAAATTCTGATACGTGATAGACAGATATATGTAGTGTACTCGGTTAACTTTTGAGAACAAAATAACGGTCGGATTAGAAACTATAAGATCCCAAAGTAGGGTAGTTGGACTGTTTTTACAGCAAAGGAAATTGACTAAGTATGAGAATTTCAGCTTTTATTCCAACTTTTGAAATTTATGGGATAATATGATTAAGTATTTTTGAGAGAATCTTTACCCCTATGTTTAGCATGTATATCAAAGAGGATCTAGGATTTTATCTCGGAATTTTTATAGCCTTATCCAAGCCGTGCATATGAACCCAAACTCGAACCTTAACGACTTTCGTGTAAACTAATAGGCTTTGGGTAACTCTTATAAATCCTTACCAAATTTTTCAATGAGGGATAGATTTGGGACATAGGTCCTAGAAGAGAATTTAGAACTAAATGATAGACTTTTTCGGAGTTTCCGGGATCAAGGGTAAAATAGTCATTTTACCTTAAGGGGACCTTTTTCGTAATTTCTCTTCATGAGATTGTACATTTTACAAGTTTATAACTTCTTAGAGTATGGGATGTGATTTTGATCCACATGCCTTGTTTGACAGGCGATTGAGTTACCACGGTTGCAGACCGAGATGAGACTTTTGAGAGTTGTGAATTGATTCAGGTAAGTCCTTGCGACTTACTTAGCTGGTTTCTAGATATTAGTTGGGTGATAATGGTTGTGTGTGTGCAATGTGTGTTATTATAAAAATAACAACTTGTTAGGACGACCGTGGTTATTATGTGTTAAGGCCCAAGTGTATGTATAACGGGCCGTGACATCACTGCCCAGCTCTGCCAGGAGACTGGGAGGTTCTCTATACCCAGACCATACAGGTACACGGTGAGATGCATCGGATCCACTCCTGATGGGTACACGGGGGCGGAGGCGAGGTTTGGGAATCCCTCGTGTCACAAAATAAGTATTATTAGAGTGAATGACTTAAATGAAGATAATAAATGGATTGTTTGAAAGCATGATGAGTGTTTATTATTTTATGTGTGTGTGTGCTATTATTATTCTCCTAATGTTTAGATAACTAGCTAATGGTTGTTTTGTTGTATTTTTAGATTTACCGCAGGTTAGAACAGCAGCTGAGTGATCCGGAAGTAGTGGTCAGCCGGGTCTCCGTACTCTTTAGAGTGGGGTTGGGTGTTTACCTTGTGGTTTCTTTCTTCTTGTTAAAGACAGTTAGTCTTTTTGCGGTTAAGTGCTTTAGGCTGTTAGACGTTGTTGCATTCATCTCTTATAAATACTATTTCATAAATTTTCGGTTTTTCTTATTTGTGTCTCGTTGCAAGATTTTAGTAATATTGTTGTCAAACTAAGGTCGGGACCCATTGTGAGGTCCTAACCAGTAACGCTCCGAGTTTTGAGAATTCGGGGTGTTACAGGCATCATGAGTGTGGAGCATTCCAGAGAGTTACACGGCCTAAAGTACGGTCGTGGAAGTCATATGAGACCGTAACCCAATTCCACGCCCTAAACCACGGTCGTGGAATCCCTTGAGACCGTGATTTAGGCGATCTTTTGACGAACCAATTATTGCCACATCATTTACGCAATGGGCCTGGACGGTTACTTTTATCCTTTCTTATAAAAAGGTTAGAGAAGAGAGTTTTGGACATCGACGCTTACGGCTTATTCCCGGGACATTAGGGTTGGATCTCACGGAGAAGTGACGGCTGCTTACCTTGCTTGGAATATCCTTGCCTAGAGCGGATTGAAGATCGTCGAAGGTTTTTACCTTTTTCTTAGGGTTAGTTATTGAAGACAGATTGACAACCTGTCCTTCATATTTACCCTAGATTATTGTGAGGTTTTGTGTTATATTTTGAATCCATTGAGTATTCCAATTTGTACTTTGGATTTGAGATTGACTTTGAGTTATATTTGAGTTTTCGAGGGTTTTCATCTTTCATTCTTCTTAAACTTGATTTTGATTTGATGACAATGGTTATTGGCTAAAACCCTTTAGCAATTCTAAGGTGAATGGTTGATAGTAGTGGCTTAGATGATGATAGATTGATCGTGAACAGATTGAACCCAGAGAGTTAGAGAGATCTCGTCGACGAACCAAGATCACGGTTTGTTCTTGAACTTCCATGGCCGTGGAACTCAAGAACTACCCGTGATTTACCCTAGTTTACGAACTTTGCTTTTACTTTGATCCAAGGTTAAAGATTAGCTTTAATCTAGTCTTGGTTTATCCTTTTCTAGGTAGTAGTGAGACTCATCACCCTCTACCTCGATTTCGAGAGTCACAACCTTAATCGTTTTAGTTAGTTTTGATCCTTGGGTTACAAGTTTGGGTATTTGAGATTAATTCTTATTCATAGATCCTTTCTATACTGAAGCCTCAATAACCTTTATAGAGAGTGTCTTTAAATAAGTCATATAAAGTTTTGGAACTTCATCGTACATTGCTTTACCTTAGCATACCTTTGCAACTCTTAACTATGTCCTTAGTTCTTTAGTATATCTTGAATCGATTGTCACAATTAGATACCTAGATCTTTAGGGTTGCTGTTTTCCCAATATTTGCAAAGCTTATTATATTTACTTGCTTGACGATTGCGAACTGAATTTGTTCCCCCCAAATCCCTGAGTTCGACACTCTGGAATTCTTGCTTTACTATGCCGATCCGTACACTACGGGTTCGCTTGCTTTGATTCTAGTTTTATAAATTTAAAGCTTATTTGCACGCACACTTAGTGCCGAACAGAAGACATGGTGAGTACTTGATCTTACCTATTATGATCACCCAATCAAGAGGACATTTGAGGCTATTAAGGAGATAATTTCCAAAAAACTACAAAGGTGAAAAGAACGAATGTTGGCTCAAGCGAGAAGAGAGGTTTTGCTTAAACCTATCATCTAGTGTATACCTACATATGTGATGAGTGTTTTTAGGTTACCTTCGAGTTTGATTGATGAGATATATTCGATGATCGCTAGGTTTTGGTGGGGTTTAGCAATGAAAGAAAGTGAATCCATTGGAAGATATGGGAAACCTTTTGTTTACCAAAAAGTATAGGGGGGTAGGATTTTGAGATTTTAAAATTTTTTATGACGCACTTTTGGAAAAACAAGGTAGGAAATTGCTTTTGAATAATAACACATTGGTCTATGAGACTTAAAAGGCGTGTTATTTTCGGGATTTCTCTTTCTTAGACTCCTCTTTGGGTGTTAATACGAGATTCTCTTGATTGGAATAACCTATAAGGCAAAGGCTATGCTTTTGGAAGGATTAGTTGAAGGCTTGGTTTTGGGGTTTCTATCAAAGTGTGGAGGAATCAATGGGTGGTCACGGACGTGGTAACAAGTTCCTTTGACGTTAGCTTGATCTTGAATGATTTGTTAGATTTGGAGACGGTATGTTGAAAAGGGATATGATGAGCCAACTTTTTGACGATGAGGAGGCAAAAATCATTCTAGATATGCCTAGAATAAGCTCAGTGCATGAGGATGTACGTATACGGTGGCCATATTCTGATGGGGTTGGCTTTGTGAAGTTTGTGTATTGGCTTAGACATTGTGACAACATATGTTTGTGGCAAGAACAACTCCAAGGGAGATGTTTGGAGCATCATGGGTTCATTTGGACGTTGAAGTTACATTCTAAGATGAAGGTGTTTGCTTGAAGGTATTGCACTGGAACCCTAGCGATGATAATTGCATTAATGCCGAAAAGGGTGGTTTATGATGTCACTTGCGAGCGGTGCTTTAAGTTCTTTGAACCGTTAACTCATGTTCTAAGTTCGTGCCATGCCAGAGTGCAAGTCTGATGAGAATATTGATGCACTTATGTATGTATATGACTTTATCCCATGCAGCTCACATGATCTAATTTTGGGTGTCAAGCACAAATTCGAAAGTAGGGTTATCATTGTTGTAATTTATTGATTGTGGATTTTTATTCATGTAGAAACAAAACATTGTTTGATGAAGAGTCTTCTCGCATCCCTCTCATACGGGATGGTTTTTTGAAAATGATTGATGATTATCATATCCGGCTACATTGTGGTAAGACAACTAACGATTCATGTCCTCTTCGTTAGCAACTGCCGCAGAGAGCAACAATTAAAGTTATTTCCGACGCTTCCTTCTTTGACGGAAATTGCATGGGGTTGGAGGTTATTTTAAGAGATGCCTTTGGTGAGGTTTCAATAATCGTTCTCAATGGATCGTTAGTAGGTGGCTAAGTTGGTGAGCCGAGGTTGTTGCTCTAAGAGTAGGGGTTTGTGAGGCGGCTAGAAGAGCATGTGCGAACATGGTACTCAAAACGGACTCTATGACGATTGCAACCTGGTTCATTCAAAAAAAATGTCCAAACATATCATACGGAGGGCAAGTTCTAGATGAAGTTAGAATACTTCGAAAAGGGTTTAGTTCTTTTTCTATTTCACCTGTTTCCAGAAATACAAATTATGTGGCAAATGCTCTTTTCGATATATGCTCGAGTGAATGGGAGGACTTCTTCGATGAGGCTCTCCTTCCTTGTGTAAACTCTTTGACGATTGTGGCTCGCATTTAATGATGATTTTTAAGAAGAAGAAGAAGAAGAAGAAGAAGATAGATTAGTTATTTATACATTCACACAAAGTTTGAATTTTCAACTATACATTCACCAAAAAACCGTTAAATTCCAATAGTCTTGAGGTAACTTAGATAATAAAACCCTTATAGGAAGATGAACTAGGACCCTATCCTGATCAATAATTAAAAAAATAATCTAATTGTATTAATGCTATTTTTAAGGATTTTATTTCTTAGAAAAATTGAAAGAGATAATTAGGTATTAACTAAGTTATCTCATAAAGAGGAAAAAAGAAAGATATGATCCTGAGAAGAAGGAAAAAATAAAAAATAAAAATTTAAGTAACTGAATTGGATAGCGAAGTTGGATAATTTAAATTGGGTAACTGGAATCGGTAAATATAATTGGGTAACTGGCAAAATCGGGTAATTGGAACTTAGTAAATAATTGGAATCGGGTAACTAATTGGGTAATTAAATTGTGTAACAGAAGTTAGGTAGTTAAAGTTGAGTAATTTGGGTAACTGAATTAGTAGTTGAAATCTATGTATCTATATATTTTACTTAAGCATACGACACAATGCTGACGTGGCGGCTTGACGTATTTTTCTCGAATTATATCGTTTACTAAATCACAAGTTAAACCAAAAAATTTTTTTACTAAAACAATATCTAAATTATAAATGTTTAATTTTCTTAGGATATGAAGATTGATTGTTAAACTTCTCATGTACGTTACATGTTAATTTATAAGGGAAACAATATCTTGATTTCAGATATACTTAACGTAAACTTTTCAAGTACACTTCTCACATTACTTCCACTATATATATATATGGAACGCACCTTCTCATAAGTCAATACACTTTTCTTATTTTTCATGTTGATTTACAAATTTCTACATCTTCCAATTCCAAATCTAATGATCATGTTTCGTCGTCTTTTTCAAGTTCCGACGATTTGAAGATATTTTCCTGGTTACAATTTTATTGCTTCGTCGTATTTTTTCCAGGTAAATCTTGCACCACCTAATAAACAAAGGTTCGTATATTGATTTGTTTTTTTTAAATATTCCATGTTTTGTCGTATTTTTCGTGTTCCATCTAATAAGCTTCGTCATATTTTCTATATTTCATCGTGTTTTTTTTTATAAAAAAAATGATCAAATTTCAATCAGCCTAAAAAATTTAAAGTTTTAGGCCGATCATATTTGATTTTTTTAAAATGCCAATTTTTTTTATAAAAAATTTGATCAGATTTCGATTGGATAAACACCATCTCTCATAAACAAAAGACTACTTTTCAAAAAATTGATCAGATTCATTTTTTAAAATATCTATATTTTGTTTATTCTTTTTTTACTAACATTTTTCACAGTGCCGAAATATCTAAAGGTAAGATTTTGTAAGCTAAAAATTATATTCTCTTTTTTTCTTTACGAAATTTGTTAGTGATAAATTAAAAGAAATACTTAATTTGATTATTTTTTTCATAAATATCATTAGCTCTCACATACACAAATATTCTATAAATATTTTATTCAAAAAATATCAAATACATAAATATGCCGCATAAGGTACGAGATATGAACTAGTTGGGTAAATAAAATTGGGTGATTGAATTTGGTTATACTAAATTGGGTACGTAAAATTCAAAATTAGTAATTAATGTTGTTGTTTTTTTTCCTTTTTTCTTCTATAATTATTAAAAAAATATCATTTAATTTAACTAATTATGTTTAATTAATTATTATTAAAAAATGTATTCTAGAGCATTAATATAGTAATTATACTATATTTGTTATTTTAAATTAAAAAAAAAAACTAATTGTACTTATACGAATTTGCTATCCGGACCATTAATTTACGTCAATTTGATCTAAACTAAATTGAAAAGAAAGATTTTTTTATATTAAGACTTTTAATTAAAATATAAACACATATATAGTAATCAACATAGCATGTCAAAGTAAATATTATTCGTAGATATTTTTTTGTATCAAAATCTTGAATATGGATAAAACAAATTTGTTTACCAACAATAGTTATCTTATCTGATGGAAAAATAAGATTTGTTGCGTGAGATACAGTTTCCTCCTTTTTTTTTTTTTTTTTGATGAAAAGGAGCCTTAACTCTCTGCCGAAAGGCATTTATTGAAAAAATCAACATTACAAACGTGTGAGGCGAGGGAGGGAAACTCTTCTCAAATCATCCATGAGTAAGGATCTAATGCTAATAGGGGGAATAGCAAGTATATGAACTCCGAAATCATAATCAAAAACCATATTAGCTAAGGAATCGGCCACACGATTTCCTTCTCGAAACACATGCTTGAAACTGACGATCCTGTCTCTAATAATAAAGCCTTGGCAGCGGACAACCAGGCTTGAAAGCGGGTGAGAGCTACTTACCCCTTTCTCAATGAAACCGACAACAATCATCGAATCAATCTCAACTTCCACTCTGCGGAACCCCAGGTCCCATGCCAAGTCCAAGCCATGAATGACCCCCCAAAGTTCAGCAGCCGGCGTTGTGGTAGCTCCTAAGTTTGCAACAGCTCCATGAATCCATTCCCCTATGTCATTCCGCAACACTGCCCCCGCAGAAGCAAGATTAGACGCACCTCTAGAAGCCCCATCCGAATTCAGTTTAATCCAGCCATTCGTCGGAGCCTTCCAGTGAACCAGAATTTCAGATTTCTTCATCTTTGGATTAACATTCAGTTTGCCTTCAGCCGACAAATACTCTTCGCAATATTGAATGATAAATTCAGCTTTATTGACTGCAATTCGGCCCTCCTCAAAAACCCTCATATTCCTCCATCTCCACAACCACCAGATCATAGTAGCAAACAGACTATTCCATGCACTGGTATGTAAGGTTGGGATATTAATGCTGATGTTTGTGAATAACCAGTCATTCCATGTCATTTGAAAAAACTCCTGCTGTAGTTGAGTTGGAACAAGAACACCCCAAACTCCTCTAGCCCATCTACAATCTCTCAGTATATGCAATAGATCTTCAGACATACCTTGACATGAAAGACACTCATCCAAGTCAGCAAGATGTCTGCGGGTCCTTTCTGAGTTTGTCAAAGGAAACTCCCAGGTTGCTTTCCACAAGAAAAGTTTCATTCTTTCCGTGGCCTTATCTCTCCAGATATGCACAAATAGAGTTTCTCTCACCTGGGTACTTGGCCTGGTTCCTGTAACCCATTGGTAAGCTGATGCAACCGAGAATGAACCATCCCTGGCAAGCAACCATCGAATAGAGTCCTCCCCACTGTCATTTCAAATACCCGTAGCCAAAACACGTAATAAGCTAGAGTTGTCAAGTCTGCAGGAGAGATAATTTAGCTCCCAGCCATTTTCATCCCTCCATATATCTCTCACCTTCAGATTTTTGTCCGCCTCCGTCAGGCTCATTTGACATGAGTGCATCAACGGCTCAGTGGTTACCCAAGGGTCTGACCAGAATCTTGCCGATCTTCCGTCTTTTATACTCCATCCAAGATTGGGAACAACAACCTTGTTATAAGCCTTTGTTATTCCCCTCCATACATATGATGCTCCTCCTCTGCATGAAATATAACGTGTCCAATCAGGGTTACCCACCATATATTTCCTGATAATAATTTTCGACCAAAGCTGGTCCTTGTCATCGAACATTCTCCAGCCCAGCTTGCTGACGAGGGCCACATTAACTTCAGCTGCCATTCTGATTCCCAACCCACCTTGAGCTTTTGGTTGACAAACTTTCTTCCAGTCAAGCAAATGCATTCGTCTCTTGCTATCAGTGCTTCCCCACAAGAAATTCCTACACAACTTGTCTAACTTCCCAGTGACACCGGACGGCAGTAGCAGAATATTCATATAGTACTGGGGTATGGAAGAAATGACCGACTTAATTAGGGTTGTGCGCCCTGCAAAAGAGAGCTTACTTGCCTTCCATCCTGTAAGTCTCGCTGAGACCCTTTCAATGAGCGGGTTGAAAAGGGATGATGAAACAGATTCACTTATAAGCGGAATCCCCAAATATGATCCCAGGTTTCTCATATATGGTATACCTCCGATCCTCCTTAACCGTTCCTCCATCTCCTCTCTTATATTATGTGAAACATAAAGTCTTGATTTCTCAAGACTAACTTTCTGACCCGATGCTCCACAAAAATCCACCAGAATCCGCTTCACAATCCAAACCTGAGTATCCGATGCTTCAGCAAACAAGAGTATATCATCCGCAAAAAATAAATGAGAGAGGGTTGGCCCTCCCCTAGATAGTTTCATTGGAATCCACTGCCCTTCATTAACTGCTTTCTCAATCATATGGCTAAGTCTCTCGAGGCAAAGAACAAAAAGATACGGAGATAGGGGATCTCCTTGTCTTAACCCTCTAGTCATATGGAATTCCTCCGTTTTCTCCCCGTTCCAAAGTACTCTCATAGTGCTTGTACAAATACAGTGCTTAACTCTCTCAATCCACACTATTGGCAGCCGTAACTCATGCAAGGTTTCAATGACGAACTCCCATCTCACCCTATCATAAGTTTTTCCAGGTCAAGTTTTAACACCATCCATCCTTTCCTCCCCCTCTTCTTCCTCATGGAGTGAATTGCTTCCTGTGCTAACACAATATTATCCGATATTAACCTACCCGGAATGAAACTAGCTTGAAGAGGGCTAACGATAGTGTTCATAACGGGTTTAATGCGGTTAGAAAGCAACTTTGTAATCACCTTATATGAGACATTACATAGGCTTATAGGGCGAAACTGTTTGAGAGTTTCGGGCTTATTGACCTTCCCAATCAGCACAATTAACGTCTCATTCGTCGTGTCAGGAAGTGAACCGGTGGAGAAGAAATCACTAACAAAGCGAATAAGAGACGAACCCACCGTAGACCAACATTTCTGATAGAATATCAGTTGGAAACCATCCGGACCTGGGGCTTTTAAACTCCCCATACTCCTCACAGTATCTTCTATTTCCTGTGCAGAAACTGGTCTAGCAATATCTGAGAGTTGACCTTGCGTTAGCCTGGGGAATCCACCACCTTGAATCAACTCCAGAGGGGGTAAATAACACGGCCCATAAAGGTCTCTAAAATGGTCCAGAGCCATCTTTTCAAGTTCGTCTTGATCAAGACACCAGTCACCGTTTTCTGTCCTGAGGGTGTCTATCCTATTTCTTTGACGCCGGATAACTGTCGATAGGTGAAAAAACGAGGTGTTCCTGTCTCCGCAAGCCAACCATTGCTGTCGAGATTTCTGACACCAGAGGATCTCCTCTTGTTCAAGAACCTTATCAAGCTCACTTCCCACTATTCTCTCCTCAATTAGTCTCTCATCCGTCGTATGTACAGCCAGATCTACATAGATTTCATCCAACTTCTTTAAGAGGTCCTCTTTTCGTTTTTGAATATTCCCGAAACTCACCTTATTCCAATTACGCAACACAACCTGAAGACGTTGTAATGCTAAAGGGAGGCAGCTCAGTCTTTCCCATGCACCGACAATGAGATTGGAAAACTCCGGATGAGAGATCCATGCAGCTTGAAAACGGAAGGGTCGGCGCTTAGGGTTAACAGTGTTGCCCTTTTCCAGACTTAAAAGAAGAGGGTTGTGGTCCGAACACAGCCGGGGGAGATGCTGAACCGATGCCTCCGGCCACTTGAGTCTTCCTACCGTGTTAGTCAAGACTCTATCCAGTCTTTTTGCAATTCTAGTCGCAGAAGAAAGGCCTCTAGCCCATGTAAACTGAGAGCCGACAAACCCAACGTCGATGAGGTAGTTCGAATCAATCGAATCCCCAAAAGCAACAGACGTTTGTGACAGCCTAGACGAACCACCAAAACTTTCATCAGGGCTTCGTGTAGCATTCATATCTCCCCCAACGAACACTGGTAACGTCGAATTAGTGATAATAGCAGCAATTCTCTCCCACACCCCTTCTCGTCTATTCCGATCCGGATCAATGTATGTAACAATGAGTGAAAAAGTCGATTCACCTTTTCCAATAATTGCATGTATAAATTGTCTTTCCTTATGCATAATCTGTAACTCACAGCTGGCAGAATCCCACAGTAACCATATTCCACCACTGTGCCCAATCGCTTCTACCCTATCCATAGAGTCAAAGCCCATGCTGTCACATATCTTGTCCGCTACCTTGCCAGCACATTGTGTCTCAAAAAGAGCAACAAAATTCGGATTATATTTACGTAACATATATCTCATTGATCTTCGGAAACTTCGTTTCACCGTTCCGAAGCTATTCCATAATAAACCTATCATAGAAATAGACTAGGGATCGCTACAATCCAAAACTTACTGTTGAGAGTCCGGGACCAGCGAAATCTGTGATCCAGAGACCCCCCTAACAGCATCGTCTTCAACTATATCCATCGGCCTTGGTGCTCCATCATGTGAGTTCCCCGACCCATTGACAGTAGGAGAATTGAAGACTGTATCAGTAGGTATAGACCTATGCAGGATACGAACTTGTTGATGATGTAACCCCCTGCTGGTCGACGCTACTTGAGGCTCCAAACTGATGCCTACAGTAGTTTGCCCATCTTTCTGCTGTTGCTTGGCATGATCTTCCTCTGGTCGCACACTATCCTGGAATCTAACCCTCTTCTTTGTCGGTATCTGTACTCCTTCCACACCTTTTTTAACTTGGGAGTCTGGATTAACAGTTTGCATCTTGCCTTTGGAGCTTGATTCATGCCCCTGATTTGTCATAAGTTGCTCCACCTGGCTATGAACCATCCCGCTAAACATTGTTTTCCCTTTGCCTCCATTGGCAAATTTGCTTTGGCCCTTGTTCTTCCGTCGAGGGACCACCATCCAGGGCCCATGCTCTTCCTCCATCAAGAGGACCTCATTACCTTCCGTAGGTACATATTCTGGCGTTTTCTGATTATCTCTAGCTTCTGCCACAGACGCTGACGGGGCAAGTGATGTGCCAATCCGAACCTCTGGGGCTCTCTCCGAGTATACGCATGTATCCTTAAGGTGACCATAGCAACCACAACCGAAACATATAGTGTGCAAATTTTCATATTCCAGCAATAATCTTTTCCCGTTAAGGATAACATCGCCTTTGAGTGGTCGAGTGAGATCAACATTGACACAGACTCGTACAAATCTCCCCCTTGAGACTCCAAGAGTATTTGCGTCCATTCGCAATGGTGTTCCAATGGCCGAAGCTATGACTTTGAGGACACCTATATTATAGAGAGCAAAGGGAAGCCTTGATATCCTCACCCAAACACCAGTTGATGTTAGAACTGACTTCATTGGATCAAAAGATTCATCCCACTGCTGCATCATCAGATAATGATCAAAGATTTTCCATGGACCATTGGTGAGGATATCAAACATATCCTTTTCTTTCTCAAAACGAATAAGAAAAAAATCGTTAGGAAGGTCAATTATCGACCAACCTCCTTGAACCTTCCAGACAAACCTAAGAGCTTTCTCTAGAGCGGCAAAGGAGATCATCCTACCCAGCAGTTTTACGACGATGGAGTTTCTCCATGGTGCGTTCAAAATACTAATAACTTCCGGATCAACATTTATAACTGGCGTAGCATCTTTTCCTTTAGGGTATTCAATGCGAATCTTACCCTTTTCAACCAAATTGTCCGGCAAAAGCGGCATCCTTTTCCAAGCGTCATTTCCGAAAAGCATCTCACTCCAAGGAGGAGCATGAGTAGGAGTCTGCTGCGTCTGGGACATGTCCCTGTGCAACTGATCAGCATGTGAAGTTTCTCCCGGCGCTTTTGTAGATGATGCATATATCCTCCATGGGCAACCAGAAGAGGATACACACTTAGCAACCACCTTATGTCTAGCATTAGTTGGAAATCTCAATTGTTTCCTTGTAAGCACAACATGCTTTCTCACAGCCTGTTTGAAAACTTTAGAGCTTTCAAACTCCATACCCAAACTGAAGTCAGGATTCTTCATGTGGATCTTTGGGTTAAAGGAAGGAAATTCATGGAATTTTTCCTACACTTTACAAGAAATGGTGTACCTTCCTTATCCTAATCTCCATACAATTCATCATCTGAAATAAACTCATCTAAACCCCTATCATTGTCATCCAATTCCCGACTCTTTTTTTTTTACCACCATCTCCATCCACATTAGCATCAAAATCTTCATCATCTTCGTTCTCATACTCAGACTCTTCATAAGGGCTAAAATCTTCATCATCAGAACAAGATGAATCATTAGGTTCACTTGCAGAAGAAGACTCATCATCAAACCTCACAACCTCTTTGGTCCTAAAACTTTCCCTCTGCTTCTTGTTGAATATGTATGACGTTTAGGCCTCACTGCAACTGCTTTAACCCTTTTGCTAGGTGTGTCTACAACTCTAGCATCCTTACTACCATCATCTTGGAAATTGTCCTCATTCATCAAATCATCGTCATCATTGTCCTCAATGTCATCAACATTGCCTCCCAAGTATACCGTGTGATCAATTTCATCCTCAGGCAGAGTTAATTCTTCTTCTGTGAACTCTCTCCTAGGATTTTCAAAGACAATAAACAACTCTAACTCCCTAGATTTGTTAGTTACATAAGAAGACATTTCTAATTCCTTCTTATCACAACTTACAAAAACCTGAGCCATCTTCACTACCAGCTATCCTAAACCAAAATTAAATTAGTGGAACCTCGTATCTAATATCATACACCCAAGTAACTATAATAGGCATAGAAATCATATACATGTCTACATAGTCAGAGTACAAGACTTCTCCACCAACATATCTTCGATTTAACCCTGCTTTACTATAAAATATACCCCATGATGTATCTTCATAGTAAAGAAACTATCATCTACAAGAAACAACACAAAAAGGAAGATTAAACCCTAAACTTACACAAACCAGAAATCAGAAGAAGCAAGCAGTTTACAAACCCTAATCATTTAAAATCAGAGAAATGATGGTTATTGAGTATCTTGGTGTTTCCCCTCCAACACGGAAATACTTCCACTTCATCTCTTTGCACAAAAACAACACAAAACGAAGAGATAAACCTTGAAATTTTGAAATTACAAGGAGGGTAGAAGAGAAGAAGATGAGGTACTTTTTTCAGAATTGGTGATTTTAAATGTGATCGTTGGAAAATTTAAGACAAAAAGAAGTAAAGGTTCATGGACAACAATAACCCTCACTCTTAACGCCGTTCTTCATATTTAACGTGTGAACAGTGTCGTATACACTAATTTTCGGACGGGGTCAGTAGATGGGATACAGTTCTGATAGTTAAAAGGATGGGTACTAATAAAAAGATTTATTGATTTAATAAATATTGCTTATAAAAAGATTTATTGATTTAATAAATATTTCTTAGGTTGTGATTTTTCATATTTTATTCCACCTGGGTTTTGGTTTCTTGTATTTGAGTGATTAGGGTGAGTAATTAAATCATGGTGTTTACATCGGATCACCACATTATCTATCTATCACCTTTAACTAAGGGGGTATTATCTTAAATACTTTGTCATTATGGTCAAATTTCTAAATATGATTATCTATTTTTTATTGATAAAATTTAAAATTTAATGGAAGGTGTGATTATTGTTTTTTATAGATCATTAATATAATAATTATACTATATTTATTTATTTTAAATTTAAAAAAAAACTAATTATACTTATACGAATTTGCTATCGGAACCCATAATTTAGTCAATTTGATCTAAACTAAATAGAAAAATTAGAAAGATCTTTTTATATTAAGATTTTAATTGAAATATAAACATATATAGTAATCAACATAGCATATCGAGTAAATATTATTCGTAGATATTTTTTTTGTATCAAAATCTTGAATATGGATAAAACAATTTGTTTACCAACAATAGTTATCTTATCTAATGGAAAAAGAAGATTTGTTGCGTGTGATTTAGTTTCCTTATTTAAATATAATAAATCATATAAATAGAGGATCAACCCTAAGAAACTACAGTACAATAGAAACAGCGATTGGTAATGGCAGGGTGGAAAGAAGAATCTGAAGAAGAGATGATAGTTGTGCAGCAAAAACGTTGGGTTGCGTCCTTGCATTCAGCAAAAGCTTTGATGAAGGGTTGCCATGATGCTCTACAATTACACCACCAACAAGAACATGCCGAGTTCTTGAAGTTACAGTGGAAACTCCAAAAGGCTCGTGTCGAGAATCTTGAAGAAGAGCTTGGTTTATCATCTCCTCGGAGTTCAACTACATCGTCTGATGAATCAAAGAACAAACCGATTAGGATCCAACTTCCTCAACCTTGATTCAACTACATCATCATGATTGGCACCCAGATTGCAAAATATCAAAAGGAGGTGATCCAGCAAGAAGAAGAAATTAAAGACTTTTTTTTTTTCTTTTTAACGAAAGTACGATGTAGTAGAGTATAGATTAAAATTGTTAAGCCAAGATTAATCTCAGCATGAAACACAAAGCTTATCTCCACCATTTTGATGCCGCAAAGCTACCGTCTTTTTTAGTACTTCCAAAGATTCACAAAGGCATTGCCTGAGATTTCATGACAGATTTGGTGATCATCAGATCTATGTCACTGCAATTTCAAATAAGATAACGCCATTCCTTGCACACAAGCTTGCATCGTAGCACGTAGCGGAAGGGAAGCTTGGGGAAAACTTGGAGAAGAATGCAATAGCAATTTATTAAACTAGCACGTTTTTTTTCTAATAATTTTAAAAAAAAATATTATTTTCTCAAAACTTTTAAAAAGGTTAGATTTAATATGATATTCACTATCACTATTATAAAATACATCGTCTAAATATAATATCAATGTTAAAATTACTATAACCTTTATAAATAATTAACTTTATAATACAAATAATTCAAACTTAACAATCTACCCAAAAACTAGTATAACTTATAATAAATAGAAAAAATAACCCAAATAACAACATTCAATCCAAAATAATACCAATTTTGAAAAAAACTAGCTAAGACTCTAAGAGTGATACAAACTATCAACGTATTTACAAAAAATAATATTATTTTTCCGGCAAAAATCCTAACTCCGGCGATCAGTGGCGGCCGTAGGATTTTTAAAGAGGGGGCAAACATAAATAATCGAGGCGCGAGGATGGCGTTCTTCTCCGGCGGTCTAGGCGAGGGAACAAGCAGGTGGCGGCGAGGCGGCGATTCGGCGTCCCTATTCCGCTTTCAATCCCAAACAAACGACTAGATCGCGGCCTTGACACAGATCTGGCTCAACCGCGATGGTTTTGGTTGTGTCTTGCTCGAGAAGACGGCGAGGCTATGAGGACGGCGGACTCGACGCAACACCAACCGCGATGGAGGGTGGGTAGGGACGGATGTAGGATTAAAATTTTGGGTATGCTAAGTTTATTTTAAATAATAATAAATAAAAATATTTTTGAAACGAAAATATTTTTTTATTTAAATAATATAGAGATCTTATAATACATATGAATTCAAAATTACACTTTATATATATATAGGAAAAAAAAACAAAAATGATACCAACTATCAACATTGAACCGAAAATAATACGAACTTTGAAAATTACTAGGAACGATACAAACTATCAATGTATTTACCAAAAATAATACGTCATATATTTTCCGGCAAAAACCCTAGCTCCGGCGATGACGTGGCAGCCAGAATGTTACATGCCAAATAAATGGGTTAAATGTGTGATGTGGATTTTATTTAAAAAAAAACAATTTAATAATATTTAAAATATTAAAACTATAAAATATTATTTTTAAATATTTAAATAATAGTTTTTTTTTAAAAAAATTGTACAAATATTTATTTTAAAAAATATAAAATATAATATTTTTTAGAATATTTTTTAAAATTTATTTTTGAACTTTTGTATAAAATTTTAATTCTAAAAAAATAATTTGTAAAAAAAATTTTCGAATTTAATTTTTTTTTACTCTTGTAACCTAATCCTTAAAGAATTTTTTTTCCCAAACTATTTGTCAAAAACTTTTTTTCCTAAAAACAATTTTCGAAATTTTTTTATAACAAATTTTTATAAAAAAAAGTATCATAAAAAAAGTATTTTTACATTTTTTTTACAAACATGTTTAAAAAAATGTTCAAACTTTATTTAAAACTTTTTTTTTTTATAAAAAATATTTTTTTAAAAAAATTTGTACAAATGTTTTTTTAAAAAATTTTTATTTAAAATTTTAAAAGTATTAAATTTTTTTATTTTTTAATATTTTAAATATTATTAAATTGATTTTTTGAAAAATAAAATCCACATCACACATTTTATCCATTTATTTGATGACATGTAACATTTCGGCTGTCACGTCATCGCCGGAGCTAAAGTTTTTGCCGAAAAAGTATGACGTATTATTATTGGTAAATACACTGATAGTTTGTATCGCTCCATTTTCAAAGTTCGTATTATTTTCGGTATAATGTTGATAGTTGGTATTATTTTGGATTATTTTTTCATATATATATATATATATATATCGTTCAATGAAAAAAAAAATTCTCCGTAACTAAAAAAAAGGGTAAACAAAATCTTCAAGAAAAATTGTGTAATAATAGCATAGCAAGAAGAGGATTTTGAAAAAAAATGTTACTTTGAAGTTAATGGGAATCAAACCCCGGTTATAAAGCAGGGTGTTCCCCTACTTTGATGGCAAACCAATATGCCACTCGGCCCACTCCAAACACATTGTTCTTTATAGTTTCATATAAAGGATAACACTAATTTTGGGTTGGGCTGGGGTTTCGTGCCTAAGGGTGGGGCAGCTGCTCCACCCTACCCTCCTCTATGGCCGCCGCTGCTGGCGATGACGTGACAATGCAACTAGAATCTTACATGTCATCAAAAAATAATTATGTGATGTGAGTTTTTTTAAAATCAAGTTGATAACATTTAATATGTTAAAATTTTTAATTATTTTTTTAATAATAATTTTGCAACTATTTTTTATAAAAATATATATTTTTAATATAAATTTATTTTGTAAAAATATTTTTTTTATAAAAATTTTATATTTGTAAAAAATATTTTTTAAATAATTTTATAGAATTTTTTAAAAAAATCTTTATCTTGTGGATTTTTTAAAAACTTTTTTCGAAGTTTTTAATTTTATATATTATAACTAACTTTTAAATAAAAATTGAATTTTTTTTAATAAAAAACAGTATATGTTTCCTTTTCTTTTTGTAAAAAAAATTATACAAAAAAATATTGTATATATAAATATTGTTACAAAAATTATAGTTTATATATAATACGTAAAAAAGAACTTAATTTATATTTTTTAAACATTATTTGTTATTAACTTGACTTTAAAAAAAACCACATCACACAATTATTCCATTTTTTTGGTGAGATGTAAGATTCCGATTTCCAGGTTATCGCCGGAGTTATTATTTTTGTCGAAAAAGTAAGACATATTATTTTTGATAAATATTAATCTACTCTACATTCATTTCAGTTAATCACTCACAATCTTCTCTTTATTGCCCAAAGATGTATGGAAGTCTAGATACAATCATGAGTGGGTAGTAAAAAAAATAAAATTAGAAAATATGATGGGATAATTAGTTAAATTAGAAAATATGATGGAATAATTAGTTAATTTTATCTGAGACAGTTGATGTGTAAAAAACTTAAACATGTTTAAAAAGTGAAAGATTATTTGTTTATCAAAATTTAAAATTAAAGTTTTAATATGATTCATGCTCTCAAAAGCTTGAAATATAACACAATAATCTGGTTTTAATCAACTCGATTAATCATCTTTGGAAATCTCCGTGGGAACTAGATATGCTGATCAACTATATTTCAAACATTATCTCAGGCTTCCCATACTCTACCGTTCAACATATTTACAGGGAAATCAATTCGGTGGCGGACAAGATTGCAAAGCACGGACACTTGACAAAGATGGACGTGAAGGTAATTTCCGAAGATGTTTGAGACCTCGTCTGTAAGGATGCTTTAGGCCAATTGGTTTCTAGAAACTGATCCGTCTAATTACTTACCTATGTATAAAAAAAAAATTTTTACTGGCCATCCAGATTTGGAAGAGCGCACAAAAGTATGTGTGCTCCTATCAAGACTAAAAAGAAGGGAGCTTATTTATTGTCTTCCAACTTCTCAAGTTTGAAAGGAGAGGAGAGTTGCTTTTGTGCTTTGTGTGTTCAAACGAATAGAGGAAAGAAGCGGCTAGATCAACCTTTGTCTAGAAAGGGAAGGGTTGAAGTTGTCATGTTGGAACGAGAAGCAAAAAGGTGTGGGCGGGTGTATAGGGGTGTAATACGGTCAAACGAGCCGAGCATCAGCATGCTCAAGCTTGACTCGTTTAGAAAGTGAACGAGCTCGAGCCGAGCTTTTGACGAGCCGAGCCCGAGTAGCTCGAGTAAAATAATGCTCATATAGTGTTATTTTAGCCGAACGAGCCGAGCTTTACCCAAACGAGCCGAGCATTGACACGCTCAAGCTCAAATCATTTATAAACGAGCCGAGCCCGAGCCGAGCCTAAAATTTATACGAGCTTTAAAATATTCTCAAGTTTGGCTCGTTTAAAAAGTGAACGAGCTCGAGTTGTGCTTTTGGCGAGCCCGAATAGCTTATCTCATATTACATCCCTACGGGTGTGTATTGAAAAGACGAAGGGAAGAAGGCGAGGAAATAACAAGTCCAAGTTGGTAAGGCAGAGTATAAGGATTATATTGTTGTATAATGGTATGTCCAAAGATGGTAAGTTTTGTTATTAAAATAATGGGATGGTTTGAATTAATTCAGGTTGGGTATTTTTTAATTCGGACAAATTGGATTGACTAGTTTTCTTTGTCAACCCATTTTAAACCATCGAAGACGAGATGACGGAATTAAATCCACGAAAACGAAATTTTACGAGTATCTATTATCTCGTGGTTGTTAAATTTTCGCTATTACAATCTGTCCGTTTCGTAAGATTACGTAGATGAAACTAATGATGAAGAAAATCATTTAGATTAAGAATTAAGGAGATGATTATAAAAATAAGTGAAATGAGTGTTTGGTAAAATAATATGATTGTGAGTAAAATTGCAAAAAAAAATATATGTTAAATGTTTTGGTAGACGAAATAGATGAAAAAAGAAACAGTGGTAAAAATAAAATTTTTATCTCAATAATACTTATCGAAGTTCATTAAGGGTTGATATTACACAAAAACCATAAATTTAATCCTCTTTATCCCCTTATTAAACAACATAAATCCACAATAATCCTGATAATCCAAGTTAAAATGGGTTAAGGTTCGTTTGGCAATCAAATAAATTAAGAGATTGAGATTATGAGAATCAAAAGGGATAAATAATTCTTTTAATCTCGTTTAGTAAGAGAATGAAAGAGATAAAATGGGTTATATTATGGAGATTAAGGAAAATATGCAATCTTGTAAAACTTTGATTATAAGGATTATAAAGATTTTTGAGGCTAAAATCTCATTTTTACGCATATTCTTTTTTTTCCATCTCTTCTAGCTATAAATTAATGTAACACATACTTTTTTGTAATTTTATCCACAATCATACTCATTTTACCAAACATTCATTTAACTTATTTTCATACTCATTCTCTCAAACAATTTAATCTCCTTATTTTTCATCTAAATAGTTTTCGTCATCCTCATCTTCATGTAAGTAATCTTACGTTATCAAACAGACCGTAAAAAAGGGCCAAAATAACCTCGTAAAACAATTTCCAATAATAATATCACTTAAATAACCCGATAATCTATCCTCCACGGCTCCAACACCAAACGGGACCAAGGTTTATAGATGAAGATGTTCAATTATATAGCATCCATTTATCCTATTTTAAAATATAAATTAATAATAAAAAGTAAGATTTATATGCTAAATTAATTATTTATGTAATTAAATAAAATAATAATAAATAATATAATTATAAAAATATATTATATTTTGCCTCATGTATTTGATACATAAATATTTCCTACCCTTTGTTAATATTTTGTATTTCCTGGGAGGCGCTCGCACCCTCCCGCCTCTGAGAAAAGACCCACAAAACTGAGCCTCTAGGCCACCTGTCCCTATTTAAAATTCAAAACTCCAAAATTACCCCTCTCCTTCCCTCCCAAATCCCAATTACTTCTCCGAAAATCAAATCCCAAACAATCTAACTGAATACGACACCGTTTTAAACAAAATGCTATATTGCTATTTCCATTTCCAGTATCCCTCCCCTCTGAAATTTGGTGCAGTTTTCATTTCTATTCAAAATTCAATTAAATGGCGCTTTCTCCTTCCTCTTTACAAAATCCCACATCTTCCCTCTTCCCACCCCCAATCTACCTTCAATCTCCACGCAGCACACTTTCTCTCTTACTCACTTTCACCTCCTTTTCTCTCTCCGTCCCTTGCAACCTCCACAATGGCGGACCAAATAAACTGCGTGAGAGTGACGAGGGCATCGAGCAAACGAGCCAGAGAAGTCAATTCAAAGACGTCATTCAACGAGCCTCATCTCCCAACTCCACCGGCGAAGAAGAAACGAGTCGTTCTTGGTGAAATTTCATCGAACATCTTGTTGAACTCGGCGGCAAATTTGCAAAATGAGCATCGGAAGATTCAGCCTGCCAAGAAGGCCAAACAATTTAATGCTTCCGTTGCACCAGGGAAGGAAGCGGTCGATTTGCAACTGGCGACTGTTACCGGAGTTGATACTGTGAAATCGGATGACGAACCGCAAATGTGCGCGCCTTACGCTACTGGGATTTACCATTATCTTAGAGAAATGGAGGTAAGGGAGTCCGAAATGACTGGTTGAATGTTTTTTTTTATACGAGCTTGCTTGAATCTTGTTTCTGGACTTTGATCTAGAATTTAGGGTTTTTGAAATTGTCTTTGTTCTGATTTTTGTAGAAAGAACCGAAAAGACGGCCACTTGGAAATTACATTGAGAAAGTTCAGAAGGATGTCAGTGCAAATATGAGAGGGGTATTAGTGGATTGGTTGGTGGAGGTTGCTGATGAGTATAAGTTGGAATCTGATACTCTTTACTTGGCTGTATCCTACCTAGATCGATACTTATCCACTAATGTTGTTAATCGGAGAAGACTTCAGCTAGTTGGTGTTTCGTCAATGCTAATTGCATCGTATGAATCTATGATCCCATTCCTCCGTTTTGTTCATTTCGTGTTGTTTTCTGCATTTGTATGCTTATATTGTGTTTGGGATTTTTCATTGATAGGAAGTATGAAGAGATAAATCCTCCTCAAGTACATGATTTTTGCTACATAACGGATAACACCTACACCAAGGAGGAGGTACATCTCTTTACTTGTTTCCTTTGTTATTTTTTATTTGTTTTTGATGTAGTTTTGTCAATACTGAGTACATTTATCTGTGGAAATTGGAAGGTTGTAAGCATGGAATCGGATGTTCTTAAGTCTCTTAGCTTTGAGATGGGGAATCCTACAGTAAAAACGTTTTTGAGGAAATTCACCAAAGTTGCACAAGAAAACTTGGAAGTAAGTTGTGCATTGATGAGTTACTGTATATTTTCATGGGTTCTCAAGACTAGCCTTAAGTTTTAAGTATTCTAAATGATCTTGCCGACTTGCCATATGCAGACTATGGATATGCAATTTGAGTTTCTTGGGTATTACTTGGCTGAGCTAAGCTTGTTGGACTATGGATGCATCCAGTTTCTACCATCTTTGGTTGCAGCTGCATCCATCTTTCTTGCGAAGTTCACACTAGATCCAAGTAGACATCCTTGGGTAAGCATTTGTTCTTTATAATCTCCGCCAGCCTTTTACACTCTTGTAACTTGTGGAACTAAAAATCAATTTGCAATTTTGTAGGATTCGGCATTGCAAGAATACTCCGGATACTCACCGTATCAATTGGAAGAATGTGTTCGTATATTACATGATTTGCAATTGCGGAAAAAGGGTAGCAACTTAATGGCAATAAGAGATAAATACAGACATCAAAAGGTGAATTGTGATTCTAATTACTTGTTGCTACTATATATGCAAAATATGTTTTACAATTGTCTAATGTGAAACAACTTTTTCCGTTGCCTTTCAACAGTTCAATTGTGTTTCTACATTGTTGTCTTCACCAAAGATACCTACATCTTATTTCATGGAAGCTGAGTTCAAACGCACATCAACATTATTCGGAACATTGGCTCAGTTCCTGTTTTCCTGAACTGCAGCAATGATATACGCCTTATTGCCCACATATACGATGATTGCGTATACTCTAGCAAAGGGCAACGAGCCAATGCTACCCTTGATTAGGGGACCAATGCTCACTTCTGTTTTTGATAGATTATCTGGTTGTATTGTTTATTACAATTTTACATTAATACAAACATACATGCCATGTTGGTGGCTCTTTTACAAGCTTTAAATTTATAAACTATTTTTCACAATAAATAATATACTAAATTTAAAAAATATTTAGTTAAGCCATTAAATTATTTTTATTAAATCTATTGAAACAAAAAAAGTTATCAGTTTAATATGGCGAGAAATTATAAATTATATCTCAATAAATCTAATTAATTAAAATATGAAACTGTACCAGAAAAAATATTTTAAAAATAAAACAAGTTCCCTTTAATATGGAAACAAACTAAACTTTAGACGATTACTAATCAAACAATATTGAAGATAGTTAGGATCCTTTATTTTGAGGTTGTAACAATCTTATTTTTAAAGTAAATTTTTAAAAAATTAATCAAATTCCATTTAACATTGATAGAATAAAGGCTCAGTTTTAGATAATCTATATCTTATCTTATATATATTAATCTATAGGGTCGGTTCAAAAAGCTTTTATAGTAGGAAGTATAAATCTCTATAAATCGTTGGATTAATGAATGAACGTTCTACATTAATGATCACCATAAGCATTCTTACGGAGAAACATTAGATTGTATATAATAGTAAGAATGACTATTAATAATGAGATTAGTAAATTAAGAAACAAAATGATATTTATGGATGTTTTCAATCGGTTATATTTTTTACGTTCGTTAAACAATAAAATAATTATTAGATACATTCGTGCAACAAGTTAACGATCTTAGTATAGACTACCGATCGTTATTTGCAAAAAACAAGCCAGCGATCATTATTATTAAGTGTTGCTTAACAATCGTTAAGCAACTTAACAATCCTTACATTTCTTTTAAGGTTGTATCCGCTTGTTGGCTTCCGTTAACGTGCGTTATCTTAAAACAAATTTATATAGGCTAACGATAATGATTCGTTAATATCAAATTGTGTATCTAGATAACGATCGTTAGCTTATGTAAATGATGTCCGTCATATATCACATATGTATTTTACGTTGAAAGAATTTGGCCAAGTGTTTCATTTTATATTTTCTTTTGGTATGTGTACCCGTTTAACTTTTATCACTTTCATTAATGGTTAGTAAAACTAATTAAAACTTCTATTTAAAAAAAAAAAGAAACAAACATTCTTTTGTTATGTAAAATGTGTGTTTTTTTAATTTTCTTTTGTTTTATTTTGCCCTTTTTTTTTTCTTTCTTGGAATGAATTTTTTGTATGAAATTCATACCAATATTTTTCATATAAAAAATTCATACCAGAAATTTTCATACCATAATTATATGCAAACATAACAACTCCCATCTCAAGTTCTAGCCCAAATCTTCTTTCACAATTAATTAGTGTTATAGTTATTTCTGGTAATGTCTAGCAACACAGTAGTGTGTATAGGCAGAATGATGGTTCACAATTGTTATCGTCTTTAGATACTCAGAAACCATTGCAAGAAAATTGAAGAGGTTGTTAGAGGAGGATTGAAGCTTTACCGTCTTACTAGATCCCGTGCACATGAAAGATATGCTGGCCCTCTTTTTAGGAAGCTATATGAGACTCAGGGTGAGGTCTATGAAAGAATGAAATTCATACTGGTATTAATTTTTTGGAATTAATTTTTTAGTATGAGTTTCATACTATAAATTTATGGTATGAACTTTTTGGTATGAATTTCATACCAGAATTTTTTTCATACCAGAATTTTTCCAAAGAAAGCAACAATAAAAGCCTTTGAAAGTAGCATGAAGTGTAATACCTCAGTTTTGCTCTTCACCGCTGCCGCGGTGAAGAGGGCCGCCCCTGCGGCCAGCCTCCCCCGCTGCAGGGCAAACCGGCCCTGTGGTTTTGCCCCAGATCGCGCCGATCTGATTTTTATTCCGTTTTATTTCTGTCCATAGATAGAAGATCCGATCTTTTATCTTATGGGCCGACTTTCCTTTGATCTTCTAACCCTAGAACGTCCTTCCTTCTATCTTTCTAACCGTTTCCTATAAATTCCCGCTTTCTCTTCCTTTTCCCGTTTCTTGCATACGTTTTCCTTCAACCTCGAAAGCTACAACCTTCTTTCCTTGCGAACCCTGCTGAACGTGTAAGTCTTCTTCTCTTATCCCTCACGTTCTTGAGCTTGTTGCATCTTCCCTTCCTTCTGTTTCTCTTTCTTTCTTCTTCTTCTTCTTCTTCTTCTTCTTCTTCTTCTTCTTCTTCTTCTTCTTCTTCTTCTTCTTCTTCTTCTTCTTCTTCTTCAAGAATCAAGATCGAGTCTTGATTCTTGTTGGCTTTCCCGTCGTTGATATGTTGATGTTCACAAGCTCCCTAAGTTGAGTTGTGACGTGTGTGAAGAGTGAAAGAGCAAAGCTTTGACCTTTGTGTAGTTACTTGCCGTCGAAGGAGAAGACGCATCTTCTGTGCCGAAACTGCCCCCGCGCATGCTCAATGCTGCCCCCGGGGGATTTTCCCAGTGCCGCCCCCGCGCCCTCTCCAGCCGCACTTGCTGTTTTGTCTACAGTAGCCCCGTCTTTGGTGAGCCACTTTTCTTCCTTGTTTCCCTCGTTCCTTCCCTTGGTTTGTGTTGATGTTGTTGACCCTTGATAATCTGTAAGACTAGGGTTTGTGACCCTAGCCTGTGGTGATCTCTTAGAGATTATAGAGACTGAAAGTTATAGACTTCTAGCAATCGTTTCGTTCCTGATGCGTTATGCCTTGTTTGAGCAGACATTCTTCCCTTTCCTTCGGGAAACTGAGTTGTTCGCTGACCCTTACGTTACCTTTGAGTTACCTTCGAGTGAGGTAAGTCCCTTGGACTTACTTGGACGCGTTCCGTAAATTAGTTTGATTGTTTTGGCCTGCTTGTTTTGTTGTTTATTGTGATAACGGATAATTGGAATAAGAATGACTGAATGACCTTTTATACCTTAACTGACCCAAGTGTATTATAACCGGGCGGTGACCGCTTGTCCAGTTCAGAATAGGAAAACTGGGAGGTGCTCTTGAGACCAGTCCAACAGGTGATAGAAGGATGCATCCACTCTATTCCTGTTGGTGAAAGGGGACAGATGCGAGATCATAGTGAGCGTGTGACAACATAAGTTGAATTAGTAAAGGGATTAACTTAATGATAGATAATAATCGGTTTATGTGAGCATGCTATATGTTTATATTATCTTATGTGTGTTTGTGCCTTTACTGTCTTTATGATATCTAGAATGTTAGGTAATAATTTATACCGATGTTGTAGATATCCCGCGTGTTAGAGATGTTGCTGAGTGATCCGGATGGTGTGGTCAACCGAGGTTCCCGTACATTATAGGATGGGATCAGGTTTATATTTCCGTTGTTGCTTTCCCTTTTGTTTTAAAATCGGTTGCGAGTCTTTGATGTTTTCCTTTGTTAAACCTTTTGTTTTATTATAAGTTTTGACTTTCATTGATTTGTGCCTTGTTGTAAGATCCAATGTTATCGTTGCTACTCTGAGGGTTGAGACCCATTGTGAGGTCCTAGCCCGTAATGCTTCGAGTTTCCAGAACTTGAGGTGTCACAATATGGTATCAGAGCTCTAGGTTGGAAACAATGACACTCGTAATCTTCTAAAGGTCAAATAGATAAATAAACAGAACCCGAAAGGGCTCTACATTTTCAAAAGGGGGTTTTGTTTTAAACTTGTCGGTATGGGATAGATGTACGGGTGACCACCACTACCTCCGTGGATCTCAGTAGTTAGTTTTCTTTTATGTTGGCCTTTATGTGCTTTTCATGGATTTATCCAATAGTTGATTGTGTGGCCTTATATATCTATATTTATCCTTATAGTAGATGACGCGTGCTAGAGTTACATCTGCTATGGGGCGAGGAAGGGGTCGACCACCTCTTCCACTTGTCGTCCGTGGATGAGGACGCGCAAGAAGACCTCCACTAGATAGAGGTTTGGGCCAAGCCCCAATTGCTGACCCGCCTATCGTTGATGCGTTCGTCGAAGAAGTTGTTGAGAGCGTTGTTCCCGAGACTGGAAACGGGACCGCTGCTAGGTCCTGAGCATAAAGAGCACAATCGACTAAGTCCGGTCGAGTGGCCATCGGAGCATCTGTATACCGCGATTATGTGTTGAGAGTTGAGGAGGCTATCAGGGCTGGAGGACCTGCACCAACACCGTCAGTACCCGCGATTTCAGCTGAGGTTTCGCAGAGAGTTACGTAGGTTGTTGCTTCACCTATTAGAGTTGCTAAGGTTGGTAGAGCACCTGATGAGGCGAAGGAGCCAAGACCCGGATGTTGGTTGAAGGCTTTCAACCAACTAAAGGTTCCTTCTTTCGTAGAAAAGACTAGATTAGAGGTGGAGCTGTGGCTAGGAAAACTGTATTCTGCTATGAAGGCGATATGTTGCCCAAAGAGACGTCGAGTAGACATAGTACATACGTTGTTGAAAAATCAGGCTCATTCTTGGTAGAGGACTACCCGCAACAAGGTTACGAGTTATGAGCAGATGAAGAATATGATCAGGGATCGCTATTGCTGTGCAACTATGAGGAGATATCGACTACATGATTTTCTTGAGGCTGGTTTCGAGGATCTTCCTATTGCTGAGATCATTAGCAAGTTTCAGGAGGAGTTATCTTTGTTAGGTCCTTCTCAATCACTTGAGGATCAACATGTGTAATTGTTCTCTCGGAGGTTGAGAGAGTCCACCCGCTGGTTTCTGTTGTGATTCCTTGACGGACTACCAAGATAGAGCATCAACTTATGAGAGAGACCGACCGGGTTAGAGGAGAGCTTCTCATACAGGAGGTCATGAGAAGAGGCATAGGACTAGACCAACCAGTGCCGGAGCTGGAGCTTTTGTATTTGGGTGTAGTCAGACGCCGGGACGTTTTGGTTTCCAACAGTCTATGTAAAGTTCTGACAGAGGACGACAATGCTTAAACTGCAGAGGTGTTGGACACATGCGAGTTGATTGTAAGAAGGGTATAGTGACTTGCTTTTCTTGTGGCAAGCCCGAACATAGAGTTGCGTTCTTCCATCAGGGCAAGGCTCCATCTTAGCAGGGTTCTTCACCTGTTAATGCTGTAGGAGGTGGACAAAGACCTTAATATTAGTCCCAACAACAACAGAGAGTTCCTGGTTCTACCGCTTCTCAGGGTTCTGCTCAGTGACACGGCAGAGGAGGAGGAGGAGGTGGTACTTTTGACACCAGAGGCACCTCAGCTAGAGTTTACGAGTTGAGGAGTGCAATGGAGTCGACCGCTCCAATGACCACATGTACCATTCATATTAATGGTTGTCTTGTCAGAGTTCTTTTTGCTACCGGTGCTACGCATTTTTTTTTATATCTGATGCATGTGTAGATAGATTGACATTAGTTACCGTAGAGGGGAAACCCTTCTTTATAGGATTACCCGATGGGGGTATGATTAGAGGTACACGAGAAATTCGTGAGTGCCCTATTAGACTAGGAGGTCACGATTGGTCAGTTGACTTCTTCGTCATGTACTTATTACATGAAGAAGTCATTATGGGCATGGATTGGATGAATCGACATCGAGTTGTTCTGGAAACCGGCAAGAGGACGGTGACTGTAACTATAAAGTCAGGCCATGTAGAGATTTTCCAAGGATGGGATCTCGGTAAAACCGGTACAATCATCAGTGCAGTGCGAGTTGTGAGAATTATTGGTCAGGGTTGCGAGGCTTTCTGGTGCTATGCCTTGAAGGATAGTACAAGTCCAACGTTGGAGGAGATACCGGTAGCATGCGAGTTTACCAATATTTTTAGAGAGCCATCAAGTTTACCTCCACAGAGGCGTGTAGACTTTGACATTAATCTAGAGCCCGGGACGAGACCGATCTCGAAGGCTCCTTACCACATGACGCATATCGAGATGCTTAAGCTTAAGAAGCAATTCGAGGAGTTAGCTGAGAAGGGCTTCGTCCGCCCTAGTGTATCTCCTTGGGATGCACCAGTACTCTTCGTCAAGAAGAAAGACGGTTCGATGAGGTTATGTATTGATTACCGAGAACTTAACAAGGTGACGATCAAGAATAAGTACCCATTGCCCAATATCGATGATCTGTTGGACCGTCTTCATGGAGCTTCAGTGTTTTCGCGGATTGATCTGAGGTCCGGATATCACCAGCTAAGGGTGAGAGAGTATGACATAGCCAAGATGGCATTTCGGATGAGATACGTTCACTACGAGTTTGTAGTGATGCCTTTCGGGCTTACGAATGCGCCCGCAGTGTTAATGGAGTTGATGAACAACATCTTCATCGATTTCCTAGACCAGTCCGTGGTGGTCTTCATCAACAATATTTTGGTATACTCTCGTAGCAAAGAGGAGCACACATGACACTTAAGGATCGTACTCCAAGTTTTGCAGGATAGAGTGCTTTATGCCAAGCTCTCTAAGTGTGAGTTTTTAATGTCTGAGGTAGCATTCCTTGGTCACATCGTTTCAGCCGAAGGGATCAAGGTAGATCTGGAAAAGATCGAGTTTGTAGCATCTTGGCCGCCTCCTAGGAACGTCAAGGAGGTATGTAAATTCCTAGGATTGGCGGGCTACTACTGTCGCTTCGCGGAGGGCTTTTCAGTTATCGCTCGACCACTCACTTCCTTGCTAAGGAAGTCTACGAGATTCATGTGGTCCAAGCCGTGTTTGGAGAGCTTCGAGGAGTTGAAGAAGAGGTTGATCTCTGCTCCTATCCTAGCTCATCCATAGGGCATTGAGGACATTGTGGTTTACAACGACACATCCAAGCTCGGCTTGAGATGTGTTTTGATACAGAGGGGTAAGGTTATAGCATACGCGTCGAGACAACTGAAGACGTATGAGAAGAATTACCCTATCCATGATCTTGAGTTAGCTATTGTTGTTCACGCTTTGAAGATCTGGAGGCATTATCTGTACGGAGATACGTTTCAGATATTCACAGATCATAAGAGTATGAAGTACATAATCACTCAGCGGGAGTTGAATAACCGCCAGAGGAGATCGTTGGAGTTGATCAAGGACTTCAATCTAGAGATCTTATACCACCCGGGGAAGACAAATGTGGTAGCTGATGCCCTCAGTAGGAAGACTCCCCGGGAGATGGCGATCGCTCGGCTGACAGCTCAACCTCAGTTATGCGAGACTTGGCATGACTAGAGATGAATATCCACTTTCCGGATTCTGAAAGGAGGGTCACTCTACACCTTACTCAATGCATTTTGGTGCGAGTAAGATGTATCAGGACATCATATGCTCTTTTTGGTGGGGAAGTCTGAAGCCAGAGGCCAGATGTGACGAGATATGTAGCTCAGTGTGCGACATGTCAACAGGTAAAGATCGAGCATCATCGACCAGATGGAGAGATACACCTACTTCCCGTCCCTCAGTGGAAATGAGAAGAAATCTCGATGGACTTTGTTACCGGTTTGAGACCAAGTCGAGGCTTTGATGCCATCTGGGTCATAGTGGATCGGTTGGCAAAGACCGCATGTTTCATTCCGATCAAGGAGATGTGGCCGGTAAGTCGATTGTCTGAGGAGTTCACTAGACAGATAGTGAGACTCCATGGAGTACGTAGGATTATAGTGTCTGATAGAGACGGACGGTTCACCTCGAGGTTTTGGCAGCAAGTGCATGCCGTCCTAGGTACGAGTCTACAATTCACGACGACCTATCATCCTCAGATCGATGGTCAGTCCGAGCGGACCATCTAGACTCTGGAGGATATGTTGAGAGCCTGCATGTTAGACTGGGGACAGGTGTGGCTAGATCACCTTCCCTTAGTAGAGTTTTTGTATAACAATAGTTGGCACGCATCAATCAGAATGACTCCTTATGAGGCCTTATACGGACAGAGATGTCGTACACCGTTGTGTTGGGACGAGCGGTGTAACACCTGAGAGGTTACACGACAATATGACTCAAGTAGAGTGATCCGTGAGCGGATGTTAGCAGCACGGGGTCGACATAATTCTTATACAAATAAGAGGCATAGACCTCTAGAGTTCAAAGATAGAGCTCATGTATGGTTGAGAGTATCCCCGACATGAGGTGTTAGACGTTTCAACGTCAAAGGGAAGTTGAGTCCCAGATACGTCGGACCTTTCGAGATTCTTGAGCGAGTTGGAGAAACAACATACATACTTGCTTTGCCATCGAGACTAGAGGTTTTTCACCCAGTCTTCAATGTGTCTTAGTTATGGAAGTACATACCAGACTCGAGACACATCGTCAGTCACAAAGATTTAGTGGTCGAGCCGGACCATACGTTCGTAGAGCATACGGTAGCCGTCTTAGATCATAGTATGAGATGCTTGCGATCGAAGGACATACCGATGATGAAGATTCAATGGTCGATGTGAGGAGCTGATGAGGCGACTTGGGAGACAGAGGATAGTATCCAAAAGAACTATATGGAGTTTTATGTTGAGTTGGATGTACCTTTAGCGTAGACGTTGGAGTTTCGTTTTCCTTTTGTTGAGTGTGTATACGATTATGTGACGTTTTGAGTAATATGCTCCACGAGGGATTTTGAGTTGTTATGAGTTGAGATCAGTGTTTCTGTTCCATCCTTGTTATGAGTGATCTTGGGGTTCTTCGCAAATTTCGGGATGAAATTTCTTTTTAGGGGGATCTAATGTAATACCCCTATTTTGGCCTTCACCACCCCCGCGGTGAAGAGGGCCGCCCCTGTGTCTACCCACCCCCGCGGCAAGGCAAACCGCCCCTGCAGTTTTGCCCCAGATTCCGCCGATTTAATTTTTATTCCGCTTTATATCTTTTCATAGATAGAAGATCCGATCATCTATCTTATGAGCCGGCTTTCCTTTGATCTTCTAACCTTAGAACGTCATTCCTTCTATCTTTCCAACTGTTCCCTATAAATTGCCGCTTTATCTTCCTTTTCCCGTTTTTTGCATACGTTTTCCTTCAACCTCGAAAGGTGCAACCTTCTTCCCTTGTGAACCTTGCTGAACATGTACATCTTCTTCCCTTGGATTCTCCCTCATGTTCTTGAGCTTGCTTCTTCTTCTTCTTCTTCTTCTTCTTCTTCAAGAATCAAGATCGAGTCTTGATTCTTGTTGACTTTCCCGTCATTGATATGTTGATGTTCACAGACTTCATGAGTTGAGTTGTGACGTGTGTGAAGAGTGAAAGAGCAAAGCTTTGGCCTTTGTGCAGTTCCTTGTTGTCGAAGGAGAAGACGCATCTTCTGTGCCGAAACTGCCCCCGCGCCTGCTTAGTGCCACCCACAGGGGATTTGCCCAGTTTTGCCCCCACTCCCTGTCCAGCCGTCCTTGTGGTTTTGTCTACAGTAGCCCCGTCTTTGGTGAGCCACTTTCCTTCCTTGTTTCCCTCGTTCCTTCCCTTGGTTTGTGTTGATGTTGTTGACCCTTGGTGATTTGTAAGACTAGGGTTTGTGACCCTTGTGTAACACCCCGAATTCTCAGAACTCGGGACATTATTGGTTAGAACCTCACAGTGGGTTCCGACCTCAGTTTGACAACAATATTACTAGGATCTTGCAACAAGACACAAATAAAGAAAACCGAAATTCATAAAAATAGTATTTTTAAGGTAATGAATGCAACACTGTCTAGCAGCCTAAAGTACTTAAACAAAAGAAACGAACAACTGTCTTAACCAAAAGAAAGAAAAGACAAACACAACCCCCAACCCCCACTCTAAGGAGTACAGAGACCCGGCTGACCACTACTTCCGGATCACTCAACTGCTGGTCTAACATGCGGTAAATCTAAAAACACAACAAGAGGAACCGTTAGCTAGTTATCTAAATATTAGGAGAGTAACAATAGCACACACACACATAAAATAATAAACACTCATCATGCTTTCAAACAATCCATTTATTATCTTCATTTAAGTCATTCACTCTAATGATACTTATTTTGTGACACGAGGGATTCCCAAACCTCGCCTCCGCTCCCGTGTACCCATCAGGAGTGGATCCGATGCATCTCATCGTGAACCTGTATGGTCTGGGTATAGAGAACCTCCCAGTCTCTTGACAGAGTTGGGCAGTGATGTCACGGCCCATTATACATACACTTGGGCCTTAAAACATAATAACCACGGTCGTCCTAACGAGTTGTTATTTATTATAACACACATTGTACACACACAACCATCATCACCCAACTAATAGCCAGAAACCAGCTAAGTAAGTCGCAAGGACTTACCTTGATCAAAATCGCTTTCTCAAATCTCAACTCGGTCCGAACCCATGGTAACTCAAACGCCTGTCAAATAAGGCATGTGGATCAAAATCACATCCAGATGTCCAACCTCATGCGAAGGAATTACGGAAAAAGCTCTCTTACGGTAAAAGACCATTTTACCCTTAGTACCGAAAATTCTCAAAGTCTTTCATTTAGTTCTAATATTTTCTTTTAGAACCTATGTCCATAATCTAGTTCTCCTTGAAAAGTTTGGTGAGGATTTAGTAAGATTTTATAAGAGTTATCCAACATTCTTAATTTATACCATAGTCGTTACGGTTCGACTTTGGGTTCATATACACGGCTTTGATAAGGGTATAAAATTCCGAGATAAAATCCTAGCTTCTCTATGGTATACATACTAAACATAGGGGTAAAGATCTCTCCAAAATATTTAACCATAGTCCTTTCATAAATCTCCAAAGTTGAGGTAAAAGCTGAAATTTTCCATACTTAGTCAATTTTCCCTTTGCTGTAAAAACAACCCATATGTCCTACTTTGAAACCTTATAAGTTTTAATCCGACCGTTAACTTTCTCTCAAAATTTAACATAGTAAACTTCATATTTCTATCTCAAACATATTAAAAATTCAACAGTGGATTCTCGATCTAAGGTATCGAAACTAGATCCTAAAGTCAGCAGATCAAGGCTGGAATACAAGGTGTGCAGGAGGTCCTGATTTCGATTCTCCAGGGCAGCACCTGTTCCCATTATTTATACCCAGAGGTCAGCAGTTCGAGTCTCACTGCACCCTAAAATCCACAAAATCCTAGCCTACATGTACTAGGTTCGAATCCTATGAAGATCACTATACACATACATAACTTCATCTTTCCAATAACAGGAAACAAGGGAGGTTGATCTCATACCGGACTGCTACACCAATGGATCCACGGGAGTTACTAGTGTCGCTCAGCACCACCGGACTAGGGAATCGAGACTAGAATCGGCTCCACTGCTGCAGTGGTTGGACAGCTCCTCTTGGTCTCACGATTGAGATCCGATTGGGCTGAGATGAGGTTCGTCTGGCTGCACAGGAGGCGGGCTTGGCGTGTCCAGGTTCTGGGCTGCAAGGATTGCTATCCTGCGCTTCAGAGGGTCGGTCTTCTGCTGCAGCAGCCTGGCAAGCGGTCCGCTCCTAGGGACGATGGAAGGCGCGTGTAGTGGCTTGGACTAGATGCGAGGGTGTGCTGTCCTGTGTTCGGCCGGTAGCAGCGGTGGTCGACGGCAGCTGTGCAGCAGGGAGGGCGTTTAGCAGCAGTTGATCGCATCAACAGAAAGAGAAGGAGGCGCCTTCCTGCTCGACGCAGACGAAGGGTCTTGGTGCTGAAGAAGGATGTCCGTCAGTGCATATGCTCGGACCCTTGGGTGGTCGACGGTATGGCGGTTACTGGTTCGGGCTCCTTGTCGTAGTTGAAGACTTGCTGCTGTACGCAGTCTCACAAGGGAAGGCGGAGGGAGACGTGGTTTACGATTAGTTTAGGTTTAGATTAGGTTAAACGTTGGATTAGGTTAGATAATTAGGGTTAAGGTAGTTATGGGCTGGGCTGAAAACTGGGCTTAAAAATGCCTACTCACTAAAATAAGAAAAAGATGAGCTGAAAAGATTAACACTTGCTTAGTACGGAAACATTTATGGAATTGTTTGCGGAGTTATTTACGGTTTACAAAATTTATCATTTTATGTGAATCAAAGTCACATAAAATGATAGAAATTAAGCTCGTGTTCTTTTATTTATAAGAATTAATGTTGGCGGATCGGAATTCGGTTTGATCCGATTTTAAACGGAGTTTAAATTTAATTTTATCTAAATTAAATTTTTGGTTATTACACCTTGCTTGTGGTGATCTCTTAGAGATTATGGAGACTGAAAGTTATAGACTTTTAGCAATCGTTTCATTCTTGATGCGTTATGCCTTGTTTGAGCAGACATTCTTCCCTTTCCTTCGGGAAACTGAGTTGTTCGCTGACCCTTACGTTACCTTTGAGTTACCTTCGAGTGAGGTAAGTCCCTTGGACTTACTTGGATGCGTTCCGTATATTAGTTTGATTGTTTTGGCCTGCTTGTTTTGTTGTTTATTGTGATAACGGATAATTGAAATAAGAATGACCTTTTATACCTTAATTGTCACAAGTGTATTATAACCGGACGGTGACCGCTTGTCCAGTTCAGAATTGAGAAAATGGGAGGTGCTCTTGCGACCAGTCCAGCATGTGACAGAGGGATGCATCCGCTCTATTCCTGTTGGTGAAAGGGGACAAAGGCGAGATCATAGTGAGCGTGTGACAAAATAAGTTAAATTAGTAAAGGGATTAACTTAATGACAAATAATAACCGGTTGTATGTGAGCATGCTATATGTTAATATTACCTTATGCGTGTTTGTGCCTTTACTGTCTTTCTGATATCTAGAATGTTAGCTAACGGTTTATACCGATTTTGTAGATTTCCTGCATGTTAGAGATGTTGCTGAGTGATGTAGATGGTGTTGTCAGTCGGGGTTCCCGTACATTATAGGATGGGATCGGGTTTATATTTTTGTTGTTGCTTTCCCTTTTGTTTTAAACTCGGTTGTGAGTCTTTGACATTTTCCTTTGTGAAACCTTTGGTTTTATTATAAGTTTTGGCTTTCATTTATTTGTGTCTTGGTAAGATCCGATGTTATCGTTGCTACTCTGAGGGTCGGGACCCATTGTGAGATCCTAGCCCGTAACGCTTCGAGTTCCCGGAACTTATGTTGTTACATGAAGAGCATTGCGAACTCTGAACATGTGGTCTTCAACAAATGTCTCTCCCAACTGCATAACTAGGAACCAAGAGCGACACAGAACTAGATAAAAGGCAACGTTTCTAGTCTCTCTTGTTCAGAGATTGTCACAGCAGCCACCACCACAACCGATATAGACATACCTAGCATCAAAAGGATACATCTGATGAACAATACATCCTCAACTATGGTTGAGTATCTAACCTTTCGCATGTGTATGTGTCGAACCACGTGGCAAAATTTCACAAACTTTCGCCTGTCCCTCCGGTTGAGTATCTAACCTTCCGGTTCAGAGATTGCCGCATCCCTGTTACCCCTCTACCAACACCTCCCTCCTCCTAAGCGAGACAACAATGGCAACCCCTCCCCTCTCTTTTCTTCTCCTTATATCTTCTTAGTCTTCCTTGGTTCACATCCCTCAATCTCTTTTCACCCAACCTAAATCGCTTTAGAAGAGATGAAAGGAACGAGAATCGCTGCCGGATGTACGAGAGAAAAGAGAGGGGAGGAGGTTTCGTCAGTGGAGATGGAAGTTGATGAGTTGCACGATTGAGGAAAGAAAGGGGAGTTAGGGTTCCCCTTGGTACCTGTTACATAACAACAAGAGTAAATTAATTTTAACAGTAAAAAAATGGGTATATTTACTTAATAGAAAAATGCTATGAGCCTAGTTAGTAGAGCAAAAACTGAAAAAAGTCTATTTAACAAATGTACCCTTTTACGTTTGATATAAAAATTAAAGAGTTATACTAAAACAACCCTTGAAATTTTACAGTTGACACAATTATGTGCAGTCACCTCATCAATTTACACATGTCGTCTATTCATTAAGACACGTCACATTATTATTTAGTTTAATTGATTAGTTAATATTTTAACAATTCTCATTCAAACCTGAGATCTAACAAACTCTATTTAATTTGTTTAAACATACAAAACAAACATATTTTTTTCTTCATAATATTATATAATAAAGTTCATTAATATTTGCTTTAATTTAATTATTATTCTCACAATTTTTTATTTCTTCTATTATTGTATACTAGAAACATGATCTATTTCACAAACCTACCATATTACTAACCAATTTATATGTGAATTATTTTTTTTTTGCTACTAAAAGTTCTATTTTGTTATCGATATACTTTTAATACGTTTTTATATTGTTTAGGTCTCAATAATATATTTTATTACACTTGCTATTCTTACAATTACGATTATTTTAATATAGTTTTTTTTTTTTAAAAAAAATACATATTATAATGCAGTTTCTTTAACAATCCACCTATTAAGTTTTTTTCTTTTTATACAATAAAACACTTATAAGATATATTTTATTGAAATGAAACATATCTTATTTCAAAATTGTATAATATATCACCGAATATTAATTAAAAAAAAATAATGGTGAGTTAATTTGACAATATATACTTTATAAGGTGGTGTCACTTATAAGAATTTTTCAAAATATAATTTATTATGAATATGATTTTTATTAAAAAAAAACCAAAGTGATAAAAGGATAACATTTTTTGTGTTATGATTTTCGGTTTTCATAGTACATCCGTTAGTACATCCGTGCTCTTGTAAATGATAAAAATAACATTTTTTTTGTACTTATATCGAACCTTTGATATTGTAAGATAGTCTTTTGTTTATAACATATACGCAACTTTTATTTTTTTTAGCAAATATTTTTTTTGGGTGGAATTTTGTAACAAAGATGTTTGTGCAAATCATGAGCTATAAACTAGTATATATTAAAGAAGAATCAGTTATTGTCATGTGTCCTCCCCAAATTAAACCTCACACTACCAATTTTTTAATTAGATGATATAAATTAAGATTTTTAATCGGAGTTTTAAAACAAAATCAATTTATTTAATTGATACCAAAATAAAAATTTGTAATAAAAAATTTAAAAACAAAAATATTTTATAACTGAATTTACACACAAAAATCTGAATTGCAATTTAAATATATGATTCTTAAATTGGATATTTAAGAATTTTCATTTTAACAAAATGATCTCATTTATTAAAACAAATTTGCATTCAAAATTTAGAAAAAAATCAAATTCAGTTTGGGCTAATTAGGTAAGTAGGCTTTTTTATTTTATTGTATACTAACTAAGACCAATTCTAGTTTTTTATTTAGTAAATATACCCCATGATTTTTTTACCACTTTTATTTAATGGTAAGCTAAAACTAATTAACCCTTCTATTAAAAAAAGAGAGTATTGGGCTGATTAGGTAAGTAGGCTTTTTATTTTATTGTATACTAACTAGGCCTTTTCTAGTTTTCTATTTAGTAAATATACCGCATGATTTTTTTACTATTTTCACTTAATGGTAAGGTAAAACTAATTAACCCTTCTATTAAAAAAGAAAGAATATTTGATTTTTGTTATGTAAATTTTGATTTTAATTACTGAATTCGTTTTCTATCTTATTTTTCTTTTTATTTTCTGTTTTCATACCGGAGATTTACATACCGGACATTAACATACCGGACATTTACATACCGGACATTTTAGATACCGGACATTTGCATACCGAACATTTTACATACCGGACATTTACATACCGGACATTTTACATACCAGAAATTCATACCGAAAGTTCATAACGAAAATTTTCATACCGAATGTTCATACCGAAATTTTTTATACCGGAAGTTCATACCGAAATTTTTTATACTGGAAGTTCATACCGAAAGTTCATACCGGAAGTTCATAACGAAGTTTCTCATACTGGAAGTTCATACCAAAATTTTTTATACCGAAAGTTCATACCGAAAGTTCATACCGGAAGTTTATACCGGAAGTTCATACCGAAAGTTCATACCGGAAGTTCATACAGAAAATTTTCATAACGGAAGTTCATACCGAAATTTTTTATACCGGAAGTTCATACCGAAATTTTTTATATTGGAAGTTCATACCGGAAGTTCATACCGAAAGTTCATACCGGAAGTTCATGACGAAGTTTTTCATACCAGAAGTTTATACCAAAATTTTTTAAACCGGAAGTTCATAACGAAAATTTTCATACCGGAAGTTCATACCGAAATTTTTTATGCCGGAAGTTCATACCGGAAGTTCATACCGAAAGTTCATACCGAAAGTTCATACCGAAAGTTCATACCGGAAGTTCATAACGAAAGTTCATACCGGAAGTTCATACCGAAAATTCATACCGAAATTCATGCCGGAAGTTCATGCCGAAAGTTCATACCAGAAGTTCATACCGAAAATTCATACCGATAGTTCATACCATTCATACCGGAAGTTCATACCGAAAGTTCATACCGGAAGTTCATAACGAAGTTTTTCGTACCGGAAGTTCATACCGAAATTTTTTATACCGGAAGTTCATACCGAAAGTTCATACCGGATGTTCATAACGAAAATTTTCATACCGGAAGTTCATACCGAAATTTTTTTATACCGGAAGTTCATACTGGATGCCAATGATGTTTACACTAGTGAATTTACAACCTTTGCTCGCTCAGGGTGATGCTGACAATGGTCTTGATCGTCTTTGGGCAAAGAAGAAGGTTATACCATTTTTAGAGACATTTTTGTTGCTTCAAGGTGGATACTTGAATGTTGCGTTTTTGCTCATACCATTTTTATAACTTCCGGTATGTAATTCTCCGGTATGTAATTCTTAATTCTAAACTATGACCTAAAATCAGTTTGTTTGGTATAACTTCCGGTATGATAACTTCCGGTATGATATGATAACTTCCCGTATGATAACTTCCGGTATGATATGATAACTTCCGGCATGATATGATAATTTCTGGTATGATATGATAGCTTCCGGTATGATAACTTCCGGTATGATAACTTCCGGTATGTGAACTTCCGGTATGTGAAGCTCCGGTATGTGAACTTCCGGCATGTGAAACTCCGGTATGCATTCCAAAAAAATAAAAAAAATAAATAAAGAAAATAAAAAGGACAAAAAAAATAAAAAAAAAAAAATTCCGGTAACTTCCGATATGATATGATAACGTCCGGTATGATATGATTGTAACACTTCAAGTTTCGAAACTCGGGGAGCTACTGGTTAGGACCTCACAATGGGTCCCGACCTTGGTTTAACAACAACATTACTTGGATCTTACAACAAGGCACAAATGTACTTAAAACAATTTCAAAACATAATATTTTTTACTGTATGAATGTACACATGTGACAGCCTTACAAAACATATACATATACATAACATGCAAGTTGTAAGGGAGACTCCCCAGTCCCCATCTAATGAGTACGTGGACCCGGCTGACCATCCGTTCCGGATCACTCTGCAACTGTCTATCTCTACAAATCTACAACACGGATAAACCGTTAGCTAACCATCCAAATATAAGTAGAATAAGGATAGCACAAACACACTCAAGATAACATAAAACAATCATCATGCTGGCACACAAACCGGTTATTATCTGTTCATTAAGTGAGTCACCTTATTCCATTTTACAATTGTGGCACGAGAAATCTTAAGAGTTCTCGCCTCCGTTCCTTATCCAACTGGGTGTAGGTCTAGCTTACCTCCGCCGGTAGCATCACTACAAACCGAGTGTGGACTAGTCCCTAAAGAAACCCCAGCGCCCTCAGGCTAACTGAGCGGAATGCCACCGCCCGTTACTCTTAGGCCAAAGTATAGGTCGGTAGATAATTACTACTAAAATATAACTATAAACATATCATTCACATACCACCATCATTATCCACACTCATATCTAGAAGTTAGCTAAGTAAGCCCAAAGGACTTACCTGAATTCAAACATAATCTCGCTATCTCGACTCGGTCTGTAACCGCAGGAACTCAACCGCCTGTTATAAAAGGCAAGTGGATCAATAATGTATCCCACTTAATTAGAAGTCTCTGACTTCTAAGATATTTAACTCTATCATCAGATAAATTACCAAAATATCCTTATACGGATAATTGACTGTGTTACCCCTGGTCCCGAAACTTTATAAAATTCCCTAACAAAGTTCCAAACTATTCTTTGGAACTCAAAACCACACTCAAACTCTCAAAGGAAAGTTTGCTAAAGATTTAGAAGAGTTAACTACATTCTTGACTTTCATAAAAAGTCGTCAAGGTCCGACTTTGGCTTAAGATATGAGAACCGAATAAAAAAATAAAAAGTCTAACAAAAATCTCTAAATCTTTTATGCTATGCACTCTATCCATAGTAGTCAGAATTTCCCAAAAATACATAATAATCACTTCTACACAAATTCTCAAAGTCAGTTCCTAAACCAGAAATTCAGACTTAGCCAAAAACTGAGTATTTCTTAACTGCTCAGCCAGTCCACTTTGGACCTTCATAGATCTAAATCCAACCGTTGGATCAACCCGAACTTTTGATACACCACACTATGCATGACACTCTAAAACATATTAAAAACTGAACGGTGGATTATGTTTCTAAGGTATCCAAACTTAAGCCCAAACATGACTGCACAACCCAGAAAATTCCAGCACTTAACAATTTCAGCAACATCCAGAAAACTGTTTAAGGTCTCAACTTCAAAAATTCATAACTCCTAAACCACTAGCTGGATTCATCCCAAATTTTAATATGTTCCACCACAATATGCCAACTATATCATATCCAAAATTCAAGTCAAACAGAGATCAAACTCTTATTCAAAACTATCTCTCAAAACAGCATCACATGCTGTTTTTCCCACACTCAGCACAGTTATAAAAACTGTGTGAGGAGTCAACTTTGAGACACCATAACTCTCAAACCGTAGCATGGATTCCTCTAAAATTTTAGTATGATCTACTATACTATATCAACTATAACGTGTCAGAAATTCAAGTCTAACAGAAGTCAATAACCCCTCCAAATTTAATCCACAAAACTGCATCTCAAGCAAATTTCCTCAAACTCAGCACACTAAAAGAAAAACTGCATGAATAGCCAACTTCGAGATACTATAACTCTCACACCATAATTCCGATTGTTCCCAAATTTTAGTATGATATACTATGCAACACTGACTACAACATACCCGAAAATCAGCTAAAAAGAAGAAGTCTAACTTACCCAAATCTGGACCCGAAGTTGACTGTTTGTCACTTCTGAAAAATTCAGAAAACGCCTCAGCTTTCCAAGCTATCTTCCGAGGCTGTTAGGGAAGGTCTAAAGGCATCAATTGGTACTCTAATCAGCGTATGAACAAAGAGGGTAACACATAGAAGAGGGTTGCGGTCCTTACCAAACTAGCCGGACAAGACATGCTTGCGTGAATGAAGGCAAGGAAGGTTCATGACTTGCTGCTGCTAGGGTTCTTGGGTTGGAGATCCGGCATCAGAAGCTAAGGAAGTCGGCTGTCCACGATCTGCTGGGAAGGCCGCTGTCCAGATTGCACTAGTCAGCCGTAAGGAGGGAGTTAAAGAGGGAAAAGGGAGGCAGAAAGCTCACCTTGCCGAACGAGGTTCACTGCGTCGCGTGCCAGGTCTGGGAGGAGGCGCCCCTGCGGCCCAGACTGAACCACCTGCGGCTCTAGCTACCGCACCAGCGGTTCCGGGTTCGTAGCCTCACCTGCGGCTAGGGCAAGGCACACTAGCAAGGCCTGCTGTCGTAAGGAATTGCGGTTGTGGGCTGGAGGCGAAGAGATAGTCCGGTGCTGTTGTCGCCTACAGGCCACGAGGGAGGCGGCTCGTTTGCTGCGTTCTGTCGATGAAGACGAAGGATGGCTGCTGCTGGAGGTTGCCGGCATGGTGACAACGGGGAGGTGGCTGTCGTCGGTTCCTGCGTCGACTTGACGTGGAGGAGGAGATGGCGCCGGCTGGAGTCAACAGGGGGAAGAGGAGAGGGCTGCTAGGGTTCCGTCTAGGGCTGACGGATGGCTGAGAAGATACAAAGAGAGTTGGGCTTGGATGGGCTCTTGTCATGGGCTTGTCATGACTTGTCATGGGTTTGTCTTGAGCTTGTCTTGAGCTTGTCAAACACTTGTCAACGGACCATTTAAAACTAGTTTTGTAAGAGTGTTATAAGTAGTATTTTATTTGATCAAAATTCCACATAAAATCATGAAAGTTTTTTTTTTTTTTTTTAAAGATCATTTTATGTGTTTAATTCATCACATAAAATACCAAGATTATGTTGGCTTGGAAATGAACGGAAAGAAAAATTTTCCGGATATTACAATGATAACTTCCGGTATGATATGATAACTTCCGGTAAGTGAAGCTCCGGTATGTGAAATTTCGGTATGTGAAATTCCGGTATTTAAAATTCCGGTAAGTGAAAATTCCGATATGTGAAAAATTCTTTATTCTAGAAAATAAAAAAATAGAGAAAATAAAAAAGAGAAAATAAAGAAAATAAAAAAACAAATTCAGTTTTTAAAAATTAAAACTTACTCTTAAATAACAAATAATAAACAATTTTTTTAAATAAAAGGGTTAATTAGTTTTACCTACCATTAAATGAAAGTGGTAAAAAAATCTGGGGTATAGTTTCTTTAACAAAAACCAAAAAGTGCCTAGTAGGCCAAATTCTTTCATTCAGTTTTCAAATTTAAAAAAAAGTGCCTACTAGGCTTTTTTGAAAAACTAGAATAGTAACTAGGCTTTTTAATGTTTCAATTAAGTAAATGTACCCCAACCTTTTGTATTTATTTTCAAACTCTACACACTCTTCCCTCAAAGGGTACATTTACTAAACATAAAACTAGAAAAAGCCTAGTAAACCAAATTGTTTCTTTTTAAATTTAATTTAAAATAAGATATTTATAAATAATTTAACTTTATTTGAATGTTCACTATCAATCAAACCAGTTGGATATATATATTGAAGAGTTGAACTGTTGAAGACACTAAGGATATTTTCTGTCTCGTGTAAGTTTGGCAACACTAATGTAATATCCGAAAACTTTATTCCGTTTATTTCCGTAGTAAACCGAATTTCGAGCCGTTGATCCCTATATGTCTATCTAGTCGGACACAATATCTAAAAATTCTATCATTTTATGTAATTTCCCTCCACATAAAATGATATGTTTTCATAGCAAGCCCTAATCCATCAAACCCTAGTTTATATCATGACTTGTCTTAGACAAGGTCATGACGTCCTTGTGACGAGATCAAGACGAGACCATGACGAGGTTTGACGAGATCGTGACAAGACCATGCATGAGCTTGACAAGGCCATGACGAGTTTTGACAAGACCTTGACAAGCAAGCTCCTACAATTCTCAGCCCACTCTTCCAACATTTTTTTTAGCCAGTCCGTTGGCCTGCTCCAGCAACTTGACCTGTCCAGCCCGGCGTGATACTGGGGAGAGCACTGACCCAGCTCGTGTCTAGCCCAGTAAGTGAGAAGAGAGCCCAACCCTTCCGTCGCCAGCCCAGGAGCCCGCCCATTCGTCTACAGCAACACGTTCACTAGACGAACGTTACTAAAAGAGTTACAGCCGAGATACCCGCTGATCGCTTTCCTTCTTCAGCCGCTGCTCCTGTCCAGATTCACCATAACTGCCCTTTTATTCTCTTCTGTATCCATTCGCAAAACCAGCACCTTCTGCACACGTACAACCCTCCAACGACAGCAGTGCACCCTATCTTCTTCCTCCCTTCTGTACGAGAGCTTGCTTCATACGTTGCTGAGCACGCTGGTTGATAGGTGATGGAATCACTATCATTTAGGTTAGTTTTTAGAGTCTTTTTATTGCATTAGTGTCGGTTTATGCTACTAACTCCTTGGTCTAGAAGAAGAAGATCAAAAGAAGCTAAAGAAGGAGTTATAAGCACTTAGGAGTGAATATCGATCACGAAGCAAAGCTTCTGTTGCCTCACCGTCCCAGCGGATCCTTGCAGCCGCCCCTGCGGGTGACGTCTTACTTTGGAGCGCTCCCTGCGCTTTCACCAGCGCCAACCATGAAGCGTGTCACCGCCCCTGCGCCACTCCTCGGCGCCCTTGCGGTGTCCTCCACTGACGAAACGAAGACCAGCTCCCCTGCGCCTTCCACTGCGGCACTGCCTGCGCCTCAACATGGGAGCTGGAAGACAAAGAGGCTGTGTCACCGCCCCTGCGTTGACCTAGAGACGTCCCGACGGCTTGGCATCAGAAACGTCAGGAAAGGCGAAAGGTCAGACGTTGAAGAGCATTGAAGATCCACCCCAGCGGAATTATCTAGCCGCCCCAGTGGCTCTGAAGAAGATCAACCGATTCTGCCTAAACCGCCCCTGCGGTTCCTAAAGGCCGCCCCTGCGGTTTAACGCCAAAAGCTTTACTCCGGCTGTTTACACCACCTTTATGGCATTTAAGGTGGCGGTTTTGGGCCGGCCATTTACTCCTATTTTGTGTCTTTTGTAGCATAAATAGTCCTTTGTTGATTGCTAGAATCATCCATCTTATCATCTAGTTAGTCAACAAATTATCCACTTAGATTGTCTTGCTTCCTTGTAATGAGTTGCTAACTCCCTTGCTACATTGGGTTGGTTTGAAGCTGCATTGTTACCTTGGTTGTAAGTTCTTTTTAATCTAAGTTTTCATTCAGTAATACTTTGTGTTTCCTTGATCTCCATTGTCTAAATTGCATGTTTACTATTGCTTGAGATTGATCACCTTAGGTTCTAAAGTGCATGTAAACAACTAGGATTAATAGGTTCCGGGTTCGGGTCTTTAATCTAGTAGCAACTTTAAGTAATAACGGGTTGTGATTACTTGAGAAAAAGGAACACAAATATAAAGATAAGTTTAACGGTTTTAATCTTCTCTTTATATCTCTTTGTCTTTATTTGAAAGCTAACTTGTTATTTGTTCTTGTAGGTTTACGTAACTTTAACTTGTTAAGTTGTGTTGATGCCGGTTGGCTCAACACATATATATGATCGAGACGGGAGATTACTTGAAAACTTGTAAAAGGAACTCACCAAAGTAGCAATTGCATGCTTAGAATCAACCTAGTGTAGATTCACCCATCATTGTCTTACTTGTCGCATTTATCATTTTCATAAGTTTTTGTGTGCATCAAATTCAACCAAAACCCCCTTTTTGTTACTTGTTACGATAATCGATAATTGCATCTAATAAAACACCTTAACTCTCTTGGGTTCGACCCTTACTTAATCACTATACTTGTTCTTAGTGCCAAGTCGGGATTTACTTTTGATTGGGTATAAACGACCATAGAAATACCTTCGGTCACTTGTCCTCCTCGCTCTTCAACCTCCTGACGCCACAAGCAGCTGTCTCCCTCCGCTAAACAGACGACGGCCGGGAGCAAGGTGAGCCATTTGTCCTCTTCCTGTATCTATTTCCGACTCCCAACCCTCTCACTCCCTTGCTGTCTACAGACCGACGAGAGGATACTGCTATACTTCCAACAATCGTGAAGTGCGTAGGGCCAACCGTCTTACAATCTCTCTCGATTCTTTTGTGTTCAGCCGGGTAGGGATCTATCTGCACTTTCGGTTCCTTCTGTCATCTCCTTACTAGTTAAATCTGCATCTCACATCTTTCTTCTTGTGCTGGACGGTTTCCCCATCGATGCAACAGTGAGATAGGCTGCAGTCGCCCCTTGGATCATCAATAAAACGAGCCAAGACTCACCCCTGTCTAGTAAGAGGTCAGCTCTTTCTTACTTCTGTTTATGACATAAATGTAGTGAGTATATGTGCTTAGTGAACTCTATGGGAGTAGAACCTAGGATGTGTGAGTTAGAGTATATAGACTAGTGTGTTCGGTGAGAGTCGAACTAGAAAACTCTAAGAAGGTGGGACTGCTGTAAAACAAGAATGAGGAGCAATAGAAATACAAGTGAAATACCTTGTTATAATTTCAGTTTTGTAAGATAGAAATGGGCATAGTTGGAGACCAATGTTAAAGAGTTATATAGAAGATCCACCGTTGAATTTTCAATACAAAATAGGTAGATATATGTAGTTTACCGTGTTAAAATTTGAGAAGCAATGAACGGTCGGATTAGAAGTTACAAGCTCGTAAAGTGGAGTAGTTAAGTTAGTTTTCAACAATGAAAATTTTGGCTAAGTATAGGAAATGTGAGTGTTGTAACCAACTTTGGGAATTTTTATAGAAACGAGGGTTGAACGGTTTTGAGAAATTCTTGCTCCTAAGGATAGATGGAATATCATAGATGATCTAGAGAATTATTTCGTAATTTTTATAAGTTTATACGAATTTCTTCTTTGAAGCTGAAGTTGGACCTTAATGATCTTTTGGAAAATAAGGAAATAGGTAAAGTGCCAGTTTGTAACAAAACTCAGCTTTAGGAGTTAGAATATGACTTTGTAGTCTCAAATAAGAGTTTAGGCATGAATTGTGGAAATTTTGGAAGTTTCGGGACCAAGGAGTAAAATAGTCATTTTACCATAAATTAGTACTGTAATCAGTTCTGTCCTAATAAGTTCTTCTATCTTAGAAGTCTTAGACTTATAATTACCTAGGAAGTGTGTTGACACACTTGCCTCCTTTGATAGGCCACTGAATTCCTACTGTTACAGATCGAATTGCAAATTCGAGAGTCGAGATCTATTTCAGGTAAGTCCTTTGGGCTTACTTAGCTAGCTGTCAGATATGAGTGTGAATGATGATAGTGGTGTGTGATGATGTGTGCCCTAGTATATTTTATAATAAGCATCGACGGACTTACATATCTGGCCTAAGAGTAACGGGCGGTAGCATTCTGCTCAGTTAGCCCGAGGGCGCTGGGGGTTACTTTCGGGACTAGTCCATACTTGGTTTGCGGGGACGCCACCGGCGGAGGTGTGCCAAACCATCACCAGTTGGATAAGGAACGGAGGCGAGAATCTTAAGATTTCTCGTGCTACAACTTTTAAAATCGGATAAAGTGAATCACGTAAGTTATCAGATAATAACCTAATTGTGTGCCAGCATGTTGAGTGTTTATATTCGTCTTCTGTGTGTTTGTGCTATTTATCCTTCTGCTTATATTTGATTAGTTAGCTAATTGTTTATCGTTGTTTAGACTTGCCACAGGTTAGAGCAGATGCCGAGTGATCCGGATGGTAGTGGACAACCGGGGTGTCGTACTCCTTAGGATGGGGTGCAGTTTCTTTTGTTGGTCTTTCAGTTATGATTGTACTATCTCTCAGTTTATGAAACTTTGTTGTTTCCGGCCGTCAGTTTCTGGTCACATTCATTGTTTTGGTAAAACCTACTTTATGATTTATGAATTTCCTTATCCGTGCCTTGTTGTAAGATCTAGTTAAGTTGTTGCCAAACTAAGGTCGGGATCCACTGTGAGGTCCTAACGAGTAGCTTCCCGAGTTGTGAAACTTGGGGTGTTACAACATGGTATCAGAGCTCTAGGTTGGCAACAATGGCACTTGAAATCTTCTAAAGGGTCAAATAAGTAAATAAACAGAACCTGAAAGGGGTCTGAGTTTTCCAAAGGAATTTTGGTTTTAAAATACATGCATAGTCGGTGATAACACGATTTATAGCATAGTTTTAGGTGCACATTTAGGTAGAATTCTCGCTCAATCATGCATTATCTAGCACTAGTCCAATGCGTTTTGCACTCAAAACATGTATTTTGTCGAGATAGACGTCTACACGGACTTGTGTGCGTTTTGTAGGTATTTCGGGAAGTTTCGAGCTAACACGAGGCGTTTGAGGGTCGCTCATTAAGAGGACACGTTTCCAAACTCATTGGAACGCAAGCCAAGGGCTGAGGAAACTCAAGGAACCTTGCCAACACAGACCACGCACCAAACCACAGCCTATTGATCCAAAACAAAGTTTCTGCACAGAATCACGGTTTCCTGAAGAACCACGGCCGTGATTCTGACCGTGGTTTTTGCCAGATTCTCGTGACAGCTGTGCCACGACTCTCATGGCCAGCTCATGAAGAAATTGGTTATAAAAGTGGTCCTTGATAGTTGTTAGAGGCAGCGGGGATTTGGGTAGTTTGAGAGCAGCCCACACATTCTCCATTTTTCTTTCACAAAATATATTCCAAGAAGAAGAAGGATTTTTTTTTTCTAGGAAGGAAAGTGCAAGAAGAAGAAGGAAGGAGCCATTGAAGAGGAGAAGACACACTTAGCTCTTGTATTTTCGGATTTGTTTCTAGAGATTTATGAACTCTTGAACCTTCCTTTGGAAGGATTGTAAGTCGTTTCTAATTTCATCTTCAGATTTGGATTGTGTTTAAGGTTCATTTGTTCATCTTCTTTCTCTCATTTTCTTGCAATGGAGGTTATGAATCTATGTTTGTTTGCTTTGATTTCTATTATGAATGTTCTAGGCTAGATTGATGTGATTCTAGGGTAAGGAAAGGATGGTTGTGGCTAGAACTATGATAGGACAGACCTAATTTTACCTTTGGATGATTCTTGTTTATGAACGTAGCTACTGTTAGAAATCACGGGTAGTTCTTGAAGAACCACGGCCGTGGTTTCTGTAGAACGAACCGTGGTTTTTCCTGGTTCGAAGGATCTTACCTTAGGTTCATAAAATTGTTGAAACCCTAAGTTTTTGCTGAGTTTAACCTACCCTAGGGTGTCCTAGTGTAGCGACTAAGTGTTAGGAGAGACTTACCCGGTAATCCTTGCCCCTTAGAATCTAAAATAGCAAAGCCTTAGGTAATGGTGAGCCTAATAAGCCGCCATTGGATCAAATGTGCCAGGAATGTTGATTAGGACTTCCCTTTCCGAGACTTACCCGGTGAGGATAGGTTAGATCCCTAATTGAACAATCCGGTTTGTGTTAAATTCCTATCCTTAGGTTCTTAGAGACTTAACCGGTAATGAGACCTTAGGTATGGACTAGTTGGATCATGAGACGTACCCGGTAATTGATCCCATTTTAGAAACACTTAATCCCAACATATCATAATCAATCCAAAGAACGAATAGATAACTTGAGTTCTAAGCCTTAACCGGAATTTTCATCCCCTAGAATCCGTTTTTCCCTTCTCTTGATCAATATCTTGTTTGATTTGTTTGTTTGTGTTAATCTTCCGATTTAGTTTGGTTGCATGCATATTGATCTTTGACGTGATCACTTAAAAACAACCCAAACAATTGAGATTTTCTTCCTTTATTTTCTCCTTTCCTTTAGACTTAGGTTTTGCTAAATTCAATCACAATTTAAATTTGATTTCACCTTAGTCTTTGTGTTCGACCTTGGAATACTTATCTTGCTACATACGTCCCGTACACTGCGGGTGCGCTAGAAGTAGGATAATTATAACGAGTATAAATTTAAGACTTATTGCGTGCACACTTTTAGCGTGACAAGTTTTTGGCGCCGTTGCCGGGGACTAGGTCTAGATTGAGTCTATTTTGTGATTGAGACTAGTGTAGATCTTTCTTGTTTCTTTTGATCTCTTTTTGGTTTGTGTCTTTGCTTTTCAGGGCATATATTTCTCTTTAGGTGTATGCGAAGATCTCGTGGCAAGGATCTAGCTCCATTCGATCCCGAACCGGAGAAAACCCTTCGATCTAGGTCTAAGAACATCCGAAAGGAGAAAGAGATGGCCGGTAGGAATCTTCAAGCTGAATTGGATGAAGCCTTAGAGCAAATAAGGCTAAGAGATGAGCTCTTAGAGGAAGAGAGGAGACTTGCCAATGAGAGGCAAGAGGAAACAAGGAGGGAGATTGAAGAGATTAGGCAAGCCCTTGTTCAAGGGGAGCTTAATCGCCGACAACCTCCACCACCTCCACCACAACCGCAGCCGGCGGCCAATGTTAGGGTTGTTCCCATTGCTATTGAGGAGCCACAAACCCTAGGGAGACGTATGGATCCGGCACAAAGAGCACACCGACCGGGTGTGAATCTAGGAGATCCCGCAACCCACAACTATGAGCTCCGCCCTCAAGTTCTTCAAATGATCCGGCACAATCAATTTAGAGGGATGGAAGGAGAGTCTCCTCATCAACATTTGATGAACTATGAGATTTTGATGGAGACTCTTAGACCACCAAGATTGGAGAGCAACAACCATAAGCTAAGGGCCTTTTCCTTCTCTCTTAAGGACAAAGCCTTGGCTTGGTATCAATCTATTCCGCAAGGGCGAGTTGGTACTTGGGAAGAGATGACAACCGAGTTCTTGACCAAATTCTTCCCACCTTCCAAGACCACCGAATTAAGAGGAAAGATCAATGCCTTTGTGATGAGGGATAGAGAAAGTTTGTTCAAGTCTTGGGAGAGATTTAAGGACCTTCTCCTAGATTGTCCACACCATGGCATACCAAAGATTGAGCTATTAGAGATCTATTTCAAGGGGCTTGATGAAGATAGTCAATTCAAGCTTCAATCTCTCTCCGGTGGGACATTTATGGAGAAGCATGTAGATGATGCTTGGGAGTTTGTGGAGAAGCAAGCTCTAGTGATTGAAAAGTACTCTCATAGGAAGAGCGAAGGAAGAAAGGCGGGAGCGTATGAGGTGAGTGAAGTTACCATGAGCAATTTCAAGCTTGACGCCATCAACAACGAGTTGAAATCCTTGAGAGAGTTATGTACTACCACCTTGAAGAGCCAAGCAACTCCTCAAGCACCTCCAAGAGCTAACTTGTCTTCCAAGGAGGAAGATGTAAATTATATGGGAAGGGGCAACTTCAACAATTACCAAGGCCCAAGAAATTTCAACAACAACCGGCAATTCAACAATTACCGGCCGAACCACAACCATCCCGGATTTTCTTACTCTAATCCGGATGGAGCCTTGAACCCTCCCGCCTCCACAAGTGCAACACCACCACAAAGAGCTTCACAAGAACCTCCACCCGGTTTTACTCAACCTTCAAAAGATAGGACCGAAGTCATGTTTGAACAATTGCTAGGAAGATTGAGTGGACTTGAGAGCACCGTCACTTCAATTTCTAAGGCTCAAAAAGTCTTGGAAGCACAAGTCTTTCAAAAGGCGGGTGAAGCACATAGAGATCCGGGGAAGCTTCCCGGAAGAACCGAAGACAACCCAAGAGGTCAAGTTTTGGCTATCACAACAAGGAGTGG
>BSUD01000001.1:147527880-147607805 GCA_033239045.1 Fagopyrum esculentum
CAAGCTAAGGGGAGTCAAGTAGTGGTAGAAGAGGGAAGAAAGCATGAAGATGGAGGGAAGAACAAGGATGTAGAGCCAACTTATGTGGCACCACCTCCATACAAGCCACCACTACCATTCCCGCAATCAAGAGCAAGAGCTCGTTTGGACAATCACTTTGGTAAGTTCCTTGAACTAATGTCCAAGTTACATATTAACATTCCGTTCATGGATGCCATCTTAGGAATGCCGGCATACGGAAAGTTCTTGAAGGAAATACTCTCCAACAAAAGGAAGTTGGAAGAGTATGGAGAGATTAGGATGACCAAGAGATCCTCGGAGTTAATCCAAACAATGAAGGAAGCAATGCCTCCCAAGCTAAGGGATCCGGGCTCTTTTTGCGTCCCAATAGGAGTGGGAGATGTGAAATACGAGGCCCTTTGTGATCTTGGAGCAAGTGTAAGCATCATACCGCTTGCACTTAGCAACAAGGTCGGGTTAGGAGAGCCAAAGCCGGTCAAGATGACCCTCTATATGGCGGACCGTTCTATCACTCATCCATTTGGGATTCTTGAAGACATTCCGGTGCAATTGGGAGGATTCTATGTGCCTATTGATTTTGTAGTGTTGGACATTCCGGCGGATTACCCGGTTCCCATCATCCTAGGAAGACCTTTCTTAGCTACCTCCGGATGTTTAGTGGATTGCAAGAACGGGACTCTCTCCTTCAACATTGGAGAGGAGAACATCAAGTTCAAGCTATCCACAATGATGAAAGGGCCAACCCTTGATGAAGATATCTTCAACATAGTCGAGCAAGAAGAATCTAGAGAAATGGTGAGCTCGATTTTGATCAAGGATCCCTTGGAAAAGGTTCTTACCTTGAGTATGATGGAGGAAGACATTGAGGAGAATTGCAATGAAGAGATCAAAGCCTTGGAGGCATTGGAAGAGGAGCCAAGAGTTGGATTTGAGAGCCACGAAGAAATTGTGAACAGCTGCAAGTTCCACGGTCGAGATTTAGGAACCACGGCCGTCAAACTCTCTGGACAACTCCGAGAAACAAGCCTGGAAGGAACCACGGCCGTGGAAGTTGAGCTAACCGTGATTCCAACCGTGGTTTCCCCTGAATAAGCTCTTAATGACGATCAAGCTTCTAGGGGCCAAGGGGAGTCTTCATTTGCTTTGGATTCATCTCATCCAACTTTATTTGGATCATCTTCAACCGAAAAAGGTCCTCCCTCACTTGAACTTAAACCCCTCCCCTCTCATTTAAAGTATGCATTCCTTGGTGATAATTCTACATATCCGGTGATTGTTAATGCATGCTTGAGTGATGATGAACTTGCTAGATTGCTGCATGAACTAAGATTGCATAGGAAAACCATTGGATATACTATTGATGATTTGGTTGGCATTAAGCCATCTTTGTGCATGCATAAGATAATGATGGAAGATAACCACAAACCCTTTATTGAACATCAAAGGAGATTGAATCCTATAATGAAAGAGGTGGTCAAAAAAGAAATCATTAAGTTGCTAGATGCGGGAATTATCTACCCTATCTCGGATAGTAAGTGGGTTAGCCCCGTTCATGTGGTACCTAAGAAGGGTGGAATGACGGTAGTAACTAATGAGAACAATGAACTAATACCAACTAGGACGGTCACGGGATGGAGAATGTGTATAGATTATAGGAAATTGAACATGGCCTCTAGGAAAGATCACTTTCCCCTCCCCTTCATTGACCAAATGCTAGAAAGATTAGCTCAACACTCTCACTTTTGCTATCTAGATGGGTATAGCGGATTCTTCCAAATCCCTATCCACCCCGATGACCAAGAGAAAACAACTTTTACCTGTCCATGGGGTACATTCGCATATAGGAGAATGCCATTTGGGTTGTGTAATGCACCCGCCACCTTCCAAAGGTGTATGATGGCCATCTTTTCGGAATACATAGAAAATATCATGGAGGTATTCATGGATGATTTCTCTGTTTATGGTTCTTCTTTTGATGATTGCTTGGCTAACTTGTCATTAGTATTGCAAAGATGTGAGGAGACAAATCTTGTCTTAAATTGGGAGAAATGCCACTTCATGGTAAGTGAAGGGATTGTGTTAGGACACTTGGTGTCTAACCGTGGCATTGAGGTTGACAGGGCTAAGATTGAAACGATAGAGAAGTTGCCACCACCTACCTCGGTAAAGGGGGTAAGGAGTTTTTTAGGGCATGCCGGTTTCTACCGGAGATTTATTCAAGATTTCTCTAAGATTTCAAAGCCTCTCACTAACCTACTAATGAAAGATGTTGATTTTGTTTTTTCCAAAGATTGTCTTGAAGCGTTTTGTAGGTTGAAAAACGCCTTGATCTCCGCACCCATCATGCAACCTCCGGATTGGAGTTTACCATTTGAGATCATGTGTGATGCGAGTGATGTGGCCGTTGGGGCCGTTTTAGGGCAAAGAAAGGAAGGGCGCACTCATGCCATTTATTATGCTAGCAAGACGCTAGATGAAGCCCAACTCAACTATGCTACCACCGAGAAGGAGTTGTTAGCGGTGGTGTATGCATTTGAGAAGTTCCGCTCGTACCTTGTTGGAGCGAAGGTCATAGTTTACACGGATCATGCGGCGATCCGTTATCTACTTACGAAGAAAGATGCCAAGCCAAGGTTGATTCGGTGGATCCTTCTTCTTCAAGAGTTTGATTTGGAGATAAGAGATAAGAAGGGATCCGAGAACTCGGTGGCGGATCACCTTAGTAGACTCCCACCATTGGAGCTTGGGGAGGACAACATCCCGATAGATGACTCATTCCGGGACGAACAATTGCAATTGGTGGAAGAATGCTTATTCCAAGTGGCTAGGGGAAGTGAGCCATGGTATGCCGACATTGTGAATTACTTGGTGTGTGAGGAAGTGCCTCCCGGACTAACGTATGCACAAAGGAAGAAGTTCCTCAACGATGTAAGGCATTACTATTGGAGCGAGCCACTTCTATTCAAGAGAGGCCCGGATGGAGTGCTTAGGAGGTGCATACCCGAAGATGAAATGGAAAGTGTGATCCGGCATTGTCACTCCTTACCATGTGGAGGCCATGCTAGCTCACACAAAACGTGTGCAAAGGTATTGCAATCCGGTTTTTATTGGCCTAACTTGTTTAGAGATGTGCAAGGTTTTGTAGCGGCATGTGATGCTTGCCAAAGAACGGGGAATATCTCAAGGAGGAATGAAATGCCCTTGAACAACATCCAAGAAGTTGAGATTTTTGATGTGTGGGGTGTAGACTTCATGGGACCATTCCCTTCTTCATGTGGCAATCTATTCATCCTATTGGCGGTGGACTATGTGTCAAGATGGGTAGAGGCCATCGCCTCTCCTACGAATGATGCCAAGGTGGTGGTGCGGTTCTTCAACCGAGTGATCTTCCCTAGGTTTGGAACACCAAGGGTGATCATTAGTGATGGAGGGAAGCACTTCACAAATAGGAACTTTGGAGCACTTTTGGCTAAGTATGGGGTGACTCACAAAGTGGCAACACCCTACCACCCCCAAACTAGTGGTCAAGTGGAGATCTCCAACCGTGAGATCAAAGCCATACTCGAGAAGACGGTGTCTAGGACAAGGAAGGATTGGGCCATGAAGCTCAATGACGCACTATGGGCATATAGAACCGCCTTCAAGACACCTATTGGCACCACTCCCTACAAGTTGGTCTATGGCAAGTCTTGCCATCTTCCGGTGGAAATGGAGCATAGAGCTTATTGGGCCATTAAGTGGCTGAATTTTGACCTCAAGGATGCGGGAGAGAAGAGATTACTTGACATCAATGCACTCGAGGAGCTCCGGTTGGAAGCTTATGAGAATGCCCGGATTTACAAGGAGAGAACCAAAAGGTGGCATGATAAGAGGATCATTCCAAAGGAGTTGAGTGAAGGAGATCTTGTCCTTCTCTTCAACTCAAGGCTAAGACTCTTCCCCGGAAAGCTCAAATCAAGATGGACCGGGCCATATGTGGTGAAGAAGATCTTTCCCCATGGAGCTATTGAGATAGGAGGGGAACATTGTGGAGATTTCAAAGTGAACGGACATCGCTTGAAGAAGTATATTCCGGGAGCCCCGGTAGATATGATTGCCCCGCTTCACCTTGCATAAACGCTCCCGAGTTTGGTCAAGCTAATGACCTTAAAGAAGCGCTTGGTGGGAGGCAACCCATCGGTAACATTTTTCCTTCATTTTAGCTTAGATTTTTCTGTTTTTGTGTGCTTTGTGTGTTTTGTCTATTTTATGTGTGCTAGAACATTAGTGGCATTGGAAGCCTTTCTTGGAAATGATGATGATGAAACCCTCACCAATTATGGGTGGAGCGGACGCGGAACTTGGACGGCTAGCGGTGCCTAGCGCGGGTTTCAAAGCTTGAAGGATGTTTAGAGCTCCCTACCATGGTTGAAAGGATCATCCAACATCAATCCTCTTGAGAATTCCCAAATACCAAAGAAAACCATTTTACATTGTGAGAACCTTCTTTTACTCTCTTTACTTGTATATCACATTGGGGACAATGTGTTTCTAAGTATGGGGTGGGGTTCACATGATCCTTCACATGATCCTTTGCATGATGAGCATCTAGGATAGGTTAATATTTGCACATGTCTTGCATTGTACATACTTAAAAAAATTTTGTGCTTTCTAGGCTGGGATATGATCCTAATGATGAAAACTTGTCTTGTGATTGGCTATGAATGGCCTTATGTGTTAAATTGATAAATGCATATGTGGACTTGAACTACTTCTCTTAAATTCCATGAATGACTTGAGATCATGGTGATTGCCTAGAATGGATTGAGTATTGAAAGTCGAAATTACATGATAGTTCTTGCACACCATCTAGGAATGAATAAGGCATTTCATCTTTCCTTACTTCTCATCTTGATCATGATTGCTTGAGCACCTCAATTGATATAAAATTTGACCTCCTTTTAAACCCATCCGGGAATAGGAGCATGCTAGTGTGTTTGAATGTGTAAAAAGCAAGTGCGGGGTGAAGATGTAATGAAAAGAATGCCGTGAATGGAATGCTGAAATTATTGTGGAAGTGTAGCCAAAATAGGTTTGGGGGAGTTGGCTTAAATGATAAGTAACTCGGTACACTTCACATAATCGGGTGTTGGTACCTTGCCAAAGTCAAATGAGCCAATAGCCCTAACGAGCTTTGGTATGTGTGCCCGGTGTGGATGCACCTCGAAAAAGAAAAAAACCCGAGGATGGCTAATCACCGAGGTTTCGGCTATTGTACACCAATGCCATTGTCTCAAAAATGAGTTAAAGAAAAAGAAAAGAAAGCAAGATAGGGAAAAATATGCACTTGGGGGAAGTTGATCGAGGACAAGGAGTGAAGTTAGTTCCATTCCCGGATTAGCATCACATACCTAGAAAATTCCCCTCCCCAATTGAAACGTTTCTTAGCCTTTTATGTCACAAGCCCTTATGACCTACTTGCATGTTTGTAAGGCTTAGTAATCTAGATTGGATAGACTCTTGATCTTCTTGACATCTCCGTCCTCCCAACTCATGCATGTTTTTGAGTTAAGTACAATTGTCTTTCCATGACTTTATTGTTTGATACATAATTGCTTATTCAATTGCCATTGATCATGACTATGAAGGTGATCCAATAGTAGAAGCACAAAACCAAAAAGATTTTGCCATTTTTCTGCATACATAAATCATGTCATCTCGTAGTCTATAGTTGGGAATTTGCTCGGGGACGAGCAAACCTTAAGTATGGGGTATTTAGGGGTTCACATGATCCTTCACATGATCCTTTGCATGATGAGCATCTAGGATAGGTTAATATTTGCACATGTCTTGCATTGTACATACTTAAAAAATTTTTGTGCTTTCTAGGCTTGGATATGATCCTAATGATGAAAACTTGTCTTGTGATTGGCTATGAATGGCCTTATGTGTTAAATTGATAAATGCATATGTGGACTTGAACTACTTCTCTTAAATTCCATGAATGACTTGAGATCATGGTGATTGCCTAGAATGGATTGAGTATTGAAAGTCGAAATTACATGATAGTTCTTGCACACCATCTAGGAATGAATAAGGCATTTCATCTTTCCTTACTTCTCATCTTGATCATGATTGCTTGAGCACCTCAATTGATATAAAATTTGACCTCCTTTTAAACCCATCCGGGAATAGGAGCATGCTAGTGTGTTTGAATGTGTAAAAAGCAAGTGCGGGGTGAAGATGTAATGAAAAGAATGCCGTGAATGGAATGCTGAAATTATTGTGGAAGTGTAGCCAAAATAGGTTTGGGGGAGTTGGCTTAAATGATAAGTAACTCGGTACACTTCACATAATCGGGTGTTGGTACCTTGCCAAAGTCAAATGAGCCAATAGCCCTAACGAGCTTTGGTATGTGTGCCCGGTGTGGATGCACCTCGAAAAAGAAAAAAACCCGAGGATGGCTAATCACCGAGGTTTCGGCTATTGTACACCAATGCCATTGTCTCAAAAATGAGTTAAAGAAAAAGAAAAGAAAGCAAGATAGGGAAAAATATGCACTTGGGGGAAGTTGATCGAGGACAAGGAGTGAAGTTAGTTCCATTCCCGGATTAGCATCACATACCTAGAAAATTCCCCTCCCCAATTGAAACGTTTCTTAGCCTTTTATGTCACAAGCCCTTATGACCTACTTGCATGTTTGTAAGGCTTAGTAATCTAGATTGGATAGACTCTTGATCTTCTTGACATCTCCGTCCTCCCAACTCATGCATGTTTTTGAGTTAAGTACAATTGTCTTTCCATGACTTTATTGTTTGATACATAATTGCTTATTCAATTGCCATTGATCATGACTATGAAGGTGATCCAATAGTAGAAGCACAAAACCAAAAAGATTTTGCCATTTTTCTGCATACATAAATCATGTCATCTCGTAGTCTATAGTTGGGAATTTGCTCGGGGACGAGCAAACCTTAAGTATGGGGTATTTTGATAACACGATTTATAGCATAGTTTTAGGTGCACATTTAGGTAGAATTCTCGCTCAATCATGCATTATCTAGCACTAGTCCAATTCGTTTTGCACTCAAAACATGTATTTTGTCGAGATATACGTCTACACGGACTTGTGTGCGTTTTGTAGGTATTTCGGGAAGTTTCGAGCTAAAACGAGGCGTTTGAGGGTCGCTCATTAAGAGGACACATTTCCAAACTCATTGGAACGCAAGCCAAGGGCTGAGGAAACTCAAGGAACCTTGCCAACACAGACCACGCACCAAACCACAACCTATTGATCCAAAACAAAGTTTCTGCACAGAATCACGGTTTCCTGAAGAACCACGGCCGTGATTCTGACCGTGGTTTTTGCCAGATTCTCGTGACAGCTGTGCCACGACTCTCATGGCCAGCTCATGAAGAAATTGGTTATAAAAGTGGTCCTTGATAGTTGTTAGAGGCAGCGGGGATTTGGGTAGTTTGAGAGCAGCTCACACATTCTCCATTTTTCTTTCACAAAATATATTCCAAGAAGAAGAAGGATTTTTTTTTCTAGGAAGGAAAGTGCAAGAAGAAGAAGGAAGGAGCCATTGAAGAGGAGAAGACACACTTAGCTCTTGTATTTTCGGATTTGTTTCTAGAGATTTATGAACTCTTGAACCTTCCTTTGGAAGGATTGTAAGTCGTTTCTAATTTCATCTTCAGATTTGGATTGTGTTTAAGGTTCATTTGTTCATCTTCTTTCTCTCATTTTCTTGCAATGGAGGTTATGAATCTATGTTTGTTTGCTTTGATTTCTATTATGAATGTTCTAGGCTAGATTGATGTGATTCTAGGGTAAGGAAAGGATGGTTGTGGCTAGAACTATGATAGGACAGACCTAATTTTACCTTTGGATGATTCTTGTTTATGAACGTAGCTACTGTTAGAAATCACGGGTAGTTCTTGAAGAACCACGGCCGTGGTTTCTGTAGAACGAACCGTGGTTTTTCCTGGTTCGAAGGATCTTACCTTAGGTTCATAAAATTGTTGAAACCCTAAGTTTTTGCTGAGTTTAACCTACCCTAGGGTGTTCTAGTGTAGCGACTAAGTGTTAGGAGAGACTTACCCGGTAATCCTTGCCCCTTAGAATCTAAAATAGCAAAGCCTTAGGTAATGGTGAGCCTAATAAGCCGCCATTGGATCAAATGTGCCAGGAATGTTGATTAGGACTTCCCTTTCCGAGACTTACCCGGTGAGGATAGGTTAGATCCCTAATTGAACAATCCGGTTTGTGTTAAATTCCTATCCTTAGGTTCTTAGAGACTTAACCGGTAATGAGACCTTAGGTATGGACTAGTTGGATCATGAGACTTACCCGGTAATTGATCCCATTTTAGAAACACTTAATCCCAACATATCATAATCAATCCAAAGAACGAATAGATAACTTGAGTTCTAAGCCTTAACCGGAATTTCCATCCCCTAGAATCCATTTTTCCCTTCTCTTGATCAATATCTTGTTTGATTTGTTTGTTTGTGTTAATCTTCCGATTTAGTTTGGTTGCATGCATATTGATCTTTGACGTGATCACTTAAAAACAACCCAAACAATTGAGATTTTCTTCCTTTATTTTCTCCTTTCCTTTAGACTTAGGTTTTGCTAAATTCAATCACAATTTAAATTTGATTTCACCTTAGTCTTTGTGTTCGACCTTGGAATACTTATCTTGCTACATACGTCCCGTACACTGCGGGTGCGCTAGAAGTAGGATAATTATAACGAGTATAAATTTAAGACTTATTGCGTGCACACTTTTAGCGTGACAGTCGGGTTGGGATAGAAAGTACGGACGACCACCACTACCTCCGCGGATCTTGGTATTCTTAGTATTATCACTTTAGACTTTCACTGCTTATGATAGATTAGTTAGATTATAACTGTAGTTGTTATCGCTCGTGCAGATGGCACGTACTAGGGCTACACCAGCGATTGGTCGAGGTAGAGGTTACCCACCTCTTCCTCCAGCTAGACAGGATAGAGCTGGTAGGACTCTTGTTGTTAGAGGTCGTGGCCGTGGAGGTAGACCTCCATTGGGGAGAGGTCGAGGACGAGTTCCTCGAGAGGATCCACCCGCAGCGATCATGCCAGATACTGCTGTGGAAGAGGTAGCTGAGAGTATGGTTCCTGAGGTCGGGAATGAGACCGCTGCTAGGTCCGGAGCACGTTCGACGGAGTCAGGACGCGTTTCTATTGGGGCATCCGAGTACATAGAGTACCAGACATACGTCCAGCGTATGGAGGAGGCTGCCAGGACAGAGAGGCTTGCCCAGGTTTCACCAGTACCGGCTAGGTCAACTCAGGTGACTTAGAGAGTGACTCAGGCACCGACAGTGCCCGAGAGGAGAGTTGAGGCTGACAGAGCTCCTGCCGGGTCGAGAGCCCCGAGACCGGATGAGTGGTTGAAGGATTTTAACTCCCAGAATGTTCTTTCATTCAATGGGGAGATAGGGTTAGAGGTGAAGCACTGGATAGGGCACGTGGAGACTGCACTAAAGGCAATACGTTGCCCCGGGGATCGACTGGTAGAGTTAGTGCAGACTTTGTTCACGGAGGATGCTCATTCTTGGTGGCGGACCATTCGTAGCCGAGTCACCAGTTTGGAGCAGATGAGGAGCATTGTTAGAGAGAGGTACTGTCCTGCCTCGTTGAGGAGAGAGAAGTTTCAGGACTTCATAGAGGCCGGATTTGAGGATATTCCGATTGCCGAGGCAATCAAGAAGTTTCAGAAGGAGTTGACCTTACTTGGGCCAGCTGCACCTCCTGAAGAGCAGCATCTGTACCTCTTCTCTCGGAGATTGAGAGAGAGCACCCGTTCCTATCTGGCAAGATTTCGCTGCGAGTCTTTATCAGATTATCAGGATAGGGCTTCTACATATGAGAGAGATAGGTCAGTCCCGAGGAGAGCAGTTTAGTCCGGTAGGCCGGATAAGAGACAGAAGACAGGTTATGCTAGTGGTGGTACAACGGTATCCGGGTTTGGACGAGGGAAAACTCAAGGGAGGTCGAGCTACCACACTACAGCTCAAAATTCTGGTAGAAAGCGGCAGTGTTTTAACTGCGGCAGTCGGGATCATCTCAGACCAGACTGTAATTGGCCACCTACCATCTACTTCACTTGTGGGAAGCCGGGACACAGGTCGACTTTCTGCCATCAGGGTAGAGCTCTGTCATAGCAAGGTTCTTCGTCTGTAGGTGTTGAGAGGAGTGGACAGAGGCCTCCTCAATACCGAGCACCGAGTCAGCAGCAACAGCAGCAATATCGGGCTCTAGGACATCCTGCTTCACATAGTACTGCACAGGGATCAGGCCGTGGCAGGGGACGTGGTGGTACTACTGATACCAGAGGAGCCCCAGCTAGAGTGTGTGAGCTTAGGAGTGCTGATCAGTCAGCGGCACCTGCGACCACAGGTACTATCTGGATTCATGATTTACCTATGCGAGTTTTGTTTGATACGGGTGCTACGCACTCCTTTATATCAAATGCATGCATAGATAGGTTGTCCTTAGCTACAGTAAAGGGTGTACCTTTTGTGGTTGGTTTACGTGATGGGGGTAAGATTAGAGGATCCCGGGAGATTTTTGACTGCCCTATTCATCTAGGAGGCCGGGATTGGCTGGTAAATTTTCTAGTCATGCCCTTAGCACATGAGGATGTGATTTTGGGGATAGATTGGATGACGAGACACGGAGCAGTCTTAGACATTGGTAGGAGAACGGTGACTGTCGCCACGGAGGAAGGCCACATAGTGATATTTCGAGTTTGGGACCTCGGAAAGTCCGGCACCGTTATCAGTGCAGTGAGAGCAGCGAGACTGATAGCACAGGGTTGCGAGGCCTTCTGGTATTATGCCATGAAGGAACGCAAGAGCCTGACAGTAGAGGAGATACTAGTTGCATGCGAGTTTGTAGAGGTATTCAGTGACGACCTGCCAGGGCTACCCCCACAAAGGAGTGTTGATTTTAGCATTGAGTTAGAGCCGGGCACGAGACCGATCTCGAAGGCCCCGTACCGTATTGCACCGATAGAGCTACTTGAGCTGAAGAAGCAGTTAGAGGAGTTAGTAGAGAAGGGCTTCATACGTCCTAGTGTTTCTCCCTGGGGAGCACCATTGTTGTTTGTAAAGAAGAAGGATGGATCGATGAGGCTATGCATTGATTACAAGGAGCTAAACAAAGTCACCATCAAGAACAAGTATCCACTGCCTCGCATAGATGATCTGTTGGACCAATTACATGGGGCGTCGGTGTTCTCGAGGATAGACTTGAGATCGGGTTATCACCAACTGAGGGTGAGAGATCAGGACATACCTAAGACTGCTTTCCGGATTAGGTATGGCCACTATGAGTTTGTAGTGATGTCATTCGGGCTCACTAATGCACCAGCAGTGCTCATGGAGTTGATGAACGGGATTTTCATCGACTTCCTAGACCAATTTGTAGTGGTTTACATTGACGACATCCTAGTCTACTCTAGGAGTCGAGAGGAGCATGCCGGGCACTTGAGGACAATACTAAAGATTCTACAGGATAGTCAGCTTTATGCTAAGCTATCCAAGTGCGAGTTTTGGATGTCAAAGGTGGCTTTCCTAGGCCATGTAGTGATTGTTGAGGGGATTAAGGTTGACCCGGCGAAGATTGAGTCCGTATCTTCTTGGCAACCTCCGAAGAATGTTAAGGAGGTTCGCGGCTTTCTGAGATTGGCAGGTTATTAATGCCGGTTTGTGGAAGGGTTTTCTCTTATTGCCCGGCCACTTACTTGTCTTCTGAGGAAGACTACTCGGTTTGTTTGGTCTGAGCCGTGTCAGTAGAGTTTTGAGGAGCTGAAGAGGAGATTGATGTCTGCTCCGATTTTAGCACAACCTGAGGGTACAGAGGACTTTGTAGTGTACAGTGACGCATCCAAGCTGGGATTGGGGTGTGTTTTGATGTAAAGGTGTAAGGTCATAGCATATGCGTCTCCACAACTAAAGACGTATGAGGAGAAATACCCCACACATGACCTAGAGTTAGCTGCAGTAGTACATGCTCTTAAGATCTGGCGTCACTATCTCTATGGGGCGACCTGTTAGATATTCACAAACAATAAGAGTCTGAAGCACATATTCACTCAGTGGGAGTTGAATAATCGCCAGAGGCGGTGGTTAGAGTTGATCAAGGATTTCGACCTTGAGATTCTCTACCACCCCGGGAAGGCGAATGTAGTTGCTGACGCTTTGAGTCGGAAGACGCCTCGGGAGAAGGCGATAGCCCGGTTGACAGTAGAGCCGCAGTTGTAGCGAGATTTAGCTTGGTTAGAGGTAGAGATTTAGTTCCCCGATACAATTCATCAGTTGGCTACCTTGGAGTTACTTCCTGATTTGTTGGGTGAGATCCGACAACAGCAGGAAACCTGTCCGACTTTGACTAGGATTCAAGACAGGATGTCTCGGGATGAGGCACCCCAGTTCACTATTGGGGCGGATGGAGTGATGAGACGTCAAGACCGTATATGTGTGCCATCAGACAGTGAGTTGAGATAGAGGAATTTAGGTGAGGCTCATGCGACCCCATACTCAATACATCCTTGAGCGAGTAAGATGTACAAGGACGTGAGACGTTCCTTCTGGTGGGGTGGTTTGAAGCCCGACGTGGCTCGGTATGTAGCTCAGTGTGCGACCTGTCAGCAGGTCAAGATTGAGCATCGTAGGTCCGGAGGAGAACTCCACCCACTACCCGTACCACAGTGGAAGTGGGAGGATATATCTATGGACTTTGTCACGGGATTGGGACACAATAGGGGTTTTGATGCTATTTGGGTGGTAGTAGACCATCTGACGAAGACCGCACGTTTCATTCCGATTAAGGAAACGTGGCCGGTAAGTCGTCTAGCTAAGGAGTTTACCAGACATATTGTGAGACTCCATAGAGTACCGAGGACTATCGTCTCTGACAGGGATGGACGTTTCACCACGAGATTTTGGCAGCAGGTACATATTACTTTGGGGACGAGTCTCCACTTTACCATGGCTTATCACCCATAGACCGACGGTTAGTCTGAGAGGACCATCCAGACGTTAGAGGACATGCTACGAGCTTGTGTACTGGATTGGGGACAGGTATGGCCTAATCATCTTCCCTTTGTAGAGTTTTCATATAATAACAGTTGGCACGCGTCTATTGGGATGACACCTTATGAGGCTTTGTACGGACGGAAATGTCGCACACCATTGTGTTGGGACGAGCCTAGTAGAGCTGAGGGAGTAGCTCCAGATCAGATACAGGATGACATCACCCGGATTGCCTTAGTCCGAGAGCGGATGTTGGCAGCTCAGAGTCGTTAGAAATCCTACGCTGACAAGAGGCGTCGACCACTGGAGTTTGGAGTAGGTGCACAGGTGTGGTTGAGAGTGTCACCGACGAGAGGCGTCCGGCGTTTCGGCATTAAGGGAAAGCTGAGTCCCCGATATGCCGGCCCATTTGAGATCGTGGAGAGAGTCGGGGAGGTTGTCTACAGATTAGCACTGCCACCGAGATTGGAGGGAGTCCATCCGGTCTTTCATGTATCTCAGCTGAGAGAGTACATACCGGATCCCAGACACGTCATCAGCCATGAGGATCTGATAGTTGAGCCAGACCACACTTTTGTGGAGTACCCAGTAGACGTCCTAGAGCGTAGTACTAGACGTCTGCGTTCTAAGGAGATACCTATGTGGAGGATACAGTGGTCTAGACGAGGAGCCGATGAGGCTACCTGGGAGACAGAGGAGAGTATTAGACGTAGCTAGCCTGAGTTCTTTGCGGAGTTAGCCGCTACTTCTGTACCGACGAGTTAGTACTGTGATGATGTTTTGTTTGACCTTCATGAGTTATATTGGATTGTGTGATGGTGTTTCTTTTATTATTGTCTGATCGTGATGACTGAGTAGTTGCATGTTAAGAAATTAAATGTGACTGTTATCGAGACCAATTAATAATAATCTTGTTGAAAAATAGTTTAATTAGATACCTTATTCTAAGTTTCGGGACGAGACTTATTTTAAGGGGTACTGATGTAATATCCGAAAATTTTATTCCGTTTCTTTAACAAAAACCAAAAAGTGCCTAGTAGGCCAAATTCTTTCATTCAATTTTCAAATTTTAAAAAAAATCAAATTATTAAAGGATTTGCATTTTAAATTTAATTTAAAATTAAAATATTTATAAATATTTTAACTTTATTCGAATGTTTACTATCAATCAAACCAGTTGGATATATATTGAAGAGTTGAACTGTTGAAGACACTAAGGATATTTTCTGTCTCGTGTAAGTTTGGCAACACTAATGTAATATCCGAAAACTTTATTCCGTTTATTTCCGTAGTAAACCGATTTTCGAGCTGTTGATCCCTATATGTCTATCTAGTCGGACACAATATCTAAAAATTCTATCATTTTATGTAAATTCCCTCCACATAAAATGATAAGTTTTCATAGCAAACCCTAATCCATCAAACCCTAGTTTACATCATGACTTGTCTTAGACAAGGTCATGACGTCCTAGTGACGAGATCAAGACGAGATCATGACGAGGTTTGACGAGATCGTGACAAGACCATGCATGAGCTTGGAAAGGCCATGACGAGTTTTGACAAGGCCTTGACAAGCTCCTACAAATCTCAGCCCACTCTTCCAACATTTTTTTTAGCTAGTCCGTTGGCCTGCTCCAGCAACTTGACCTGTCCAGCCCGGCGTGATACTGGGGAGAGCACTGACCCAGCTCGTGTCTAGCCTAGTAAGTGAGAAGAGAGCCCAACCCTTCCGTCGCCAGCCCAGGAGCCCGCCCATTCGTCTGCAGCAAAACGTTTACTGGACGAACGTTACTAAAAGAGTAACAACCGAGATACCCGCTGATCGCTTTCCTTCTTCAGCCATTGCTCCTGTCCAGATTCACGATAACTGCCCTTTCATTCTCTTCTGTATCCATTCGCAAAACCAGCACCTTTTGCACACGTACAACCCTCCAACGACAGCAGTGCACCCTATCTCCTTCCTCCCTTCTGTACGAGAGCTTGCTTCATAGGTTGCTGAGCACGCTGGTCCTCCTCGCTCTTCAACCTCCTGACGCCACAAGCAGCTGCCTCCTTCCGCTAAACAGACGACGGCCGGTAGCAAGGTGAGCCATCTGTCCTCTTCCCGTATCTATTTCTGACTCCCAGCCCTCTCACTCTATTGCTGTCTACAGACCGACGAGAGGATACTGTTGTACTTGCAACCGTCGTGAAGTGCGTAGGGCCAACCCTCTTACAATCTCTCTCGATTCTTTTGTGTTCAGCCGGGTAAGGATCTATCTACACTTTCGGTTCCTTCTGTCATCTCTTTACTAGTTAAATTTGCATCTCACATCTTCCTTCTTGTGCTGGACTGTTTCCCCATCGATGCAGCAGTGAGATAGGCTGCAGTCGCCCCTTGGATAATCAATAAAACGAGCCAAGACTCACCCCAGTCCAGTAAGAGGTCAGCTCTCTCTTACTTCTATTTGTGACATAGATGTAGTGAGTATATGTGCTTAGTGAACTCTATGGGAGTAGAACCTAGGATGTGTGAGTTAGAGTATATAGACTAGTGTGTACGGTGAGATCGAACTAGAAAACTCTAAGAAGGTGGGACTGCTGTAAAACAAGAATGAGGAGCAATAGAAATACAAGTGAAATACCTTGTTATAATTTCAGTTTTGTAAGATAGAAATGAGCCTAGTTGGAGACCAATATTGTTAAAGAGTTATATAGAAGATCCACCGTTGAATTTTCAATACATAATAGGTAGATATATGTAGTTTACCGTGTTAAAATTTGAGAAGCAATGAACGCTCGGATTAGAAGTTACAAGCTCGTAAAGTGGAGTAGTTAAGTTAGTTTTCAACAATGAAAATTTTGGCTAAGTATAGGAAATGTGAGTGTTGTAACCAACTTTGGGAATTTTTATAGAAACGAGGGTTGAACAGTTTTGAGAAATTCTTGCTCCTAAGGATAGATGGAATATCATAGATGATCTAGAGAATTATTTCGTAATTTTTATAAGTTTATACAAATTTCTTATTTGAAGGTTAAGTTGGACCTTAATGATCTTTCGGAAAATAGGGAAACAGGTAAAGTGCCAGTTTGTAACCAAACTCAGCTTTAGTAGTTAGAATATAACTTTTTAGTTTCAAATAAGAGTTTAGGCATGAATTGTGGAAATTTTGGAAGTTTCGGGACCAAGGGTAAAATAGTCATTTTACCATAAATTAGTATTGTAATCAGTTTTGTCCTAATAAGTTCTTCTATCTTAGAAGTCTTAGACTTATAATTACCTATGAAGTGTGTTGACACACTTGCGTCCTTTGACAGGCCACTAAATTCCTATTGTTACAGATCGAATTGCAAATTCGAGAGTCGAGATCTATTTCAGGTAAGTCGTTTGGGCTTACTTAGCTAGATGTCAGATATGAGTGTGAATGATGATAGTGGTGTGTGAATGATGTGTGCCCTTGTATATTTTATAATAAGCATCGACGGACTTACATATCTGGCCTAAGAGTAACGGGCGGTAGCATTCTGCTCAGTTAGCCCGAGGGCGCTGGGGGTTTCTTTCGGGACTAGTCCATACTTGGTTTGCGGGAACGCCACCGGCAGAGGTGTGCCAAACCATCACCAGTTGGATAAGGAACGGAGGCGAGAATCTTAAGATTTCTCATGCTACAACTTTTAAAATCGGATAAAGTGAATCACGTAAGTTATTAGATAATAACCTAATTGTGTGCCAGCATGTTCAGTGTTTATATTCTTCTTCTGTGTGTTTGTGCTATTTATCCTTCTGCTTATATTTGATTAGTTAGCTAACTGTTTATCGTTGTTTAGACTTTGCCACGGGTTAGAGCAGATGCCGAGTGATCCGGATGTTAGTGGACAGCCGGGGTGTAGTACTCCTTAGGATGGGGTGTAGTTTCTTTTGTTGGTCTTTCAGTTATGACTGTACAATCTCTTAGTTTATGAGACTTTGTTGTTTCCGGCTGTTAGTTTCTGGTCACATTCATTGTTTTGGTAAAACCTACTTTATGATTTATGAATTTCCTTATCTGTGCCTTGTTGTAAGATCTAGTTAAGTTGTTGTCAAACTAAGTTCGGGACCCACTGTGAAGTCCTAACCAGTAGCTCCCCGAGTTGTGAAACTTGGGGTGTTACAACTAAGGATATCTTTTGTGATTGAAGGCACATGTAAAATGGAGATTAGTTTAATAGAATTATGCCACACGGGTAAAGTGGAAGAGCCAATATTTGAAATTGACAAATGGTTACCGTTCCCAACTTGAAGACGATCACCGCCATTATATGGCTCCAACATGTGCATGTTCACAAATTACGATGTGACATGATCCGTTTCACCCATATCAAACTATCAAAGCACCATGGTGGATCAAACACGGAACAGAGCGACAAGAGACTATCAGAGTTATCAGACCGGGGTGGAGAAACCGAAAAGCCTTGTTGCATGGCCACAATAGCTACACAAATCATGTTTATAAGGATCCTTGAGCAGGAAGTTAAGTCTAGTAGTCAAATCGAAACAAATTCGCTACAACCGTACCCGTGGTTCGATCGATCTCAAATTGAATAAACGGATACAACAAACTCATCCGTATACGATTGCAAATTCCATGCCAAAATGTTCAGGTTATGTCGTAGGGAGCGCTCGTTAGTATTTCGGTCGAAAAGCTCAAGAAAAATAAAGAAGGTCAGCAATGTACAAGAGTGAAAGATAAGTCGTACAAGAAGATGTGTTTGCTCTTACTCAAGACGATAAGCATACTATTCAAATCGAAAACAAGTAGCCCTTGTGGTGCCGCTACAACTTTAATTGTGGATAGGTCGATTACAAACGGGGTCGTGCGGTAAAAAAAAAGGAGAGAAAAGTGGTCAAGGGGATTTGAGCACCGCATTGAGAAGAGTCGAGGGAGTCTTTGGCTTGCAAATGCTCCGGAAAAATTGAAAAGAATGGCGGCAAATCTCATTAGATAGAAGGTTGCAATAACGCAAAATGGGAATGCATGACTTATTCTATCATCTCTGTTACGATGATTCAAGAAAACGAAACAAGTTGCAAACTTTGCATATTGGAGTAAGCTTTAGAGGCTATGGATCCAAATTAAAGTTGAAAGAGATTCTAAAGTTAACTGTTCGCTCCAAACGGTGTGTGCAAGCTTTAAATTTATAACCCTAGACGTAAGCTTAAAACAAGGATGCGAACCCGCAGTGTGCGGGTCAATCGTAGTAAAAAGCAAGGAATTCCAGGGGTCGATCACAGGGACTTAGTGAAACAAAGTCCAATTACGGTAAGTTTTAGCAATCACTAACCACAAAGCAATTAAAACTATCAAAGATGAATAAAGTCAATAAAGGAAATATGCAATTCTAGGGATTAAAGCATCTAGTTGTGGTTCCAACTCAAGACCTCAAGATAAGCGGACAAAGCTGAGGTTTTTGCATGGGGAAGGTGTTACTAAAGTGGAATAGATCACCGGGTAAGTCTCACTACTCACTAATCCAAAACCGTAACTCCTATTACCGGGTAAGTCTCAAGGAATTAAGATAAAGAACTATAATCTCAAACTAACACACCATTTAAGGGAATAAAATCAACCTTTACCGGGTAAGTCTCAAGCTAACTCACAAAGATGGGATGAAAGCACACTCAAACCCCAATAAAGGATAAACCTTTATTACCTATACTTATGATCTTAGGTAAACAAACTAAGGAATTACCAAGTAAGTCTCATCCTAGGCTTGCATTGGACCAGGAAAGGTGTAATAAGAATAGGATTTGGCAAACTCTAACACTTAACTCTCAGTTTCGGATCAGATAAGTCACCTCGGTCAAAAGAATTCCACCCCGGCCGAGATGTTCATCGACTGAGCGAGATGCTTAGGGTTAAGGTAAAGATTCGAGCTTTCAGGGTTCTACTATGATTAAGATTATTCTATCATTGTTTTTCCCACAACCTTCAGCCAATCACCCTAGAATCACACAAAGAGATTAGCCACTCATCATCATGAAAGTATTAATCAAGTATATGGGAAGAAAGTGAATATTTGAACAAGAAGAATTTAATGAAAAGACTTCAATAACTGAATCAAATATCACAACAAAGCGTTCCTTGGATAGAAATCCAACAAGACAAGACAACAAGGAAGGGAATCTAAGATGATCTTACAAAAACCCTTCAAAAGCTATAAAAGCTACAAACTTCCTTCTTCAACCTTCAAAAAGGTTCTTCAAATCTCCCAACTGGAGTATGGCTGTTGTGGTGTATAAACCCTGATCGGTGGTATAGCATGATGTGGATTTGTGGAAAATCCAACCCTTTTTATAGGAAAAATACCCTCCAAAGATAAGATATCTTAGACAGATCTCTTCCCATAAAAATAGGTAAAATAATTGATCTAGTATATCTTCTTCCTTCCAGGAGCCAAGCCCAAAAATATAAGATCTCTTTCCAAAGATAAAAGATCTCAGCCAAGAATAAAATATTCTCGCCGCGGCCCAGGTGTTCGCCTCGGTCGAGTCGACTTCTCTGGATCACCTCGGTCGAGGTGACTCTGTGGTCAACCGAGGTGAATCACAACTGAATGTGAACTCTCTCAAATCTGGTCCAAAGTGAATCTTTAATCCATGACTATGCTTTCTGGATGGTTCCTTATGTTCCTGAATGTAGCTCCAATGACTCCATAGCTCCTTTTGCTCCTTTTTGATGCAAAATTTACCATTTTACCTACGATTACAACAAAACTAGGTGTAGACCTCGATTCCCGCAAAGGTAGATGAAATGGTAATATAATCACATAATATACATACAAAAATGCAGATTTTTGAAGATAAAACGTCCAAACAAACCCCAAAATATAGACTATAATTCATGCTATCAAAATACCCCATACTTAGCCTTTGCTTGTCCCCAAGCAAGTTCTGCATATTAAAGGCAAGATAGAATGGATTATAAGTCAAGAAAATCGATGAAAAGTCTTTCAAAACGTTTTTATGGTGTGCTACAATCATAGATCACTCTAAGAGAATACTTCATGGAATTTAAAATCAAAATATGATCAAAACATTTTATAAATATAAGAAAGTTGTTCATCTTTGCATAAAATCATAGAATGCATAATAAGTCATAATTATCGAAATTAATCATGCATAATCCAGTTTAAACCACTAAGTCAATCAACAAGCTCGAGGTCTAAAGGGCTTCCCAAAAGAAAGGTCAAGAAACGTGTAGGGTAGGGATGTATGTAAGGTAATGTGGTGCTAGAATCCGGGAAAAGGATATACTTCACTTTCACTTTGACTTGCAACATCTTCCACCAATAAGCTTTGCTTATTTCACACTTTTTCTTTTTACTTTACTTTTTTGGGATGCATGGACAGAGGTGCACGATAACCGAAGCCTAGGAAATCAGCAATCATCAATTTCTTGAGATGCATCAAACCCTTGATGCACATACCATGACCCGTTAGGAATATCGCTCAATCCGACTTTGGCAAGACACAAACACCCGGCTATGTGAATGGTGCCGAGTTACTCATCGTCATGATTGACTTTCCCAAACCTATTATTACTTTCTAACACTTTCACTTCCAGCCAACTTCTCAACTTTAACTTCACTTGCTTTCACCACTTTGCTTGCTTCCAAATTCCTGGATAGGTAAAGGGAGGCAAAAATGTATATGAGGGGCTAAGCATGATCAAGAAGAAGAAGAGAGAAGAATGAATTGCCTTGGTCTTTCCAGGAAGAAAGTGAGAGAACTTATCTTGCGGTGTCAACCTTCAAATTCAACATAATTTGGATAAAAACAAAGTATTAAACATGCCAAAAATTTCAAACAAAGCATTTAGCAACTTAAACATATTATAAAACCTTTCAAACATATAAAGATTTGGAAAACCAGTCAGCAACAAGATCTTCACTGAGATCATATCCAGATAAGAAGCACAAAACTTTTTTCGAAAACTCTCAATTAACCCACCTCGGTCGAGGTGTTCGTAGGTCAACCGAGGTGAAGTACCTCGTTTGACCAGAACTGCCCCGGTCGAGCTCAAAAATTTTTTAAAAATTTTTCAGTTTTGACGTGTTTCTCAATCAAATAACCTGTATGCATGTATGTAATCTCACATAAAACTATAGAAGCAAAATAATCATAAATATCCGATAATATAGAGTCATACATCACATAAGTCAATCAAATACATAAACACCCCATACTTGGGACACACGGTCCCAGTGGGTCAAAATAAGTCTAAGGACAGGATACTCACCGAACATAGCTAAACTGCATGAAGAAGTAAGAAACAACTCCCAGATAAGACCATCTCGGTGGTCGAAGCACATCTCGGTCGAGGTGTTCTGACAGTACCCGAGATGTATCTCAGTAAAGCTCGTTTCCTCAACTTATCGAAATTTTGTTCTTCCAGTGTAGGTCCTGAACTGTGATCCTTCCTTTTGGAATACCTGGTTGTTGTCTAGAGAAAAACAAAAACAAAGCAACTATCTAAACTAAACTAGAAAAGGGAGAAGAAAGCAATACCTTGGGTTGCCTCCCAAGAAGCGCTTGGTTTAAGGTCGCTAGCTGGACCCTTCTCCATAGAATTACTCAATGTACCTTGAACACCATGGAGTGCTCATCACATCCATCATAAAATTCTTCCAAAAAGGTTCCGGTTCCTAATTTCACCGGCAAATGGTAAGATCTCCCACGTACAAGGTTGTACGGTTTGATTCTCACCGGAATCCTTCTAGCCTTCCTGCACTTCAATGGGACATAATCTAGCCTTGCGTCCCATCCTTTCCTTGATCGAGAAAACAACTTCTCGAGAATCCTAGTAGCTTCCCCATCTTTAGCATGGGGATGGTACAAGCTCCTTAGCATGCGAGGGGCCCCATACTTGAACAAGAGACACTTCATCGCCTTAACGGTGTAGTGCTTGCAAACTCCACTCCTTATAATCCAAAGAGTATCTTCTTCCAACAATTTCAAGGGAGGTTTCATCTTGATCTTAGGAGGTTCTTTCGGAAGAGACCTCCAACTCTCCGGTGCATTCCTGAAAAATTCAAAAATTTTAATAGGGATTTCAAATGATGTAGGAGAATGTACCTCGTAAAGTTCTCCAAAGCTTGAGACAAGTTTCATGTTGGGTTGATATTCCACACACGAAATCCCTCCCAACTCAGCTGGTATTTCTTCCACCTTGACCACAGTCTCAGTAATTTGGCCAAGGTTCTCCGTATCTTCCAGTTCTACAGATTTTTCCTCCACCTCGGCCGATCTCTCTTTCACCTCGGCCGAGGTCTCAACAGTTAGATTGAAATCTTCCAAATCTTCTTCTCCCTCAAAAACTTCAGGAGAAACTTCTGGTTTGATTGGAGGGGTGCTTGGAACTTGCAGCACTTCCTTATGCTCCTCTTCCGGCTTAGCATAGGATAGGGTGCTTTCCTTGAGCTCATCCACCTTCTTCATCAACCTCTCCCATCTTGATTCAAGAGAATCTTCAAGGGGTTGCTCACAAATCTTTTTAGGGACATTCAGTTCATCCCACATCGCAAGTTCATGCTTAATGACCTCTTCTCTTTCCCATTCATTGTTGAACCAATAGAAGGAGTACTTCTCCTCCAAGTATTCATAATGGTCCGCCCTAGCACTTTGTCTTGCTATCCAGGCTGGATCAAATGTAGTCATCGGAAATCCTGAAAACTACAAAACTCATAGAAAGAGTAGTTAGTAGCAACAGGGGCAAGTGCCCCGTAAGCAAACCGCAACCGGCTCGGTCTAGATCAAGTCCCCGGCAACGGCGCCAAAAACTTGTTCGCTCCAAACGGTGTGTGCAAGCTTTAAATTTATAACCCTAGACGTAAGCTTAAAACAAGGATGCGAACCCGCAGTGTACGGGTCAATCGTAGTAAAAAGCAAGGAATTCCAGGGGTCGATCACAGGGACTTAGTGAAACAAAGTCCAATTACGGTAAGCTTTAGCAATCACTAACCACAAAGCAATTAAAACTATCAAAGATGAATAAAGTCAATAAAGGAAATATGCAATTCTAGGGATTAAAGCATCTAGTTGTGGTTCCAACTCAAGATCTCAAGATAAGCGGACAAAGCTGAGGTTTTTGCATGGGGAAGGTGTTACTAAAGTGGAATAGATCACCGGGTAAGTCTCACTACTCACTAATCCAAAACCGTAACTCCTATTACCGGGTAAGTCTCAAGGAATTAAGATAAAGAACTATAATCTCAAACTAACACACCATCTAAGGGAATAGAATCAACCTTTACCGGGTAAGTCTTAGGGTAACTCACAAAGATGGGATGAAAGCACACTCAAACCCCAATAAAGGATAAACCTTTAATACCTATACTTATGATCTTAGGTAAACAAACTAAGGAATTACCGGGTAAGTCTCATCCTAGGCTTGCATTGGACCAGGAAAGGTGTAATAAGAATAGGATTTGGCAAACTCTAACACTTAACTCTCAGTTTCGGATCAGATAAGTCACCTCGGTCAGAAGAATTCCACCCCGGCCGAGATGTTCATCGACTGAGCGAGATGCTTAGGGTTAAGGTAAAACTCGAGCTTTCAGGATTCTACTGTGATTAAGATTATTCTATCATTGTTTTTCCCACAACCTTCAGCCAATCACCCTAGAATCACACAAAGAGATTAGCCACTCATCATCATGAAAGTATTAATCAAGTATATGGGAAGAAAGTGAATATTTGAACAAGAAGAATTTAATGAAAAGACTTCAATAACTGAATCAAATATCACAACAAAGCGTTCCTTGGATAGAAATCCAACAAGACAAGACAACAAGGAAGGGAATCTAAGATGATCTTACAAAAACCCTTCAAAAGCTATAAAAGCTACAAACTTCCTTCTTCAACCTTCAAAAAGGTTCTTCAAATCTCCCAACTGGAGTATGGCTGTTGTGGTGTATAAACCCTGATCGGTGGTATAGCATGATGTGGATTGGTGGAAAATCCAACCCTTTTTATAGGAAAAATACCCTCCAAAGATAAGATATCTTAGAAAGATCTCTTCCTATAAAAATAGGTAAAATATATGATCTAGCATATCTTCTTCCTTCCAGGAGCCAAGCCCAAAAATATAAGATCTCTTTCCAAAGATAAAAGATCTCAGCCAAGAATAAAATATTCTCGCCGCGTCCCAGGTGTTCGCCTCGGTCGAGTCGACTTCTCTGGATCACCTCGGTCGAGGTGACTCTGTGGTCAACGTAGGTGAATCACAACTGAATGTGAACTCTCTCAAATCTGGTCCAAAGTGAATCTTTAATCCATGTCTATGCTTCCTGGATGGTTCCTTATGTTCCTGAATGTAGCTCCAATGACTGCATAGCTCCTTTTGCTCCTTTTTTATGCAAAACATACCATTTTACCTACGATTACAACAAAACTAGGTGTAGACCTCGATTCTCGCAAAGGTAGATGAAATGGTAATATAATCACATAATATACATACAAACATGCAGATTATTGAAGATAAAACGTCCAAACAAACCCCAAAATATAGACTATAATTCATGCTATCATTAACACTATTTTTTGTGGGTTACTTGTTTTAGCTCGTCAATGAGATTCTTACTAGCTCACCCGAGACGTATTGATGGACTTATATTCATATACCCAAGGTAATTATCCTACATATACGATTGCCTCTCAAATTACATTAACGAATCTTCTAGTGAATTCGATCATTGAAATTGGTGGTTGGGCGATGCGGTTTGTTGAGCCATCGCTTTAATTTGTAGTGTTGAGAAACACTTTGATATCCTAACAAGAAGCAAAAGCATAAGTATGCAGAAAGTGAGTAAGAAAGATGGTTGCGTTGTGTTGTTGTATTAAAGCACTGGACATAGATAATTTGAGATAATAGACACCATGTTATCTTGGGAAAGAAGAACGCAAATGAAAGTTTGAGACCTTATCATAACAAAGAACTACGTCCGATTTGATCCCTACGAAAGGGTACGTAGGAAACTCAATATTTATGATCATTGAGTTCAATCACAAGGTTCGATTAAAAATGATGTTGCGCCAGATGGGAACTACAGTGACTTGATTCCGTCTCAAACGGATATGTTTGACTTGATTCCGTTGAAATAGATACGTAGGAAACTCGTCGAGTTTAGTTATCACTTAAACAAAAAAAAAGAAAGAAGATGAGAAATATGCTCTACTTAGAATCTCTCATACGCAAATGGTAGTCGTATAATTTGGAAAACCCTTCATAGAAGGTGGGTCCGAGTTATTCCGGTGATGCATGAAAAGGGAGAAACGCAAGTGATAATTGGTGCAGGTTTTAGATATCCCTTCATCGAAGGTGGGCTTGGATCTGATCTATGATATATGAAAATCATAGTCCAAAAAAGTATCTCGAACTACGCAAGGCTTGATCCTTCTTAAGGAAGGTACGTAGGCAACCCACCGGGTGCAGCCCAAATACTCAAGAAAAAGTGAAGAGGTCATCAAGAGTGTATCAATATTGTTTTAGAATCGTGAGAATATACGAATAGGGGTCGAACTTTAATAAACATATTTCAAATAAAATGTGTTACGTAATTTTATTTTCTTGTAATATTTTTCCCTAACAAGGTCAATTTTAGGATTTTTTCGGGTTAGGGTGTGTTAGGCATGCCAACAAAAATACTAGTGTTTGCATTCACTAGTGTTTTTGGAAGTGTTAACGGAAAACACTAGTGTTAGTGTTTTTTAAACACTAACGACTGTTTGACATGACCATAAGAAATACATTAGTGTTAGTGTTTATGACCAGCAAAAATCGAAGGTGAAGAAGAGCTGTAACACCCCGAATCCTAGAGGACTCGAAATGCTACGAGCTTTGACCTCACAATGGGTCCCGGCTCTTAGCCTGGCAACAACTTCATCGGACCTTACAACACGGCACAAATAAAAAGGCAAAACAAAGAGTTTTATAACATGAGCGATATAAAAAGAATCCAAATTCCGAAAACAATACAGCCAAGTCTCAAAAACCAGAAATACCAACATCAGTCTCAATAGTCATAAAATAAAATATAACAGTCCCGTCCTATAATGCATGGAACCCCAGCTGCCCACTACCGCCGGATCACTCGATCGCCTCCCTAACCTGCAAGGCATCTACAAGCGGTATAAAACCGTTAGCTAACATTCTATGCATAAGTATAACGGTAAAAGCACAAACACACAACATACGCAATCAGCATGTAACACTCATTCCTTTTTATTATCTTTAATTAAGCGATACGTCATTACTAATGATACTTATTTTGTGACACGAGGGATTCCCAAACCTCGCCCCTGTCCCGTTTACCAACGCGGAATGGTACTAATGCATGTGACCGTCTACCGGACTGGGCTGGTCGTAGGGAACCTCCTAGACTCTCGCAAGAGCTAGGCAGATGATGTCACGACCCGTTATCATACACTTGGGTCAATTATACTATATACTACAGTCGGCCTATTCCGGTTTTGTTATTTATCTTAACTATCACACACCACTCATACACATCACACACATGCAAGAAGCTAGCTAAGTAAGTCAGTGGACTTACCGAATTAAATCTCGTCTCTCTTAACAACACTAAATCAGTAGCTGCAAGAACTCAGTTGCCTGTCAAAGGAGGCACGTGGGTCAACACTTTTTCTTGGATACTTAGAAGTCTAAAACTCCTAAGATGTACGATTCTATGTGCAGAAGTTAGTACAGTGTTTATTTAAGGTAAATTGACTATTTTACCCTTGGTTCCGAGACTTCCAAAAACCCGTAAAAAGTACTTAAATTCTTACTTGAGGCTAACTAATCATATTCTACTCTCTAGGATGATTTTAGGTGACAACTATAAAAACTACCCATTTTCTATTTTCCGAAAAGTCACGAAAGTCCAACTAAATATAAAATTACAATAAACTTATAAAAATTCTAAAATAAATTTCTAACTTATCTATGATCTCTAATCTACTCATAGGAGAAACAATTTCTTAAAACTGTTCAATCGTTAATCCTACAAAAATCTTTAAAGTTGGCTACAACACTACAAATGTTCCCATACTTAGTCAAATTTTTCTGCTGGAAAAACAGCTCAACTACTCCACTTTGAAACCCTATAACTTTCAATCCGACCGTTCATTTATTCCCAAATTTTAACACGGTAAACTATGTATATCTATCTATGATCTATTAAAAATTCAACGGTGGATCTTCAACCAATCTTTTTAACATTGATTCACAACAGTAGGTAATCTTCAACTTCAAAACTGAAAGAAATAACTAAAAATAAATCCTTTACAGCAGTCCCTTATTCTCTTCTATCCAGAACACTCACTCCAATCTATCCTAACGGGTCTTATAATAGAAGACATCACTGTCAAAAGGAAAGAACGGAAGTGCTTACTCACTACTTGCAAGTTGTTGAAGAAACCGTGCACTAACGATCTCCCACTGACCTTGGCTTCGGAATACTCTAACGACAGGGATAAGACGAAGCTGGCTGCTGTACGCTTGATCTAAGAAGACTCGAGTCTTCAGCATAGAGAAGACACGATTAGTAGCCAATCCTAGTGCACATAGATAAGGAGAATTGTTATTAGACTCACCTATGTAGAGAGAAGCTTCCAAATGAACGTGAATGTCGATCTTGCTGTTGGGACCTTGGTGGTATTGGTCCTCTCTGAAAGTGAATTGGTCTTCTGTACGCAGCAGTGAAGAAGGCAAGAGGGAGGATTTTTTTTTTCCAGACGTTAAATGGTAATCGGTTTCTCCTATTCCCTTAGCTACTACGTGAATGAAGGCCATCAAGGGAGAGCATTGATTTCAGCCGATACATTCAGCGTTCACAAGGGCAGAAGAACGGCTGCATCGTGCGTTTGTACTCCTGGGCTGCGCGAAGAGCTGTGCATACTGGGCTGGAGAGGAGCTGTGTATAGTGGGCTGGAGGGAGCTGAATGTGTTGGGCTGGAGGGTAAGCAAACTGGCTGAGCTTAAGGTAGGAGTAGTGGGCTGAAACATGCTAGAAAAGTGGGCTGAATTACTTGTCAAAAATCTGTCAAAACTCGTCATGGCCTTGTCATGATCTCGTCTCAGCTTAGTCATGATCTCGTCACAGCTTGTCATCGATAAGAATGAATTATAATAACTAGGGTTTGATATAAATCTATCATTTTATGTGAATTAAATTCTACATAAAATAATAGATAATTATAAGGATTAGAGTTTGATATAATTTTATCATTTTATGTGAATTAAATTCTACATAAAATAATGGATATTTCTAAGGATTAGAGTTTGATATAATTTTATCATTTTATGTGAATTAACTTCTACATAAAATAATGAAATTTGTGAAGGAAGGGATACTAGATAGAATGGGAAACCGTTAACGGTGGAATTAGACGGAATAAAAATTCCGGATATTACATCAGTACCCCCTTAAAATAAGTTTCGTCCCGAAACTTAGGACAAGGTACTTAATTAAACGACTTCCATAAATAAACTGGTATGTCCTAGTCTCACTAAAATGTAATGTATGTCCTAGTCTCACTAAAATGTAATTTCCTTTTCTAAACTTCTCTAACCTTATCAAAGCGTAATGAAAAAAATGGTCGTTACAAGAGCCATCAATGTTTCAATCGTTTTTAATCGAAGGTGAAGAAGAGTGAAAGATTCGTGTTGTTCGCGCTAATTCCATATGCGCTCTTCAATTGATCTAAGGAACCCAAATGTAGTGTCGAGACTTTGATGTCATTTTGAAGATTAGAAGCAACAAGGGCACCATAAAGGGCTTGAATTGCAAATAGAAGCAAAGGAGCAGTAAAAGGGATGGCGGTTATTACCTCGTCACCAACAAAGATTGCAATAATTAGGGTTTATGGGTAGTAAGCGACCACGTTGCTATTGACCCATGAAGCAACTATAACATTTGACGGAACTTGGGGTTGCAAAATTTGAGTTCCCAAACAAATTTTAATAGCAAGAACACCATGCCTCAATACCGAAAAACTAGAATTGAGAAGAGAAGGGACATGATAAGGTTCAGAGACGAATCAAGAAGAAGAATAAACCCTGGATTCCGGAAAACGCAATTCTTCCCCAAATCTTTAATTTTCCTTTTTAAGAATTTGGTAGGTGTACCTCCACAAAAATTCGAAGTTGTTTGGTCCTGGAAAGTTAGGGGTCAGACGCAAAAGAAAGAAACCAAATAATTGAAGGGTAGAATACAAAAAAAACATGATCGGATTGCACTTGTAAAGAAAAAAAAATCTTGTATTAGATGTTTTGGTGGTTGTGATGTGCACCTCATTTTTGTGGAGATGGATACCGATTTGGTGATAATGGCGAGCAAGAGCATTAATGGCGTTAAGCGTGACAACGGAGGAACATGAAGGGGTTTTACGGGAGAGAGTGGATTTTGAGGTGAGAGAAGCTTCATTAAATACCTAGTTATATAGTAAATACGTATAAAGTATAAGGACAACAGGGTAATTGTACGAAAATACACTAGTGTTTTTACACAAACTCTTGTTGGAACGAGAGTTTCGAAAACACTAATCACTAGTGTTTTTTAGACAGCCAAACACCTGTCAATAAACTGAATACTCATGAACACTCGTTTTATAGCGTGTCAAACACAGCCTTAAGCGCCTTATATGAATAAAGATTTTTTTTTCTACGCATTACAAAACGCATATAATTAGGCGCGGACATAAGTAATTTATTGACATGGATATGGCTAACGGCAAGAGTGCAAGACTTAAGATATGGAGTCCCAAACATTTGAATTAATACGACACCGTTTCAAACAATGCTATATTCGGCATCCCTCCCATCTGAAATTTGGTGCAGTTTTCATTCTATTCAAAATTCAATTACAATGGCGCTTTTTCCTTCCTCCTTACAAAAACCCACATCTTCCCTCTTCCCATCCCCAACCTACCTTCAATCTCCACGGAACACACTTTCTCTCTTACCCCCTTTCACCCTCCTTTTCTCTCTCTCCATCCCCTACAACCTCAACAATGGCGGACAAAGTAAGCTGTGTGAGAGTGACGAGGGCATCGAGCAAGCGAGTCAGAGCAGTGAATTCAAATATGTCAATCAACGATCCTCATCTTCCAACTCTACAGGCGAAGAAGAACCGAGTCGTTCTCGCTGAAATTTCATCGAACATCTTGCCGAACTCGGGTGCAAAATTGTTAAATGTGCCTCGAAAGACACAGAAGATTCTGTTGGAATAAACATATTCCCTAAACTGTAAACGCAAGGATCGATATCATGCTAGGGTTATTAAAGAATCAAGATATGCATACCTGGTTCCATAATAGCAATTGGATCAAGCCTTAGTGCGGAATCTACGATCCGAATGAGCGCCGCAGGTATACAGTCTTCCTCAGTCAAACCTCCTTAGGGTTTCTTAGGTTTTCTCTCTGATGGGTAGAGAATGGAAAACGGCTGATTGATTTGACGTATTGGGAACCATAACCTAATAACGTTTATATATAATGACCTAATAGAATCCCATTAAGCCTATTGGGCCAAAGTCTGTTATCCACCCATTAAGCCCATTGTAATAGTTAGGATTTCCGAATTCTAATTAACGTTGATTAACTTAATCGTTGATAGTAGTTGACATATAACTCGCGAAGACTTCGCAAGTGATGAGTAAGAGTCCCACCGTTATGTTCCTGGCGTAATTTTGGACGTTTGAGAAAATTTTTACTTTTTCCCCCGGGTAATTATTTTTACCCTCCGGTGTTATTTGGAGCATTTGGGAGCTCCAGTTAATAAAACTGCAGTTGAGAGAAATGATCAGGGCATCGGATATGTCCTAGATATGAAATAACATGGAGAGACAAAACGGCCAAAAGAGTCGCTATTTCGTTTCTTAACGGCTAAGAAAGGTGGTTTAGGAATACACGTTTTCCGATGCAGTTGTGGAATAATTATCCCTACAATATTCCAGATTTAATGTTCCAATCTCGAGAAGTTTGGAGAAAGAGGTTCGACCTGCCTTTGAATCGGTTAAAGGATAATTATCGACTTTGCTAAAGGATAATTATCGTCTTCACTATAAATAGCGGAAAATCCTTTATTAATTCATATACTTTCACGTTTCCTCGTAAAAGCTCTGATTTCTCTCAACCTTCAAACTCACATCTACTCTCCGTTTCTAATCCGATTTCAATTCCGTTTGAGTTTCTGGATTCCTCTCTTCATTCTCTTCATATCGGTACCGAGTTTCTGCATTTCCGAGTATATGGAGGGCTGATCGAGCATATATGTCACCAGGACGGTTCCGTTGCTCAGCTTCCGGTGAATTTGATGTTGTCCATGCGTAGCCTGTGTCGCTGTGATTCCGAATCTTCTTTTAGATCGTCAATCGGGTTAGTAACGAATAAGTTATGGATTTATTCGTTTTCCGTACTGCGATTTGGCCTAAATTGACTTTAGGCTTGTCAAAATGGATAATTAGAAATTCCATTATGGTCGTTATATTATTCTGGTGATTATGGATAGTTTGTTTGATGAAATCTGATGACAGGGGGTTTAGAAATTGCCTGCGGGCAAAACGTTATTTTGGCGAAATCTAATTAATTAATTAAAGGTTAATTAATTAAATTAGGATTAAAATTGAGATTGAGGAATGTTGATTAGATACTACCTTGATATTTGAGGAATTGTGAGTTATGCTGAGATATTGAGGTTTAGTTCGTTGTGAGGCTCATAGATTGAGTATGATCCTTATGGATCCCTTTGGGTCTAGGTGTGACCCCTTTGATGAATAGAGGTTGATGTATCTCTTTATGCCTTGTTTATAGGCCGTGTTGTGCCTCCAGTGTAGATGTGATCGTGGTTGAGTTTGTACGAGGTTGAGGTAAGTCCGTAGGACTTACTTAGCTACCATCCCTATATTGGGTGTTTGCATGAGTGGTGTGTGCTTTATATATTTGCTATGATAGCATGAGTTGTCGTTTTTATCTACCTATGTTCTATTGACTGCCCCACTGCGTGGATGTGATAACCTTTCCCTTTCATCCCGCCGTGGAGTCTGGGAGGTTCTCTGTTGTCGGGCCAGACTGGTTTACAGGAAGGGCGCAATCCACTCCCATAGGGTACATGGATTGTGTGACCGATACTCGTACAGCTGGACATTGCACTCAGAGGCGAGGATGTATCGGTCCTCGTGTCACATACTTTCATCTATCTATATATATACGGTTTATGTGTGAATGGTTATTATATAAAGATAATAAATGGGTAAATATGTGATATCATGTTGATGTGTTTATCTTTCATGATTGTGCTTGTGCTTATGCATTACCTCATATACGTATGGTTAGCTAACGGTTTCATACCGTGTTGTAGATGTTTACAGGTTAGGCGCTACTGGGTGATCTGGCAGGGTGACAGGCCGAGGACTCTCGTACATTAGGTGGTTGGTTTGGGGTTGATGTGTTTCCACTTTCCCCTCCTGCATGAGGATGATCTTTTGTACCTCCTATGTGAGGATGTCGTTTTATATAATCGGCTATGTTGTTGTTTACTTTGGGTCGTACAGTTTATACTGTTTTATGTATTTGTTTTATATCTGTCAGTGTCATGTTGTAAGGTCCAGTGAACTTGCTGTCAGGCTAGGGTCAGGATCCATTGTGAGATCCTAGCCCAATGTGACATCCCAAGTCCCGCGGATTCGGGGTGTTACACCCATACCGCTTAAATAAAGTCTACGGGCTTTACTCGATTGAATCACTTTTATTAGCCCGCTAATATATTTAGTCATATAATATAATTGGTTATTATAATATGTAAGCCCACTAATAATAATAAGATTTAATAAAATCTTACAATCTCCCACTTGGGCTACATATTAAATAAACAACTATATTATCCAAAATTCTTTATGTGTACACATAATGACTAATTTATGTAGACTTATTCTTTAATCAATCTGGTCCACCTCATATATCAATATGAGATCACGGCGGCTTTCGTCACATCACCGTGACTAAACCTTCCGTGTTCACCACATTAGTATATTCGATGACATAGATCAAGTATGGATGAGTGGCATGAAAATTACATGAAATGTGATCTCATAAACATGTCTATTTTCAATTGGTTCTTCTTTATTCGGAGATCAATCCAAAACAACCTTTAGTTCAAAATATAAATGACGGCAACTTTATTATACATAAACTATAAACATAGAACATCTAATCAAACTCCCACTAAGTCAAGGGTTTACAAAACTGTCAAGCCCCATACGAGCAGTGTGCTCATGAAAAACCTTAGGAGACAACCCCTTAGTTAACGGATCCGCAATCATGGAGTTTGTGCTTATGTGTTCTATACAAGTCTGCCCACTTTGAACTTTTTCCTTCAATGACAAAAACTTGATGTAAATGTGCTTCTCCTTTACAGAGCTTTTGTTGTTATTGGAGAACAAAACTGCAGCCTTATTGTCACAAAATAACTTCAATGGCCTTTCAATTCCAGTAACCACACGTAGGCCTGTGACAAAATTACGCAACCATATCCCATGAATGGATGCTCCGAAACAAGCCATGAACTCTGCAGCCATAGTGGAGGTAGCTACAAGTGTTTGTTTGACACTTTTCCAAGATATAGCTCCTTCAGCCAACATGAAGACATAGCCTGAGGTGGATCGTTGATAGCATGAATTATAGTCTATATTTTGGGGTTTGTTTGGATGTTTTATCTTTCATTTTCTGCATGTTTGTATGTACATTATGTGATTTTACTACCATTTCATCTACCTTTGCGAGAATCGAGGTCTACACCTAGTTTCGTTGTAATTGCAGGTAATATGGTACGTTTTACATCAAAAAGGAGCAAAAGAAGTCAAGAGTCATTTGGAGCTACATCCAGGAAGCACAGCCATGGATTGAAGATTCACTTTGGAGCTGATTCGAGAGATTCCACATTCTGAGTCACCTCGGTTGACCAGAGGTTCACCTCGACCGAGGCGATCCAGAGATGCCGACTCGACCGAGGCGAATACCTAGGACGCGGCGAGAATATTTTATTCTCGGAAGAGATCTTTTAAATTTGGAAAGTGATCTTATATTTTTGGGCTGAGCTTCTGAAGGAAGGAGATATGCAGAATATATATTTTACCTATATTTATGGGATAATATCTTCTTAAGATTTATTATCTTTGGAGGTTTATTTTCCTATAAAAAGGGTTGATTTTCCACAATTTGAAAAGGCCGCATACAATCCGCTTACAGCTGAATTTACGCAGCAGCCGCAGTACGCTCCAATTTGGGGAGTTGTTGAAAAACCTTTTTGAGGGTTGAAGGAAGGTTGAAGATCATAGCTTTTTATAGCTTTTGAAGGGTTTTGTAAGATTGTCTTCAATTCCTTCCATTGATTGTCTTGTCTTGTTGGATTGCTATCCAAGGAACGCTTTGTTTGTGATATTTGATTCAGTTATTGAAGTCTTTTCATTAAATTCTTCTTTGTTCAAATATTCACCTTCTTCTCATATATTTTAATACTTTCATAATGATGATGAGTGGCTAATTTCCTTGTGTGATTCTAGGGTGATTGGCTGAAGGTTGTGGGAAAAACAATGATAGAATAGTCTTAGATTCCAGTAGGATCCTGAAAGTTCGAGTCTTTAACCTTAACCCTAAGCATCTCGTTCGGTTGATGAACATCTCGGCCGGGGTGGAATTCTTCTGACCGAGGTGACTTATCCGACCTAAAACAGAAAGTTAAGTGTTAGAGTTTGCTAAATCCTATTCTTATTTCACCTTCCTGGTTCAATGCAAGCTTAGGATGAGACTTACCCGGTAATTCCTTAGTTTGTGTATTAACGATCATAAGTGTAGGTAATAAAGGTTTATCCTTTATTGGGGTTTGAGTGTGCTTCCATCCTATCTTTGTGAGTTAGCCTGAGACTTACCCGGTAAAGGTTGATTCTATTCCCTTAGATGGTATGTTAGTTTGAGGTTATAATTCTTTATCTTGATTCCTTGAGACTTACCCGGTAATAGGAGTTACGGTTTAGGATTAGTGTGTAGTGAGACTTACCCGGTGATCTACTCCACTTTAGTAATACCTTCCCCACGCAAAGATCTCAGCTTTGTCCGCTTATCTATAGATCTTGAGTTGGAACCACAACTAGATGCCTTAATCCCTAGAATTGCATGTTTGCTTATTTGACATCTTATTCATCTTTGATTGTGTTAATCGCTCTTGTGGTTAGAATTAACGTAGCATACCGTGTTGACTTTGTTTCACTAAGTCCCTGTGATCGACCCCTGGAATTTTCTTGCTTTTACTACGATTGACCCGTACACTGCGGGTTCGCATCCTTGTTTTAAGCTTAAATCTAGGGTTATAAATTTAAAGCTTGCACACACCGTTTGGAGCGAACAAGTTTTTGGCGCCGTTGCCGGGGACTTGGTCTAGACCGAGCCGGTACGGTTTGCTCTTGGGGCATTTGCCCCGTTTCATCTTACCACTCTACTTGAGTGACTTTTTGCAGGTTCTTTCTTAGGTATATGCGAAGAACCCGCGCTGGGAAGGAAATCGTTCCTTACGATCCCGAACCGGAAAAGACATACAAGCGACGCTTAAGAGAAGCGAAAATGGCCCAACAAGACGATCACGATCTTGCGGCCCAATTGAGAGAGACGCAGGAGCTACTACGTCTCAGTAAAGAAGAGCTAAGGCAAGAGAAAGAAGAGAATCAAGCCAAGACTGCAGCAATCGAAGCTGAGATTGCAGCCATTCGGAACCAGATTCTACTTCGACCGATGCAGGATCCAGTAGTTGATCCTCGACCGATGCAGGATCCAGTAGTTGATCCTCGACCGAGGCAGATTCCAGTACCTGACGCCCCGGTCGATATACATCCACCTCGGATACCAGTCCGAGGTGTTCTTCTTGCAGGAATCCCGCAAACCCTAGGTCAAAGGATGGACCCTAATCAGCAGCTGAGGCGTCCAGGGGTGAACCTAGGAGATCCAGCGGATCATGACTACGAACTTCGACCGCAAGTTCTAGCCATGATTCGCCAATGTCAATTCGGAGGGCTAGAGAAGGAGTCGCCGCATCAACATCTTCAAAACTACGAGATCTTGATGGAGACCTTGCGACCTTCCAGAATTGAAAATAACAACTACAAGCTAAGACCTTTTTACTTTTCTTTAAAAGATAGAGCTCTTACTTGGTATCAATCTCTTCCTCCAGGAAAAATTAGCACATGGGAGGAGATGACTACAGAATTCCTGACCAAATTCTTTCCACCCTCAAAGACTGCTGAAATGAGAGGGAAGATCAATGCTTTCATCATGAAGGACAAGGAGAGCTTGTCCAAATCTTGGGAGCGGTTCAAGGATATTCTTTTGGATTGCCCACATCATGGGATTCCAAAGATCGAGTTGTTGGAGATCTACTTCAAAGGGCTGGACGGAAACACCCAGTTCAATCTCCAACTACTCTCTGCCGGTACCTTCATGGACATGGCGATTGATGATGCTTGGGACTTCATTGAGAAGCAAGCCTTACATATGGAGAAGTATACCCACCAAGGAGCTGAAGGTGGAGTTAAAAGAGTCAACTTTCAAGAGACTCAACCCAACAACAATCAACTCACATCATTGAAGAATGACGTGAAGGAATTGAAGGAGCTCTTAATGGCTCAAACTAAGAAGGAAGAGCAAGGGCAAAGGAACAACAACAACAACAACGGGTGCCGTAACAACAATAACGGTCCCCGAAACAACAACTACAACAACAATAGAGGATCCAACAGCAACAACTGGAGGGCGAATAACCAAAATAACGGTAACAATTATTCAAACTCCAATTCTATTGATTCCTCTAATCCTTTCCTCTCTTCCCCTTCTTCTTCTTCTTCTACTCCATTGAAAAGCCAAGGGCAAGGATCAAGTTCGTCTCAGCCGGAAAAGAAGGACGCAGTTCTGGAGGCAATCTTGATCAAGCTTGGCGCTATGGAGAATTCTATGACTTCATTTTCGAGGGCCCAAAAGTCCCTTGAACAACAACTTGCTAATAGGGCGAATGAAGCGCCAAGAGATCCAGGGAAGCTTCTAGCAAAGACGGAAACTAACCCTAAGGGCCAGTGCATGGCCATCACGACAAGGAGTGGACTCAAAACTGCTGATCCAGTACCTCGCTCGACGCAGACCACCTCGGTCCAGATCCAGTCGAAGAACACCTCGACCGAGATGCCAACCGAGGCAGAGCAACAGAAAGCAGGAGGAACGACAGAAACTTATGTTCCACCTCTTGCATATAAACCACCACTTCCATTCCCTCAGTCCAGAGCCAGAGCACATCTAGACAAGCACTTCGGTAAGTTTCTTGACTTGATGAATAAGCTACATATTAACATTCCTTTCCTTGATGCTATTCTAGGTATGCCCGCCTATGGGAAGTTCTTAAAAGAAATCTTATCAAGGAAGAGGAAGCTGGAGGATGTTGGTGAAGTTAGGATGACATCTAAATCTTCGGAGCTCATAAAGATCATGAAGGAGAAGATGCCACCTAAATTGAGAGATCCCGGCTCATTCTGCATTCCCATTCAAGTTGGGGATGTCACTTGTGAAGCCCTTTGCGATCTAGGAGCCAGCGTGAGCATCATCCCGCTGGAGCTATGCACTAAGATCGGTCTTGGAGAGCCCAAACCGGTCAAGATCCGACTCTACATGGCGGATCGCTCCATCACCCATCCCGTGGGCATTTTGGAGGACGTTCCGGTCAAGTTAGGTAACTTCTATCTACCTATAGATTTTGTCGTACTTGACATTCCCGCAGATTATCCTGTTCCCATCATTCTCGGGAGGCCGTTTCTAGCAACTTCGGGTTGCAATGTGGATTGCAAGAACGCCAAGTTGAAATTCAACGTTGGTGGCGATGAGGTGGAGTTTGCACTACTTGCAGCCATGAAAGGGGAGCAACTAACTGATGATATCTTCAACATCTATGATGAAGAAGAATCAAGAGAATTGGTGAGCTCTATCCTTATTAACGATCCACTCGAAAGAGTTATTAGCTTCAGTTTAATGGAGGAAGGTATAGATGCTTCTTGTGATGCAGATATACAGAGCTTGAAGGCACTGGAAGAGGATCCAGGAGCTAAAACTGAGAAGCTAGTCCAGGAAACGAAGATTTCCAGCCTCGGATCCAGTAGCAGTACCTCGACCGAGGCACCTTCTGGACAGAGCGAGGCGTCTGAAGAACACCTCGGTCAACGCCTTTGTGCCTCGACCGAGGTCGATCGCGAGACGATTCAAACTGAGACTGCATTTAGTCCAGTTTCTGACACCACTCCACTGGAAAGAGGAAGCACAGATCCCTCTCAAAAAGCACCCCCAGTTGTGGAGCTTAAACAACTCCCTAGTCACTTGAGGTATATCTTTCTTGGGCCGGATTCTACTTATCCCGTTATTGCTAGTGCTTCCCTTTCCGATTCTGAATTAACTAAGCTAATGCATGTCCTGAGAAAGCATCGAAAAGCCATAGGTTACACCACGGATGATCTTATTGGCATTAAACCTTCTTTCTGCATGCATAGAATTCTAATGGAAGATAATCATAAGACTTCACGGGAACCTCAAAGACGGTTAAATCCGATCATGAAAGAGGTTGTGAAGAAGGAGGTTCTTAAGTTATTGGATGCAGGTATTATTTATCCTATCTCGGACAGCAAGTGGGTTAGCCCGGTGCATGTCGTTCCGAAGAAAGGAGGGATGACCGTTGTGACGAATAAGAACAACGAGTTGATCCCAACGAGGACCGTTACGGGCTGGAGAGTTTGCATCGATTATAGGAAGCTGAACACGGCAACTCGGAAGGATCATTTTCCGCTTCCCTTCATTGATCAAATGCTCGAACGGTTGGCCCAGCATTCACACTTTTGCTACTTAGACGGCTATAGTGGATTCTTCCAGATTCCTATCCATCCGGATGATCAGGAGAAGACCACTTTCACTTGTCCTTGGGGGACGTTTGCCTATCGGAGGATGCCATTTGGATTGTGCAATGCACCAGCTACCTTCCAGCGATGCATGATGGCTATCTTTTCCGAGTACATTGAGGAGATCATGGAGGTATATATGGATGATTTTTCTGTATATGGTTCCTCTTTTGATGATTGCCTATCTAACCTTTCTCTAGTACTTAAACGATGTGAAGACACTAACCTTGTTTTGAATTGGGAGAAGTGTCATTTTATGGTTAATGAAGGCATTGTACTAGGACACCTCGTTTCTAATCGAGGTATTGAGGTCGATCGAGCTAAGATCGAGACTATTGAGAAACTCCCTCCTCCTTGTTCTGTTAAAGGTGTGAGGAGTTTTCTCGGGCATGCAGGTTTCTACAGGAGATTCATCAAGGACTTCTCCAAGATTTCTAAACCTCTAACTAACCTCTTGAATAAAGATGTTGTTTTTGAGTTTTCGCAGGAGTGTCTTGATGCTTTTTACAGGATTAAGGAAGCGTTGATCTCCGCTCCCATCATCCAACCCCCTGATTGGACCTTGCCTTTTGAGGTCATGTGTGACGCTAGCGATGTAGCCGTAGGAGCGGTGTTTGGGCAGAAGAAGGATGGACGGACCACCGCCATTTACTATGCTAGCAAGACGCTAGATGAAGCACAACGCCACTACGCTACCACCGAAAAGGAGTTATTGGCAGTTGTATATGCTTTCGAGAAGTTTCGTTCCTATCTAGTAGGGGCGAAAGTCATTGTCTACACCGACCATGCAGCCATTCGTTACTTGATGGCTAAGAAAGATGCCAAGCCGCGTCTTATTCGATGGATTCTCTTGCTTCAAGAGTTTGACCTAGAGATCCGCGATAAGAAGGGATCCGAGAATTCAGTTGCGGATCACCTCAGCCGGCTACCGGAATCTTCCCGCGAGACGGACAGCCCACCCATAGACGATTCATTCCCCGATGAGCACTTGCACGTCTTGGAGCGTTTGATGGATCTACTTACTTCACCCCACGATGGAGGTGAAGTATGGGGTGAAGGCACCTCCTACCTCCTTTGAGACGCATTATGGTCCAGCTAGCGACCTTAAATCAAGCGCTTCTTGGGAGGCAACCCAAGGTATTGTTCTTCTTTCCCGTTTTCTAGTCTAGCTTAGATAGTTTTTGTTTTTGCTTTGCTTTGCTTTGTTTTTGGCGTTCTGGACAGACAACAAGAAGGAACACATCTGGAAGGACAGAAGTTCGAGAATCTGATAAGACAGAAGTACCTCGGTCACTGTCAGAACACCTCGACCGAGTTGATTCTTGAAGCAACCGAGGCAACTAGGGTTTCTGCAGAACCGCCTCGGTCCACATCACCTCGGTCCAGTCGAGACCATCTCGACCGAGGTGACAGCAGATCCAGGAACGGTATAAAAAGGAAAAAATTACTTTTCACTTTTTTTACCCCATTTCGACCGCGGCGGACAGAGGCACTTCGCTCCTTCGTTTCTCGCTCGTTTTTGACGATTTCTGCTTCAAAACTGCAATTGAGGGGTAGAGGAATCGATTGCAACTACAGATCTGCAAGAAATTTGAGTGTTTCGACCGAAACGAGGTAAAAACGTTCGAAAAACCTAACTCGTTCGTTTTCTGCAATTTGGGCTTTGGTTGCCCTTGATTCTGTTGAGGAAATTTATAAGTACCCCTTAGGAAGCATTTGTAGTGATTTTAGGGGGAAAAGAACTGAAAATCAGAGAGTGGAAATCGAACTGTCTTCGCCTCGGTCCAGTCGTTCTGCACCTCGGTCGAGGTGATTCTTGGAGTTGTCAGTCGACCGAGGTAGTCTGACAGTGTGTTCTGAAAATGAGTTCTGACAGATTGTTAGCCCTTAGAGATAGATCCTCCCCTTCCCCTTCTCCTCCCTCATCCCGTCCCTACCGCCCGGTTATCCACGAGAGATGCCGGGTAGACTATGAGAGGATAGCTGGGCGTCCAGTCATCGCACCGCGATTTCTGGATGTATCAGCTTTTGACTGCCTAGGGTTAGATGCTGACCTTAGGAGGATGATTGCTACCGTCGGGCTGGATCAGTTTACTGAGATCCGAGCCCCAGCTTACTTAGAGCCGACACTCGAGTTTGTTAGCTCCTTCTCCTACCTCCCCACAGACCGTTCTGTGAAGTACCGGTTGATGAACCGGAACTTCATAGTTCCTTTAGAGATTTGGAGAGAGATCTTTGGCTTTCCTGACCCCACTGCTGTAGACTTCCCCTCCCGATCCGTAGCTAGGGAGTTCTGGGGACAGATAGCCCACATTACTACACACGCAGACAGATGGCGCCCTGGAGATTCCAGGGAGAAGGTCATCTTTCACCCAGCCTTCAGACTTGCCCACAGGATCTTCAGTGAGACACTTCTGGCGCGTACTGAGACGCCCCAGAAGATCAGACAGGGTGAGCTCTTCAGCCTCTATTGCATGGTTACAGGAGGCTTCCCGGACTTTGGCTTGCTCCTAGCAGAGGATCTGCATAGGATCAAAGCCAAGGCGAAGGGAGATATTTGCTGTGGAGGTCTAGTCACCCACATCGCCACTTACCACGGGATGGACCTCAGCGTATGCACATTGGCGGCGGCTCCGAAGCCGCTGGGATTGCAGGAGATGATCACGCGGAGGATCCTAGTTCCCCGTGGGCTGACTACACCCTACGTTGCCATGCCTTGGGAGCGGACTGCACCTCAGGGCATCAGATGGTCTGCACAGTTCTCTGTCTCCGATCCGCATTTCTGGCAGACTGCTTGGGGTCCACTTATGGAGGATTACAGAGAGGCAGCAGCTGCCCCTGCAGAGGAGGCTGAGGAGGCTGAGGATGAGGATGACGACGATGAGACAGTTGATGAGAGAGGAGGCGGCGTCCCGATGGACACAGGTACAGATACAGCAGGGACGAGCGCGCCTCCCATTATTGATTTAGATGAGGATGAGGAGGACACTGAGCCGGCGCCAGCTGAGACTTCTCCAGTCAGGCCCGCTAGGCGCAGGAGGCGGGGAGTTAGGGACAGAGCTGCACACCGACGGATCGATGACCTGACGGATCAGGTTATCGACTCATATGCTGCACTTTCATTGGATATCCGCGAGATGCAGGAGCGGCAGCATCATCAGCACATGATGGCTCAGCTACAGTTCGAGTGTATCATGGGCCATCCCTATGATCCTACTCAGTTCCCCTACATACCACCACCACCGCCGGATCAGGACTACTGAGGAGCTGCAGGGTTTTATTTATTATATTTTTATGCAGTTCGGCTCTTTATCCGGTGAGTCCTCTTTTATTTAGACTTTTATTATACCCACTGGGACAGTGTGTCTTAAGTATGGGGTATTTGTCTGTATTATTTGACCCCATGACTACTTGATGTATTCGATACTTTTGATGTATTATATTCATCGGATACTTTCATATTTATGCTTCACTTGCCTTTATATGATTATCTGATATTACATGCATACCTACAGATTATTTGATTGAGAAAAACGTCGAAACCGAACCGAAAAAAAAAAATTGGATTTTAAAAAATTTTTGACCTCGACCGGGGAGATTCTGGCGAAACGAGGTGTTTCACCTCGGTTGAACCAAGAACATCTCGACCGAGGTGGCGTAACAGAAAGTTTTCGAAAACGATTTTGTGCTACTTATCCGGATATGATCTCAGTGAAGATTTTGTTTACCTACTGTTTTTAAATTCTTTATGTGTTTGAAAGGTTTTATAATATGTTTAAGTTGCTAAATGCTTTGTTTGAAATTATTAGCATGTTTAATACTTTGTTTTTATCCAAATTATGTTGAATTTGAAGGTTGACACCGCAGGTTAAGTTCTCTCACATTCTTCTTGGAAAGACCAAGGCATTTCATTCTTCTTCTTCTTCTTCTTCTTGATCATGTTTAGCCCCTCATATACATTTTGCCTCCCTTTACCAATCCGGGAATTTGGAAGCAAGCAAGTGGTGAAAGCAAGTTAAAGTTGAGAAGTGGGCTTGAAGTGAAAGTGCTAGAAAGTAATTTTAGGTTTGGGGAAGTCAATCATGAAGATGAGTAACTCGGCACCATTCACATAGCCGGGTGTTTGTGTCTTGCCAAAGTCGGATTGAGCGATATTCCTAACGGGTCATGGTATGTGCATCAAGGGTTTGATGCATCTCGAGAAATTGATGATTGCAGATTTCCTAGGCTTCGGTTATTGTGCACCTCTGTCCATGCATCCCAAAAAGTAAAGTAAAAAGAAAAAAAGAAAAAAAGTGTGAGATAAGCAAAGCTTATTGGTGGAAGATGTTGCAAGTCAAAGTGAAAGTGAAGTTCATCCTTTTCCCGGATTCTAGCACCACATTACCTTACATACATCCCTATCCTACACGTTTCTTGACCTTTTCTCTTGGGAAGCCCTTGAGACCTTGAGCTTGTTGATTGACTTAGCGGTTTAAATCGGATTATACATGATTAATTTTGATAATTATGATTTATTATGCATTCTATGATTTTATGCAAAGATGAACAACTTTCCTATATTTATAAAATGTTTTTTGAGCATATTAAGTTTTTAATTCCAGGAAGTAGTTTCTTAGAGTGATCTATGGTAGTTGCACACCATAAAATATTTTTGAAAGACTTTTTCATTGATTTTCTTGACTTATAATCCATTCTATCTTGTCTTTTATATGAGGAACTTGCTTGGGGACAAGCAAGGGCTAAGTATGGGGTATTTTGATAGCATGAATTATAGTCTATATTTTGGGGTTTGTTTGGACGTTTTATCTTTCATTTTCTGCATGTTTGTATGTACATTATGTGATTTTACTACCATTTCATCTACCTTTGCGAGAATCGAGGTCTACACCTAGTTTCGTTGTAATTGCAGGTAATATGGTACGTTTTGCATCAAAAAGGAGCAAAAGAAGTCAAGAGTCATTTGGAGCTACATCCAGGAAGCACAGCCATGGATTGAAGATTCACTTTGGAGCTGATTCGAGAGATTCCACATTCTGAGTCACCTCGGTTGACCAGAGGTTCACCTCGACCGAGGCGATCCAGAGATGCCGACTCGACCGAGGCGAATACCTAGGACGCGGCGAGAATATTTTATTCTCGGAAGAGATCTTTTAAATTTGGAAAGTGATCTTATATTTTTGGGCTGAGCTTCTGGAAGGAAGGAGATATGCAGAATATATATTTTACCTATATTTATGGGATAATATCTTCTTAAAATTTATTATCTTTGGAGGTTTATTTTCCTATAAAAAGGGTTGATTTTCCACAATTTGAAAAGGCCGCATACAATCCGCTTACAGCTGAATTTACGCAGCAGCCGCAGTACGCTCCAATTTGGGGAGTTGTTGAAAAACCTTTTTGAGGGTTGAAGGAAGGTTGAAGATCATAGCTTTTTATAGCTTTTGAAGGGTTTTGTAAGATTGTCTTCAATTCCTTCCATTGATTGTCTTGTCTTGTTGGATTGCTATCCAAGGAACGCTTTGTTTGTGATATTTGATTCAGTTATTGAAGTCTTTTCATTAAATTCTTCTTTGTTCAAATATTCACCTTCTTCTCATATATTTTAATACTTTCATAATGATGATGAGTGGCTAATTTCCTTGTGTGATTCTAGAGTGATTGGCTGAAGGTTGTGGGAAAAACAATGATAGAATAGTCTTAGATTCCAGTAGGATCCTGAAAGTTTGAGTCTTTAACCTTAACCCTAAGCATCTCGTTCGGTTGATGAACATCTCGACCGGGGTGGAATTCTTCTGACCGAGGTGACTTATCCGACCTAAAACAGAAATTTAAGTGTTAGAGTTTGCTAAATCCTATTCTTATTTCACCTTCCTGGTTCAATGCAAGCTTAGGATGAGACTTACCCGGTAATTCCTTAGTTTGTGTATTAACGATCATAAGTGTAGGTAATAAAGGTTTATCCTTTATTGGGGTTTGAGTGTGCTTCCATCCTATCTTTGTGAGTTACCCTGAGACTTACCCGGTAAAGGTTGATTCTATTCCCTTAGATGGTATGTTAGTTTGAGGTTATAATTCTTTATCTTGATTCCTTGAGACTTACCCGGTAATAGGAGTTACGGTTTAGGATTAGTGTGTAGTGAGACTTACCCGGTGATCTACTCCACTTTAGTAATACCTTCCCCACGCAAAGATCTCAGCTTTGTCCGCTTATCTATAGATCTTGAGTTGGAACCACAACTAGATGCCTTAATCCCTAGAATTGCATGTTTGCTTATTTGACATCTTATTCATCTTTGATTGTGTTAATCGCTCTTGTGGTTAGAATTAACGTAGCATACCGTGTTGACTTTGTTTCACTAAGTCCCTGTGATTGACCCCTGGAATTTTCTTGCTTTTACTACGATTGACCCGTACACTGCGGGTTCGCATCCTTGTTTTAAGCTTAAATCTAGGGTTATAAATTTAAAGCTTGCACACACCGTTTGGAGCGAACAATCGTCTACTATCAATACGACCGGCAAAATCAGAATCAGAATATCCAACGATCTCCAATCTGTCTGATTTCTTGTAAGTCAGCATGTAGTTCTTCGTTCTTTGCAAATACCGGAGAACCCTTTTTGCTGCTTTCCAATGATCCGATCCAGGATTACTTAAGTATCTGCCCAAAAGTCCCACAATAAATGCTATGTCAGGACGGGTACAAACTTGAACATACATTAGACTCCCTACCACTGAGGAATAGGGAACCTTTTGCATCTCCTTTATTTCAAGATCTGATTTGGGGCACTGTTTGAGACTAAACTTGTCTCCTTTAGCTATTGGTGTATCTCCAGCTGAGCAATCTTTCATGTTAAACTTGCTTAGTAACTTTTCGATATAGCCCTTTTGTGATAACTTGAGGATACCTTGAGATCGATCTCTTAGTATATGAATTCCTAAGACAAAAGAGGCGTCCCCAAGATCTTTCATCTCAAAATTTCTAATGAGAAATTTCTTGGTTTCGTGCAATAAGCCTATATTGTTACAGGCCAATAGTATGTCATCAACATACAATACCAGAAAGATAGATTTACTCCCACTGAATTTGTGATACACACAATCCTCAACCTTATTCACCTCAAATCCAAAGGAGGTGATCACTTGATGAAATTTATGATTCCATTGCCTTGATGCCTGTGTAAGCCCATAGATGGATTTCTTTAACTTACAAGCCATAGATTTTGAATCTTTGGATTCAAAATGTTCTGGTTGAACCATATAAATGGTTTCATCAATGGTTCCATTGAGAAACGCTGTTTTTACATTCATATGATGTAACTCTAAATCAAAATGAGCTACTAGTGCCATTATTGTCCTAAAAATGTCCTTAGATGAAACCGGAGAAAAGGTCTCTTTAAAGTCAATACCTTCCTTTTGAGTGAATCCCTTTGCAACTAGACGAGCCTTATATCTTCCGATATTGCCTTTTGCATCCCTTTTGGTTTTAAATATCCATTTACAACCAATGGGTTTTGCACCTTTTGGCAAATCGACAAGATCCCATACGTCATTGTCTTTCATGGATTTCATCTCCTCTTGCATGGCTTTAATCCAATATTGAGAGTTAGAACTTTGAAGGGCCTCAAGAAGATTGATTGGATCATCCTCTACAATGCGTGCAGAATCTTCTTGTTCCATAAGATACGCGATGTAATCATCTGGTAGTCATCTTAGAGTCCAACTTCTTGAGGTAGTTGAATTTGCTTTATGGAAGGAACTTCATTGTTGTCTAAGACCGGAGTTGTTTCTTGAAGAGTGTTAAGAGTTGTATCTTGATCACTTTCAATAACAATATTCGGAAGAGAGATAAATTCCTCTTCCTCAGAGACAACTTCGTCAAGTGTGACGTTCCTTAATCCTTCCCCTCCAAATTCTACATCCTCAAGAAATCTGGCATTTCCCGACTCAAAAATTGATCGGGTAGCGGGATCATAAAATTTAAACCCACGAGAGCGTTCAGCATATCCAACAAAGTAGCAGCTAGTTGTCTTAGAGTCCAACTTTCTTTCATTAGGCTTGTAAGGCCTTGCTTCAGTTGGACATCCCCAAATGTGTAAGTGCTTTATGCTGGGCTTTTTCCCAGTCCACATTTCATATGGGGTTTTAGCTACCGATTTGCTAGGTACTCTATTAAGGATATTTACTACAGTTTTTAGCGCTTCTTCCCAAAGTGATTCAGGTAAAGAAGAATGATTGATCATACTTCTCACCATATCCAATAGTGTTCTATTCCGCCTCTCAACAACACCATTCATACTGGGTTTGCCCGGCATAGTGTACTGAGGGAAAATTCCACACTCCTTTAGGAAGTTAGCAAAGGGTCCTGGACGTTGTTCTCCTGATCCATCATATCTGCCATAGTATTCTCCACCACGGTCAGATTTAACGGCTTTAATTTTCTTACCAAGTTGAAGTTCAACTTCAGCTTTGTAAGCCTTGAAAACATCCAGAGATTGTGATTTCTCACGTATCAAGTAAAGGTACCCATATCTGGAGTAGTCATCTATGAACGTAATAAAGTATTGTTGACCATTCCACGCAGCTGTAGGGAATGGACAACAAATATCCGTATGTATTAGTTATAAGACTTTTGTACTTCTGTTGCACCTAACTTTCTTATGTTTGTTAACTTTCCCTTGACGCACTCAACACAAACTTGAAAGTTTGTTAAATCAAGGGAATCAAGAATTCCTTCTGACGCAAGCCTTTGAATTCTCTGTTTAGAGATGTGGCCTAAGCGCTTATGCCATAAGAATCCAGAATCTTCATCCAATTTTCGCTTTGTACCTCTAGAACCTGTGTGCAAGATTTCATTATGGGAAGCAACCGTTTCTAGCATATAAAGACGATCAATTAAGATACCGGTACCAACAAGATTTGAATTTAAGGAAGTACTGAATTTTCTATTTCCAAAATTACAAAGGTATCCACCTTTGTCCAAACAGGAAGTAGAAATCAAATTCCGTTTAAATAACGGAGAAACAAAAGTATCCTTTAAATCCAAATAACATCCAGTACTTAAATTTAATCTAAAATGCCCTATTGCTTCCACGGAAACTTTATTGCCATCGCCAACATAGATGAATCTTTCAGCATCACTTGATGGTCGACTCCAAAGGCAATCCTGCATTGACACACAAATGTGAGTAGTAGCACCAGAATCTACCCACCACGTGTCAATAGGTACAGAAGCTAAATTAGCCCCAGAACAAACTAGTGTGAGAACTTTACCCTTCTTTTCACGCCAAACAACGTATTTAGGACATGCTTTCTTCATTTGTCCTTCCTTTTTGCAGAAAAAACAAGTGAGTTCATCACTTTGCTTCTTCGCCTTTTTCTGCAAATGTGTACCAGCTGCAATATCCTTAGCCCTCGTCTTTGATTTGTTTTGAGAGCTTGATGCAAAGTGAGCACTTTCTGTCTTATCTCTTTTTATCCTGTCCTCTTCTTGCACACATTGCGAAATGAGCTCATTAAGAGTCCATTTTTCCTTCTGAGTATTATAACTCACCTTAAAATGACTGAATTGTGTGGGAAGAGATAGGAGAACTAAATGCACGAGTAAATCATCATTTATCTCTAGCTTTAGTGCCTTTAGTTTTTCCGCAAGATTTGACATTTTCATGATGCACTCCCTTATGTTTCCTTTTCCTTTGTACCTCATAGAAATCAGAGCAGCCAAATGGTTGCTTGTTTCTGCTTTCTCATTCTTGGCAAAATATTTCTGAATTGCCTCAAAGGATTTCTTAGCATCTTTGCTCTCAGAAATAGAGCCCCAAAACGCTTCCGGAATGGAACGTTTCATGATCATAAGACACATGCGGTTAGAGCGATCACACTTCTCTACTTTCGCTTCATTGGAGTTATGCTCAGCCAAAGTGGGTCGTTCAGTCCTTAGCGCAAGGTCTAGATCTATACATCCGAGAACGATTTCCACATTCTCCTTCCAGACCTTAAAATTTGTCCCATTAAGCATTGGAATGGAACTGACTTGAGCAGAAACATTAGTAGTAGTTGCTGAAACTAAACATAAAAGCAAAGAAACAACACAATTAATCAATTAATTTATAAAACAAGATACTCAACACAACTTGACATTCAGTGTTTGCACAAAATATCAATTGTAAATAGTACTCTCAATGCAACAATCAAATATTGATAATAGATCCGGTCAAACAATAGCCTTTATTTGGACCGATTATCATTCACATGGATAACCTTTATGTTTATCGCTGTTTATTGTCGCATGCACTTTCATTATTTGGCCAAACATTGACCTTCCTTTGGGCCGATCAATATCCGCATAATTAATGAAAGCACAATTGATTAATCAATATATTATCTTAAGTGTGATTTTGTTTGGCCAAATATTAACCTTCTATGGGCCGATCAATATTCGCATAAACAAATAGAATCACTAGCGTATTTAATGTTTGGCCAAATATCAACCTTCCTTTGGGCCGATTGATATCCGCATAAACAAACAATACACTAACCTTTATAATTTTAAATTAAAATAATTTTTACAACATAGACTACTTTAGTAGCATATTGTTTCAATCAATTTAATTTAAAATAACTTTAAATATATAGATCCTTAAAAATATCTCGTGTAAATAAAATCGAAAAATACACTCGATAACCTTAATTGATATAAGATATAGCGGAAAAGACCCAAATTTTACGCTCATATGAACACCCACAGTATATATCGTGTCCGAATAAAACAAACAAAACCTCATGTATAAAAAAAAAACGACACGGAATCAACCAACTACGTAAACATATATATATATATATATATATATATATATATAAAAAAAGAAACTTTAAAAAACAATACATTTACATACTGTAGGGTTATATTTTCCTCATTCTTTTCAATCGTCAACTTTTTACATATAAAATATATATATTATATATTATACAAAACGAATTGTACTGCCGTATAAAGGCCGAAAAGCAATAGCTTTTCAATTGAAAATCAAAACAGTAGATTTGCAGGGTACCAGTAGATATATTAATTATATAATATATATATTCAACGTATTGGAGACGGGACGTTTAGAAAACGCAGTAGAGTGCTATTCCCAAAAACAGAATACAAAACTACGGTCCGAATACAAAAGGACTGGACGCTAAAAGAAATTGAATATCAATTCGATCGTAAACGAAAAACGAATATTCGTAATAAACAAGCATGATTAACCGCTCTGATATCACTTGTTGGAATAAACATATTCCCTAAACCGTAAACGTAAGGATTGATATCATGCTAGGGTTATTAAAGAATTTAGAATTGCATACCTGGTTCCATAATAGCAGTTGGATCAAGCCTTAGTGCGGAATCTACGATCCGAATAAGCGCCGCAGGTATACAGTCTTCCTCAGTCAAACTTCCTTAGGGTTTCTTTAGGTTTTCTCTGATGGGTAGAGAATGGAAAACGGCTTATTGATTTGACGTATTGAGAACCATAACCTAGTAACGTTTATATATAATGACCTAATAGAATCCCATTAAGCCTATTGGGCCAAAGTCTGGTATCCACCCATTAAGCTCATACCGCTTAATTAAAGTTTACGGGTTTTACTTGATTGAATCACTTTTATTAGCCCGTTAATATGTTTAGTCAGATAATATTATTGGTTATTATAATATGTAAGCCCACTAATAATAATAAGATTTAATAAAATCTTACAGATTCAACCAATCAAGAAGGCCATACAATCTAATGCTTCCATTGCGCCGGGGAAGGAAGCGATGGATTTGCAACTGGCGACTGTTATCGGAATTGATACTATGAAATTGGACGACGTTCCGCAAATGTGCGCGCCTTACGCTACTGGGATTTACCAGTATCTTAGAGGAATGGAGGTAAGAGAGTTCCAAATGACTTGCTGAATGTTTTTTTATACGAGTTTTTTTAATCTTATTTCTGGACTTTGATCTAGAATTTAGGGGTTTTGAAATGCTCTTTTCTGATTTTTTTATAGAAACAACCGAAAAGACGGCCACTGGGAACTTACATTGAAAAAGTTCAGAAGGATGTCAGTGCAAATATGAGAGGGGTATTAGTGGATTGGTTGGTGAAGGCTGCTGATGAGTACAAGTTGGAATCTGATACTCTTTACTTGGTTGTATCCTACCTAGATCGATACTTATCCACTAATGTTGTCAATCGGAGAAGACTTCAGCTAGTTGGTGTTTCCTCAATGCTAATTGCATCGTATGAATCTATGATCCTAATCCTCAGTTCTATTTATTTCGTGTGGTTTACTCCATTTGTATGCTTACATTGTGTTTGGGATTTTTCACTGTATAGGAAGTATGAAGAGATAAATCCTCCTCAAGTGCATGATTTTTGCTACATCACGGATAACACCTACACCAAGGAGGAGGTACATCTCTTTACTTGTTTCCTTTGTTATTTTGTTATTTGCTTTTGATGGAGTTTTGTAAATACTGAGTGCATTCATATGTGGAATTTGGAAGGTTGTAAGGATGGAATCAGATGTTCTGAAATCTCTTAGCTTTGAGATGGGAAATTCTACGGTAAAAATGTTTTTGAGGAAATTCACCAAAGTTGCACAAGAAAACTTGGAAGTAAGTTGTGCATTGATGAGTTATTCTATATTTTCATGGGTTCTCAAGACTAGCTTAAAGATGCAAGTATTCTAAATGATCTTGCCATATGCAGACTACAGATATGCAATTCGAGTTTCTTGGGTATTACTTGGCTGAGCTAAGTTTGGTGGAGTATGGATGCATCCAGTTTCTACCATCTTTGGTTGCAGCTGCATCCATCTTTCTTGCGAAGTTCACACTAGATCCAAGTAGGCATCCTTGGGTAAGCATTTGTTCTCTATAATCTCCGGCATCCTTTTACTCTCTTGTAAGTTGTGGAACTCAAAGTCAATGTGCAATTTTGTAGGATTCGTCCTTGCAAGAATATTCAGGATACTCACCGTATCAATTGGAAGTATGTGTTCGTATATTGCATGATTTGCAATTGCGAAAAAAGGTTGGCAACTTAATGGCAATAAGAGATATATACAGACATCAAAAGGTGAATTTTGATTCCAATGATTTGTTGCTAACTATATATTTCATGTGTTTGAATACATTTGTTTAACGTGAAACAATTTTTTCCATTGGCTTTCAACAGTTCAAATGTTTTTCAACATTGTTGTCTTCACCAAAGATACCGACATCTTATTTCATGGAAGCTGATCATTGACGGTTCAAATGCACATCAACATTGTTCGGAACAGCATTCACTCAGCTCTTGAACTGCGGCAATGATATACGCCTTATAGCCCACATATACGATGATTCAGCATACTCTAGCAAAGGGCAACGAGCCTGGCCAATGCTCGCTTCCTTTTTGATAGATCATCGAGTTGTATTGTTTATTACATTTTTACATTAATACATACATACATGCCAAATTGGTCTCACCTTGCGCTCATCAATAAGGAGTTAAATCCTCAAATACAAGCCTAGCCAAATTTAAACGGGAACTGTAGTATTTATACGTACAAAGCTGATATGACAGCAACTAACCTAAACATAAAGATATGCAAAAGATAAATACGAAGTGGTAAAAACAAAACATTCAGAAGAAAGTATGAACTTATTTATTCGATCAGTCTCATCAAACTATGCCCAAGGAAAGAAAATGAGCTGACGATGAAGAGACCAAATAATGATAATATAAACCTGTTAGGTTAAATGATGAATGATATTGCATAGCACTCAAATGTGAAAATCTTATTACTCATTTTGAGTTCAAACAATTTATGAACAAGATTACAAGTAAAAAAGCTGCTTCTCTCCTCACCTAAGAATTCTGAAATTAGTCCGCTGAACTTTGTTTCTCGAATTTAGGTCGTTACACAACCTCTAGTAGTAAACACTAGTAGGCACATGCACATTCACAAGTACAGATGAAGCTAATGTTAACAATGCGTGCTTTTACAAAGGGCTTTCATTCTAGCCCTACTCTCTTTGTATCTGTACAAAGGAACCGATCGTGCAGCATAAAAAATGCGTGCAATTGCATTGCCTACTCGTGTTTTGGAACCCTGTGCAACTCCTCTCGTATATCTTTAATGCTCGGAAATGATCAAATGAGACCACATTGAATTGCCAATGAGGGGCGAAACCCGGTTATATCTCCGCCCTGTATAAATCGCTCCTATTTCCATGTACTGCATAACCTTCTAAACCAAGTTGAACAAATTGCACCGTCCCGTGAAATCAGGTAAATAACAAATGCCAGATACGCCATTGTTGCTGTGCATACGAGTGACCCTAGTAGCAGGCCATTCACTTCAGCCATGAAGAAGTCCAGTAGAAGATAGCCATTGATTACGATTACAAGAGCAGCTACAGCCCAAGATACCCTCTGCATCAAGTGGGAAAACTGAAGTTACTAACATAATTACTTTCTTTCGGATCAGGCACATTCAAATAATACATAATAGCATATAAAAATCGATTTTACCAAACAATTGCTAATCTTTCTTATAGTCACAACTATTTTAGTGACCAGTTGATGAGTTAGATGTAAGAAAACAAAATACACAACAAACGTATGTTCAAATACAACAAACAATAAAAGTATATTGCTTACGATACAATTTTCAAAAATCCTTCCCTAATTATAAAACCTTATGTTATCGCTTAAGGCATGGGAACACAAGATTACAAATTACAATCTACCTACCTCAACTGAATTCAATTGAAAATGCGGCTTTTGCAGCTTCATATACTAAAACATTTACCCGGAGGCCAGGACCAGCAGAATTATGCAGCAAATTATTTCTCAAAACAAACCATAGTAAAACTAAAATGACAAGTTCAGAACCGAGAAGAAGAGTTTGGTTACCTCCATAACAGGTCCAATCTTGAAAACACCCATGACTTGCTCCTTTGATACAAGGGTAAGAAGGGGAATCAAAGCAAAAGGGATTTGCATCGACTGAAGCACATTCAGCCATTCATTTAAAATATCCAAAGTAGTTTCAGATTTATTGAAAATAAGAGCAATAATCATTGTAGGCACAATTGCAAAACTCCTTGTAATCAATGCCCTCAGCCATTTCTTCATACGAAGGTCAAGAAAACCTCCCATGATGAACTGTCCTGCATAAGTGCCTGTTATAGTGCTACTTTGTCCAGCAGCTAATAAACCGATTCCCCAAATATACAGAATTGGGAGTAGTCCTCCTCCATATTTTTCCTGCAAGTACTGTCCTGCATTTACCAAGCCGATGGTACCGGCTTGTTTACTTCCATAGAATCCCTTAGCAAATACAGTTGTCACGAACAGGTTTATCATGAAAGAAACAAAGAGGGCAATCGTAGATTCGATTGAATAATAGTTGAGGGCCTCTTGAACCTGGACCTTTTTATTAGGATCTATCTTTCTTGATTGCACCAAAGCAGAATGGAGAAACACATTGTGTGGCATTATGACACAACCCACAACTCCAACAGCTTGCCGAATAGTCTTTGAACTTAGTCTTGGGAGCAAAAGACCTGAAAAGATTATTAAAACAAGCATATATTATACAGATCTATGCAATTACTTGAAGAAAAAGAACTACCACAAAAGCTTACCAATTAGAAGTTCCTTTCCGTTTGGCTTTGCATCACCAAACAGCCACGCAAATGAAAGTGCCATTGTTGAAATTAGAACGGCAAAAACTGCTTCCAATTTCCTCACTCCATAGTTCTCAAGAAATAGGAAGAAGAAACTACAGAAGAAATAGCAAACAGTCACGACTTACTCTGACCAATAGACATTATATGCAAATGCTTGGCTGCTAAAAAAATTGTACAAAACTAATGTCATGGTCATCCAGAGAAACTTAAAATCTCTATTGCACTTTGATCACAGGTGCATAAATCTGTGATATAAAAGAGTAGCTTTATAATATAAGACTAAATTTTATCATATGGCTTAGATAGAAATCAAGAAATCCGGAGTTGCTGGATCCAGGATGTAAGCAACTAGGTTACTGTTAAATTCCAGCAGAAGTAGTAATCCCATCAGTCAAGAATTTCATCCAACAATGCAATCCCATCAGTCAAAATTTGGTATGAAATTAAGAAACTAAGTTGGAATAAGAATTTCATACTTGAATACTTATGTTTAGCTGGTTCAGGTGTCTGTTTAAATTAGTTAATTAATTCAGAAGCAGCCAAATGCAATCCCATCAGTCAAAACACAATTCCTTATCAGCAAACCCATTACCCATCAATCACAAGTCATTACATTACAATTCTTCATTAGCTAAGGCTGGCAAGCTCAATTATCAAGTTAGAATTCTCATTCGCAGAACAAAGATTTGACATTTGAAACTATGGAGGAGGGAAACTCACCAATCAGAAGCAGTAATAATAACACCGACCCAAAGGGGCAAAACCCCACGGCTCAAGATCTGAATAGCAATGGCACTTCCAATCACCTCCTGGATATCCGCTCCAATCAAAGCAACCTCCGCCATTATCCACAACAGAACCCTAGCCCAATTCGGATACTCCTCCCTACAAAGCTCCGCCAAATGCTTACCCGTCGCCACCCCAACTCTCGCCGACAAGAGCTGGATCAACAACCCCATGATCGTCGCCCAAAGCAATAGCCATAGAAGCGAGTAACCCGCAATCGCACCCGCTTGCAGATCGCCTTCCAAATTACCCGGATCGAGAAACGCAATGCTCATTAAGAATCCGGGACCTGTGAACATCCATAGCTTCTTCCATGAAAATCGAGGGGTAGATGTAGAGGAATCTTCCGGATCTGGGTCGATTGGTAACTTGATTTTGTCGACGGATTGGTAAGCCGCTTCTAATTCATCGTCATCTTGTTCTGAATTCAGGATTCTTATGGGTTCCCATGTGGAGGATTTAGCAGAAGAAATGGAATTGGAGGATGGCAATAGTCGATTTGATTCGGAAGACTTGTCTTCTTCACTAGGTTGAGCCGAATCCATGGTTTTTCCTTGAAATTGAATTGGATTGTTTGAGGGAGACTCGGGATTTGAAAAGAGATCGTAAAGGGAGCAGGTGGGCTACGTAGCCTTTAGGGTTTGCTGGTCAATTGGTGGCTTGACAGTTTGGAGGTGTTCGTTATGCTGTTGCAATCTCTGCGTTGTGTGGTATTTGATGCAGTGGGAGGCCCTCTAAATATGAACTTGGTGGGCATCCATCTAGATTGCATTCAAAAGCAGTCTTCCAATGGATGAAAACTGGAATGTTCTGGGCTTATTCCTCCCCTACCATATTCCACACTGTATTTGGCTTTGTGGCGTCGAGTTTATAAAATCGTTATCTTATAACAACCAGATTTTATCTGTTATTGTTTTCATCTATATTGATTTTAATTATTTATTTTTTCCAAAATCGTTGATGTTTATAACTTATAAGAAATATATATATTTTTGGTAAAAGCTAAATAACCCTTCAAGTAAGCGTCTTAATTAATATTTAGGGGAATATGGGTAGTTTGTGATATCTAATTTTAGTAATTTATGGAGATTATCAAGTTTACTTAGTTTATGGAAAAAAAAAAAAAAAAAAGCTAGCATTGAGTTCAGTGGTTGAAAAATTTGTGATAAACTCTCAAATCCATAAATTATCTCTTTAAGTTGAAAAATTTTCTGATAAATTTCAAAAGCATCCTCTACCGAACATAACTTAAAAGTGGACGTTTGAGGATACAAACTTACAGAGATAATAGTAATTTATTGTAACTTATATTATTTATTTCGTAAGCTACCTGTAGGAAGCTTATAAGATTATGATAGCTTATTAGAGCATCCCAATAGCTTCTCCATTTTAGAATATTTTGAGAATTTTAAAGATTTTTTGGTCCAGATTTTCCATTTCATTCTCCAAACTGGAGAATAATGGGAAAAAGTGGGGAGTCTTCCCTAAATTTGAAGACATTCTCCAAATAAATGGAGAATTTTTCACGATAGGAAATATGTTGGATTTGATAAAAATATAAATAGTAGATTTTTACTTTTAATTATCCATTTTGGAGAAGAGTTTAGAGAAGTTGTAGGAGATGCTCTTAATATAAGCTTTTAAAAAATTATATTTAAATAAAAAGTAAATTACTTTACGTAATTTTATACTTACATCAACTTTAATAAGTTTCGTTTTTTCAAATACCTATCAAAGCTCATTATAAAAAAATAGTGTGATCACTATCAATAAATTTCAACTTTAATTCTCATGGTTTTCAATTTCACCTCCAATAAGTTAGATCTTCAGGAACGGATTCTATATGTTTTATATATTACACACAGAGATTCTCCTTTTATGTTAAACACTTGCATTATTATATTTAAATAAAGAAATAAATATTTTTGATTAATTAATCTAAAATAATTTATTTTATAAAGTTTTATTTAGCAAAAAAATGGACAGCTAATAAACTTTATTTCTTTGAGTATATATGAACTTTTAATATATTTTATGGTATAAATCATGAAGGGTTTAGTCTTGATTTGATATGTTAAGGTTTGGATACGAGACATCTATTTTCCTCACGTCCTCTTGAATTAGTTTTACAACTTCCATTAAAAAAGCATGCCTGATTTTTGTGTTCAACAATTGGCAAAAGTCAATGGCAAGTACGGTATTGTTCAGTGTTCACAATTTGAGGTTTTTTAAAAAAAAATCGGCTCGAGTGTTCAAAATAAAATATACGACAAGTCTACCAAGCAAAGTCAGCTTAGCATTTGAAATAAAAAGTCAACTTATACGATATATAGTAAAGGAAAACTTTTTGGTGAAGATTTCTTGTACGATATGAGAAGGATGAACTACAACAACCGTTCTATCAAAATTATTATTGATTTAAAAATTTAGATCGATTTAGACTTTTGGATTGTTTTGTTGGTAGTAGTTGCAGTATATTAATCAGTTTATGAGTATTAAATTATGAGAAAGTTATATACACGGTTTTAAATTTACTAGAGACTAAAACTTTCAAATTCGACAACGCTCAAACGAACGTCACTGCTGCTCAAAACCTAATTTGAAACCACAAGGATTGCCTTCTTTTTCGTATTGATTTCTAGAGACCCAACAGAGAGAGGCATCGACGAGGCGATTTCTCCGGCGGCGGCTGCCTCTTCTCCCACTCTCAAATTCCATCATCTCCGACTAGTGGCGGAGCCAGAAATTTATTTCAAGGGGCGAGTTTTTGAAATTTTTATGCATCATTCATTTATTTTGTTAAAGTTAAAGACTAAAATTCATTCATATTAATTTGAAAACGTCGATAAGAGAATGCTATTTCTACGGATTTTTAAATGCCGAAATCTTATTTTGATATAAAAATTCATGGAATTTTACATAAATTTTATATGTATTAAATTTATGTTCAAATACAATAATCTGAAAAGTAAAATTAATCCATGAAAAAAAAAATCATAAACTAAAACAATTAGGTTTATGTTAAAGTCATAAGCAACAACTTGAATGTGACTTGTTTGAAAGGATTTGACAATTTCAAAATAAATAAAAAAAGTGCTTTTATTGGACATCAAAAAGGTATGATATGCCTTTTCCATTAAAAGGCTTCAAACAAACCCAACTGAGCTAGTGAAACTTGGTGTACAAAATTCAGCCTCATAATTTTCACTACACATAGTATATGTTCACTTAATCTTCACAAAATTCATATCCATACCATATTATATAAGACTTTTTAATTAACATCGAGTTAGAAGAAAGACGGGCAACAAGTTGTGCCGCCAATCCTTTTTGAATAGCGAATCCGATCCTCCTAAAAACAATATCAGAAGACCTAGGAGACATAACGTTGTCATGCAAGACCCGTTGCGCCCTCTTGAGAATTTCAATAGCATCGGGCGCAAGAAAAACAAAGGTGTCGAAAGCGAACGGAAGAAACACATGTTGATTTTCACCAAGGGACCATGACCCCCCTGGCTACGCCTTTATCTCCGACGACGGCGGCTGTTTCTCCACCCAAGTTCATAGTACTTATCCGTTTTCCTTTTCCTCAGTCTAGAATACGTCAAACTTGTGCAGCGGTTCTCCTATGCTTCTCCCACTCCCACTTAATGTTGAGCTTCCCCCACTCCCAGTTAATGTCGAGCTTCTCTCACTCCCAGTCAAATATTGTCGAGCTTGTGTAGTGTCGACGGTGTACACAGTGACGTGGTTCACTCATAACCATTCATTTTGTTGTAACAGAAATATACCAGAATGTATATATACCATACTCCATACAATGAATAAGATCATATTTCATTTTACATTCAACAAACTTGTGCTCTCTCTCTCTCTTTCATGAACACAACTGTGAAGCTCCATAAGTGTACAATGTAACATGGTATCAGAGAGACATGGAGACTCACATTAGAACTCACAATTCTCCTCTCACTCCCAATACAACAGATCCAATCAATCCAAATACTGATGAAGATTCCTGTCGAACTTCATCAGACAAAAATTTTCTCGATCAAACCTTTCTCCATCACTCGGATCCTCCTTCCCTTAAGCTTGCCACAACTTTACTAAGTGAAACGAACTATACTCGATGGAAACGATCGGTCGAAGTGTCGCTTCTTGCCAAGAACAAAATCGGATTCGTTAATGGTGATTGTAAACGACCAACAACAGATGCCATATCGATTGCAAGATGGGAACAATGCAATGATATGATTATTTCTTGGCTTCTCCACTCCGTAGAGAAGGAGATTGCAAAATATGTTCTCTACTGCAAGACTGCTGAGCAAATATAGAGAAAACTTGGTACAAGGTACGACAAAACCACTAGAATAAATCTTTTTCAGATTCAAAAAGAGTTAACATATGTATCTCAAGAAAATACATCAATTACCTTGTATTTTACTCGATTGAAAAAGTTTTGGGATGAGTACATGTTGGCAGTAGAAGATAAGACATGATCTTGTGGATCTAATTCCTCTACCAAACTTTGTATGATGAGTTAAGAACTTTGGCATTGTTGACTTGGACATCTAACATTTGAAAATTTAATCCATACTCGCCTTCGTTTTACAAACATCAAGAATCATCCTGTATGCCAGATTTTTCCTCAAGCTCGTCAACACCTACGTTCATTCTCTATATCCACAACCAAATAATATCAATCTTTTGAGTTAAAAAAATGTCAACACTTGGGGCCTTACAAGCAACACACTTACAATAGTTTTGCATGCTTTCTTACCATAGTTGATGACTATACACGATGCACTTGGACATACCTCATGTCCAACAAGAGCAATGCCTTTTCCCTCTTACAATCCTTTTCCAACCTTGTTACCACTCAATTCCAAACCAAAATCAAAATCATTCGTACCGACAATGCTCTTGAGTTTTCTAGCCATAATGCCTTGCCTTTCTATGACCAAGAAGGTATTGTACATCAAACATCTTTCCCTTATACACCACAAAAAACGGCAATGTCGAAAGAAAACATAACACATCTTGGAAGTAGCACAATCACTATTCCATTAATCCAAGACACCTCTCTCTTATTAGGGTGAGTGTATTTCTAAGACTACACACATCATTAACCGCTGCCCTCTTACTATACTCAACCACAAATCTCCCTTTGAACTCTTATTTCACAAAGCCCTAGACTATTCCCATTTCAAGGTATTTGGATGTTTGTGTTTCGTTAGCACCAAAGCTTCCAACCGAGACAAGTTTCACCCTAGAGCGCTACCATGTATTTTTTATAGGGTATCCCTTCGGAAAGAAGGCATTCAAAGTCCTTACACTTCACTCCAGAGAAGTTCTATACTCTCGTGATATAGTGTTTCATGAAACTATATTCCCTTTTCGATCTCCCATCTTTCACTTCTATGCTGCCTTTAAACTTGAACGATTTTACCATTGACACATCTATCTTCTTACCAAATAGTGGTTCTTTTTCCAATGAGCATTCTTCTTAATGGGTCAGGCTCTCCCTCTTTACTAGCATACACCGATTCAGACTGGGCTGCCTGTCCTACATCTCTACGTTTTGTAGGTGGTTTTGTCATATTGCTTGGTCAGTTTTCATTCATCTGGAAGTCTAAGAAGTAAAGCACCGTCTCCAAAATCTCAGCTGAAGCGGAATATCATGCCATGGCTAACGTTGCTTCTAAAATCACTTGGTTAGTCCGCCTCCTCACTAATCTTGGTTTACCTCCCCCGCAACCAATATAACTTTACTGTGACAATAGCTCTCCAATTTAAATTTCTCAGATTGCAGTCTTTCATGAGAGAACGAAGCACATCGAGCTTGATTGTCATTTCACCAGGGAAAAGATAATGGAGGGCCTCTTCAGCTTAGTTTTGTCCCATCTTCTAATCAGCTAGCTGATGTCTTTACCAAGATAGTTCCGTCTTCCCATCAAAATGAGCTCTTGTCCAAGCTTGGAATGACTCATCATGGACCGTCTTCCAGCTTGAGGGGATGTGTAGACAGTGACGTGGTTCACTCATAACCATTCATTTTGTTGTAACAAAAATACAACATAATGTATATATACCATACTCCATACAATGAATAAGATCAGATTCTATTTTACATTCAACAAACTCGTGCTCTCTCTCTCTCTCATTCAGCCATGAACACAGTTGTGAAGCTCCATAGTTGTACAATGTAACAGACAGGTTTCAATAAACTCAAATGAGCAATGTTTATTGTAAATTTCTCATCACATTTATGTATCATGTATGATATGGATTTGATGAGTTCATTAATAACATTCAGAACTTCAGTAGATCTTCAATGTTTGTAAATTTCTCCTCTGCTTGCTTTTTCATCTATCATTGTCCAATATCAAGTTGTAGTACTATCAGATTGTGTAGTCATGTAAATTTTTTCTCGGATTGCAAATTTCTTATCTATCTCTTTCCAATTTGATGAGTTCATTATCATCTATGATAAGGGTTTGAGAGTCAACGCTTGATTTTTTTTATTCACAATAAAACCCACCGACGCCATTCAAAGACAATTGGGTTAGACGCCGGCGCCATACGCATTTATTTGATGATAAGTAAATTAAAAATTGTGTATATAACACATGATGACATGACTTATATACCATCATATTCATGCATTATACGAGTCTATCGCCTCAGTTTTACATACATTTGATGAAGATTGTATGGCTTTTAGTTCATATTCATATATATTTCGAGAATAGAGGTCTACACACTTTTATTTGTGAAGTTGTAGGTAAAAGGTGAAGATTTGGTATGGAAATGGAGCATTGTGGAGCATGACATCATGAAGGATCAGGAAGGGAGCTAAAAGATATGAAAATATATGAGAAAAGATCACAAGAGAAGATAGAAGTCGGAACTAAAGGATATCACAAGATCAGGAGAAAAAATAAGATAAATATATATAGAGATCGGTCGATTTCCCCTTAAAGATCATCCGATTTTTATCTTTATTAATCCGATTCGAAGTAGGATTGTAACCATAAGATCACGTCTCATACCCTATAAAAGGATGGCGTCTCGCCACCTTCAGAATCATCCAAGACCACAGAGTATACAATCAAAGGCATTGAGGAGAATATTCGGAGTTGAAGATCGAAGGAAGATTTGGACGTTCTAGTCCAAGAATAGTTCTTGTAAGTTTTGTGAGTTTTGATTTGTTATTCTGTCACTGTGATCGTGATTTGGAGTTGCCTTTGAGTTTTTCTTTGAACTTTGAAGGATTGAAACATTGTTCATACGTTCTTGGTTTGGTTTTATTCAAGATTCAAAGTTTTCTCATTATTCTTGGTTTTCTTGATTTAATATCTCTTTTGATTTTGATAATGTGTATTCTTGGCTAAAACCCTTGTGATTCTAGGGTGATTGGTTGATGATTGTGGTTGAGATGATGATAGAATAACCTTCATAAACAGATTGGACACTGAGAGTTGAGTTTAACCATCACAGAAGGCAAAAATCGGATTGCTCTTGGTACATATCGGATGATCTCCTTTGATGAACAACCCGATTTTCCTTCTGTCGTACCTATCTTGCTTTATCCTTTATCTTTGGTTAAAGATTGCTTAAAACTCTAGCCTTGTTGAACCTTTCTAACCTATATCCTAGTGTGGGAAGAGACTTACCTGGTGATTCCCGTCCTTGGTTACCAACGATTACAAGATTTAGGTAATAGAGGATTCAAACCCCTCTATTAAGGTTGAGTGTGCCAGAAACCTTTACCTTTGGAGTTAACCTGTTTCCCTTGGGTTTTGTGTTTGGTTTTGAGAATATTATCCTTCCCTTAGATCCTCTATCTTATCGAGACTCAACATACTTTATTTAGAGTCTTTGGGTTTGGACATGGGTGGTGGAGACTTCACCTACAACATACCGCCGTAGAACACATACCTTAGCAATCCCAATTATGTCCATATAATCTTTAGAAGTCTTGAATCGAAAACCACAATCAGATTCCTTGATCCTTAGAATCCTTTTTTCCAAATCCTTACACAAAATCAAGTCTTTGTCTTTTCTTGTCAATAGTTGCATCTTTACTTGTTAGATCTCTTATTATGATTTTGATTTCACCAAATCCCTGAGTTCGACCCTATAATTCTTGCGTTTACTACGATCGATCCATACACTGCAGGTTCACTTTATTTCTTTTATTCTTGGATATAGATTTAAAGCTTGCACACACCCTTTGGAGCGAACAAGTTTTTGGCGCCGTTGTCGGGGATTTGGCTTAGACCAAATTCGGTTTCGGTTATCTAACTTGGAAACTCCATGATTTTGCTATTGATCACTTTACTTGAGTGTTCTTGCAGGATCTTGTAGTATGTTTATGCAAAAAAACTCGAGCGAGTAAATAAATCGTACCCTACGATCCCGAACCTGAAAAGACTTCCAAAAGGAGATTGAAAGAAGCTAAGAATGGCTGCTACAAATAATGAAGGAGAAGTAGACCTTAGAGCTGAATTGAATGAGGCTCTTGATCGAGTGAGAGAACCAGATGAAGCTCTCGTTAGGCTAAGAAATGTAGGAATAGCTAAGGAAGAGCAACATCAAACTGACATGACCGTGATGAGAGAAGCCATTCATCTACCAAAGGAACAACCGGAAAGGAATGCTAGAGCTGCATGAAATCCGCCGGCACCTCTAATTGTGCCACCACTTGCACCCAACCCTTTACCACGGGTTGAGATAGAATATCCACCGATGGGGATACCACAAACATTGGGTGAAAGAATGGACCCCGTTCAACAAACACGCCGTCCGGGTGTGATGATTGACCCAACCTAAATAATATCAGATTCTCACCCCAAGCTATTACTATGATCCACCGAAGCAAATTTGGAGGATTGGAAAAGGAATCTCCACATCAACACTTGCAGAATTATGAAATTCTCATGGAGAATATGAAGCCCGGAGGAGCAACTAACAATAATTATAAATTGAGACCGTTTTATTTTTCTTTGAAGGATAGGGCGCTTGCTTGGTATCAATCACTTTCAACCGGAAGAGTGAACACTTGAGAGGAGATGACTTCGAAATTCCTCACCAAATTCTTTCCACCATAAAAAACAGCGGAATTGAGAGGCAAGATAAATGCCTTTGTCATGAAGGACAACGAAAGCTTGTATAAATCATGGGAAATGTTCAATGACCTTCTATTGGATTGTCCTCATCATGGCATTCCGAAATTGGAGCTGCTGGAAATATATTTCAAGGGTTTAGATGGAGAAACCAAATTCCAACTCCAATCCCTTTCTGCTGGAAAATTCATGGACATGAAGGTTTATGTTGCTTGGGAGTTTGTTGAAAAACAAGCTCAAATTGTTGAGAAATACTCCAACGAGGACCTGATACTAGGAACCAAAGTTTAAGAGCTCTAGGACTGAATCTTACTACCGATAGCGTGAATCAAATAAACGCTCTCAACAATGAGATACAGACTTTGAAGGATCTTTTGAAGAGTCAAACGCAAGCGTCGAAACAAAATGCTAGCTACGTTGGAAGAGGAAATAATCAAGTAAATCATCAAGGGAATAGGAACAACAACTACAACAACAACAACAATCGGAATTACAACAACCATTGGAGATCCAACCAAAATAATGCCGGTAACCCTTATTCTCATGCTGAAAAAGCTCTTAACCCCTCTTCTTCCTCTACTTCTACTCCTTTGAAAAGCCGGGAACCATCTTCGAGTTCAACACCCAAGGTTGGACTTGAAGGAATGATTGAAGCCTTGGCCGGAAAGATGAGTGGAATGGAAAATGCGATTACTTCTATTTCTAAGGCACAAAAAGCCTTGGAAGGTCAAATCTTCAGCAACGCCGGAGAAGTTCCAAGAGATCAAGGGAAGCTTCCCGGAAAGATGAAAAATAATCCCAAAGGCCAAGTGAATGATATCACTACAAGAAGCGGAATCACAACAATCGATCCGCCACCAAACAATATGGATAAAGGAAAGCAATCAATGATTGAGGAGCAGGAACCTAGCAATAAGGAGAAAACACCGGTCTATGTTCCCCCTCAAGCATACAAACCATCGGTACCTTTTCCAATGTCTCGTGCTAGAGAAAGGATCAACAAACAGTTCGGTAAGTTCGTTGACCTTATGAGAAAATTACATATTAATATCCCTTTTATGGATGCCATTGTAGGAATGCCGGTATATGGAAAGTTCTTGAAAGAGATTCTTTCAAATAAAAGGATACTAGAGGACATTGGAGAAGTAAGAATGACTAGAAGGTCTTCCGAACTAATCCAAAAGATGAAAGAAGAAATGCCGAAAAATTTGAGAGATCTCGGATCTTTCTACACTCCTATTAGCATCGGGAAAGTTACATACGAAGCTCTATGTGATCTTGGAGCAAGCATTAGCATTATACCATTAGCTTTGTGTGAAAGGGCTGGACTTGGAACACCACAACCTGTCAAGAAGACTCTTTATATGGCGGATAGGTCCATCACACACCCCATGGGAATTCTAGAAGACATCCCCATCTTGATAGGTAAATTTTACATTCCCATAGATTTTATTGTTATTGACATTCCTGTAGATCATCCCGTTCCAATCATACTTGGACGGCCTTAACATGCAACCTCGGGTTGTGTCATGGATGTCAAGAATGGAATACTCTCCTTCAACCTTGGAGAAGAGCATGTGCAATACCATCTTCCCTCAATGCTCAAAGGGCCAGCTATGGGAGATGACATATACAAAACTTACGGTGATGAGGAAGCATCAAGAGAGGAGGTAAGTTCAACTCTAATTAAATATCTTCTTGAGAAAGTTATTAGTTTGTGTATTGTAGATGAAGGGGAAGAGGAGGAATGCAACGTCGAGGTTCGTGCACTAAGAACCTTGGAGGAAGAGCCCACAATGGAATTTGAAGTACTAGAAGAATGCACGAAAAAAGCTGAAGAAATCGGTTCATTACAGGAAAATTGACCGATCTCTGGGAATAAATTACTAAATTCAGTCGATTTTGCAAAAGTCGTAGCTAAAGATCGAGTGAAAAATCAGACCACAGGGGCCAGATCGACCGATTTTCCTGTAGCTTCTGTGACTTCTCAAAAATCGATTAAAAGCGTTTCTGCTTGCAACGACGCACCTTCTTCGACTCTAGATTCTTCTCTAAGCTTCTCTACAGGTCAGAGCACACCTTCTAAAGATCCTCCCATCTTAGAGTTGAAACCCCTCCCATCTCATCTAAGGTACGCTTTGTTAGGACCAATTCTACTTATTCGGTTATCGTAAGTTCCAATTTGAGTGAATATGAACTTGATAAAATAATGGTTGAACTAAGAAAACACAAGAAGGCTATTGGTTATACTATTGATGATCTTGTTGGCATTAAACCTTCTTTATGTATGCATAAAATATTGATGGAAGATGACCACAAGCCTTCACGAGAACCTCAACGATGGTTAAACCCAATCATGAAAGAGGTTATGAAGAAGGAAATTATTAAGCTTCTTGATTAAAGAATTATCTTCCCTATCTCCGATAGCAAGTGGGTTAGCCCAGTTTATGTGGTTCCGAAGAAAGGAGGAATGACCATTATAACAAATGAAAACAACAAACTCATTCCTACAAGAACATTGACATGATGGAGGATGTGCATTTACTATCGAAAGCTGAACGTTACAACGAGGAAGGATCATTTCCCTCTTCCCTTCATTGATCAAATGCTTGAAAGGTTATCACAACACTCCCACTTTTGCTATTTAGATGGTTATAGTGGTTTCTTTCAGATTCCCATTCATCTTGATGATCAAGAGAAGACCACGTTCACATGCCCATGGGGAACGTTTGCTTATAGACGAATGCCATTCGGACTTTGCAACGCTCCAACCACCTTTCAAAGGTGTATGATGGTCATCTTCTCCGAATACATCGAGAATATAATGGTGGTTTTTATGGATGATTTTTCTAGTTTACGGTTCTTCCTTTGATGAATGTCTTGCTAACCTTTCTCTAGTTCTTCAAAAATTGTGAAGACACTAATCTTGTCCTTAATTGGGAGAAATGTCACTTTATAGTTAGTGAAGGCATTGTTCTTGGACATATGGTATCTAGCCGTGGAATTGAAGTTGATAGAGCAAAGATCGAGACCATCAAAAGGTTGCCCCCACCAACATCGGTGAAAGGAGTAAGAAGTTTCCTTGGTCACGCAGGTTTTTATAGACGCTTCATTAAAGACTTGTCTAAGATTTCTATGCCATTAACTAACCTACTAATGAAAGATGTGGTTTTTGAGTTTTTAAAGGATTGTCTAGATGTCTTCTACAGGATTAAGGAGGCGTTGATCTCAGCTCCTATAGTTCAGCCACCGGATTGGAACCTACCTTTGTGAGATCATGTGCGATGCTAGTGATGTAGCTGTAGGAGCCATTCTTGGGCAAAAGAAAGATGGGCGGACATATGCCATATATTATGCTAGCAAGACGCTGGATGAAGCCCAACTAAACTACACTAAAACGGAGAAGGAACTATTGGTTGTGGTTTATGCTTTTGAGAAGTTTCATTCTTACCTTGTGGGAGCAAAAGTAATCGTTTACACCGACCACGCAGCGGTCCGCTACTTGCTAACGAAGAAAGATGCAAAGCCAAGGCTCATTAGATGGATTCTCCTTCTACAAGAGTTTGATCTAGAGATCGGTGATAAAAAGGGATCCGAGAACTCGGTGGCGGACCATCTAAGTCGACTTCCACATCCCACAAGCAAGGAGGACGAATTACCCATAGATGACTCCTTTCCGGATGAGCAACTCCATGAAATTGAGGAATGTCTTCAACAAATCGCAGGAGGTAACGAACCTTGGTTTGCTGATTTTGTTAATTACTTGGTTTGCAATGAAATACCTCCAGGATTATCATATGCTCAACAAAAGAAGTTCTTCAAAGAAGTCAAACAATACTATTGGAACGAACCTCTTCTTTTCAAGAGAGGTCCGGACGGAATGATTAGAAGATGCATTATGGAAGATGAAGTTGAAAGCGTTATCCGCCATTGTTATTCACTCCCTTGCGATGGACACGCTAGTTCACACAAAACTAGCGCCAAGGTATTACAATCCGGATTTTTTGGCTACCTCTGTTCAAAGATGTGCAAAATTTCGTTGTTGCTTATGATGCTTGTCAAAGAGCAAGGAATATATCGAGAAGGAATGAAATGCCTCTCAACAACATTCAAGAGGTTGAGATCTTTGACGTATGGGAGTGGACTTCATGGGACCTTTCCCATCATCTTGTGGAAACCAATACATACTTCTAGCTGTGGATTATGTTTCTAGATGGGTTGAAGCAATCGCTTCTCCCACTAATGATGCTATGGTGGTAGTGAAGTTCTTTAATAGAACGATCTTTCCACGATTTGGGACGCCCCAAACCATCATTAGTGACGGAGGGACGCACTTCACAGCCCGTAAGTTTGAAACTCTATTGTCTAAGTATGGGGTTACCCACAAGATCGCAACTCCTTACCATCCTCAAACAAGCGGACAAGTAGAGATCTCGAATAGAAAATCAAGAGCATTCTAGAGAAGACTATTTCTTGAACAAGGAAGGATTGGTCATTCAAGTTAGATGATGCACTTTGGGCATACAAAATCGCTTTCAAGACTCCCATAAGAACGACACCATACAATCTCGTCTATGGAAAGTCTTGCCATCTTCCGGTGGAGCTGGAACACAAAGCACATTGGGCAATCAAATGGCTCAATTTTGATTTGAAAGAGGCCGGAGAGAAATGCCTCTTGGACATCAATGAGCTTGAAGAGCTCCGTCTCAACGCATACGAGAATGCGAGGATCTATAAAGAAAGGACGAAGAGATGGTACGATAAGCATATCGTTCCAAAGGAGCTAAAAGACGGAGATCTCATCCTTCTTTTCAACTCAAGACTTTGTCTATTTCCAGGTAAACTCAAATCCCGTGCTTCCCAACTCACGTAACTCTCAATCCAACGGTTCGATGAGTATAGGTAATGCGGGGTTGAAGCCACAGTTTCTGATCTAGATTGAAAGTTAACGAACTGCCTCAGAGAAGGAATCTCGGTCACGAATCTCGGGCAAGATTCTGGTGTTCGACGAGATTTATGTAACTTCGAACCAAAGAACGTGAGTTTGATAGATTGATAATGGATAAATAAGAAGATAATTATATATAGTAAAATTAATGTAAATATAGGAAGATACGAACCAAGGTATTCCCGCAAATAACCTTGACCAATTATGTGTCAAAACCCCTTAAACAAAGAGGTTACCTTAACCCTCACTTCTTTAACCTTACACAAGCCTTCTAGATAAGACAAGCACGAGAAGGGATTAAAATTAATCAGGATCACCAACCTTTAAAAATATTAACACACACAAGTACAACCTAGCAATGACTCACAACGATTCAATCAAGACTATCTCTTTGGTTGAATAGGAATGAATAAAACGCAAACTTCATAAGCAAAGCAGTGAGTTCACACAATATTGTGGAAATATTAATCAAATCAAATCTACCTAATAATCTCACCTCTAAGGCTATTTATAGGTGAGGTCCTCCTAAAAAGATAAAATTTTTAACTTAAAGATAATCCTATAAGATAGGATCAACAAATACCTTTAGAATGTTTTAGAACCTTAAAGGTATTAAAATAATAACACAATCTATAACTAATAAGATCGCAACTTGATCTTGTAACTCGACAAGAGCCAAATCTTGTCAATATATGTCGAAATCTCGGGCGAGATTTTGGTCCTCAGGGCCGAGATTTCTTCTCTAGAGCTCTTTCCTCATCCTAGTCACCTTCTATGCTTGCTTGATCATCTTGGTCTTTTGTGCGGTCCTTCCACGGTAGCAAAAAATGTCACTAAAAAAGACCTAGGTAGTAGGTATGATTGAGGTCTTTTAAGTTTACATGTTGCTAATAAGCTAACAACTTCCTCATGGATGGTCTTTGTTGTTGCTCTAGTGATAACTTCTTCCATGGTGGGACTTGAAAATGATGTGGTTGTATTATCCTTCAATGCCTTGACCCTTGATCTAGTGATTGGTCCTTGGGGTGGTGTTGAGGATGGTCCCTCATCAACAGGAAAACCAAATAAACATTTTTAAATCCGGAAAAAACCAAGAAAAACCTTTGCTTGTGCCCCTTCAGTTTAAAAAGATTCAAAAGACCGAAATTTTCTACGACGATTAGGAATCCTTGAAGTTTTGATAAACTATCACTATCAAAAATAAGTTATTTTCAATAAATCTAATAAAACAAACTTCGCTTTTAGCCCTTCACTTATTTTATCTAAACAAATAAAAAAGCCACTCCTTTCGAATATTTTTAAAAGGTGGAGTGAAATGGTTTGTAAAGAAACAATTTCAAAACTCAATTCATAAAGGTACGCATACAATATACTAAATCATTATAGGAATCATCCATTCCTTAAATCAAAGAGGAAGTTTAGCCAATCATGATAAGAAAATCAACTCAAGATCATATATTAAATCAAGAAGGACGGAACTTAAAAGAGTTTGGTTCCTTTAAGGCAACCTTCAAGCAACACTAACAATATCTGACGGCTAGAATAAGGAGAGAATAAAAGACTATTGTATTCAAAAGGAATCAACGTATTTAACCCTATGGTTAGGGGTGTTTATATAGGGGAGAAATTAGAGTTTAGGGTTTACACAAAATTTACACTTTCCATAGATGAGATTGAAGATTTTGAGGGTCTTAATGTGGCGGCCAAACGGCCAACCAAATGGCAGGCATACAACCACCATACAACCGTATGAGTACCATTTGGTGGGCGTTTCACGCCTTTGTCATGGGCTGCATGGGTTGGGCCATGACATGAATAATGACGTCGATGTCTCGGGCCAAACGGCCTAGCAACGACCACCATATGACCGTCCAGTGGCCGTTTGGAGGATGTTTCACTAGCTTGTCACTTCTAATCTAGAATCTGCCCTTATATTCCAAATCGCAGATAGAAAACTCGATACTATCACTTTCTCCCGCCTTCTCTCTAATCCAAATCGTAGACAAAGATGGGATGAGGTTGGATAGAGCGACAAGACTGTCATGAAAGTCCTCTAAGAGTTGTATATGAGATGCTTAAATCCTATATATTCAATTGTATCCATCAACTCTGAGTTTAAGATCATTTATAATGAACATAAGGTATTTGATAAAATGATTCAATAAATAATAAGTTTGGTGACAACCAATTGGTTGTTGACAATCCATTTTACACTTGCTGACAATTCATTTTACACTTGTTGACAACCTTAAAAAAAAAGAAAAATTGTATTTGTTGACAACTCATTTTACACTTGTTGATAATACATTTTACACTTGTTGATAATACATTTTACACTTGATGACAGTTTAAAAAAAATTGTCAAAAACATACTTGTTAACAATACATTTTATACTTGTTGACAATACATTTTACCTTTGTTGACACTACTTAAAAAATTATGATTTTTTTTTTTGTAAAAAAATATATTTGTTGATAATTCATTTTACACTTGTTGACAATCCATTTTATATATGTTGACAATACATTTTACACTTGTTGCAACATACTTTACAATTGTTAACAATCTATTTTATATTTGCTGACAATCCAAAAGAAATTATGAAAAAATATACTTGTTGACAATCCATTTTACTTGTTTACAAACTATTTTATACTTGTTGATAGTTCATTTTATATTTTTAACCGTCTATTTTATATTTCACTGTCAATAATTATTAACAATCTACAATTGCACTGTCAACAGGTATTGACAGTCCACAATTATACTTCCAAATAAAACTGGATTTTTTCCGAATTTCTTTTACTAAATAGTTAAACATAAAAAAAATGGTGCTCAAATTTTCATTTTAGTAATTCAACTGATTAGTTAAAAAAATGGTGCTCAAATTTAGCATTCAGTAGCTATATATGCTAAACTGTACACGTGTGATGAATTACACTCATTCCACAATATGCTTCTTCTCTTGACACATTAGCCATATTCCATCTAATAACGACTATACAGTTTTAGGGGTGTTGGGAATTTGTTCGAAGACATGGGAAAGGAGAGGCTGGCCGTGGCGATTCGGGAATGCTAAACCCTAATCTGTACGGCCTTTCCTTCTACCATCCATTTTTCACCACTTTTCTCTCATCCCAACTTCTATATATAATATTATGCCAACTGCCGAGTATAGAAAGAGACAACTCTTTCTAACGAAACCTATTACATTTTATATATAGACCGGTAAAAAAGCATCTACGTTCGGGATTACGTCCGCTAGGTTTGATACTAAGATATTGATTTGTTCCCCAGGCCTCCTGCTTGTGTACTTCCTTCGAAGATGAACGTTTATACTCGTTGCCTCCTGCTGGCAGAATCATCCTTCTTTCCTTTGAACACTTTTTGCTTTCGGTTTCATTTTGATGTATTTTTGTGTTTTTCTTTTCTCCTCATTTGTGGTCATTCATGACGGTTAGACCGTCTGCCGATTTTTTGGCCTTTCGATCCACTAGACGGCGCGCCGTCTAATGGTTTCGAACCGCTTTCCAATTTCAAAAAAAAAAAGATATTGATCTGTTCAGTGGGAATCTTACTATTCATTAAATATTTACCTTGATAATAAAGATATAACGAGACTAGGATATAAAATTGATGAACAACGCATTTCTATTGTCAATCGGTTTTATGATGAAATTCCGCTTGATTTATGCGCCGGTCTTTAGTCCAACACATATGTATACTCGAATGTGCGATGAAGCGTATGTAAATTTGACCCATCGAAATTTTACAAGTATTATCGATATTATCTCCCCATCATAAGGGACACGTTCAGTGTGACATCACTAGTAAGTACAACACCCGTAAACTATATGTGAATTAAAATTCTTTTAGGAGTCATAAAGCTAAATTTTAAAAAGATTGAAATTGAGGGCGGTAATGTAGCGTTCAAAATTTTGGTTCCATTTGACGAGTGGCGTTAGTAGCCTTTAGTGGAAGCTCCCGCTCTTGCGGCTTAGGAGACCCGCGGTTGCGGCCATCCGCAATCGCGGCTTGGGCGTTCCGTGGGGGTGGCGACCCGTCAGAGAGGGAGTTGAGTCGTTTCCTTCCGACCTTTCGTTTTCACATTTATGGACCCCAACCCTCAAAACCTTGGGTGATCTTGGGCTGCTTGACCTTTGGTTTTCTTCTATTGATGCAACCTTACCTCCTTACCTCCTTTCATTCACGTTACTCTCCTTTCCTCCTCCTTTCTCTCCTTATCCTCCATTCTCTACCATAACCTTCTCCTTCTCGTGAAGCTGCCAAGCAAGAGTGTGGACTGCAAATACGTGCTACAGTGTAAGTCATCTTCTTCTCCTTCTTTTCTTCTCCTTTCTTCTTCCTTCTTGCACCCTAGAGGGGTGAGAGCCATGGATTCACTCAAGAGAGTCCTCTCTTGTTCTTGCTTTCTTAGGCCGTGAAGAAGGGTTGTGATCTTGTGGTGGAAGCTAAGGGAAGATCAAGCCATCTAAGGATGCAATAGAAGGGCTGATGCACATCGTAGAAGCAAAGAATTGACGTTTCTAGAGTTCAACCGCGGGCCGGTCCTGAGAGCCGCGGGGGCGGATACTGTGAACCGCGGGGGCGGGTTCTGTGAACCGTAGGGGCGGCTTCTACTCTTCCGCGATCACGCCTTCTGAGTTCCGCGGTCGCGTCTCTTCACTAGTAGGTCACCGATCTCTTGATCTCTCATTTCCTTTCTTCATCTTAGAGTTTGATTCATCTTAGTACATGTTAGGTTGTCTTAGTATAGCTAGCTTGATATGGAATGCCAAGTAGTGCCTTTGGATCCTAGGGTTACCTTGTGAGAGTTTTTGGTTTGTTAGTTGATACGTTGTTTTAAGATCATTTGGATCTTCAAGGTTAGTTGTTCATATTCTAGTATGATTATAAAATGAGCTTATAGGGTAGTGGAGACTAAGAGTGTTGACCTAGTTTATGAGTTGGATGATCTTGTGAAGATCATTATAACTAGAAGTCTAAGGACTTCTATCTTGCTAGAGGGGTGATTGATATTGTGCCTTGTCTTGACCTGACGTTGCGTACCTTCCCATGGGAAGTTGAGAGAGATTCTATCGGGTTTAGCTTTGAGTCAGGTAAGTCCACAAACTTACTTAGCTAGCTTTTGCGTATTAGTTTGATGTGTATTGACGATGTGTGTTAAGTTATGTTATAACAATGAAACCGGAATAGGACATCCTTTGTATTTTATAATTGACCCAAATGTATGATAACGGGCGGTGACAACACTACCTAGCTCTTGCGAGAGCTAGGAGGTTCTTTGTGACTAGCCCAAGCATGTAGACCGTTGGATGCATCAAAACCATTCCTTTTTGGTAAACGGGGACAACGGGCGGTGACAACACTACCTAGCTCTTGCGAGAGCTAAGAGGTTCTTTGTGACTAGCCCAAGCATGTAGACGGTTGGATGCATCAAAACCATTCCTTGCTGGTAAACGGGGACAAAGTCGAGTTTCGGGGATTCTCGTGTCACAAACCAAAGTTGAAATAGTAAATGAATAACATAAATAAAGATAATAAACGGGTTTGTGTGTATGCATGTTGTGTGTATGCCTTCCTTATATGTATATGTGCCTTTACCTTTATCCTAATGTTTTAGAATGTTAGCTAACGGTTTTACACCGCTTTGTAGATGCCTTGCATGTTAGGGAAGCAGTCGAGTGATCTGGTGGTAGTGAGAAGCCGGGGTTTTGTACATTATAGGACGAGATCGGATTTATATTATTGTTGTCATATACTTTCATCATGATGTTTGTTGCTTTGAGAACTCAGATGGAGTTTCCGTTTTGAGTTATATTTCGGGTTGTCATAATCCATTAAAACTCTTTCATTTGCCTTTTTATTTGTGCTATGTTGAAAGGTCCGGCGAAGTTGTTGTCAGACTAAGGGTCGTGACTCATTGTGAGGTCCTAACCCGTAGCATCCCGAGTCCCTCGGATTTGGGGTGTTACAAATAACTTATGTGTTATCAAATCATTCCAAGGACTTTGGTGTTGTCCTTGAGAGATCAAGATGATTATATCCTACTTCATACTGGATCTTCGTTTCTTTGAGGAAGTCTAGGGCATACATGTGTTGAGAGAAATTATCTGTGTTGCTGACCGATTGACCCATTTGGGAATTTTGAACCCCAAAACACCCTTTTCTGACAACCCCGAACTTCGCATTCTTATCCGCAATGATGCTTTAGGATGAACTACCTCTAGAAGATAGTCTGTCCTAACTGCTTTCAACTTTCCAAATAAAATATGAACTAAAATTCCGATAAATCAAAATATATATATATATATATATATATATATATATATATATATATATATATATAGTTGAACTTATTACTATACAATGTATCATATATATTATGATAATTTTTTTATTTAGACGGTAATAACGATATATATATATATCCCATAAATTTCATGAATACTTTACTTGTATACAAATAAATTGCTTTGCTTTCCTTCTTCTCCTTCTCCTTCTCCTTTCGTTTTTTTTTTTAATGAGAAACCAACTTGTATTAGTTACTTAGGTCCAAACAAATAGCACTTTGGAAGCCTGAAGGCAAATCCGGAAACGAAGAACTACGACAATCTTCCCCTCCACTACACGTTAGGGGTGAGCATATCCGGATATCCGATCGGATCTGATAAACTTTAAAAAGTCCGATCCGATACACCCGAATATCCGATAATTTATCCGGATGGATATCCGATTCGAAGATTCAATCCGATCCGGACATTTATTCTTAGACTAGTCGGATATATCCGATCCATTCCAATCTGACTTTTTCCTCTAAACCCCGATCCGTATCCGATGATCCGAAAAATATGCCTGGATCGGATCGGACTCGGATCACCAATTGTCGGATATCTTCAGATTCGGATTTTTCCGGTATTGGATTAGCGGATCGGATATTTTTTGCTTACCCCTACTACACGTACTCAGAAAATGGGCACTCCCATTACCAGATTTGCTAATCTATCGGCACTCATAGACTAAGAAGAGTGTTCTGCAGTCTTAATCTTCGTTAACAAGGCTCTCATCACACCAACACAGCTTGCATTCGATCTTAGGTTTTGAAACAGGAGCAAACAATCAGTCTCAACAATCACCCTCGGATGCAGACGATAATCAATTGAACTCAAGCCCTACACTACCGCCTCCACCCCCACCTCTTCCTCTTCTCATTTCATTTGATTTTATGTTATTCTTCATTGTTGACAATATATTATACGTTAACAAAATATTAATTATGAAACCGATATTATTTTGATGTCAGCAACATTCAACCATCAAAAATTGGATTTTCATGTTGTCCATAAACGTAACGGATGAAAACAATAATTTAAGTCTTTTCAACAATACATTAAACAACAAAAATTGCTTTATTTGTGTCTCAAACATCAAATAGGGTGTTGCCAACAACACCAAAAAATCGATGTTGGTGCTGTCAATAACGCATATATCAAAAAACGAAAGAACATGTTATAGTTTTGTCAACATAATAATTTATCACTATCAATAATGTAAAACACATAGAAATTTTTTTGAAAATGATTATAAACTCAATCATTCAACAATCTATAAAAATAGTATGAAAATCAATGATTTTACCTTCTAGAAAATCAAATTGAACATTTGAAAGAATCTACATTCTATCAATATACGTAACCTTTTCAAAAAAAGAAAGAAATGCGCCTTATAGACAAGAGGGAGGTGGTAGGAGAGATTTTAAAGAGGAGGAGGTTGGTAGACTTTGCACTTATTGCAAAGAGAAAAAACATTTGAAGGAATCTTGTTTCAAATTCATTGGTATACCTGACTGGTATAAGGAGTTAAAGGTCATGAACAATAAAGGCTCTAGCAAATCTAGAGGCTCTGTTGCTGCTAACACCTCAATACCATTTCACTATAGAGAGCTGAATTTAATATCATAGAAGTGAACAATATAATTCATTGTTACAATGAGAATCAGATACTTCATCTATCTATATATATATATATATATATATATATATATATATATATATATATATATATATATATATATATATATATATATATATATACTCACCCATCAACGGACGCATTTTCGTTCCTAATTAAAGTCCAAACCGAGGCATTGAGGGCAGTTTCTCAACTCGGGCCAGCCTATAACTACGCATGGAGTTTATAATATTATTATATTAATAGCAATTAAGTAGATACCGTAAGTGTTAGTAATTAAGCACCCTAAATGAAGGCATTAAATTCCTCACAAAATAATAATGGAGAGGATTGCAACTGTTGTTAACTTTAGTTGTAGGCATGATTTAACAGTAATTTCACCTTTTCATGTGCTTTCTAAAGTTAACCCTTCAATTATGTCACTCCCATTATAATACTACTATTTTGTAATCCCTCTTTATCCATTTCTTTACTACCCAACCTTTTCCTAAACAAAACTACCTTTAGTTTACACTTTCATTTCCCACTACATTTCCCACTACATTTCCCTTAATTTTTAAACAAATTAACTCATTTTCCTTATTTTTTCAACATTCATAAATCTTATGTTAACTCATTTTTTAAATTATCAAACCCTGATTCAACTAATACTTGACACAAGTGAGCGACTTAGCCAAAGAATTGAGCTAAAACATGATAACATATTTATTATACTAAAAGAAATGTGGGTTATATACGACGCTTTTCTTCCGACACTATGCCAATGTGTCATATATATACTTCCGTAAAACCCTTTCAAAGTATAGGTGTCGCAATTTTCTGGCACATATAGGTGTCGCAAATGGCCGTATCAGAGGCATAGTCGCAAATTTTCTGGCACATGTAGCCAAATGAATTGTGACACTCTTTCAAAGTGCTGCAAATCATATTTGCGACACCTTAAGGTGTCGCTAAATGCTATTAAAAGTGTCGTTTTATACCCGCTTTTCTAGTAGTGTTAAATACAACCCAAAAAAGATAACGAGATCCATATGAACCAAACTCTCGTACCATTTGAGTCTTATAAAAAATGTAAAGCAAAGTACATATATGTGTGTCTTTTTAGTGAAAGGATAAGGGTATGGATGTAGTACAAGTGTACAAGTGAGGGATGATAATTGAAATTGCGTAATTTATGCTAAAAATGGAGTGCTCCAAAAGCAAAGTTACGCAGAAGAAAACACGAAAGAACGATAAGAGCAAAGAGCAGATGATTACGACCCAAATTCCAATCCATTGATGGGTTTGTGCCAAAAAGAAATATAAATCTAATTAAAGCACAAAGTCCAAAATCTTTATCTCCTGCACTTACACCCAAACATGCCTCCTCTAAACCCTCATTTTGGGGAACTGCATTAGCAAGTAAACAGCATGAGAGAGTAAAAAAACCACAGAAAGAAATAAAGTTACTCGTGAACCTAACAAAAAGCAATTCATGGCGAATTTCTTTGAAAAAGAGGGTTCCTCCTCGTCAGATGTGTCCCTTGTTTGCAGGGACAATATACTCGATTACACACTCTTCTCCTTCTTCTTCATATATCCCTTCATTTCTAACCCTAATTTCTCCATTCCATTCTTGATCACCCTTTACTTTCCTCTCTTCCTCGGATACTTATCCAATTATGGAAGGTCGAGGTTTTAGCCAGCAGTTAGGGCTCATAGTGCTGCTTATCATTGTTTTCGTTTTAGTTTTGGTGAATTGTGATCAGAAGAATTACACCGTTACTGTGATCGACCGGCCGTCGTCAGGATCTCAAATGAGAGTGCTGCAACATGGCGAGGCTCGCCATAGATATCATGCTGACGTTCATCATCGCCATCGCCATCATACTCGTCGTACTCGCCCTCGTCATCATGGTGAGCATTTGAAGAAGCCCGGGTTTGAACATTTGGTTTATGATTCTGGGAAGAGAAGAGTTCCAAATGCTTCTGATCCGCTTCATAATCGCTGATCCATAAGTGTACTTAAGGGTACGTCAATTCATCCTCTCTCTCTCTATATATATGTATGTATTTTTTTTTTGAACTGGTTGATAGATTATAAAAATTATGAAAAAAGTGTTTTTGTGAGTTTTGTCAAGAGCACGGAACAACCATAAGTTTGATAGCCTTCATAAACTTTAGTTTTATTTTGCAAATTTTCTTATTTTATATTATCTCTATTACATTATAAAAAATCATAATATATATATATATATATATATATATATATATATATATATATATATATATATATATATATAT
>BSUD01000001.1:147608107-147635622 GCA_033239045.1 Fagopyrum esculentum
TTTTTTTTTTTTTTTTGCAATTTTTCTTATTTTATATTATCTCTATTACATTATAAAAACCATTTTTAATTTATTCATATGGTAAATTCGCATGCACTAAAAATTTACAAAATAATATTCTCCTACAAAATGTAAATTATATCTTTTTATCATATTTTTGAATACCACAACAACATTTTCATAAAACTACTCAAATAGCTATCTAATTTTTGTACAGTATCTAAAAATGTCCAAGTATGAACAAGCGTGTAATGCCGAATACATATCGACGGTTTTGTTGAGGACTGATGTTAGAAAGAATATATTTTCAGGACTTTGATGAAGAGAGAGTACAGATACATCATCTAAGAGAAATTAATTAATCAACAAAGATGTTAATTAATTACATTTAGAAAAGCGTGGGAGACATTAGAAGGAAGCAAACATGCTTTGTTTGGTGAATGATAGGCGTGGGAGCCTGACGAACTCATGGGGGTTAGTGTAAGTGCAAACCCTTCACACTTTCCTCCTCAAATATTGTCTTTCTTTATGGGAACCTCTAATTTTTTTTTACTGGAAATTACTATTATCGACATTGTATAAAATATTAGTAAAAAGCATATTTATGCGTATATATATGATGGTCTTGGTTGTTTTCCTTATTGTCTTCTTCTTTGGAGTGTTGTACATTGGCATTTTGCTACGAGATCTTTTGTCTTCTGTAGATGTACCAATTGGCTTTTTGTTTGACACTTGATGGGAAAAAAGAGCCAAAAATTATCAATATTCTTGAAAGTTTGTTCAGAGATTTTGGTAGTACAAGGGAAAGAGAATCTTTGCAGACTGCTGATAGTATATGTAAAATGAGAATCAGCAGAAGAGTCGCTTTTGTAAAAGAAATATATACATTTTCATGGCAAATTGGGGTAAGCGTAGAAGCTGCAGCTGCATCTGCATCTGCATGCATGCTTCACTCTCTGCATCTCATGCAAATTTCTGTCATATCTATCTTCTCAGACCGTATGTACATTTTATTATATTTGGCTAGTTTCCAATTTGACATATATTTCATATTTTACAAATACATAATGAGTCTAAAGCTAAACATTCTTCTAAGTGGATGAAAAATGTTAATTTATTTGGCTTTTATATGTATATATATATAGTGTAGATCATATGAGAACATACCTTATCGTGTAATCATGAGAACATGCCTTATTGTTTAATATATTATTCGTAGTTATTTTTAGTTTGTTACGAAGGTGTCATATCATTTGATGTATTATTCGTAGTTATTGTTAATTGAATGGATTATTCGTAGTTATTATTATTCGTAGTTATTATTAATTATGATATTTAAATATCGACCCTTAATACTCACCAACCGACGGTATAAGATTATACGCAATAAGATTGTTCTAATGGTAACCGCACCATATATATATATATATAATGATATGTTGGGTAGAGGGACAAACTTTGAAGAGTTTGAAGCAGTGGTTGACGCAGAGAAAGTATTAGGTAAGTTGTGCAGTACAAATGATAGGCATATTTGACTGAGTCGTGGAGTCTGTACGCAACCTCTGATCTGAACTGAGCGTTCCATTTCTGAATATCTCATATCCCGTAAGCAGGTTAGGTTAACCACTGCAAGTAGAAACAGCAAATTTCATTAAACTTCCAGCAGACATATGGGCCGTTGGGCCGTTGGGCCGAGGCCCAGGAAGAACTCACTACAGGCGCGGGAAAGATAACTGTTTTTAAAAAACCGTTAAAATCATAACTGTTCAACCGTGTCCTAAAAAAAACATGTATAAATATGTCTGCAATGGCCGGTTCAAATTTTGTGGAGGCCATTGATCTTGAGACACTATTCTTTATAACTAGCACTTCTCTGTGGTGAATCGAGATCAATTAAGATTGAAATGGACCGCAATGATTACGGATGGGGCCCAATCTCATGGGGACTGTTCTTGATGGTTGTGGTGGTGGTCCTATTCGGGCCAGCGATGATGGGTCCAGTTGGCCCTCCCGGCATGTCTCTGCTGGTGGCAATTGCTGTGTTCCTCATGGTTCTGTTTGTTGGTCTCCGCCGGGCATATTCTGCTTAATTTCAGTTTATGCTTGTATCTTGCTGTGTATTACTCTTTTCTCCTTGCTTAGTCCATTATGGATATGAGTTTAGTAGAAGAGTAAATACCTTTCCTAAGAATAATAATATCATGAAGTAAAAAAAAACTTCTTTACTAAATCTTTGTTTGCCCACGCATCAGCATTCTTAATTTAAGTTAGGCAATTCGCTATGCCGGATAAATAGATACATCATTAAAACCTGTTTACTTCAGATGATGCGCCCTTCAGTCATAACAGTGATTATAGTGCATCTATCGCTCATTATGTATCCCAATGTTTATAATCCAGATGGGCACAAGACATTGTGTGTAATCAGTTTAGTAACAGGAGCAAAAGGACTGCGCAAAATTGACGAAATGTCAACCTGAAATATTTGCCTGAATGGCCAGATCTCGAAATCTTCTAAATCTGTGCATAAATACTCATTGTTTATCAAGAAAAGCTCGTTGGACATACAAATTGTTGTTATCTATGTTGATAACTTGCTAGTTACTAGGTCAAGCCAGCTGGAAATTGCTCATCTCAAAGCATTCTTTGATAATGCTTTTAGCGTCAAGGATCTGGGATCCCCTCCTTTCTTGCTGGGCATTGAAGATGCTCCACGAATTTTGATCAGGACATTGCAGACATTGAGCAAGTTTATGCAAAATCCATGTACTACACACTTGGAGCTGAGGCTCTCCATCACACTCTTCGGTATGTCCAAGGCATCAATGGTCATTCATCGGTGGCCCTAACTGTTTACGGATGTGGGCCAGCCTCCTGAACAGTGTTCTTGATCGTGCTGGTGATAGTCGTACCCGGTCCGCTGTTGATGGGTCCAGTTGGCCCTCCCGGCATTCCCATGTTAGTGGCTATTCCGGTGTTTCTCCTCCTTCTTGCTTTATCCATTTTGGGTAGCAGTTCATGAAGATGAGCAAACACTATTTTCTCAAAATATTAATATTATGAAAGTACAAAAAAAAATTCTTACGTCTCAAATGAAACAACCCTTGTAAACACATAGGCGGTAGAGTTTGTTAGGGTTGTTAGCATATATTGCTTTATTACATACTACTCCCTCTTATTCTATATATTGCACACATATATCCTATACCCCTTCAAGCTGGATATAAATGACTAGTCCAAGCTTGCGAGATAGGAACGTGTATTGTTGTGCTCCCAGGGCCTTGGTAAAAATGTCTGCTAGCTGCAGTGCAGACGGTACATGGGCAGTGGAAATGAAACCTTTCTTGACCTCATCACGTACAAAGTGGCAATCGATTCTGAGATGTTTGGTACGTTCGTGAAAGTCTGGGTTAGCAACTCGATGTTGAGCAGCTTTGTTATCACAAAAGAGCACAAAAAGTCGAGGGAAAATAACATGAAGATCTCGTAATAGACCATCAAGCCAAATACACTCACTAGTAGTCATGGACATTGCACGATATTCACCCTCAGCTGAGGATTTGATAACTGTATGTTGTTTCTTGGTCTTCCAAGAGACAAGAGAACGTCCAAGGAAGAGACAATAGCCGGTGATGAAACGACATGAAAAGGGGCAAGAACCACATTTGGCATCGCTGTAAGCAATGAGGGAAAGAGCGAATTGGGGAGAGTATGCAAGAGCATAGTCCATTGTTCCTTTGAGATAACGCAAAAGGTAAGTGACAACATGCCAATGAGGGAGACATGGGGAAGCCAAACATAGCTAAGTTGTTGCAATGACCAATGTCTGGTCTAGTGAGAGTTAAGTACAAGAGGCGGCCAATTAATCGCATGTAAGCTTCAGGGTCATAATATACTTCACCAGAATTAGGAGATAGGTGAGTGTTCAGTTGCATGGGAAAGCTATTAGCTTTGCAAGAGAGCATATGAGTGTCAAGAAGAATATCATGAATATATTTGTGTTGATTGAGGAGAAGGCCTGAAGAGTCACGAGCAATTTCCATGCCCATAAAAAATCTAGCAAGGCTAAGATCCTTGATTGTGAAGGCATGATCAAGTGCAGTCTTGAGAGAAGAAATCTCAGATGGATTATCACCAGTGATGAAAATATCATCTACGTATACCAACACAATGGTTATACCTGAAGGGGAATGTTTCACAAATAATGAATAATCTTGATGAGATTGAATGAAGTGTAGCTGAATGAGGAGTTTAGTAAACTCAATGTTCCATTGGCGACTAGCCTGTTTAAGGCCATAAAGAGAACGTTTCAACCGACAAACGTGGCCAGAGGAGCTTTTGTATACCCTTGAGGAGGAAAAAGAAATACTTCTTCATCAAGGAAGCCATGAAGGAAGACATTGTTGATATCTAATTGATGCAAATGCCATGAATGAGCTGAAGCAAGAGCTAGTACCTCACGAATGGTGACAAACTTTGCAACGGGACTGAACGTATGCTTATAGTCCTTATCTTTAATCTGATTGTATCCCTTAGCAACCAAACGTGCTTTGTGTCTTTCAATGGTTCCATTAGGGCGATATTTAAGTTTGTATATCCACTTAGACCCGATGACAACCTTTCTTGGGGGAACTGGAACAATGTCCCACATGTCATTGAGTTCAAGAGCTTGAATCTCCTTGGCCATGACATCAATTGGGGAGGAGAATATTTGGCATGAGTATAATTGGATGGTGCAAAGGCTTGAATGACATTACATAAAGCATGAATGTAGTCGGGGGAATGTGAAGTAAGATCAAAATGATCAAGGGAGGAAATGGAGTTACAATTGTAGTCTTGAAGGTATGTAGGTCATGTGAGTATAAGATGGTCTAGAATGGGGAATTGGAGGAATAATTGATGAAGAAGGAGGAGCAGGAGTCGATGCTGGTGATAATTAAGGGAGGAGTAGAAGAGGTAGGAGAAGTCGTGAATGGTACTTGGATGGGTTGAGCAAAGGAAGTGTCAGTGGTAGATGGTGATATAGGAAATGGAAGAGAAGGAGGAGTAGTGATGGTGGAGGTATGAGTAGTGTTTGGAAGAGTAGGATGATCAACATTAGCGGTAGGAGTGACTAAAGGAAGAGGAGAGGAAGAAGATGGAATGGGAGGAGAAAGTGGAGTTTTAAAAGGAATATCTTTCCTGAAAGATAACATGGCGGCTAATAAGTGTTTTGTTTATGGTGAGATTGAAGAGTTTGTAAGATTTTTGGCCCAGAAGATAGCCAATTAGGATGCAAGGTGTGGAAATATGCTCGAGCTTGTCCCTTTTTGGAAGAAGACTAAAACACAAGCAACCAATAACATGTAGGTGAGGGTATGAAGGTTTGATGTTCTGTAGTAATTCAAAGGGTGATTTCTATGCAAGGAATAAGGAGGGCATAAGATTAATCAAATAGGTAGTTGTGAGGATGCATTCAGCCTAGAAATGAAGGGGTAAATGTGCATGGATACGAAGGAACAAATTTTGGAGTTGATTCTGTATAAACTCAGCTCCATTATCTGATTTGAAAATTGTATGCTAGTGTGAAACTGAGTTTTCACATATGCCAGAAAGTTGGTGATTATCTTGAACACCTGTTGCTTAGTAGACATTAGAAATGTCCATGTAAAACGGGTAAAGTCATCCACAATTGTCAAGAAATAACGAGCACCACACATGGCCAGGGTGTGATATGACCCCCATATATCAACATGAATCTTACTAAAAGCAGTTTGAGCTCGAGAGCTACTAAAAGTTAATTTGTGTTGCTTAGCTGTAATGCAAGTATGACTTTCCAGAGTTTGCAGTTTGGAAGTAAGACAAGCATCTACATGATGAATGTTAGACAATGACATATGGCCTAATATGGCATGAAACAAATACATATCATAAGGTTTATTAACAAGATTAGAAGCAACACAAGTAATATGCTAGAAGCTAGATGATCCTATCTTGTAAAGATTTCCTTCCTTGTAACCAGTGGAAATGATGGAGTTACTGGTAAGGTCCTAAAATATACAGGAATGATGAGTAAAAGTGACCTTCATAGGCAAATCAAGGATCAATCGAGAGATAGAGAGGAGGTTATGCTTGAAGTGTGGAAGATAAAGGACATTGTGAAGTGTAATGACTGAGGACAGGATCACATTGCCTCTATAATGAACTTCCTTTAATGATCCATCAAGAAGGCCGATCAAAATCGGTTTATCAAGCTTTGTCAACACAGAAAAATAACTTTTGCAAAAGGTTATATGATCCGTGGCACCAGAATCTAGAATCCATGTGCACATATTGACAGTAGTGTTCACAAAATGAGTAATGATACCTGCAAAATTAATGGATGGATTTTACTGCTGATAACACGATTTATGACTTAGGATTAGGCACTCATTTAGATAGATTTTCCGTTCATTCATGCATGGTCTAGCACTAGTTCACGACGTTTGCACTCAAATCATGTATTTTGTCGAGATAGACGTCTACGCGGACTTTTGCTTGCTTTGTAGATATTTTGGGAGATTTAGGAGCTTAATCGGTACATTCAAAGGTCGTTCTTCGAGATGACACGCCTTCGGACTCATTGAAATGCAAACTAGGGGCTAAAAGGGACTCATGGGACCATGTTGGTGCAAGCCATGCACCAAATCGTGACTCAATGATCCAGAACAAGCCGAGGCACCAAAACCACGGTCACTGGCACTTCCACGGGCGTGGAATCTGACCGTGGTTTTTGCCAGACGGTTGTGACAGCTGTGCCACGATCTCATGGCCGACTCCTGCAAAGTTGTAGTATAAAAAGTGGTCCTGCAAGGCTGAGAGGGTATCAAATTTCAGAATCAAAATCCACACTCTCGACCATACTCTCAACAAGAAGATTCTCTCAATAGGAAGCTTGGATTGGAGCAACTCTTGGAGGAGAAGAAAAGCTCCATTAAAGAAGAAGAAGAGAAGAGCACAACACCATAGTTCTTGATATATTTTTAGAAGTGAAGATTTCCGGAATCATTTTCTAGGGTTGTAAGAATCGATTAAACCTTCTTTTGAAGGATTGTGAGTCTTTCTAAATCTCGTATTCAGCTTTGTTTGCTTTGATTCACTTGTTTATCTCTTCCTCTTCATTATCTTACAAATGGATGCCATGATTTTATGTTTGATGATTTTGATTGTGATGATGAATGTTGTCGGCTAGGTAGAAGCGATTCTAGGGTAAGGAAAGGAGGGTTATGGCTGGGACTATGATAGGATGGACTTAGATTTGCCTTTGGATGACTCGTTTACTTGAACAGAGCCACTGTTGGAGTCCACGGTTTGTTCTTGCCAGTCCACGGCCGTGGAAGTAGATGAACAGCCCGTGGTTTGCCTGATTTGTTTGATTTGATGAGTCTAAGTTCTTGAATGTTAGAATGTTGAAACCCTAGTGTTTGTTGAGTTAAATCTATCCTAGGGTGACCTAGTGTTAGCAACTAAGTGTTAGAAGAGACCGACCCGGTAATTCTTGCTCTTAGATACCGAAGATGACAAACTCTAGGTAGTAGTGAGCCTCACAAGCCGCTATTGGACTAAGTGTGCTAGGATAGGTGTTTAGGACTTGCCTTTCCGAGACTTACCCGGTGAAAAGAGGTTAGATCCCTAGAGTACTATCCGGTTTGTGTAGAATTCCTATCCTTAGGCTCTTTGAGACTTACCTGGTGATAAGACCTTAGGAACGGACTAGTGGATCATGAGACTTACCTAGTGATTGATCTCAATCTAGAAACACTTACTCTCAACATACTTTAGTAATCCAAGGAATGATTAGATAGCTTGAGTCCCATGCCATAGCCGGAATTTCCAACCCCTAGAATCCGTCTTTTCTCTCTTTGATCATATACTTCGTGTTTGCTTGTTTACTTGTGGTGTTAGCTTAGTTGATTGTTTATTTTGCATGAATTGTGATCTATGATTGATCACTTAAAAACCAAACCAAAAACATTGAGATTTTCATTTCTTTATTCCTTTTTCTTTTCTTAGCCTAGATCTTCACTATCCTTAGTCACTAATCGAATCAATATCACCTAAGTCTTTGTGTTCGACCTCGGAATACTATCCCTACTACAAAACGTCCCGTACACTGCGGGTTCGCTAGGAGTTAGGAGAAATATAACGAGTATAAATTTAAGGCTTATTGCGTGCACACAATCCTAGACGTGACAAGTTTTTGGCGCCGTTGCCGGGGAACGAAGTCAAGATTGAGTCGTTGTTTGTGATTGTTTATAGTGTAGGTCTTTCTTGTTGCTTTTGATCTCCTTTTGGTTTGTGTCTTTGCTTTTCAGGACATCTCTCACTTTTTAGGTGTATGCGAAGATCTCGTGGCAAGGATTTAGCTCCATTTGATCCCAAACCGGAGAAAACCCTTAGATCTAGATCCAAGAGCATTCGAAAAGGAAAAGAGATGGCCGAAGAGATCTCCAAGCTGAGTTGGATGAGGCTTTAGAGCAAATTAGGATAAGGGATGAAGCCTTGGAGAATGAAATGAGACTTGCCAATGAGAGGCAAGAGGCAACTAGGATGGAGATTGAAGAGATTAGGCAAGCTCTTGTGCAAAGAGAGCTTAATCGTCAACAACCTCCACCTCCACCACAACCGCAGCCGGCGGTTAATATTCGGGTTGTGCCCATTGCTATTGAAGATCCACAAACGTTAGGGCAACGTATGGATCCGGTACAAAGAGCAACCATCCGGGTGTGAACTTAGGAGATCCCGCAGCCCATGATTACGAGCTCCGCCCTCAAGTCCTACAAATGATCCGGCATAATCAATTTGGAGGGATGGAAGGAGAGTCTCCTCATCAACACTTGATGAACTATGAGATCTTGATGAAGACTCTAAGACCGCCTAGATTGGAGAGCAACAACCATAAGCTTAGGGCTTTCTCCTTCTCACTTAAGGATAAGGCCTTGGCTTGGTATCAATCTATTCCACAAGGGCGAGTGAGTACTTGGGAGGAGATGACAACCGAGTTTTTGACTAAGTTCTTCCCACCTTCCAAAACTACCGAGTTAAGAGGGAAGATTAATGCCTTCGTGATGAAGGATAGAGAAAGCTTGTTCAAGTCTTGGGAGAGGTTCAAAGACCTTCTCCTAGATTGTCCACACCATGGTATACCGAAAATTGAGCTATTGGAGATCTACTTCAAGGGACTTGATGAGGATAGCCAATTCAAACTTCAATCTCTTTCCGGTGGTACTTTCATGGAAAAGAATGTAGATGAAGCTTGGGAGTTTGTAGAGAAACAAGCTTTAGTGATTGAGAAGTACTCCCATAGGAAGAGTGATGGGAGGAAAGCGGGAGCATATGAGGTGAGTGAAGTCACCATGAGCAACTTCAAGCTTGATGCCATCAACAATGAGTTGAAATCTTTGAGGGAGTTGTGTGCTACAACGTTGAAGAATCAAGCAACCTCTCAAGTGCAAGTGCAAGCTAATTTGTCTTCCAAAGAGGAAGATGTGAATTACATGGGAAAGGGCAATTATAACAACTATCAAGGCCCAAGGAACTTCAACAACAACCGGCAATTCAACAATTACCGGCCTAACCACAACCATCCCGGGTTTTCCTATTCTAACCCGGATGGAGCCTTGAACCCTCCCGCTTCCACAAGTGTAGCTCCACCACCAAAGGCTTCACAAGAACCTCCACCCGGATTTACTCAACCTTCAAAGGATAGGACCGAAATGATGTTTGAGCAATTGCTTGGAAGGTTGAGTGGTCTTGAGAGCACGGTGACTTTAATTTCTAAGGCTCAAAAGGTTTTGGAAGCACAAGTGTTCCAAAAGGCGGGTGAAGCTCATAGAGATCCGGGAAAACTTCCCGGAAGAACCGAGGAGAACCCAAGAGGCCAAGTGTTGGCCATCACAACAAGAAGCGGGTTGAGCATGAAGGACCCCTTGCCTAAGGAGAATGCTAAGGGAAAGCAAGTGGTGATAGAAGAAGAGATATTGCAAGAAGATGGAGGCAAGAGTAAGGATGTTGAGCCAACATATGTGGCACCACCTCCATACAAGCCACCACTACCGTTCCCTCAATCACGAGCAAGAGCTCGCTTAGACAAACACTTCGGTAAATTCCTTGAACTTATGTCTAAATTACATATTAACATTCCGTTCATGGATGCTATCTTAGGTATGCCGGCATATGGCAAGTTCTTGAAGGAAATACTCTCCAACAAAAGGAAGTTGGAGGAGTATGGAGAAGTAAGAATGACGAAGAGGTCCTCGGAATTGATTCAAACTATGAAAGAGGGGATGCCTCCTAAGCTAAGAGATCCGGGATCCTTTTGTGTGCCAATTGGAGTGGGAGAAGTGAAGTATGAAGCCCTTTGTGATCTTGGAGCAAGTGTAAGCATCATACCGCTTGCACTTTGCAACAAAGTTGGGCTAGGAGAGCCAAAGCCGGTCAAGATGACCCTTTACATGGCGGACCGTTCGATCACTCACCCGATTGGGATCTTGGAGGACATTCCGGTGCAACTAGGGAAGTTCTATGTGCCGATTGATTTTGTTGTCTTGGACATCCCGGCGGACTATCCGGTTCCCATCATCTTAGGGAGACCTTTCCTAGCCACTTCCGGATGCTTGGTGGATTGTAAAAATGGAATTCTCTCCTTCAACATTGGAGAGGAGAATATCAAGTTCAAGCTGTCCACAATGATGAAAGGGCCAACCCTTGATGAAGATGTATTCAACATTATCGAGCAAGAGTAGTCTAGAGAAGTTGTGAGCTCGATCTTGATCAAGGACCCCTTGGAGAAGGTTCTTAGCTTAAGTTTGATGGAGGAAGGTGTTGAGGAGGCTTGCAATGAAGAAATCAAGGCCTTGGAAGCATTAGAAAAGGAGACAAAAGCTGAATTTGAAGTCCACGGCCGTGGATGTGTCAGAATCCGTGGATTTGCCCGTGGTTTCCCCAGAAGCAACCCTTGTTGTTGATCAAGCTTCAAGGAGCCTTGGAGAGCCTTCATTTGCTTTGGATTCATCTCAACCAACGTTATTTGGATCGTCTCCACTCGATAAAGGTCCTCCTAAATTTGAACTCAAACCTCTCCCTTCTCATTTAAAGTATGCTTTCCTTGGTTCAAATTCTACTTATCCGGTGATTGTGAATGCATCTTTGAATGATGATGAGCTTAATAGATTGTTGAATGAATTGAAACTGCATAGAAAGGCAATAGGATACACCATTGATGACCTTGTTGGCATTAAGCCCTCTTTGTGCATGCATAAGATATTGATGGAAGATCACCATAAACCCTCTATTGAACATCAAAGAAGATTGAATCCTATAATGAAAGAGGTAGTCAAGAAAGAGATCATTAAGTTGCTAGATGTGGGAATCATCTACCCTATTTTGGATAGTAAGTGGGTTAGTCCCGTACATGTGGTTCCTAAGAAGGGTGGGATGACCGTAGTAACCAATGAGAATAATGAATTAATCCCAACTAGAACGGTTACGGGATGGAGGATGTGTATTGACTATAGGAAATTGAACATGGACTCTAGGAAAGATCACTTCCCTCTTCCTTTCATTGACCAAATGCTAGAGAGATTAGCTCAACACTCTCATTTTTGTTACCTAGATGGCTATAGTGGATTCTTCCAAATCCCTATCCACCCCGATGACCAAGAGAAAACCACATTTACATGTCCATGGGGTACATCTGCATATAGGAGAATGCCATTTGGGTTGTGTAATGCACCCGCCACCTTTCAAAGGTGTATGATGACTATCTTTTCTGAGTATATCGAGAACATCATGGAAGTGTTTATGGATGACTTTTCTGTTTATGGATCTTCCTTTGATAATTGTTTAGCTAACTCGTCTCTAGTGTTAAAAATATGTGAGGAGACAAACCTTGTCTTGAATTGGGAAAAATGCCACTTCATGGTAAGTGAAGGTATCGTGTTGGGACACTTGGTGTCCAACCGTGGCATTGAGGTTGATAGGGCCAAGATTGAAACGATAGAGAAGTTGCCGCCACCTACCTCGGTGAAGGGGGTAAGGAGTTTCTTAGGGCATGCCGGTTTTTATCGGAGATTTATTAAAGACTTCTCTAAGATTTCTAAGCCTCTTACTAACCTACTAATGAAAGATGTTGAGTTTGTTTTCTCCAAGGATTGCCTTGAGGCTTTTTGTAGGTTGAAGAACGCTTTGATCTCCACACCTATCATGCAACCTCCAGATTGGAGTTTACCATTTGAGATCATGTGTGATGCAAGTGATGTAGCCGTTGGGGCTGTTTTGGGGCAAAGGAAAGATGGGCGAACACATGCCATTTATTATGCTAGCAAGACGCTAGATGATGCCCAACTCAATTATGCTACCACCGAGAAAGAATTGCTAGCGGTCGTGTATGCATTTGAGAAGTTCCGCTCATATCTTGTTGGAGCGAAGGTCATTGTTTATACGGATCATGCTGCGATCCGTTATCTCCTTACAAAGAAGGACGCCAAGCCTAGGTTGATTCGGTGGATCCTTCTTCTTCAAGAGTTTGATTTGGAAATCCGGGACAAAAAGGGGTCCGAAAATTCTGTGGCGGACCATCTTAGTAGACTCCCACCATTGGAGCTTGAGAGAGATGATATCCCGATTGATGACTCATTCCGGGATGAGCAATTGCAAATGATGGAGGAGTGTCTATTTCAAGTGTCTAGAGGAAGTGAGCCATGGTATGCCGACATTGTGAACTATCTAGTGTGCGAGGAAGTGCCTCCCGGTTTGTCATATGCCCAAAGAAAGAAGTTCTTCAAAGATGTGAGGCACTACTATTGGAGTAAACCACTTTTGTTTAAGAGAGGGCCGGATGGAGTGTTTAGAAGAGGCATACCGGAGGATGAGGTGGAGAGTGTGATCCGCCATTGTCATTCCTTGCCATGTGGAGGGCATGCTAGCTCACACAAGACATGTGCTAAGGTGTTGCAATCGGGTTTCTTTTGGCCAAGTTTGTTCAAGGATGTGCAAAACTTTGTGGTAGCTTGTGATGCTTGCCAAAGGACGGACAACATCTCAAGGAGGAATGAGATGCCCTTGAACAACATACAAGAGGTAGAGATATTTGATGTGTGGGGTGTGGACTTCATGGGACCATTCCCCTCTTCATGTGGCAACCTTTACATCCTATTGGCGGTGGACTATGTCTCGAGATGGGTGGAGGCAATCGCCTCTCCCACAAATGATGCCAAAGTTGTGGTGCGGTTCTTCAACCGAGTGATCTTTCCTAGGTTTGGAACACCAAGGGTGATCATAAGTGATGGAGGGAAGCATTTCACCAATAGGAATTTCGGGGCACTTTTGGCTAAGTATGGGGTGACTCATAAGGTAGCAACACCTTACCATCCCCAAACTAGTGGCCAAGTGGAGATCTCCAACCGGGAGATAAAGGGAATTCTTGAGAAGACGGTTTCTAGGACGAGAAAGGATTGGGCTATGAAGCTCGATGATGCTTTATGGGCATATAGAACCGCTTTCAAGACACCAATTGGCACCACTCCTTATAAGCTAGTCTATGGCAAGTCTTGCCACTTTCCGGTAGAGATGGAGCATAGAGCATATTGGGCCATTAAGTGGCTAAATTTCGACCTCAAGGAGGCCGGTGAGAAGAGATTGCTTGATATGAATGCTCTTGAGGAGATCCGGTTGGATGCTTACGAAAATGCCCGGATCTACAAGGAAAGGACCAAACGTTGGCATGATAAGCGCCTCACCCCGAAGGAGTTGAGTGAAGGCGACCTTGTCCTTCTCTTCAACTCAAGGCTGCGGCTCTTCCCTGGAAAGCTAAAGTCGAGGTGGACCGGGCCTTATGTGGTGAAGAAGATCTTCCCCCATGGAGCGGTTGAGATAGGAGGGGAGCATTGTGGAGATTTTAAGGTGAATGGGCATCGGTTGAAGAAGTATATCCCGGGAGCTCCGGTGGATATGATTGCCCCGCTTCACCTAGAGTGAGACGCCCCCGATGTTTGGTCAAGCTAATGACCTTAAAGAAGCGCTTGATGGGAGGCAACCCATTGGTAACGTTTTTCCCTTTTCCTTTTCGTTTTTGTTTTGATTTTTCTGTTTGTGTGTGCTTGGTGTGCTTTGTGTGTGTGCTAGAGTCTTGGTAGCATGGAAGCCTTGCATGGCATGTGAATGATGAATCCCTCATCAATTATGGGTGGAGCGGACGCGGAACTTGGACGGCTAGCGGTGCCTAGCGCGGGTCCCAACGCCATGATGAACATTTAGAGCTCTCTACCGTTGTTGATAGGATCATCCACCATCAATCCACTTGAGTAGTCCCAAATACCGAAGCAAACCATTTTTACGTTGTGAGAAACCTCTTTCACTCTTCTTGACTTGAATGCCACATTGGGGACAATGTGTTCCTAAGTATGGGGTGGGGTTCGCATGATCTTTTGCATGATTAGCATCTAGGATAGTTTAATATTGTCACATGTCTTGCATCATACATAAATTTTTCGAAAATTCAAAAAATTCAGAAAATTAAAATTTTTTTTTTAGTGCTTCTAAGCTTGGGAATGACCCTTATGATGAGATTGTTGTGTGGATTGGGTATGGATGGCCTTATGTGTTGAATAGATGAATGCATATGTGGACTTGAAGTACTTAACTTGAATCCCATGAATGGATTGTGATTATGATGTTTGCCTTGATTAGATTGAGTATTGAAAGTCGAAATTACATGCTAGTTCTTGCACATCATCTAGGAGTGATTAAGGCAATTCATCTTTCTCTACTTCTCGTCTTGATCATGTTGTTTGAGCACCTCAATTGATATAAATTTGACCTCTTTTGACCCATCCGGGAATAGGAGCATGTTAGTGTGTTGAGTGTGTGAAAAGCAAGTGTGGGGTGAAGATGTTGATGAAAGAATGTTATGAATAAAATGCTGAATTTGTTGTGAAAGTGTAGACAAAAATATAGGTTTGGGGACGTTGGTTTAAATGACGAGTAACTCGGAACCATTCACATAATCGGGTGTTTGTGCCTTGCGAAAGTCAAATAAACCAATAGTCCTAATGAGCTTTGGTATGTGTGCCCGGTGTGGATGCACCTCGAAAAATAGAAAAAGCCCGAGGATGGCTAATCACCAAGGTTTCGGCTTTTGTACACCAATGCCATTGTCTCAAAAATAAGTGAAAGAAAAGAAAGGAAAGAAAAGATGGAGAAAATTATACACTTGTTGGGAAGTTGAGCAAAAACGAAGTTGTGAAGTTAGTTCCATTCCCAGATTAGCATCACATAGCCTAGAAGAATTCCCACCTAATCACAACGTTTCTTGGCCTTTTATTTCACAAGCCCATGTGACCTATTTGCATGTGTATAAGACTTAGTAATCTAGATTGGATATGCTCTTAATCATCTTGACCTCTTCATTTTTACATTTCATGCATGCTTTCGAGTTAAGTACAATTGTCTTTCCGTGCCTTCATTTATTCGATGCATGATTGCTTGTCCATTGCTAAGAAGCATGACTATGAAGGTGATCCAATATTAGAAGCACAACTCCAAAAAAGATTTTGTCATTTTTCTGCATATATAAATCATGTCATCTCTTAGTCTATAGTTGGGAACTTGCTCGGGGACGAGCAAACCTTAAGTATGGGGTATTTTTGATAACACGATTTATGACTTAGGATTAGGCACTCATTTAGATAGATTTTCCGCTCATTCATGCATGGTCTAGCACTAGTTCACGACGTTTGCCCTCAAATCATGTATTTTGTCGAGATAGACGTCTACGCGGACTTTTGCTTGCTTTGTAGGTATTTTGGGAGATTTAGGAGCTTAATCGGTACATTCGAAGGTCGTTCTTCGAGATGACACGCCTTCGGACTCATTGGAATGCAAAGTAAGGGCTAAAGAGGACTCATGGGACCATGTTGGTGCAAGCCATGCACCAAATCGTGACTCAATGATCCAGAACAAGCTGAGGCACCAAAACCACGGTCACTGGCACTTCCACGGGCGTGGAATCTGACCGTGGTTTTTGCCAGACGGTTGTGACAGCTGTGCCACGATCTCATGGCCGACTCTTGCAAAGTTGTAGTATAAAAAGTAGTCCTGCAAGGCTGAGAGGGTATCATATTTCAGAATCAAAATCCACACTCTCGACCATACTCTCAACAAGAAGATTCTCTCAATAGGAAGCTTGGATTGGAGCAACTCTTGGAGGAGAAGAAAAGCTCCATTAAAGAAGAAGAAGAGAAGAGCACAACACCATAGTTCTTGATAGATTTTTAGAAGTGAAGATTTCCGGAATCATTTTCTAGGGTTGTAAGAATCGATTAAACCTTCTTTTGAAGGGTTGTGAGTCTTTCTAAATCTCGTATTCAGCTTTGTTTGCTTTGATTCACTTGTTTATCTCTTCCTCTTCATTATCTTACAAATAGATGCCATGATTTTATGTTTGATGATTTTGATTGTGATGATGAATGTTGTCGGCTAGGTAGAAGCGATTCTAGGGTAAGGAAAGGAGGGTTATGGCTGGGACTATGATAGGATGGACTTAGATTTGCCTTTGGATGACTCGTTTACTTGAACAGAGCCACTGTTGGAGTCCACGGTTTGTTCTTGCCAGTCCACGGCCGTGGAAGTAGATGAACAGCCCGTGGTTTGCCTGATTTGTTTGATTTGATGAGTCTAAGTTCTTGAATGTTAGAATGTTGAAACCCTAGTGTTTGTTGAGTTAAATATATCCTAGGGTGACCTAGTGTTAGCAACTAAGTGTTAGAAGAGACCTACCCGGTAATTCTTGCTCTTAGATACCGAAGATGACAAACTCTAGGTAGTAGTGAGCCTCACAAGCCGCTATTGGACTAAGTGTGCTAGGATAGGTGTTTAGGACTTGCCTTTCCGAGACTCGGTGAAGAGAGGTTAGATCCCTAGAGTACTATCCGGTTTGTGTAGAATTCCTATCCTTAGGCTCTTTGAGACTTACCCGGTGATAAGACCTTAGGAACGGACTAGTGGATCATGAGACTTACCCAGTGATTGATCTCAATCTAAAAACACTTACTCCCAACATACTTTAGTAATCCAAGGAATGATTAGATAGCTTGAGTCCCATGCCATAGCCGGAATTTCCAACCCCTAGAATCCGTCTTTTCTCTCTTTGATCATATACTTTGTGTTTGCTTGTTTACTTGTTGTTCGCTCCAAACGGTGTGTGCAAGCTTTAAATTTATAACCCTAGACTTAAGCTTAAAACAAGGATGCGAACCCGCAGTGTACGGGTCAATCGTAGTAAAAGCAAGAAAATTCCAGGGGTCGATCACAGGGACTCGGTGAAACAAAGTCAATACGGTATGCTTATTTCAATACTAACCACAAGAGTAATTAACACAATCAAAGATGAATAAGAAGTCAATAAAGCAAACATGCAATTCTAGGGATTAAAGCGTCTAGTTGTGGTTCCAACTCAAGATCTATAGATAAGCGGACAAAGCTGAGATTTTTGCGTGGGGAAGGTGTTACTAAAGTGGAGTAGATCACCGGGTAAGTCTCACTACACACTAATCCTAAACCGTAACTCCTATTACCGGGTAGGTCTCAAGGAATCAAGATAAAGAACTATAACCTCAAACTAACACACCATCTAAGGGAATAGAATCAACCTTTACCGGGTAAGTCTCAGGCTAACTCACAAAGATGGGATGGAAGCACACTCAAACCCCAATAAAGGATAAACCTTTATTACCTACACTTATGATCGTTAATACACAAACTAAGGAATTACCGGGTAAGTCTCATCCTAAGCTTGCATTGAACCAGGAAAGGTATAATAAGAATAGGATTTAGCAAACTCTAACACTTAACTTTCTGTTTTAGGTCGGATAAGTCACCTCGGTCAGAAGAATTCCACCCCGGCCGAGATGTTCATCAACCGAACGAGATGCTTAGGGTTAAGGTTAAAGACTCGAACTTTCAGGATCCTACTGGAATCTAAGATTATTCTATCATTGTTTTTCCCACAACCTTCAGCCAATCACCCTAGAATCACACAAGGAAATTAGCCACTCATCATCATAATGAAAGTATTAAAATATATGGGAAGAAGGTGAATATTTGAACAAAGAAGAATTTAATGAAAAGACTTCAATAACTGAATCAAATATCAACAAAGCGTTCCTTGGATAATAATTCAAAAAGACAAGACAACAATTGAGGGAATTGAAGACAATCTTACAAAACCCTTCAATAAAGCTATAAAAGCTATGGACTTCAATCTTCCTTCAACCTTCAAAAAGGTTCTTCGAAAACTCCCAAATTGGAGTATGCTGCTGCGTGTGCTGGATGCGATGTAAGCGGGATCGTATGCAGGATCTTATGCAGGATGTTGAATTTGTGGAAATCTAACCCTTTTTATAGGAAAATAAACCTCCAAAGATAATAAATCTTAAGAAGATATTGTCCCATAAATATAGGTAAAATATATGATTCTGCATATCTCCTTCCTTCCAGAAGCCAAGCCCAAAAATATAAGATCACTTTCCAAATTTAAAAGATCTCTTCCAAGAATAAAATATTCTCGCCGCGTCCTAGGTGTTCGCCTCGGTCGAGTCGGCGTCTCTGGATCACCTCGGTCGAGGTGAATCAATGGTCAACCGAGGTGACTCACGACAGAATGTGAAATCTCTCGAATCTGCTCCAAAGTAAATCTTTAATCCATGGCTCTGCTCCCTGGATGTAGCTCCAAATGACTCGTGACTCCTTTTGCTCCTTTTTGATGCAAAACGTACCATTTTACCTGCAATTACAACGAAACTAGGTGTAGACCTCGATTCTCGCAAAGGTAGATGAAATGGTAGTAAAATCACATAATATACATACAAACATGCAGATTATGAAAGATAAAACGTCCAAACAAACCCCAAAATATAGACTATAATTCATGCTATCACTTGTGGTGTTAGCTTAGTTGATTGTTTATTTTGCATGAATTGTGATCTATGATTGATCACTTAAAAACCAAACCAAAAACATTGAGATTTTCATTTCTTTATTCCTTTTTCTTTTCTTAGCCTAGATCTTCACTATCCTTAGTCACTAATCGAATCAATCTCACCTAAGTCTTTGTGTTCGACCTCGGAATACTATCCCTACTACAAAACGTCCCGTACACTGCGGGTTCGCTAGGAGTTAGGAGAAATATAACAAGTATAAATTTAAGGCTTATTGCGTGCACACAATCCTAGACGTGACAACTTCTTATCCATCATTAATTTGAGAACTTCTTGATATATTGCATTTACCATAGAAGGATCCATAGAATTTTGAGAAGCTGAAGTATCTGCAAGATCCAAAGGAGTATTTGAAACGGCAAGTTCCATATTATTGGCAGATTTATAAGCTTGACAATGTGCACCAACATGAGCACCCGAAACCTTATCCTCCTTCACCTTGAACTCCTTATACTAGTCGGGGATTCCTGTCAATTTAAAGCAAGCTTCTCGCATATGACCTTTCTCCTTACAATAAGTACACATTCGATCAGATTTTTCTTTTTTAAAATCTCTCCTACTACCTCCTTTCTTGTCTGTAGGGAACATATCGAGACACAACAAAAATATCAAGTGCATTTGGATTATGACAAGTAAGCTCCTTTTGTTTTTCTACTTGCAATATCGTATGAAAAACTCTATTTTCAGTAGGCAGAGTTTCAAGAGACTGTATATGACTGGGTATATGTCCATATTGCTCATTTAATCCCATAATAAATTGCATAACTCGTGTTTTAGCTTCTCTTGCTGAAATTTTCTTAAGGATATCACAAGAGCTTTGAATAATGCCACAACATGAACAAGAAGGAATATCATCAATGGATATAGGTGAACATTTCTGCAAGTTCCGACTTCATCGAATGCAAGATCCAACAACAAATCATATAATCTGCTCTAATCCATCTTGTGAGCTGATCAATATCTCCAATTGCAGGTTCACATAGGTTCCTTCAATGAAACCAATTTTTCCTTGGCTCCAAGAGCTATCCGGATGCTTCTTCTCCACGAAATGAAATTTGATCCACTAAACAGGATGGGAAGCAGCTGCATCCCAGGGTTGTCCGAATTGGACATATACAATGGATCATTGACATCAATAGCAATGTGTCGATCCATATTATAATCAAGCGGAAGAACGGTTGAACTTGGCTCCTTGCCAATACCCATAGTTCAAACAAGGAAAAGATGAATGTGTATGATGTAGTTTAGTGGAAATCTATGTGTTTAGATTTGAAAAAAAGAAGGATCTATATCCATCGCTCTGATACCAAGTAAACACATAAAAACATACTGAATCTCATAGTCATATATTGCATTTGAACATAATACAAAGGTATATATAGGTTGTAGAGTTTGTTAGGGTTGTTAGCATATATTGCTTTATTACATACTACTCCCTCTTATTCTATATATTGCACACATATATCCTATACACTTGTAGAAAATCTTGTTGTACCAAAACAGTCTGGTATTCCTTAACAAACCCGACGTTGGTACCATAAATGTGCTAGACTGAATTGGAATAAAATCCCATGTTAAGAAGGTAGCAAGACATGTCTAAGGCATGTGACCAAACAGAGACGGGTAATGAGGCTTGAAAAAGGATGGAACGCATCATGTTGTTAATGGTATGAATGACACGTTCCGCCTTGCCATTTTGGGGGGATGTGTGGGGACAAGAGAACCGAAAACATATGCCGTGGAGAGCGAAAAACGTGTGAAATTGATGATTGTTAAATTCGCGGCCCATGTCACATAGAAAGTTCTTAATATGCATGTTGAATTGAGTGTTGATAAACTGATGGAATTGCACAAACACATCGAAAGCTTGAGATTTGAATTTGATTGGAAAAACTCAAAGGAAATGTGAGAAATCATCAAGAAATGATAGGTGATGGAATCACTATTATTTAGGTTAGTTTTTACAGTCTTTTTTATTGTTTAGGGTCGGTTTATGCTACTAACTTCTTAATGCAGAAGAAGAAACCTAAAAGAAGTTAAAAGAGAAGTTAGAAGCACTTGGGAGTTGAAGACCATTCGCGAAGACAAGCTTCTGGTGCCTTGACTGGAGGTATTTCTATGGTCGTCTATACCCAATCAAAAGTAAATCCCGACTTAGCACTAAAACAAGTATAATAGTTAAGTAAGGGTCGAACCCAAGAGAGTTAATGTGTTTTATTAGATGCAATTATTGATTATAGAAACAAGTAACAAAGGGGGGGGGGGGTTTGGTTAAATTGATGCACAAAAACTTATGAAAACGAATAACGCAACAAGTAAGACAATAAGGGGTGAATCTACACTAGGTTGATTCTAAGCATGGAATTGCTACTTTGGTGAGTTCCTTTTACAAGTTTTCAAGTAATCTCCTGTCTCGATCATATATATGTGTTGAGCCAACCGACATCAACACAACTTAACAGGTTAGTGTTCCGTAAACCTACAAGAACAAATAACAAGTTAGCTTTCAAACAAAGACTAAGGGATATAAAGAAAAGATTAAAACCGTTAAGCTTATCTTTATATTTGTGTTCCTTTTCTTAAAGAATTACAACCCGTTATTACTTAAAGTTTACTACTAGATTAAAGACCCGAACCCGGAACCTATTAATCCTAGTTCTTTGCATGCACTTTAGAACCTAAGGTGATCAATCTCAAGTAATAGTAAAACATGCAATTAGACAATGGAGATCAAGGAAACACAAAGCATTACTGAATGAAAACTTATATTAAAGAAAACTTACAACCAAAGTAACAACGCAACTTCAAACCAACCCAATGTAGCATGGGAGTTAGCAACTCATTACAATGGAAATGAAAATTGGTTTCTAAGTGGAAAATGATGGAAAACAAGTTGGATGATTCTAGCAATCAACAAAAGCCTATTTATACTACAAAAGACACTAAATAGGAGTATATGGCCAGCCCAAAACAACCACCTTTAATGCCATAAAGGTGGTGTAAACAGCCGGAGTAAAGCTTCTGTCGTTGAACCGCAGGGGCGGCCTTCAGCTCCGCAGGGGCGGTGAAGGAAAAAACGCTTGATCTTCTTCATGACCGCAGGGGCGGCTAGGCAATTCTGCAGGGACGGATCTTTAATGCTCTTCAAAGTGTCTGACTCTTCAACTTCCTGCCGTTTCTGATGCTAAGCCGCCGGGGCGTCCCAGTGTCAACACAGGAGCGGTGACACAAACTCTGCTACTTCCAGCCCCTAGGTTGAGGCGCAGACAGAGGTGCAGGGGGAGGCGCAAGGGCGCTGGTCTTCGCTTCTTTAGGGCAAGTCACCGCAGGGGCGCCAGGGATTGACGCAGGGGCGGTGACAGTCTTTGTGGCCGGCGCTGGCGAAGGCGCAGGAAGCGCTCCGGAGTCAGGTGTCACTCGCAGGGGCGGTGACAAGGCTCCGCGGGGGCGGTGAAGCAACAGAAGCTTTGCTTCGTGAACGATCTTCACTCCTAAGTGCTTATAACTCCTTCCTTAGCTTCTTTTAGTCTTCTTCTTCTGGACCAAGGAGTTAGTAGCATAAACCGACACAAATGCAATGAAATGACTCTAAAAACTATCCTAATTGATAGTGATTCCAGCACCTATCAAACTCCCCCATACTTAGACCTTTTACTCGTCCCGAGTAAAACAAATGACAACACCTAGCTTGTCAAGCCAGCTGCTGAGTCTCTAATTGATAGTGATTCCAAAAACTATCCTAATTGATAGTGATTCCAGCACCTAGCTTGTCAAGCCAGCTGCTGAGTCTCTTACTACTGCTGATGAGCCGCCTGCCAAGCATCCTGTCGGCGGTCAAAATGTGTGGTCATGGAGGAGGCAAAGCTGGACTGCCACGCGTGCTGCTGCTCAAGCATGGACCGCTGGTACTCGGTCTGCCATGCCTGATGCTATTTGGTCAAGGCTGTCATCTAAGCCTAAAGAATCTCCATGGTCTGACTGTCATCCAGTGCTGCAATAGGCATCTTTTCATCAGTAACAGGGGCCCGGTTGGAGCTCGCAACTTATCGCCCAACAATGTCCTCCTGAGGCCGTCTCGGAGGAACGGGGTCAGCTAGTACGTACAACTCGGAGAGCTCATCTCCAAGTGGAAGTGGCCGGGGGAGGTATGTGATGTGACTCTCATCTGCCAATGAGATCCAAAAGAGGTTCTCCCCGTCTCTCCTGAGGAGCCTGTACCTCCTCAACATCCCTTCCGTATACAGTGGGGCCTCTAGACCGTCCTCCAAGTCAGGGAGATCCATCACCTGTGCACCTAACAAGGAGATCACCCCACCTCCCACAATGTCTCGTGACTCATTCTTCCTAATCCACTTCAAAGCGGTAAGGAAGAGGTATGGCCAATCCGGTACCCAGTCGTTCATGGGGAGGCATGCGTATAGCAATTGAAGGTCCTTGAGAGCGACCTTATTCTCCTCCTTGTGTCCACAGAAGACACTCATGAAGATCTTCGAGATGAGCCTCAAACAGGGGTGAGTGAAATTGTTGGAATACTCACCCCTGCATGGAACTCAGATCTGGTGGCGGCCTGCCAAAACTCCATCAAGTCGGGTGTCGGGATGGGTTCCCACCAATCGTCGGAGACGGCAATGGTCACCCCTAATGCCTCCTGCAATTGGGTGTAGTCCAATTTATACTTTCTTTTGTTGAACTTGAATGAAAGTCCAACGCAACTGTGGTCCACTGTTTCCATTTTGAATGTGGCGATGAATTGGCGGCTGAGCTCGGGGTGTGTTGGAGCACTCATTATCAGAAAATCACCGAGCCCAGCATTGTTGAGGAATGCCTGCATGCTCTCCAGCATGCCCAAATTTTCCAAAGTAGGAACGTCCAAAAATCGGGTTGCATACGCATCCCGACCTTGCACAATCCTATACCGCTCCTTCTCAGCTTCTGACAACTTGTATTTCCTTTGGTTTTCCATCTCTTGCAGTTGAACAAGCAAAGGAATTAGAAAGTTCAGAAATTAGAGTAAGAGATGAACCCTCTGTTGTGTATTCCGCAGGGACGGCTGCAGCTTGCGCAGGGGCGGCTTGGCGCAGGGGTGGCAACTTGCAGGCGCAGGGGCGGGAGAAACGCAGAGGCGATTCTGGGAGCCTACGAAGGTGGACTGGTGGTGCTGGGGCTGTTCCGGTGACATCTTTGTTGGTGTAAGTGTCGCCGGTGGTGATGAGCGAGAGTGTGAGGGGTGAGGGCGTTGTAGAGTGAGAGGTTTAAGAGTATGTAGGTGTGTGTGGTGGTGGTGAGCGCCGGTGTCGCAGGGGCAGTTGTGGCTAGGTCGCCGGAGGTGGCGCAAGAGCGTTTGCACAAGGCGGCGTGAGGGCTTCCGGAGGGCGCATGGGCGTGGGAGGCGAGGTGGCGTAGGTTTTGAAGAGTGAATGGAGAGGGAAGGAAAGGGGCGGTAGTTGTAGGTTATTTTTGGGAAGTGTATTTTTTCTTTCCTTAGTAAGACCGCAGGGGCGGCGTTTGTCACCGCGGGGGCGGTGACAAGGAAGAGGGGCACGCAGCCTCAGCGCCGGGGGCGGCGCTGAGGATGTGTGTCAAGAATAACCGCCACAGGGGCGTGGGGTGTCACCGCGGGGGCGGTGGCCAGTATGTTGCAGACGCTGGCCCAACGCCGGGGGCGGTGCTGGCCATGGGTGTCACCGCTGGGGAGGGGTCACTGAGCCGCAGGGGCGGTTTTCTTGACAGAAGCTCCTCTTCTTATTCCTTCGGGTTGCCTCCCGAACAACGCCTTTGTTTTACGTCGTTGGCTCGACGTAAGGACTTTACCTCGATAATTGAGCCTCCTCCAGCATCACCTTGGGGTTTATAACCGTATGTGAAGGTAATTCTCCAGAGGACCTAGTTTCAATCCTTGTAATGGCTTCCGCCATTTGACCAACCTGTTTTTCAAGGTTTTTGATGCTAGATTTTGTTGTTTGGACATGAGTAGCAAAGTGTTTAGTCAAAACATACAACATATCTTCAATTGTTTGATACTTACCTTGACGGAGCTGCTGTTGTTGGTTTTGTTGATCCCTCCAACGGAAATTCTTTTGGTCACGCCAATTTGGCATGAAATTCTGCGCATAAGGATCGTTCCTAGGCCTTTGCTGTTGTGATTGTCCATAGCCCATTGCGTTCACCTCAACATCATCATCCTGGACTTGTGGGAACATGTCCGTTGGATGATGTGGGTCAGCACACACTCCACAAGCTTTGAGCTGCTGTGGGGTTCCCATAAGTGTTAGTCTCTTCACCATCTCCTTCAGCTCCGCGAGCTCAGTGGAGATCTCACTCTTCCCGGTATTTACAGTATGAAAACCTTTCTTGGACGGAGTCCTTCCAAAGTTCCGGGTTCCTTCTGCTAGTTCTTGTATCTTTTCTAAAGCAAGGTCAGGAGTAGAGTTAAGAATATTACCTCCGCAAGCCGCATCGACGATCCTCCTTTCATTGTCTAGCAAGCCATTGTACAAGTACAAGACTAGATCTAGAGTTGAATATCCGTGAAAAGGACAGCTGGATCGGAGGCGGGCGAATCTTTCGAAGTACTTGTAGAGAGTTTCGTTCGCCTCTTGGTCGATATTGCTTATAGCTTTCTTCAAGCTGTTCGCCTTTTTGGCAGGGAAGTATTTCTTCAAAAACGCCTTGTGGAGGTTCTAATACCAATCATCCGCTGAATCTTTGAGTGTGAAGCCGAAGGCCCTCATCTTGATTTGTTCTTCGGTAATGTTGGCCGGCTTCATGCTCATACACACGGTATGGAACTTCCCAAGGTGTTTGATGGGGTCTTCACCACTCAGCCCATGGAAAGATGGGAGCAAGTGAATGAGACCCGGCTTGAGCTCAAAATTGACTCCTTCCCCTAATGCCGGTATGGTAACCGCAAGAGAGTTTTGAGCCAAAGTGGGTTGAGTAAGTTGACGAAGAGTACGATCAGCCATTTCTTGTTGGAGTTGTTGTTGTCTTCGTTGCCGGATGTGCGTCCTCTCAATTTCTGGATCAAAAGAAGCAAAGCCGGAGTTAGTAGCACGGGTTTGAACCATAAAAATGGTTCAAACCAATAATCAATAATAACAATAAAACACTAAAACTCCCCGGCAACGGTGCCAAAATTTGACTAGAGGTATTTCTATGGTCGTCTATACCCAATCAAAAGTAAATCCCGACTTAGCACTAAAACAAGTATAGTAGTTAAGTAAGGGTCAAACCCAAGAGAGTTAAGGTGTTTTATTAGATGCAATTATTGATTATAGAAACAAGTAACAAGGGGGGGGGGGGGTTGGTTAAATTGATGCACAAAAACTTATAAAAACGAATAACGCAAAAAGTAAGAAAATAAGGGGTGAATCTACACTAGGTTGATTCTAAGCATGCAATTGCTACTTTGGTGAGTTCCTTTTACAAGTTTTCAAGTAATCTCCCGTCTCGATCATATATATGTGTTGAGCCAACCGGCATCAACACAACTTAACAGGTTAGTGTTCCGTAAACCTACAAGAACAAATAACAAGTTAGCTTTCAAACAAAGACTAAGGGATATAAAGAAAAGATTAAAACCGTTAAGCTTATCTTTATATTTGTGTTCCTTTTCTTTAAGTAATTACCACCCGTTATTACTTAAAGTTTACTACTAGATTAAAGACCCGAACCCGGAACCTATTAATCCTAGTTCTTTGCATGCACTTTAGAACCTAAGGTGATCAATTTCAAGTAATAGTAAAACATGCAATTAGACAATGGAGATCAAGGAAACACAAAGCATTACTGAATGAAAACTTATATTAAAAAAAAACTTACAACCAAAGTAACAACGCAGCTTCAAACCAACCCAATGTAGCAAGGGAGTTAGCAACTCATTACAATGGAAATGATGAGAAAATTGGTTTCTAAATGGAAAATGATAGAAAACAAGTTGGATGATTATAGCAATCAACCAAAGCCTATTTATACTACAAAAGACATTAAATAGGAGTAAATGGCCGGCCCAAAACAACCACCTTTAATGCCATAAAGGTGGTGTAAATATCCGGAGTAAAGCTTTTGTCGTTGAACCGTAGGAGCGGCCTTCAGCTCCGCAGGGGCGGTGAAGGCAAAAACGCTTGATCTTTTTCATGACCGCAGGGGCGGCTAGGCAATTCCGCAAGGGCGGATCTTTAATGCTCTTCAAAATGTCTGACTCTTCAACGTCCTGCCGTTTCTGATGCTAAGCCGCCGGGGCATCCCAGTGTCAATGCAGGAGCGGTGACACAGACTCTTCACCTTCCAGCCCCCAGGTTGAGGCGCAGGCAGAGGTGCAGGGGGAGGCGCAGGGGCGCTGGTCTTCTCTTCTTCAGGGTAAGTCACCGCAGGGGCACCAGGGATTGACGCAGGGGCGGTGATAGTCTTCGTGGCCGGCGCTGGCGAAGGCGCAAGGAGCGCTCCGGAGTCAGGTGTCACCCGCAGGGGCGGTGACAAGGCTCCGCGGGGGGGGGGGGGGGG
>BSUD01000001.1:147635888-147762921 GCA_033239045.1 Fagopyrum esculentum
GGTGAAGCAACAGAAGCTTTGCTTCGTGAACGATCTTCACTCCTAAGTGCTTATAACTCCTTCCTTAGCTTCTTTTAGTCTTCTTCTTCTGGACCAAGGAGTTAGTAGCATAAACCGACACAAATGCAATAAAAAGACTCTAAAAACTATCCTAATTGATAGTAATTCCATCACCTATCATGCCTCACTGCCCCCGCGGAGCAGTCACCGCCCCTGCGGGTGACACTGCACTCCGGAACGCAGCCTGCGCCTTCGCCAGCGGCCGGAATGAAGACTGTCACCGCCCCTGTGGTGACTTAACATGAAGAAGCAAAGCCGCCGCCCCTGCGCCTCTGCCTGCGGACCACCCTGCGGAGCTAGGGATGGCAATGGATCGGGTGGTGGGTGGATGACCCTGTCCGCCACCCGACCCGCGAAAAAATTTCATCCACCCCACCCGACCCGCCACCCGCCAAACCCACCACCCGCATCCGATCCACCCGCATCCAACGGATGAAGCGGGTGGATCGGGTGATATTCGGGTGTTCTACGCATTTCCTTTAAATCGATATTAAACTCGAATTCGAATGCAGAAAATTAATAATAATAAAAATAAATTCAATCCGAAAAAATCTTATCCATAAAAAATATAATAAATATAAAGTCAACACAAATCATGCAAGTGGAAATATTACAAGAAGTGTTATAAGTTATTGAAAAATAGAGAAATTTAGCAATACATAAATACAATAAGATCATAATAGGAAGTGAACAAATGTACAAATGTTGCTAAACAATCACTAAATCACCAATTTATAAATCAAAAGGAACTAAAGATCACTAAACAAGTAAACAATCAATAAATTTATAACGGGTGAAACGGATCGGATGGGTGGATGGATGATGGATCGGGTGATGGGTGGATGAAAGGTCCATCCGAATCCGACCCGATCCATCACCCGCTTCATCCGTCATCCGCTTTCACCCGCTTCATGTCGGGTTTTCACCCTTTTATTATGGATCGGGTTATCGGGTCTCCGTCGGGTTCGGATGAAATTGCCATCCCTATGCGGAGCTGTGAACGTGAAGAGCTAGTGTCACCGCCCCTGACGAGTTTGCCAAGTTTGCCACCCTCTGACGAGTTTGCTGCCCCCACAGCCGCACCTGCGCCAGGCCCTGAGTAGACGCCGCCCCTGCGGCTGGATGTCACCGCCCCTGCGGTGTCAACCCTTGAGCCGCCTCTACGGCTGCAAGATGGCGCCCCTGCGGAAAACTCGACAAAGAGTTCTGTTGAGAAGGATTCATACATCCGACCTGAGTTCCCACCTTTGTATGCTGAGAAACCACCAGCTCCTTTCCCCCAGGCACTAAAGGATTGAAGAATAATCGAGGACAAGGATCTCTTTGAGACCTTCTCCAAATGCGAGGTAGACATCCCTCTCCTAAAGTTAGTGAAAAGTATTCCTAAGTATGCTCGTTTCTTGAAGGAACTCTGCGCTGTCAAGAGGAATCCGAAGCTGAAGGGGAAACAAAAGGTGCAAGTAAGCGAACATGTGTCCGCCGTTTTCCAACGTAGAATGCCCTAGAAGTATAGCGATCCGGACATGGTAAGCATTCCTTGTGTTATAGGGGAAACCCGTTTTGACAAAGCTATGCTTGATCTTGTGCTTCTATTAATGTCCTTCCATATTCCATCTATAAATCACTTGGCCTTGGCCCATTAACTGAAACTCGGATTGTAGTACAACTTGCTGATAGGTCTAATGTTTACCCGAAAAGGATTATTGAAGATGTGTTAGTAATGGTAGATAATTTGATTTTTCCTGCGGATTTCTTTGTAATGGACATGGAAAATGACTCACATGATGCACCAATATTGTTGGGGAGACCTTTCCTGAAAACTGTTATGACTAAAATTGATTATGTTAGTGGCAAATTAACCATGGAGTTTGATGGGGAAGTAGTTGAATTTGACATCTATGATGCAATGAAATTTTCTATTGATGATCATTTCATATGGGCCATTGATATTATTGAACCTTTTGTGCAAGATGTCTTTGATATTTCTGACATTGACGAATTGAAAAATATAATTGAACATGACATTGACGATCATAATTCAGAATAAGCATTGACATTTAGCATGAAAGAGGTCCTAGCCCAATTGAATGGGCACAAGAGGTTACCTATCTCCACTTTGGCCATTGGGCCTACTTTTCTAACTCCAAGCGAGAAGCTTGTTCCATCTATAGTGAGGGCACCGGAGATAGAGTTGAAAGACCTTCCACCTCACCTCAAGTATGCTTTCCTTGGAGACAATAATACCTTACCGGTGATCATCTCTAACAAGTTGACTACCGGTGAAGAGGACAAGTTGGGGAAAGTGTTGAAAGAACACAAGACGGCCCTTGGATGGACCATTGCGGACATCAAAGGGATAAGTCCATCCACTTGCATGCATAGAATTCTACTTGAGGAAGAGGCGAAACCATCTAGGCAACCTCAACGAAGGTTGAACCCGCCAATGATGGAAGTGGTCAAAAAGGAGGTATTGAAGCTCCTCCAAGCGGACATGATTTTCCCCATCTCGGATAGCAAGTGGGTTAGTCCAACCCAAGTAGTTCCAAATAAGGGGGGTATCACTATGGTGGAGAATCAACATGGAGAGATGGTCCCGAGTAAAACACAAACCGGTTGGAGATTTTGCATTGACTGCCGCAAACTGAACAAGGTAACACGTAAAGACCACTTTCCATTACCTTTTATTGACCAAATGTTGGAATGTCTTGCAGGTCATCCATACTATTGCTTTCTGGACGGATACTCGGGCTATTTCCAAATAGCCATTGCTCCGGAAGACCAAGAAAAAACAACGTTCACTTGTCCATTTGGCACTTTTGCGTACCGCAGAATGCCATTTGGACTTTGCAATGCCCCCGACACCTTCCAGCGGTGCATGATAAGTATTTTCTCCGAATATATAGAAAACTTTATTAAAGTTTTTATGGATGATTTTATCGTCCATGGAAATAGTTTTGATACATGTGTAGGACACTTAAAACTCGTTCTTGAAAAATGTGTTGAAACTAATGTAGTTCTTAATTCGGAAATGTGCCATTTCATGGTTGAACAAGGAATAGTTGTAGGACATGTGATATCCTCAAAAGGGATAGAGGTAGATAAGGCAAAAGTTGATGTTATTCAAAGTTTACCTTATCATACTAACATTCGGGAAATCCGTTCTTTTCTTGGTCATGCAGGTTTTTATCAACGATTCATCAAAGACTTTTCAAAGATCTCGGCACCATTGTGTGAATTACTCAAGAAAGACGCCACTTTCATAGTGGATGAAAGTTGCAAGAAAGCTTTCCACACTTTGAAAGCGTGTCTCACTAGCGCACCGATCATCCGGTCTCCGGATTGGGAGAAACCTTTCGAGATTATGTGTGATGCCAGCGACTACACTGTAGGAGCTGTCTTAGGACAGAAAGATAGAAGAGCCTCACACGTCATCCATTATGCATCTATGACGCTTAATGGAGCACAAAGGAATTACTCCACCACCGAGAAGGAGATGCTAGCAGTGGTTTTTGCACTTGAGAAATTCAGACAGTATCTTCTTGGAGTAAAGGTGATCATTTTTACTGACCATGCAGCTCTTAGGTATCTCATTGCGAATAAGGAAGCAAAGCCGAGATTGATTTGGTGGGTGCTTCTTCTAAGCGAGTTCAACCTAGAGATACGGGACAAGAAGGGCGCTGAGAACCTGGTGGCCGATCATTTAAGCAGGCTAGTGAAGGAGGAAGAAGATCCAACCAAAGAAGGGGAAATAGTAGGAAGCTTTCCAGAACGACACCTTCTACACAACCCTCTGTTGTGTAACCGCCCCTGCGCCTCAAGATAACCGCCCCTGCGGCTCGAGCCAAACGCCCATGCAAATCACTCGACAGAGGTTTGGTTTAAATTGCTTTATTTCAAGCCCTGGTTTGCTGACATTGTAAATTTCCTTGTTAGGGGCGAGTATCCTCAAAATTTCACCAAGGCACAGAGAGATAAGATTAAGGCCGAAGCTCGACACTACGTTTGGGACGATCCCTACCTTTGGAAGCATTGTAGTGACCAAGTAATATGCCGTTGCATCCCGGACAATGAGGTACAATCTGTCCTAATATTCCGTCATTTTGAAGCATGTGGGGGGCATTTTGGGGCCAACAAAACTGTTAGAAAAGTTCTAGATGCAGGGTTCTTTTGGCAACACATTTTTAGAGACGCTTTTGCGTTTTGTAAAGTGTGTGATAGGTGCCAAAGAGTAGGTAACATCTCTAGGAGGCATGAAATGCCTCAATCCTCTCTTACATTTTGTGAAATTTTTAATGTATGGGGGATTGATTTTATGGGTCCTTTCCCTACTTCTTTTGGGCATACTTACATATTGCTTGCGGTTGACTATGTTTCCAAGTGGGTGGAAGCAAAGGCCACCAAAACTGATGACTCTAAAGTGGTTGCAGTTTTTCTTAAGAATAATATTTTTGCAAGATTTGGAATCCCGAAGGCTTTGATAAATGACAGGGGCACCCATTTCTGCAACAAGACGATCACTGCCCTCCTTAAGAAGTACCACATCCACCAACGTGTGTCAACAACCTACCATCCGCAAACAAATGGTCAAGCGGAGGTATCCAACCGGGAAACAAAACCATCCTCGAAAAGCCGGTTTCTCCCGGAAGGAAGGATTGGAGTTTGAGGCTAAACGACGCTTTATGGGCATACCGGACATCATATAAAACTCCTATAGGGATGTCTCCATTCCGGCTTGTGTTCGGAAAAGCTTGCCACCTCCAGGTAGAGCTTGAGCACAAGGCATGGTGGGCGGTAAAGAAGTGATGAATGTAGGGCAGGTAGAAGAGTTCCAAAAACTCCAATTGCAAGAGCTAGAGGAATTGAGACTATATGCATATGACCATGCCACTGCATACAAAGAAAAGACCAAAGCGTGGCATGACCGAAACATCCTCCGGAAAGACTTCAAAGTAGGTAACAAAGTCCTTCTTTTTCAATCACGCTTGAAGCTTTTTGCAGGTAAGCTGCATTCAAGGTGGACAGGTCCGTACGTGGTAGCTGAAGTGTACCCTCATGGCGATGTGGATCTGTATGATCCACAAACGCACAAGGTTTTCAAAGTTAACGGACAAAGGCTCAAGCCTTAACTTGAAGAAGTGAAGAACGACCCCATTGATGAAATGGTGTTGGAGGAGGCTCAAGTAGAGATGTAGGGTCCTTACGTCGAGCCAACGACGTAAAACAAAGGCGCTGCTCGGGAGGCAACCAGAAAGAATAAGAAGAGGAGCTTCTGTCAAGAAAACCGTCCCTGCGGTGACACTCTTGCCCAGTGCCGCCCCCGGCGTTAGGCCTGCGTCTGCAACCACCTTGTCACCGCCCCCACGGTGACACCCCTACGCCCCTGCGGCAGCCACTCTTGACAAGCACCCCCAACGCCGCCCCCGATGCTGGGCCTGCGTCCCCCTCTTCCTTGTCACCGCCCCCACGGTGACAAGACCCCGCCCCTACGGTTTTACCCAAAAAAGAAAAAAATAGACATCCCAAAAATAATCCTACACCTACCCCTCCAACCCCTATCTCTCTCTCCCCACCTACCACTCGTCTCTACCAATTCCCCCTCTCTCACAACGCCCCTGCACCCTAATCTCTCCCTCACAAACCACCCTCGCTCACGCCCCTGCGCCACCTCACCGACGCCACCGCCATGACCTCCGATGCCCCTGCGTCACCTTCTCCCCGCTGACAACCATCCACACCCTCAATCTCACATACTCACCTCCACTACACTCCCTCCCATAAAAGCCCTCTTTCCTCCACTCTTTACCACGTCCGGCGACATCTCCACCAGCCAAACGCCACCGGAACGCCCCAGCTCCACCACCTTCGCATCTGTCAACAAAATCGCCTCCTCTTGTTCTCCCGCCCATGCGCCTGCAAGGATCCGCCCCTGCGCCACCCCACCCCACCCCTGCGCATCCTCCAGCCACCCCTGTGGAAATAGCAACAGAGGGTTCGTCTCTTTCTCCAATTTCTGAACTTTCTAATTCTTTTCTTGACTGCTTGCAAGAATGAAACCACAGAGGAAGTATAAGATGTCTGAGGTTGAAAAGACTCGTCACGGGATTGTGCAAGATCGGGTTGTGTATGCAATTTGGTTTTTGCACATTCCAACATTGGAGAAGCTTGGCATGTTGGAGAGCATGCAATCGTTCCTCACCAACGCTGGGCTTGGAGACTTTTTGAAGAAGAGTGCTCCAACATATCCTGAGCTCAGTTGACAATTCATTGCTAACTTCACCATGGAGAAGGAGGATCACGTGTGTGTTGGACTTTCCTTCAAGTTCAACAAGAAGATGTACACACTGGACTACTCTCAGCTGCATGAGGCCTTTGGGGTGACTCTCAACGCCTCCGAGAACTGGTGGGAACCTATTCCTACCCCGGACCTTTGTGAGTTTAGGTAGGCGGCCATCGGCTCCAAGTTTCACACCGGGGGTGAGTACTCCAACAAACTCACTCACCCCTGCTTGAGGCTCCTCTCCAAGATCCTCATGAGTGCCTTCTGCGGACACAAAGAGGAGAACAAGGTCGCGCTTAAGGACCTCCCTGATAGGTGATGGAATCACTATCATTTAGGTTAGTTTTTAGAGTCTTTTTGTTACATTAGTGTCGGTTTATGCTACTAACTCCTTGGTCCAGAAGAAGAAGACTAAAAGAAGATAAAGAAGGAGTTATAAGCACTTAGGAGTGAAGACCATTCACGAAGCAAAGCTTCTATTGCCTCACCGCCCCCGCGGAGCATTGTCATCGCCCCTGCGGGTGACACCATACTCTGGAGCGCAACCTGTGCCTTCGCCAGCGCCAGGAACGAAGACTGTCACCGCACCTGCGTCAACCTTTGGCGCCCCTACAGTGACTTGCCTTGAAGAAGCAAAGCCAGCGCCCCTGCGCCTCTGCCTGCGTCTCAACCTTGGAGCTGGAAGATAAAGAGTCAGTGTCACCGCCCCCGCGTTGACGCTGGCACGCCCCTGCGGCTCGGCATCAGAAACGACAGGAAGTTGAAGAATTAGACGTTTGAAGATCATTAAATATCCGCCCCTGCGGAATTGCTAGGCCGCCCCTGCGGCTACAAAGAAGATCAAATGTTTTCACCTATACCGCCCCTGCGGATCTGAAGGCCGCCCTTGCGGTTCAGTGACAAAGACTTTACTCCGGCTGTTTACACCACCTTTATGGCATTAAAGGTGGTTGTTTTGGGCCGGCCATTTACTCCTATTTAGTACCATTTTTAGTATAAATAGACCTAGGGTTGATTGCTAGAGGCATCCAATTATAATCCACTTTTTCCATCATAATTCTCTTGCTACCTTTGTAATGAGTTGCTAACTTCCTTACTACATTGGGTTAGTTTGAAGCTGCATTATTACTTTGGTTGTAAGTTCTTTCTAATATAAGTTTTCATTCAATAATACTTTGTGTTTCCTTGATCTTCATTGTCTAATTGCATGTTTTACTATCACTTAAGATTGATCACCTTAGGTTCTAAACTGCATGCAAAGAACTAGGATTAATAGATTCCGGGTTCGGGTCTTTAATCTAGTAGTAAACTTTAAGTAATAACGGGTTGTAGTTGCTTAAAGGAAAGGAACACAAATATAAAGATAAGTTTAACGGTTTTAATCTTTTATTTATATCCCTTAGTCTTTATTTGAAAGCTAACTTGTTAATTGTTCTTGTAGGTTTATAGAACACTAACCTGTTAAGTTGTATTGATGCCGGTTGGCTCAACACATATATATGACCGAGACGGGAGATTACTTGAAAACTTGTAAAAAGGAGCTCACCAAAGTAGTAATCGCTTGCTAAGAATCAACCTATTGTAGATTCACCCATTAATGTCTTACTCGTTGAGTTACTTGCTTTCATAAGTTTTGTGTGCATATATTCACCCAAAATCCCCCCCCCCCCTTTGTTACTGAATCTATAATCAATTATTGAATTTAATAAGAATAACAAAACTCTCTTGGGTTCGACCCTTACTTAACCACTATACTTGTTTTAGTGCTAAGTGGGGATTATATTTTGATAAGATAAAAACGACCATAGGAAAAGGTCTTGTCAAATTTTGGCGCCGTTTTCGGGGAGTTTAGTTATTTTTATTTTATTGTTATTATTGATTATTGGTTCCAACCATTTTTATGGTTCAAACCCGTACTACTAACTCCGACTTTACTTTCTTTGATCTAGAAATTGAGAGGTCGCACATCCGGCAACTTAGACAACAACAACTCCAACAAGAAATGGCTGATCGTACTCTTCGTCATCTCACTCAGCCCACTTTGGCTCAAAACCCTCTTGCGGTTACAATACCGGCATTAGGGGAAGGAATCAACTTCGAGCTCAAGCCGGGTATCAATCACTTGCTCCCATCTTTCCATGGGTTAAGTGGTGAAGACCCCATCAAACACCTTGGGAAGTTCCATACCGTGTGTATGAGCATGAAGCCAACCATCATTACCGAAGAGCAAATCAAGATGAGAGCATTCGGCTTCACACTCAAAGATGCAGCGGATGATTGGTATTACCACCTTCCATCCGGGAGCATCGACACTTGGGAGAATCTCCACAAGGGGTTTTTGGAGAAATACTTCCCAGCCAAGAAGGCTAATAGCTTGAAGAAAGCTATAAGCAACATCGAGCAAGAGGCGGACAAAACTCTCTATGAGTACTTTGAAAGATTCGCACGCCTCCGATCTAGGTGTCCTTTCCACGGATATTCGACTCAAGATCTAGTCTTGTACTTGTACAATGGCTTGCTCGACAATGAAAGGAGGATCGTCGATGCGGCTTGTGGAGGTAACATTCTTAACTCTACCCCTGACCATGCTTTGGAAAAGATGCAGGAACTAGCTGAAGGGACCCGGAACTTTGGAAGGACCCCTTCCAAGAGAGGTGTTCATGCTGTGAATTCCGGGAAGAGTGAGATCTCCACTGAGCTTGCGGAACTGAAGAAGACGGTGAAGAGATTTACACTTATAGGAATCCCACAACAGCTAAAGGCATGTGGGGTGTGTGCTGACCCATACCATCCAACGGACATGTGTCCCCAAGTCCAAGATGATGATACAGAGGTGAATGCAATGGGTTATGGACAACCACAGTAGCAAAGGCCTAGGAACGATCCTTATGCACAAAACTTCATGCGAAACTGGCGTGCCCAATAGAATTATCGTTGGAGGGATCAACAAAACCAACAACAACAACCCCGATAAGGTAAGTATCAATCAAATTAGGATATGTTGCAGGTTTTGACTAAACATTTTGCTACTCATGTCCAAACAACAGAATCCAGCATCAAGAACCTTGAAAAACAAGTTGGGCAAATGGCGGAAGCCATAACAAGGACCGAATCTAGATTTTCCGGAGGATTGCCTTCCCAGACGGTTATAAACCCCAAGTCGAATATTAGTGCCCTATCATTAAGGAGTGGGAAGCAAATCCAACAAAAACCAGCAAAATAATCACAAAGCAAACCCTTTGACGAGTTTACCGCACCCACAGCCGCCCCGGCGGCTACAACTGCGCCCAACACCGAGCAGACGCCGCCACTACGGCTGGATGTCTCATCCCCTGCGGTGACAACCCCTGAGTCGCCCCTGCGCCTGCATACTGACGCCCCTGCGGAAAACTCGACAGAAAGTTCTGCTGAGAAGGATTCTTACATCCGGCCTAAGTTCCCGCCACTGTACTCTGAGAAACCACCAACACCTATTCCTGAGGCTCTAAAGGAGAGAAGAATCATTGAGGACAAAAATCTCTTTGAGACCTTCTCCAAATGCGAGGTAAATATTCCCCTCCTTAAATTAGTGAAGAGTATTCCTAAATATGCTCGTTTCTTGAAGGAACTATGCACTATCAAGAGGAATCAGAAGTTGAAGGGGAAACAAAAAGTGCAAGTAAGTGAGCATGTATCGGCCGTTTTCCAACGGAGAATGTCCAAGAAATGCAGCGATTCGGGCATGGTAAGCATTCCTTGTGTTATAGGGGAAACCCGTTTTGACAAAGCCATGCTTGATCTTGGTGCTTCTATAAATGTTTTGCCATATTCTATTTACAAATCACTTGGCCTTGGGCCATTAACGGAAACTAGGATTGTAGTACAACTTGCTGATATATCTAATGTGTACCCGAAAGGGATAATTGAAGATGTATTAGTAATGGTAGACAATCTAATATTTCCTGCTGATTTCTTCGTAATGGATATGGAAAATGATTCGCATGCTGTAGCGATATTGTTAGGTAGACCATTTTTGAAAACTGCTAGGACTAAAATTGATTATGTTAGTGGCATTTGAAATTTCCTAGTGAAATTTGACATCTACGATGCAATGAAATTTCCTAGTGATGATCATTCTTTATGTGCTATTGACATTGTTGAACCTTTTGTGCAAGATGTGTTTGATAATTCTGATATTGATGAGTTGAAAAATGTAATTGAGCATGACATTGATGGTTTCAAATCAGAATATGTATTAACATCCAGCATGAAAGAGGTCTTAGCCCAATTAGATGGGCATAAAAGGCGACCTATCTCCAATTTGGCCATTGGGCCCACTTTACTAACCCCAAGCGAGAAGCTTGTTCCATCTATAGTGCAGGCACCGGAAATAGAATTGAAGGACTTTCCATCCCACCTCAAGTACGTTTTCCTTGGAGATAATAATACCTTGCCGGTAATAATCTCCAACAAGTTGACTACCGGTCAAGAAGACAAGTTGGTGAAAGTGTTGAAAGAACACAAGACGACCCTTGGATGGACCATTGCGGATATCAAAGGGATAAGTCCATCAACTTGCATGCATAGGATCTTACTTGAGGATGAAGCCAAACCCTCTAGGCAACCTCAACGGATGTTGAATCCGCCAATGATGGATGTGGTCAAGAAGAAGGTGTTGAAGCTCCACCAAGCGGATATGATCTTCCCTATTTCGGATAGCACTTGGGTTAGTCCAACCCAAGTGGTTCCAAAAGAAACACAAAACACACCAAAAGCAAAAGCAAAAATGAAGACGAAAGAGAAAAGGGAAAGAGTTGTTACCCCTGGGTTGCCTCCCAAGAAGCGCTTCTTTTAGGTCATTAGCTTGACCAAACTCAAAGAATGTGTCAATCCACCTCGAATACCATGGTTTGCTTGAGGAGTCCAAGCAACCATCGCTTTCCGGCATCCATGATGACAAGCAAGGGCCACTTGATGCCCAAATAAGCTTTAAGTTTTCTCTTCACCGGTGAGTAGTAGACTCAGTCACCACCGCTCCCTTGATGATAGTATGGAGTTGCAACCATAGGTGCCACCCCATACTTAGACAATTGGTACTCCGCGGTCACACCGGTGAGATGCTTGCCATCCTCATCCTCTATGATCCGAAGAAGGCCGGTTCTTGGAAAGAATTCTTCATTGAGGTGCTTCATAACCATCATGGATCCATCATGCTTGCCTCCATCATTCAACATGGGAGACTCCTTAGGAAAGGGACTCCAATCTTCGTGTGTACTACGGGCAAGCAAGAAAGGATTGGAAGGAGTTGAAGTTAGCTTAGGGCTCTCCCTCGTGAGCTCTTCAAGTGTGGTTCCGGGGTTGATGGCAAGGATGTCCGCGGGTGAGAATACTTCATTGCACTCCTCCAAAGGTGAAGGAGGTGGAGGTAAGCCTTGAAGGATGGCAGGATCTCCTAGCATAAGAGCATGCCTAATCTCCTCAATCTTCCTCCTCATTTGTTTTTCTCTCTCGACATTCAATCTTCTTGCATCCTCCAGGGCCAAATCCCTTAGCCACAATTGCTCCGGAGCTTCATTCAACTCTTCCTCAAGGTCTCTATTGGTTATGGTTGAATCGGGTAATTCTTGGATCTCCTCATGGTTAACCTCCTCTTGTTGAAATACTTCTGCTTCAAGCACCATGTGGGCACTCGAAATGGAAGCAAGGTTGCTCTCTAGATCATCCATCTTCCTCAACATTTCTTCTAGCATTGATTCCACTCGGTCATTGTGAGGTTGATGGCGAGATTCCACATAAGGCAATGTAGTCATGTGAGCTTGATCATGGGACTCATGATAGGCATTAAACTCCTCCCAATACTCAAACTCATCATGGAGAGGTCCTAGATCTTGGCTTTCCATCCACTCCTCATACTCCATGTCGTCAAGGTCGTCTTGGAGGTACAATCCGTCCATGGCAAACATGAAAAGGCAAAGACAAAAACAGCACAAGATCAAAAGTAACAAGAAAGATAAACACTAAAAGCAATCAAAATCAAATGACTCAATCTAGACCTAGTCCCGTCAACGGCGCCAAAAACTTGTTACGTTAGGATGTGACACGCAAAAAGCTTTACATTTATAAACTCATTCTAATCTCCTAAACTACCTAGCGAAACCCGCAGTGTACGGATCGTTATGTAGGAAGGAAAGTATTCCGAGGTCGAACACAAGGACTGAGGCAAAATCAAGTCATTCAATGATTAAAGATAGTGCGAATCTAAACTAAGAAAAGAGAAAGAAATAAAGAAATGAAAATCTTGATATTTTTGGTTGGTTTTGGGGTGATCAAACAAGGATCACAAAATATGCAAATCAAACAAGCAAACAAACACACGAATGCAAGATAGGAGATAAGAGGTAAGATAAGTGGATTCTAGAGATCAAGATTCCCGGTTATGGCATTGGACTCAAGCTTCTAGTGATTCTAAGGATAAGGTTGCGGTGTTGGGAAAGGGTGTTTCTCTAATGGAAGCAATTACCGGGTAAGTCTCATGCTTCACTAATCCCGCACTGTTCGCCCCTAAACGTGCGTGCAAATAAGCTTTAATTATAAAACTAGAATCAAGCAAGCGAACCCGCAGTGTACGGATCGATATAGTTAAGCAAGAATTCCAGAGTATCGAACACAGGGATTTGGGTGGGAACAAATTCAATTGCAGATTATCAAGCGAGTAAATATGAGAGGTTTTGCAAATATTGGGAAAACAACAATCCTAAAGATCCAAGTATCTAGCTGTGGCAATCGATTCAAGATTTACTATTGATATAAAGACAGAGTTGAGATATGCAAAGGTATGCTAATGTAAGGTAATCGTACGGTGAAGTTCCAAAAACCTTATATGACTCACCTACAAGACACTCCCTATACAGGTTGTTGAGGCTTCAATATAGAAAGGTTCTAAAGATAAGAATTAATGTCAAATGCCCAAACTTGTAATCCAAGGATCAAAACTAACTTAACCGATTGAGGTTGTGACACTCACAATCGAGGTAGAGGTTGTTGAGGCTTCACTACCACCTAGAAAAGGCAAGCCAAGACTAAGTTAAATCTAATCTTTAACTTTGGATTAAAGTAAAAGCAGGTTCGTAAACTTAAGGGAAATTACGGGTGGATCTTGAGATTCCACGGTCGTGGAACTCAAGAACAAACCGTGATTTAGGGTTCGTCGACGATTTTCTCTAACTCTCAGGGTCTAATCCGTTTACAATCGATCTATCATTATCTAAGCCACAACTATCAACCCTTCACTTTAGAATTGTTAAGGGTTTTTAGCCAATAACCGTCATGTTGATATCAAATTCAAGAATTATAAGATTGAAAGATGAGAACTTCCGAAAACTTCCAATAAACCCTAAACCAATCTCAAAGTCACAATCAAGAACAAATAATGTCACTAATCCCAGAATAGAACAATTAACACAATCTTAGGTAAGAAGGAAGAACGGGATGTCAATCCGTCTTCTAAATCAAACCTAAACAAGAAGAGAAGTCTTCTTGCAACAATCTTCCGAATCTTCCGTAAATCCGGGAATCTCAATCACAATCTCAACCAAAGTGTGAGATTAGGGCAAATCCGAGCGTAAGCGAAGCTGCAAAAATGCTCTCTAAGCGAAAGTTGAAAACGAGGCGTGAATGCGTCTAAGCGGCGATCACAAAAAATCTCTCTAAGTGTGGATGTAAGCGGGGCTAAGCGAGGATGACGGAATCTCCCTTCGTCCGTCTTTTTATAGGGCAAGATAAAATGTCGGCCCGGCCCAATCTTCAAAAGATCGTGGCTTCAAAATGTGGCGAAAAAGATCGCCAAGATCACGGTCGTGGAAGGTTCCACGACCGTAATTTAGAGCGTGGAAATCAACACGGTTTGGACCATGGATTCCACGACCGTAAAAGCTCCTGGAATGAACCACGCTTCTCCTGTAGGGTTCCACGGCCGTGGAACTGAACGTGGTTCATAGTACGGCCGTATTTTAGAGCGTGGTTTAGGGCAAGAACGTGATTCTTCCCTAGCCTCGTGCATTCCTGAAGTTGACATCCATTTTGCTCCTAAGAATGCCCTCAATCCATGGACATACTCAATCAACTCATCTTTGCTCGATTCCGTTCGGAAATGGCTCTCAATCACCTATAATCAACATAAAGCTAGTGTAGACATCCATATCGACAATATAGGCAAACTAGCTCACAAATGCAACAATGCTCAATCAAAGACCATCAATATGAATCAAATATACTTAGAAAACGTGCCTAAAGTATCACAATATTTCATGCTAACACGCACCAAACTCCTATTACCGGGTAAGTCTCAAGGAGGTAAAGTTTGGAATTCTACACAAACCGGACACTACTTAAGGGGCAAACCTCTCCTTACCGGGTAAGTCTCGGAAAAGGTAAGTCTCAAGCAACAATCCTAGCACACTCAGTCCAATAGCGGCTTATGAGGCTCACTACTACCTAGAGTTCATCATCTTTGGTATCTAGGATCGGAAATCACCAGGTAGGTCTCTTTCCTCACTTAGTTTGCTAGCATTAGGTCACCCTAAGCTATATTATGCTCAACAAACACTAGGATTTCAACAATCTAACATCCTAACATACAGATTCATCAATTAAAGAGCAAAAGAAGGAAAAATCGGGTGGATCATAGCAAAAATCGGCCGATTTACTCTGAAGAACAGGTCGATTTTTCTCCTCTGGTTTAGGTTTCGGCCACAAAAATCATCCTAAACTAACATGTAAGTCATTTCTATCATCACCCAAGCCATAACCATCAATCCATCACTCTAGAATCACAATAAACTAGCCAACAACATGCATTTCAAGATCTAAAATCATCATACAAGCATACATGGAATCCATAGCAAGAAGATGAAGTAAGGAAATGAAAGCAATGAAACTTAGCTGGATTTGAGTTCAAAACAAGTCTTTCAACACACCAAATTTAGCTCCAAGTCAGATCTTACAACCTTCAACAAGTTTCTTCACAAAAATCACTCAAATCTCACTACAAAACTAAAATTAACACTAATCTCTCTCAAGAACACCCACAAGGGTGCCTTGAAGAGAGGCTACAATGGAAGAGTCTTTTTTTGGAAGATGCTAGAGGAGAAGGGTCCAAAAGGAAGGAGAAGGATTCTACAAATCAGCCTGCAGGACCACTTATATTCTCCATCAAGAGCAAGGCCGGACAAAGAGATCATGGGACATGTGGCTTAAGCTGTCAAAGGCCAGAAAATCGACCCAGTCAGATAAATCGGCCGATTTTCCTGAGTGTAGGTCGATTTTCTTCAACAGAAACTTGCTATGATCATCTCGCCATGAGTTGCCCCATTGCTTGCACCAATAAGGGTCCTTGTGTCCTTCATTGCTCCAATTCTGTTCCTTCAAACCCTTGGATGTGTACCACCATGAGGCTTGACCCTCGAATGTATCGATTAATGTCTAAAAGATCCCCGAAATACATACAAAACCGACAAAAGCTCGTGTAGACGTCTTTTCTAGAAATATGCATGAATTAAGCATAAACGTCATGAACTAATGCCAAACCGTGCATGAATAACGGGAAAAACTATCTAAATGAATGCCTAAACTAACGTCATAAATCACGTTATCACACCTTCCAACAGTGCATGATAAGTATTTTCTTTGAATACATAGAATATTTCATTGAAGTCTTCATGGATGATTTTACCGTCCATGGAGACAGTTTTGATGCATGTTTAGGACATTTAAACTTGTTCTTGAAAAATGTGTTGAAACCAATCTAGTTCTTAATTCAGAAAAATGCCATTTCATGGTAGAACAAGGAATTGTGCAAGGACATGTAATATCCTTCAAAGGGATAGAGGTAGATAAGGCAAAGATTGATGTAATTCAAAGTTTACCTTATCCTACTAATGTTCGGGAAATCCGATCTTTTCTTGGTCATGCAGGTTTCTACCGACGTTTCATCAAAGACTTTTCGAAGATCTCGACACCCTTATCTGAATTGCTCAAGAAAGATGTCACCTTCATAGTGGATGAGAGTTACAAGAAAGCTTTCGACACTTTGAAGGCATGTCTCACCAGCGCACCAATCATCCGTTCTCCGGATTGGGAGAAACCTTTCGAAATCATGTGTGACGCCAGCGATTACGCCGTTGGAGCCGTCTTAGGACAGAAAGACGGACGGGCTTCACATGTGATCCATTATGCGTCTATGACACTTAATGGAGCGCAAAGGAATTACTCTACCACCAAGAAGGAGATGTTAGCGGTGGTTTTTTCCCTTGAGAAATTCGGACGGTACCTACTTGGGGTAAAGGTAATTATCTTCACTGACCATGCAGCTCTTAGGTACCTCATGGCGAAGAAGGAAGCAAAGCCACGATTAATTCGATGGGTGCTCCTTCTTAGTGAGTTTAACCTAGAGATACGGGACAAGAAGAGGGCTGAGAATCTGGTGGCCGATCATTTGAGCAGGCTAGTAAAGGAAGAGGAGGATCCAGGAAAAGGAAAAGAAATAGCTAGAAGTTTTCCAGACGATACATTTTACACAACTCTCTATTGTGTAACCGCCTCCGCGCTTCACATCTCCTGCCCTTGCGGCCAGCGCCCCTGTGGCTCAGTCTAGGCGCCCCAACGGAACTGTCGACAGAGGTTTGTCTCAAGCTCCAGCCCTTTAAACCTTTGTTTGCTGACATTGTGAATTTTATGGTCAGGAATGAGTTTCCTCCAGACTTCACCAAGGCACAACGGGAGAAGGTGAAGGCTGAAGCTTGACACTATGTTTGGGACGACCACTACCTTTCGAAGCATTGTAGTGACCAAGTAATCCGCTGTTGCATTCCAAATAATGAGGTATAATCTGTCCTAACCTTCTGTCATTCCGAAACATGTGGGGGATACTTTGGGGCAAACAAAACTGCAAGAAAAGTTTTGGATGCCAGTTTCTTTTGGCCACACATTTTTAGATACGCTTTTGCGTTTTGCAAAGTGTGTGATAGGTGCCAAAGGGTAGGAAACATTTTAAGGAGGCATGAAATGCCCCAATCCTCTCTTATATTTTGCGAAATATTTGATGTTTGGGGATTTGATTTCATGGGGCCTTTTCCTACTTCATTCGGGCACACATATATATTTTACTTGCGGTGGACTATGTTTCCAAGTGGGTGGAAGCATAGGCCACCAAAACTGATGATTCAAAAGTGGTTGCAGTTTTCCTTAAGGAAAATATTTTTGCAAGATTTACAATTCCGAAAGCCTTAATCAGTGATAGGGGTACCCATTTCTGCAACAAGACGATCACGGCTCTCCTTAAGATGTATCACGTCCACCAACGAGTGTCAACAGCTTATCATCCACAAACAAATGGCCAAGCTGAGGTATCTAACCGGGAAATAAAGACCATCCTTTAAAAGACGGTCTCTCCCGGAAGGAAGGATTGGAGTGCAAGGCTAAACGATGCTCTATGGGCATATCGGACAACCTACAGAACTCCTATAGGGATGTCTCCTTTCAGGCTCGTGTTTGGGAAAGCTTGCCACCTTCCGGTGGAGTTAGAGCACAAAGCTTGGTGGGTTGTGAAAAAGTGCAACATGAACTTAGAGGAAGTGGGAGAATTTCGGAAACTCCAATTGCAAGAGTTGGAGGAATTGAGATTAGATGCATATGACCATGCCGCTGCATACAAAGAAAAGACTAAAGCATATCATGACCGAAATATTCTCTGGAAGAACTTCAAGGTAGGCAATAAGGTACTTCTCTTTCAGTCACGATTAAAACTTTTTGCAGGTAAGCTGCGTTCAAGGTGGACGGGGCCGTTCGTGGTAGCCGAAGTATACCCTCACGGAGCTGTGGATCTTTATGACCCCCAAACGCACAAGGTGTTCAAGGTAAACGGACAAAGGCTAAAGCCTTACCTTGAAGGAGTAAAGAACGATCCAATTGATGATATGGTGCTGGAGGAAGCACAATCAGAGAAGTAGAGCCCTTACGTCTAGCCAACGACGTAAAGCAAATGCGCTGTTCGGGAGGCAAGCCGAAGGAATAAGAAGAGGAGTCTTTGTCAAGAAAACCGCCCTTGCGGCTCAGTGTTCCCGCCCCCGCGGTGACACCCATGCTCAGCGCCGCCCCCGGCGCTGGACCTGTGTTTGAAACATACTGGTCACCGCCCCCGCAGTGAATCCCTTACGCCCCTGCGGCGGCCACCCTTGACACACATCCTTGTCATCGCCCCCGGCGCTGGACCTGTGTCTGAAACATACTGGCGCTGAGCCTGCGCCCCCGCTTCCTTGTCACCGCCCCTGCGGTGACAAGCCCCCGCCCCTGCGGGTTTACCCAAAAAAGAAAAAAATGAGAAAACACAAAATACCCTACACCTACCCCACCAACCCCTCTCCTCTGTCACCACTCACTCTTCGAACCCTACATCCCCTCTATCTCCCATGCCCCTGCGCCCTCATCTAGCTCTCACACGCCACCTTGTGCAACTCCCGCACACCACCTCCGATGACCTAGCCAAAGCCGTCAACACGCCCCTGCGACACCTGACCTTGCTACCACCAAACACCTCCCTCATCCTCCCAAAACTCTAACCCTTCAACACGTTTCCCCTCACACACTCTCTTTCCTCCACTCTAAGCATCTCCAGCGACGTCTCCACCAACAAGAAGCCATCGGAACGACCCCAGCACCACCACATTCGTAGCTGCCCAAAATCGCTCTCTACACTTCTCCCGCCCCTGCGCCTACAAGCTGCCTCACCTGTGCCTCACCGCCCCTGCGCATCTTCAGCCGCCCCTGCGGAAAACACAATAGAGGGTTCGTCTTCTTTTCCTGTGTTTGAAAGTTGCTAATTCTTTTGCTTAATCATCTACAAGAATGGAACCACAAAGGCAACACAAGATGTCGGAGGGCGAGAAGACTCGCTATAGGATTGTGCAAAATCGGGTTGTGTATGCAACTCGGTTTTTGCACGTTCCTACCTTAGAGAAGCTAGGCATGCTGGAGAGCATGCAGTCCTTTCTAGCCAATGCTGGGCTCGGAGACTTTCTATAGAAAAGTGCTCCAACGTATCCCGAGCTCAGTCGACAGTTCATAGCCACCTTCACCATGGAGAAGGAGGATCATGTGTGTATTGGACTCACCTTCAAGTTCAACAAGACAAAATACACACTTGATTTATACCAGCTACAGGAGGCTTTCGGGGTGACTCTCAACCCCTCCGAGAACTGGTGGGAGCCAGTCCTGACTCCGGACCTGTGTGAGTTCTGGCAGGCAGCTACCGGATCAGAGTTTCATGCAGGGGGTGAGTACTCCAACAAACTCACTCACCATTGCTTGAGGCTCCTCTCCAAGATCCTCATGAGTGTCTTCTGTGGACACAAAGAGGAGAACAAGGTCGCCCTCAAGGACCTCCCACTACTATACTCTTGCCTTCCGATGAGCGAGAAGGTGATGGATTAGCCGTCCCTCTTCCTTACCGTTTTGAAGCGGATTAGGAAGAATGAGCCGAGGGACATTGTTATCGGTGGGGTGATCTCCCTGATCGCCTCACAAGTTATGGATATTTCCAGCCTAAAGGATGGGTTGGAGGCACCTCTCTACACAGAGGGGATGTTGAGGAGGTGCAAGCTCCTCAAGAGGGACGATGACAACCTCTTCTAGCTCTCTTTTTCCGACGGGAGCCACATCACCTACCTCCCACGACCACTGCCACTTGGAGACGAGCTCTCCGAGCTTTACATTCTGGCGGATCCTTTCGTGTCGAGGCGGCCTCAGGTGGCCATTGTGGAGAGGCGTGCTGCGAGCTCCAGCCGGGCTTATCATGAGGAGCACATGCCCATCCCCGACGACGAGGAGATGCCTACTATAGCACCAGATGAGGATCCGGCTCTTGCAAGCCTGTAGGCTCAGATGGCGGCCCTGACCACCCAGCATCAGACATGGCAGACCGAGTACCAACGGACCATGCTTGAGCAGCAGCAGAGCTGGCGGACGAGCTTTGCCATCTCCACGACCTCCCACTTCGACCAGAAGCAAGATGCGTGGTAGGCAGCCCAACAGCAGTAGTTGGAGGCTCAGCAGTTGGCTTGGCAAGCCAGCTTTGAGACCTCTTTTGGCCGTCGGATGGAGGCTCAGCAGACCCGCATCAAGGACATCTACCTCCGGCAGGAGCACTTCTTCCGCCACTTCCCATACCCACCGGAGGAGGGTCCGGATGGTCCAGCAGGACCATCCCACTAGTGGTATCATTTCTCCCTTTCCCACATTTATCTTTGCTTCATTTTCCACTTTGAGGACAAAGTGTGCTTCAAGTATGGGGGAGGGAATTAACATTGCTTGTGTAGTTACTTAAGTTGTTCGTATTTAGTTCTTTTGAATTGTAATTCAGTTTGAAGTTCATATAAAAGAAAAAAAAGAAGAAAAAGCCAAAGAAAATGAAAAAAGGCATGAAAATCCTTGGATAAACCGAAAACCTGAAAGGGCGGTTTAGGAAAAAAGAAGGTAGTTCGACCAACCTTAGGTTGGTGCAAAATTGGACTTGAGGGATGTGAGTTCCAAGTGAGATCATCAAAGAAAAAGAAGAAGAGTGGCAAGGTGAAAACCCGAAAGGGCACCTTGGCAAAATGAGCGGCACCGAGTGTAGGCTCCCTTTCTGGCGTTCGGCGGCATAAGAAGGGGAGTCATAAGGAGGTTTTCCGGGTAGGTCAATCTTGAAGCAATAAGGATGGTAGTGTTCTCACCTTTTTCTCACAATTTCTCTCTTTTCCTTCTTTCTTTCTTGACTTTTCTTTTGTTTTCATTGTCTTTTCTGCTTGCCCATGCTTCTTGAGGCCTTTGAGTTTAAAAACTGCTGTCATTTGTTTTACTCGGGACGAGTAAAAGGTCTAAGTATGGGGGAGTTTGATAGGTGATGGAATCACTATCATTTAGGTTAGTTTTTAGAGTCTTTTTGTTACATTAGTGTTGTTTATGCTACTAACTCCTTGGTCCAGAAGAAGAAGACTAAAAGAAGATAAAGAAGGAGTTATAAGCACTTAGGAGTGAAGACCATTCACGAAGCAAAGCTTCTATTGCCTCACCGCCCCTGCGGAGCATTGTCACCGCCCATGCGGGTGACACCATACTCCGGAGTGCAACCTGCACGTTCGCCAACGCCAGGAACGAAGACTGTCACCGCACCTGCGTCAACCCTTTGGCGCCCCTACGATAACTTTCCTTGAAGAAGCGAAGCCAACGCCCCTGCGTCTCTGCCTGCGTCTCAACCTGGGAGCTGGAAGATGAAGAGTTAGTGTCACCGCCCCCGCGTTGACACTGGGACGCCCCTGCGGCTCGGCATCAGAAACAACAGGAAGTTGAAGAGTCATACGTTTGAAGATCATTAAATATCCTCCCATGTGGAATTTCTAGGCCGCCCCTGCGGCTACGAAGAAGATCAAATGTTTTCACCTATACTGCCCCTGCGGATCTGAAGGCCGCCCCTGCGGTTCTGCGACAGAGACTTTACTCCGGCTGTTTACACCACCTTTATGGCATTAAAGGTGGCTGTTTTGGGCCGGCCATTCACTCCTATTTAGTGTCATTTGTAGTATAAATAGACCTAGGGTTGATTGCTAGAGGCATCCAATTAGAATTCCCTTTTTCCATCATAATTCTCTTGCTACCTTTGTAATGAGTTGCTAACTCCCTTGCTAAATTGGGTTGGTTTGAAGTTGCATTACTACTTTGGTTGTAAGTTCTTTCTAGTATAAGTTTTCATTCAGTAATACTTTGTGTTTCCTTGATCTTCATTGTCTAATTGCATGTTTTACTATCACTTAAGATTGATCACCTTAGGTTCTAAAGTGCATCCAAAGAACTAGGATTAGTAGATTCCGGGTTCGGGTCTTTAATCTAGTAGTAAACTTTAAGTAATAATGGGTTGTAGTTGCTTAAAGGAAAGGAACACAAATATAAATATAAGTTTAATGTTTTAATCTTTTCTTTATATCCCTTAGTCTTTATTTGAAAGCTAACTTGTTAATTGTTCTTGTAGGTTTACGGAACACTAACCTGTTAAGTTGTGTTGATGCCGGTTGGCTCAACACATATATATGATCGAGACGGGAGATTACTTGAAAACATGTAAAAAGGAACTCACCAAAGTAGTAATCGCATGCTAAGAATCAACCTAGTGTAGATTCACCCATTATTGTCTTACTCGTTTTGTTACTTGCTTTCATAAGTTTTGTGTGCATAAATTCACCCAAAATCCCCCCCTTTGTTAATTGAATCTATAATCAATAATTGAATTTAATAAGAATAACAAAACTCTCTTGGGTTCGACCCTTACTTAACCACTATACTTGTTTTAGTGCTAAGTCGGGATTATATTTTGATAAGATAAAAACGACCATAGGAAAAGGTCTTGTCACTCCCTTTTCTATATGACTGCCTTCCGATGAGCGAGAAGGTGCTGGATTAGTCATACCTCTTCCTTACCGCTTTGAAGCAGATTAGGAAGAACGAGCCACGAGATATTGTTGGTGGCGGGGTGATCTCTTTGATTGCCGAACAGGTGATGGATTTTTCCGACCTCGAGGATGGGATGGCGGTCCCATTCTTCTATACGGAAGGGATGCTTAGGAGGTGCAAGCTCCTCAAGAGGGACGGGGAGAACCTCTTTTGGCTTTCATTTGCAGATGGGAGCCATATCACCTACCTTCCCCGGCCGCTTCCATATGGAGATGAGCTCTCCGAGCTCTACATCCCGGCGGATCCATTTGTGCCGAGGTGCCCACTTCATCACCAGATGATGGTCCCACACTTGACAGCCTTCAGGCTCAGATGGATGCCTTGACCACTCAACATCACGCCTGGCAGACCGAGTACCAGCGGACCATGCTGGAGCAGCAGCAGGCTTGGCAATCCAGCTTTGCCTCATCCATGACCACCCACTTTGACCGGCGCTAGGATGCTTGGCAGGCGGCCCAACAGCAGCAGCTCGAGGCTCAGTAGTTGGCTTGGCAAGCCAACTTTGAGACCACCATTGGAGGCCGGCTGACCGCCCAGCAGGACCGTCTTGACGATATCTACCGGCTGAAGGAGCACTTCTTCAGCCACTTCCCATATCCCCCGGAGGAGGGTCCGGATGGTCCAGCCGGACCATCCCACTAGAGGGTATTATCTTTCTTCCTTCTCTACATTTATCTTTGCTTTCATTTTCCACTTTGAGGGCAAAGTGTGCTTCAAGTATGGGGGAGGGAATATCATTTGCATGAATAGTTCATTTGAGTTGTTTTGAGTTGTGTTTGCTTTGAGTATCCATGATTCGTAATTCAGTTGAAATTCATAAAAAAAAATCCAAAGAAAATGAAAAAAGGCATGAAAATCCTTGGATAAACCGAAAACCCGAAAGGGCAGTTTAGGCAAAAAGAAGGTAGTCCGACCAATCTTAGGTTGGTGCAAAAATGTACTTGAGGGATGTGAGGAACAAGTGAGATCACCATGAAAAGAAGAAGAGTGGCAAGGTCAAAACCCGAAAGGGTACCTTGGCAGCATGAGAGACACCGAGTGTAGGTTTCCCTTCCGACGTTTGGCGGCATAAGAAGGGGAGTCATAAGAAGGTTGTCCGGGTACGTCACTCTTGGAGCGATAAGGATGGTAGTTTTCTCACTTTCTTTTCATATTTTCTCTCTTTTTCCTTCTTTCTTTCTTGGTTTTTCTTTTGTTTCCATTATCTATGCCACTTACCCATGCTTCCTGAGGCCTTTGAGTCTGAATTGTTGTCATTTGTTTTACCCGGGACGAGTAAAAGGTCTAAGTATGGGGGAGTTTGATAGGTGATGGAATCAATATCATTTAGGTTAGTTTTTAGAGTTTTTTTTTTATTGTTTAGAGTCAGTTTATGCTACTAACTTCTTAATCCAGAAGAAGAAACCTAAAAGAAGTTAAAAGAGAAGTTAGAAGCACTTGGGAGTGGAAGACCATTCATGAAGACAAGCTTCTGGTGCATCACCGCCCCCGCGGAGCAGTGTCACCGCCCCTGCGGGTGACACTGCACTCTGGAACGCAGACTGTGCCTTCACCAACGGCCGGAACGAAGACTGTCACCGCCCCTGCGCCCCTCCTGGGCGCCCCTGCGGTGACTTACCATGAAGAAGCGAAGTCGGTGCCCCTGCGGCTCTACCTGCGGACTACCCTACGGAGATGTGAAGCCGAAGAGCGAGTGTCACCGCCCCTGCAGTGACATTGGGCCGCCCCTTGGGTTCGACATCAGAAGCGACAGAAAGATGAAGAGTCAGACGTTTGAAGAGTATTAAAGATCCGCCCCTGCGGAATTGTCAAGTCGCCCCTGTGGCCACGAAGAACCCCAAACGTTTTTGCCTAAACCGCCCCTGCGGTCCTGAAGGCCGCCCCTACGGTTGAGCGACATAGACTTTACTCCGGCTGTTTGCACCATATTTATGACATTAAAGGTGGATGTTTAGGCCGGCCATTTACTCCCATTTAGTGCCATATGTAGTATAAATATACCCATGGCTGATTGCTAGAATCATCCATCATTTTCCCATTTTATTCTCTCTTTTCTCTTGCTTCCTTTGTGTAATGAGCTTCTAATTGCCTTGCTACATTGGGTTATTTTGAAGCTGTATTGCTGCTTTGGTTGTTAGTCCTTTTTAATATAAGTTTTATTCAGTTTATGTTTTGTATTCCTTGAGCTTCAATTATCTAATTGCATGTTTCTTATCACTTAAGATTGATCACCTTAGTGTCTAAATGCATGCAAAGAACTAGGATTAATAGATTCCGGGTTCGGGTCTTTAATCTTTAAGAAACCTCTAGGTAAAAACTAGTTGTCATTATCTAAGGGAAAAGGAATACAAATATAAAGAAAAGTTTAATGGTTTTATTCTTCTCTTTGTATCTCTTTGTCTTTGTTTGAAAGCTAACTTGTGACTTGTTCTTGTAGGTTTACGGAACATTAACTTGTTAAGTTGTGTTGATGCCGGTTGGCTCAACACATACATATGATCAAGACGAGAACATTACTATGAAACTTATAAAAGGAATCAACCAAAGTACCACTTGCATGCTAAGATTCAACCTAGTGTAGTTCATTTCTCATCATCTTATTCATCTCTTTATTTGCTTTCTTATTCTTGTGTTTTGTTACATTTCAGCCCAAAACCCCCCCATTACTTGGTTACACCATCAATAATTGAATTAAATATAAACACCAACCAAACTCTCTTGCGTTCGACCCTTACTTAATCACTATATATTTGCTTTAATGTTAAGTTAGGAGATTATTTTGATAAGATAAAAACAACCTAAGGAAATAATCTTGTCAAGAAACAATAGATAATATTTGAAACCTTCCCGACTAGGGACCGGGGAGGTCCAAAGATCACTATGTATGATATAAAAGGTGCAATAGTAGTAGTAACAGACCGTTCAAACGGGACCCTATGATGCTTCCCAAGTTGACAAGCATGACAAAGCGTTGGAGAACGCTCTTTATTAATATAATGAAAAGAAGACGTCCTAAGAGTATCTAGAATTGGGGAGCCAGGATGACCCAAACGAGCATGCCAAAGACTCGAGACTGAGCTGAAAGAGCATGAGTTGACGCAGAATAAGTGGCAACTAGATAGAGATCCACGGAGCTATTGCATCTCAGACGGGTGGTTCCCGTTTGTAAATCCTTCACAGAAAAACCAAATGGATCAAATTCAACACTAGCTTGGTTATCGATTGTGAAACGGCGAACGGGAACTAGGTTTTTAACACTTTGAGGAGCAAGGAGGATGTTGGATAATTGGAGGGGATGGGTGGGGGTGCGAAGTTTAGCGTCACCAAGACCTGTAGACGGTATCCGCATGCAATTTCCAACAATAATCAAATTTAAAGAACCATTATAAGAAATGGACGAGAGCTTACCTGAAGAGTTGGTCATGTGAGATGTAGCGCCTGTGTCCATGTACCAAAGATTATCAGCGGGATTTAATGTCATTGAAGAAAAGGCTTGATCAAACTCCGTGGGCTGTTGTGAATCAACAATAGTGCTGGAGTGTGCAGATTGGGCAAGAAATTGGCCTAGAAGCCCAGCCTCATTATTTTGAGGGCTGTAATTATGTTGCTGATGGGCTTGGGGAGCAGTGGGCCAATTGCCTTGCTAACGGGCCTGGGGAGCTGGCGATTGGGCTGAAATACTGACGGGTCCAGAATCAATTGGGAGCCATCAGAAATTAGGGTGAAACGCAAAACGTGCCCCCCTGAGACTGCGACGCACTTCCACTAGACCGGCCATGACCTTTCTGGCCACGTCCTTGGCGGTGTGAAGAGCTTTCCGGCTGAGCAGCGGTGGTGGTCCCCTGGTGGTCGGCGCGGGGCTGTGACGCCGGTCCTCCTATTTGCGATGGATTCCTTTCTGGGTGAAATTTGACTTGCCATCCGAGTTTCCTCCAAAATAAGTTGCGAGCGAGCTTTTTGGAATGTCGGTAGTAGATCCGATTGCTGAATATAACTTGTAGTAGCATTATACTCAGCAGGAAAACCATACAGTATTTGCAAGACTAACCTGTTATCGGAAATTGAAGACTCGACACCTTTGAGTTGATCCGATAATGCCCTCATGTATTGACAGTAGGCGGACATGGAAGCAAAAGACGCCAACTTGCAGTTGTAAAATTCATGTTCCAGATAGACTGCACGTTTGTACTTATTGTCTTGAATAATGTCATGAATTCGAGCCAAGCTTTGAGAGCGGTGTCGTCAAGATTGAGAACTTGAAGGAGAATATCTTTAGATACCGTACTGTAAGTCCATTTAAGAACCGTTGCATCAACTAAGTGCCAAAGAGCATCATCAATATCGACCGGGCACGGGACTTTGGCGTCAATATGATCCAAGACATTATGTGCCTTAGCGGTTGTTCGCCCTAAAACGTGCGTGCAATCCAGTCTTAAATTTATAAAACTAGAATAAAAGCAAGCAAACCCGCAGTGTACGGATCGACGTAGATTAGCAAATATTCCAAAGTATCGATCACAGGGATTTGGTGAAACAAAACCCAGTCTCAAGTTATCGAGCAAATAAAAGGTAAAGCTTTGCAAATATTGGGGAAACAACAATCCTAAAGATCAAGGTATCTAATTGTGGCAATCAATTCAAGACATACTATAGATATAAGGACAGAGTTAAGAATTGCAAAGGTATGCTAAAGCAAGGTAATGTATGGTGAAGTTCCAAAACCTTATATGTTTAACCAAAAGAACTCTCTATAAAGGTTGTTGAGGCTGCAGTATAGAAAGGATCTAAAGACTAGAATTGATCTCAAATACCCAAACTTGTAAACCAAGGATCAAAATAAACTCAAACGGTTAAGGTTGTAACACTCGAAACCAAAATAGAGGATGATGAGTCTCACTACTACCTAGAAAAGGGTAAACCAAGACTAGATTAAAGTTAATCTTTAACCTGGATCAAAGTAAAAGCAAAGTTCGTAAACTAGGGTAAATCACGGATAGATCTTGAGAATCACGGCCGTGGAAACCAAGAACAGCCCGTGATTTAGGGCGTCGACGAAGTTTCTCACACTCTCAGGGTCCAATTAAGTTACGATCGATCTATCATCATCTGAGCCACAACTATCAACCCTTCACCTTAGAATTGCTAGAGGGTTTTAGCCAATAATCATAGTCATAATATCAATATTCAATTTAAAGAGAATGAAAGATAAAAACCCTTGAATACTCAATAAACCTTCAATACCAATTCTCAAATCCGAAACACAAGAAACAATGTTTAATGGATTCAGAATGTATAACACAAAACCTCACAAGAATCTAAGGTAAGTATGGAGAACAGGTTGTCAATCCGTCTCCTATATCAAAACCTGAGAAATAGGCTAAACCTTCGGCGATCTTCAATCAACCCTAGGTAAGAATGTTCCAAGCCAGGTAAGCGGCCGTCAGCGTCCGTCGACGTCTCAACGGGATCAAACGCAAATGTTGCGAGATTAAGCGAGCGTCCTCAAAACTCTCTTTTCTGACCTTTTTATAAGATGGGAAAGAATAACCGTCCATGCCCATTACATAAATAACGTAGCAAATAAAGACTCGTCAAAAGATCGCCTAAATCACGGTCTCAAGGGTTTCCACGACTGTGGTTTAGGGCGTGGAAAAGGGTTACGGTCTTTTATGACTTCCACGACCGTACTTTAGGCCGTGTAACTTACTGGAATGCTCCACACTCATGATGCCAAGATCCACGGCTGTGGTTTAGAGCGTGGACTCTTCTACGACCGTAATTCAGGGCGTGGAAGTGTAGAATACTTGTAGTTTCCTTTGTGTCGTGACATTCTTCATCCTAGCTCCTTCCTTAGCTTCCTTGATGTGTTCCAAATCCTCGAATATGATCGATTTCTCTCTTTTCTCTCTCAATAGCTCCTATTTAGCTCCTTTTCATCTAAAATCAACACAAAGCTAGTGTAGACATCCATATCGGCAAAATAGAGTAACAAGCTAACAATTGCTTCTTAACTTCATCCATGTACACAATAATAAGTGAAAAATAACCAAAATAAGTGCCTAAAATATCGCAATATTTCATGCTAACAAAATACCCCATACTTGTCACTTGCTTGTCCCCAAGCAAGGGTTTCAAAAGCCTAGAATACAAGTTAGAATGAAATATGCATGCAACTCAAAACAAAAACATCTTTTTGGTAAATGTGCTTCTAGTCAATACATCATCCTCAAACCTTGCTTCATTCATCCTTGAAAACGCTTGTATACATAAACCAAAGAATGTAAAGCAAAGAAACATCATGAATTGCTTAAACCTTAGGACAAACATCATAACCTTCAAGTATTATCAAAATCAAGCATAAGAAATTTCAATTTAGATCACCAAGTCAAATAACATTCTTTTGATCTTAAGGGCTTCCAAGTAAGGTCTAGAATGCGGAAGGGAGGGAAACTTATAAGGGATGTGGTGCATGAATCCGGGAAAATGAATAATCCCAACTCTTTTTCTTTTTGCTTTGAATTGCAACACCATCGACTTTGAGCTTTGCTCTCTTCTTTTTCACATTATTTTTTTACTTTACTTTTTGAAAGATGGACAGAGGTGCACAAAAACCGAAGCCTAGGAGATCGGCGTTTCTCAATTTCGAGATGCCTCAAACCCTTGATGCACATACCATAGTTCGTTAGGAATATCGCTCAATTAGACTTTGGCAAGACACAAACACCCGGCTATGTGAATGGTGCTGAGTTACTCCGCGTCATGATTGACTTCCCCAAGCCTATTAATTCTATTCTTTGAATGCAACATTTTTGCTTTCTTGGCCCTCCCACATCAAACATGCCAAATATTCACTCCTCAAAATTCCCGGATAGGTAAGGGAGGCAATTACTTTTATTGTGAGGCTAAGTGATCAAAAAAAGAAGAAAGAAATCGAATCGCCTTAATCATTTCATAAAGAAGTATAAGAACTCATTATGTGATTTCAACCTCAATTTCTCAATATGATCTAGATATAACTTTCACATTATGAAACTTGCAAGAAAGGATAAACAACACATTCAATTCCTTTTCAATTCATTATTCCGTTTAACTATACAATTGTCATCAAAACTCATTCCACAAGTAAGAGCTATCATAGAAGTCATCTCTAATCTTAGAAGCACAAGAACTCTTTCAAAATTTTCCAAAATTTTCAAATTTTTATGGGTTTTTCAAACTTTTTCATGCAATGCAATAACGAAACGTGTGACTATGAAAATGAAACATGCAAAGTGTTATGGATAGAAGCAAGCAAGCATATGTAGTAGAGTTATTACAACACATAGTCACACCCCACCCCATACTTAGAATATAAATTGTCCTCAATGTTCGAAAAAGAAATAAAGAAAAGAAGAAAAGAAGAATGAACTCACTAAAAACGGTGGTGGGGCGGCTGAACTGTCAATCCTCAAGGCTCATCATTGTGGAGGTGGCGGTGGTGGGAATGGGCGGAAGTCATGGTTGTAGTACCGCCCAAACTGCTGGCGGTAGATATCACTCAACATCTCGTCATGCTCCCGGCTCCTAGTCACCTGCGCCTCTCTATGGATCTCCAAGTCACCAACTCGCCTAGAAAGGTCGGGAGACCACACTGGTAGCTGCTCATACCAAGCTTGTGGCTGGCCGTACCATGCCGGTGCGTCCTGGGGAGTCGGTGCTGCTGGTGCCTGACTATACCAAGGTGGTGGAGCTCCCATCCACTCCGGTTGTGCTCCGTACCAAGCGGGCGGAGCATCCATCCACGTCGGCCTCTCACTCACGCTAGCACGGCGAGAGGAAGAGGCTGCTGAAGGTCCAGCAGGTCGTGGTGAACGCCTAGAGGGGTCAGGGAAGTGTGCCGGATGATCCGGAAAAGTGCCAAAGTCCTGCTCATCACCTCCTCCCTCAAAACCATCACCTCATCCTATCTCCTTCTCAACATCTGCAGCCGGTACTTCATCGGGGACATAGGGAGGTGCTACTAGCCTATTCGCATGCATAGCAGCGAAGGTCTGCTTCCAATTATGGCGTCCAGCCATAATGGAATACTCAGGGAGCCCCGGGATGCCTCTACCTCCTCTCTCCTCCCAAGGCATACCGGCGGTAGGTGGACCGTGATGCCTAGGGAAGATGATACCCCTCGTCATCAAACTATTGAGACCCAAAGGTCTCGTTGTGATCCTAGTACATGAAGAATAATCTATCCCCAGCTGCCTAGCAATGTGGGTAACCATACCACCATATCCAATGTTATCGGCTCTCTTGTTCTTGAGGTTACTCATGGTGGAGGCTAAGAGGGTGGCACAGTCAGCAGGTCTACCGTGCAGCATAGAGTAAAGAAGGAACAACTCATCAGTCTTAATCTTCTAAGGGGTCTCGGTCCTAGAGAAAAGACACTCAAAAAGGACTCTATGGGCTATCTTCAAGGCTAAGTGGTAGATGAGCTTAGCCTTGGTGTCAGCTGGCTGCCAGCGGTCCTCGCTGGTATAGATCATGCCTATGTCCTCCCAAAAGTCCTTAGGGTATACACCGCTAGGGAACCGACCATTGAAGGTCTCTTGGAACCCAAAGAAGGCTCCAAACTGTAAGATTGAGAACTCGTAGTTCTCCGTCATCAGTCTAAAGGAAATTGTCCTATCCATATCACTGTGCTCAAAAGAAATCACAAACTCCCTAGTAATCTCCTCATATGCATCTTCCCTAATAGCGGAGAAGACGATCAAACCGGCTCTATCTAGAAGCCACGTCAGGTCATTCACTACATTCAGCGGCTCTAACTCCTCAAGCATTAAGTAGCGTGGTCCTATGACCGGCCTCTTCTCGATCCTTTCCAAGGCATCGAGATAATCCTCATGGATTGTTGGAATTCTAGGAGGTGGGGGTGATTTTGGCTCACTAGGGGGTACTTGAGAGGAGGAGGAAGTGTCTCCTTTCCTCTTCTTGTTCCTATTTGACTTACGCCTAAACAAATCCATTTCAGAGGAAAAATCACGGCCTGTTCTATAACTTCCACGGCCGTGGTTTGCCCAGAGACCTTGGTTCGGCTCTGATTTGCTCAAAACTCAATCAATTTACACCAAATTCAGCAGGCAATAGTCCTAGACTAATTCCAATCCAATTCCAATCAGTTCTCCTAAAAAAATCTTGCAAGAATTGAGCCAAATCGACAAAGTAGAGAAAGAGAAGAAAACCTAGGTTTTGGATTCTTAAAATCCAAATTCCGTCTTTTGCAGGGATTATTCACTTGATTTGTTGATTGGATCTTGTAGATGGTTGAATTTGCTTCACTTTAGTCTCAAGAATCGTTTGAATCGGACTCCGAACGAAGATTTGAGAGAGGGGGATTGGTTTCGGCGTTTAGGGCGTGGAATGGGGTCGTGGTTTGGAAATTTTGTGTTGTTTTTGTGAAGAAGGTGGTTTATATAGTGACCGTAAATTTTTTGGAAAATCACGGTCACTCGGGGTGTTTCACAGCCGTGGTTTTGCAAATTACGGTCACTGTAGCTTCCACGACCGTGGTTTAGGGCGTGGAACTCTTGTAATGTGCCAAAATCCAAGTTTCGTCAATTCCTTCTAACTTTTTCCTGCCATTGCCTATCCCATTGTTCCTACATCCAAAAATACGACATACCGGGAGGTATCGAGCGTAAAAAAAAAGCAAAAACGACTAAACTAATCTAATCTAAGAATGATAAACAAAAGCATAAGTGCAATACCTTGGGTTGCCTCCCAAGATGCGCTTGTTTAAGGTCCGTAGCTAGACCGTACTTGCATTTATTCGAGTATGGTAGGTGCAAACTCCTCAGATTGGAGCTCCGGTGTATACTTCTTGAGTCGTTGACCGTTCACCTTCAAACTTCCGCTCTTTTCACCCCATACTTCAACTGCACCATGGGGAAAAACAAGTTTGATTAGATAAGGTCCAATCCTCAAGATTGAAGCTTACCTAGAAAGAGTCGAAGTCTTGAATTGAAGAGGAGAACTTGATCTCCTTCTTTGAGGTCCTTTGGAATGATATGTTTATCATGTCAACGCTTCGCTCTCTCCTTATAGATCTTGGCATTCTCATAAGCGTTTAAGCGAAGTTCTTCAAGCTCATTAAGGTCCAAAAGGCGCTTCTCGCCCACTTCCTTCATGCTGAAGTTCAACCACTTAACCGCCCAATACGCTTTATGTTCCAGCTCCACCGGTAAGTGACAAGACTTCCCATACACAAGGTTGTATGGTGTTGTTCCTATGGGAGTCTTGTATGCAGTCCTATACGCCCATAATGCATCATCTAGTTTCAAAGACCAATCTTTCCTTGTCTTCGAAACTGTTTTCTCTAGGATTCCTTTAATCTCCCTATTCGAAATCTCCACTTGTCCACTCGTTTATGGATGATAAGGGGTGGCAATCTTGTGAGTCACCCCATACTTAGCTAGTAGAGCTCCGAATCATCGGGCAATAAAGTGAGAGCCTCCATCACTAATGATAGTCCGTGGTGTCCCAAACCTTGGGAAGATAGTTCTATTAAAGAACTTAACCACAACCATGGCATCATTAGTTGGAGAGGCAATCGCTTCAACCCATCTCAAAACATAATCTACAGCTAGAAGTATGTATTGGTTTCCACAAGATGATGGGAAGGGTCCCATGAAGTCTACTCCCCAAACGTCAAAGATCTCTACCTCCTGAATGTTGTTAAGAGGCATTTCGTTTCTCCTAGATATGTTCCCTGTTCTTTGACAAGCATCGCAGCAGGAAACAAAGGTTTGCACATCTTTAAATAAAGTAGGCCAAAAGAATCCAGATTGCAATACCTTAGCGCTAGTCTTGTTTGAGCTAGCGTGTCCTTCACAAGGTAGTGAATGACAATGACGGATGACGCTTTGCATCTCGTCTTCCGGCACACATCTTCGAATGATGCCGTCAGGACCTCTCTTGAAGAGTAGAGGTTCATTCCAAAAGTATTTCCGGACATCCTTAAAGAACTTCTTCCTTTGTGCATAGGATAGTCCGGGTGGTATTTCCTGACAAACCAAATAGTTAACAAAATCAGCAAATCATGGTTTGTTACCTTTAGTTATCTTGTCGATGCACTCCTCTATGATGTGTAAATGCTCGTCTGGAAAGGAGTCATCTATAGGTAGGTTGTCGTCTTCTAGATGTGGTAGACGACTCAAATGATCCGCAACAAAATTTTCCGAACCCTTCTTGTCACGGATCTCTAGATCGAATTCTTGTAGAAGAAGAATCCATCTAATCAGCCTTGGTTTCACATCCTTCTTTGCAAGTAGATACCGGATCGCAGCGTGATCCGTGTATACAATCACCTTTGCACCTACAAGATAAGAACGAAACTTTTCAAAGGCATAAACAATAGCTAGAAATTCTTTTTCAGTAGTGGTGTAGTTAAGCTGCGCTTCATCTAGCGTCTTGCTAGCGTAATAGATAACATGGGTTCGGCCTTCCTTCTTTTCCCCAAGCACAGCTCCTATAGCTACGTCACTTGCATCACACATAACCTCGAATGGAAGATTTCAGTCTAGAGGTTGGATGATCGGGGCTGAGATTAGAGCTTCCCGAATCTTATGAAACACATCTAAACAATCCTGCGAGAAATCAAAAACTGCATCCTTCATCAATAGATTAGTAAGCGGTTTTGATATCTTAGAGAAATCCTTTATAAAACGTCTATAAAATCCAGCATGTCCTAGAAAGCTTCTTATTCCCTTCACCGAAGATGGAGGAGGGAGCTTTTCTATGGTTTCTATCTTAGCCTTATCTACCTCAATCCCTCTACTAGAGATCAAGTGTCCAAGTACAATGCCTTCCTTCACCATAAATTGACACTTCTCCCAATTAAGAACTAGGTTAGTGTCTTCACACCTTTGTAGCACAACAGAAAGGTTAGAGAGACAATTATCGAAAGAGGAACCATAAACAGAAAAGTCATCCATGAAAACCTCCATGATCTCCTCTATGTACTTTGAGAAGATAGCCATCATGCATCTTCGGAAGGTGGTTGGGGCATTGCAAAGCCCGAACGGCATTCTCCTATAAGCAAACGTACCCCATGGGCACGTGAATGTTGTCTTCTCTTGATCGTCCGGATGATACGGAATCTGAAAGAAGCCACTATAACCGTCAAGATAGCAAAAATGAGAGTGTTGTGCTAACCTTTCAAGCATTTGATCAATGAAGGGTAATGGGAAGTGATCTTTTCTAGTTGCGTTGTTTAGCTTCCGGTAATCAATGCACACCCTCCATCCAGTCACGGTCCTTGTAGGAATGAGATCATTGTTCTTATTGGTGATAACCGTCATTTCTCCCTTCTTTGGAACAACCTGTACGGGACTCACCCACTTGCTATCGGAGATAGGGTAGATGATACCTGCATCAAGTAGTTTAAGAATTTCCTTCTTGACAACCTCCTTCATGATCAGATTTAACCGTCTTTGAGGTTGTCGTGAAGGCCTAAAGTCTTCTTCCATTAGGATCTTATGCATGCACAATGAAGGCTTAATTCCTACTAGATCCTCTATAGTATAGCCTAAGGCTTTCCTATGTTTCCTTAGAATAACCATAAGCTTACTATATTCATCTTCACTTAGATCGGAACTAACAATTACCGGAAAAGTAGAATTAGTTCCTAAAAATGCGTACCTTAGATGTGTGGAAAGCGGCTTCAATTCCATCACTATCGGAGTCTCTAGTGGCTCTTGAGGAGTGTCCAATGCTTCCTTAGAAGTCTCTAAGGGTGTAGAAGTTGTTGAAGAAGGCTCAAGAGCATTGGTAGAAAGAACGTAATTGTTCTCAGAATTTTCCAAAATTACGGCACCTTTGTTTCTTCCACGGTCGTGGTTTAGGGCGTGGAAGTCAATTACGGCACCTCTGATAGTTCCACGGCCGTGGTTTTGGCCGTGTAACTTACTGGAGTCCTCTGAATAGCTAATTACGGTCATGTTGGTGGGAACCACGGCCGTGGAATAGCACGACTGGCCGTGATTCCTCACGTTTTCTGACCCATCGTAGAGTTTTTCAAACTCTTCTTCATGCACTTCCTTTAGCTCCTCCAAAGCTTCAATTTCCTTATTGCATTCCTTTTCCTCTCCTTTCTCCATAATGCTCATAGTGATCACCTTTTGCAATGGATCCTTGAATAGAATCGAGCTTACTTCCTCTCTAGATGCCTCTTCATCATGGATGTTGAACATATCTTCTCCAAGAGTTGGCTCTTTTATCATAGTGGAAAGAATAAACTCTACTTTTTCCTCTCCTATGTCGAAGGCAAGTCTAGCATTCTTGCAATCCATCATACAACCGGATGTTACAAGAAACGGTCTTCCAAGTATGATCGGGACCGGACTATCTGCAGGAATGTCAAGCACAACAAAGTCTATTGGAACATAGAACTTACCAAGCTTGACCGGGACGTCTTCAATGATACCGACGGGACAAATTATGGATCGATCCGCCATGTATAATGTCATCTTCACCGGTTTAGGTTCACCTAAACCGATCATCCTGCATAAGGCAAACAGAATGATGCTAACACTTGCTCCTAAATCACATAATGCATCATATGTGACATCTCCTACTCCGATTGGAACACAAAATGACCCCGGATCCTTCAGCTTTGGGGGCATCTTTTCCTTCATCATTTTGATGAGATCCGACGATATCGAACTCATCTTGACTTCTCCAAAGTCTTCCAGTTTCCTCTTGTTGGAGAGGATCTCCTTTAAGAACTTCCCATAAGCTAGCATACCTACAATTGCATCAATGAAAGGTATATTAATATGTAGTTTGCTCATGAGTTCAATGAACTTACCGAATTGCTTGTCTAGACACGCTCTTGCTCTAGATTATGGGAATGGTAGGGGAGGTTTGTAAGATGGAGGAGGAATGTAGATGTCTTCCTTCTCCTCCCCCCTTTCCTTCTCCTTTTCGACGGGAATTTCAACAAACTTAGGCTGCGGGTCGGTGGTTGTTGCTCCGCTCCTAGTTGTGATAGCCATCACCCTTCCTTTCGGGTTATCCTCCGTCTTTCCTGGAAGTTTTCCTTGGTTTCTAGGAACTTCCTCAGCATTGCTGAACATTTGGTTTTCTAAAACCTTTTGAGCTTTATCAAACTTAGTGATGTGACTCTCTAGCCCTTGAAGCTTTCCCAAGATCGTTTCCAGCATGGGATCGGGCTTCTCTTTCCCCGAAGTGCTTCCACTATTAGATGTTTGCCCCTGGCTTTTCAAAAGAATGGAAGAAGAAGATGGTGGAGTTAGTGAATTTCCTGAATTGGGATAAGAATTACCGGAATTTTGTTGTTGGTTGGAACGCCAATTGTTGTTGTTTGAATTCCTATTGTTGTTCCAATTATTGTTCCGGTTGTTGTTGTTCTAAATGTTCCAGTTGTTGTTCCGGCTGTTGCGATTGGTGTTCTCATTCCCATTATGGTTATTGTTGTTTCCTAAATAACCAACATCTTGCTCCTTAGGCATTTGAAAGCTAGCTTTGATGACTTCTTTCAATTCTTTAATCTCGGTGTTGAGAGAAAATATTTGAGTTTGAGAAGCTTGTGTTAGCTTTGCTCCTTGCTCTACTCGATTATCTTCCGCCTTCCGGTGAGAGTATTTCTCAATGACTCGGGCTTGCTTCTCAATGAAGTCCCAAGCGTCATCTTTCCTCATGTCCATGAATGTGCCACATGAAAGGGATTGGAGCTTGAATTGTGTTTCCACATCCAGCCCCTTATAGTATATCTCCAATAACTCCAATTTGGAAATGCCATGGTGTGGGCAATCCAATAGTAAATTCTGAAATCTTTCCCAAGACTGAAACAAACTTTCATTAGATCTCATAGAAAAAGCATTGATTTTACCTCTCAAATCCGCTGTCTTGGATGGCGGAAAGAACTTGTTAGGAACTCCGAAGAAAGATCCTCCCATGTGTTGAGTCTTCCATTTGGAAGAGCTTGATACCAAGATAAAGCCTTCCCTTTCAAGGAGAAGAAGAATGGCTTGATCTTGTAATTGTTGGTGGTTGCATTCTTTGGCTTCATTGTCTCCATCAAGATCTCAAAATTCTGTAAATGTTGATGTGGAGATTCAACACTCGTTCCTCCAAACTAGCTTTGGCGAACGATGGTAATAACTTGTGGGTTAAAGCTAAACCCCTGAATATCGTCAGCATCAAAATTCACACCTAGACGGCATGGTTGCTGAATCGGATCCATCCTTTGGCCAAGAGTTCTTAGATCTTCATCTACACGAGCGGCTCTCGCACCCCCAGCTGGGACACGAGGAATGGCGGGTGGTGTTGGATTAATCTGGACTAGATTGTTGTTGGATCAATCTCCTCTAGTGCTGGAATATCCGGATCGAATTCCTCATCATCGGATGATTCCATTCTAATGGACTTAGTTGGCTTCTTGACCTTCTTCTTCTTCTTAGAATCATTCAGCTTCAACTTCATGTCCAGCATCATAGCCCCGAGTTCATCAATTTGGAATTGATGACTCGTTTCCGCATCTAAACGAGCTTTCTCACTCAACTTAAGTTGACGTTGAGATTCGTCTAATTCCGCTTGTTCATCTGTCTCTTTATTTTCAGCCATTTTTCTTTCCTTGGATTTCTTCCTAAGAGTTTTCTCATGTTCCGGATCAAAAGGTACGAGGACTTTGTTGGATCTAGACCTGCGTATATACCTAAAAGAACCAGCAAATAACACTCACAAGAGATATCAAATAACAAAAGCAAAGCTCCCAAGCTCGACAACCAAAAACCGAAGTTTAGTTTAGACCAAATCCCCGGCAACGGCGCCAAAAACTTGTTCGCCCTAAAACGTGCGTGCAATAGGGTCTTAAATTTATAAAACTAGAATAAAAGCAAGCGAACCCGCGGTGTACGGATCGACGTAGATTAGCAAATATTCCAGAGTATCGATCACAGGGATTTGGTGAAATAAAACCCAGTCTCAAGTTATCGAGCAAATAAAAGGTAAACCTTTGCAAATATTGGGGAAACAACAATCCTAAAGATCCAGGTATCTAATTATGGCAATTGATTCAAGACATACTATAGATATAAGGACAGAGTTAAGAATTGCAAAGGTATGCAAAGCAAGGTAATGTACGGTGAAGTTCCAAAACCTTATATGTCTAACCAAAAGAACTCTCTATAAAGGTTGTTGAGGCTGCAGTTTAGAAAGGATCTAAAGACTAGAATTGATCTCAAATACTCAAACTTGTAACCCAAGGATCAAAATAAACTCAAACGGTTAAGGTTGTGACACTCGAAACCGAAATTATGGATGATGAGTCTCACTACTACCTAGAAAAGGGTAAACCAAGCCTAGATTAAAGTTAATCTTTAAGCTTGGATCAAAGTAAAAGTATAGTTCGTAAACTAGGGTAAATCGCGGCTAGATCTTGAGAATCACGGCCGTGGAAACCAAGAACAACCCGTGATTTAGGGCGTCGACGAAGTTTCTCACACTCTCAGGGTCCAATTAAGTTACGATCGATCTATCATCATCTAAGCCACGACTATCAACCCTTCACCTTAGAATTGCTAGAGGGTTTTAACCAATAACCATAGTCATAATATCAATATTAAATTTAAAGAGAATGAAAGATAAAAACCCTCGAATACTCAATAAACCATCAAAACCAATTCTCAAATCCGAAACACAAGAAGCAATGTTTAATGGATTCAGAATGTATAACGCAAAACCTCACAAGAATCTAAGGTAAGTATGGAGAACAGGTTGTCAATCCGTCTCCTATATCAAAACCTAATAAATAGGCTAAACCTTCGGCGATCTTCAATCAACCCTAGGTAAGAATGCTCCAAGCCAGGTAAGCGGCCGTGAACGTCCGTCGACGTCTCAACGGGATCAAACGTAAATGTTGCGAGATTAACCGAGCGTCCTCAAAACTCTCTTTTCCGACCTTTTTATAAGATGGGAAAGAATAACCATCCAGGCCCATTACCTAAATAACGTAGCAAATAAAGACTCGTCAAAAGATCGCCTAAATCACGGTCTCAAGGGTTTCAACGACCGTGGTTTAGGGCGTGGAAAAGTGTTACGGTCTCTTATGACTTCCACGACCGTACTTTAGGCCGTGTAACTTACTGGAATGCTCCACGCTCATTATGCCAAGATCCACGGCCGTGGTTTAGAGCGTGGACTCTTCTACGACCGTAATTCAGGGCGTGGAAGTGTAGAATACTTGTAGTTTCCTTTGTGTCGTGACATTCTTCATCATAGCTCCTTCCTTAGCTTCCTTGATGTGTTCCAAATCCTCGAATATGATCAATTTCTCTCTTTTCTCTCTCAATAGCTCCTATTTAGCTCATTTTCACCTAAAATCAACACAAAGCTAGTGTAGACATCCATATCGGCAAAATAGAGAAACAAGCTAACAATTGCTTCTTAACTTCATCCATGTACACAATAATAAGGGAAAAACAACCAAAATAAGTGCCTAGAATATCGCAATATTTCATGCTAACAGCGGTGACGCGAAAGAGAGTAACCCATGAAACATATGGTGTGTCATGATCAAGAACAAGAGCAATGTTATTCTTGATGTTGGAATTCCAATTGCGGAATGAAATGCTTGTTTCTTATCCATAGACATAGTAGGTGTTTGAGGAAGATGAAGGAATCACGTGGCGGCGTTAGGGTTAGACGCATGCGGTGGATGGAAAGAGGGAGGCGGAAGCGGGAAAGGTTATGGATCGCAAGATTTTGATACTATGTGAGAGAATGAGAAACTCCCCTTAGGGTTTCCATCTACAGATGGGTTGTATTATTAGATAAAAACGTTATACATAATTACAAAAGGCAGACCCTTATTTACAAATATTTAAATATTCTATCAAGATCGATAACAAAAATCACTCAAAACAAGCACTAAATTCATTCTTAAGAGAGGAAACAAATTGCTCGTTTATAGGTTGATAGCAAGAATCACTCAAAATCATTTGGTGAATAGGTCAAAGGTTCCACAATAGCTATATTCACTAAGAAAAGCGTTTTTGCAAATAGCCCAGTTCCAATCCAACACGAAGAAGAGGGGCAATTAACTATAATCTTCAAAGCACACTTAAATCAACGTGTGTTCGTGGTCGTGGAGGATTTCCGACACCCTATAGAAGGAGTTGGAGTCTTTGCCTCCGGCATATACAAGAAGAAATCGACAACGGTAGACAAAGGAGGGTGAGTTCGAAAGGGGAGTAGGAATTAGTTTTATTTTATTTAGGGTATTGTATATTTCTCTTAGTTGTAAGCTTTCGTACTGTTTCTGTATCGGTGTAGTCTGAGATTGTTAGCTGGATTTCGATCTAGATTCTGATTGATAGAAGAAACGGTAGAATATATGTATAGAATATATGAAGAAAATATATAGAATAATAGGGAAGAATATGTAAATAAAGAGAAGTTGTAACAACCTAACAGAATCAGTGTATATATACATGTACACGAGAGGATGAATAGACATGATTTTCAGCTCATAGTTCACATGGTATCAGAGCCATGAACGCAGACTATATTCATCTTCAGATCTGAATTTTTTTCTCAAGAAATCAAACACAATCTTCTCTTTGTCTCATCGATTCATGTCTACCGGCAGAGAATCGAGTTCCAATGATGATTCATCTAACTCCAATTTGGATCGACACACTGTTGATGTCAATGATCCCTTACACTTATCCAATTTGGATAACCCTGGGATGCAGTTGGTTTCTATCCTCTTCAATGGCTCTAATTTTACTACCCGGAAGAGGAGCATACGAATGGCGTTCGGTGCCAAACATAAGCTAGGTTTCATAGAGGTAACCTATGTTAAACCGGCGATTGGAGACATAGACAAGCTCGCACGGTGGACTCGAGCGAACTACATGATTCGTTGTTGGATTTTACATTCAATGAAGTTCGACATAGCTATATTGTTCACCTATGTTAAATCGGCCCTAGAGTTGTGGAAGGACATTAGTGAGCGCTTTGAGGTATCCAATGCTCCTCTAATCTACCAAATTCATAAGGATATGTCCATGCTAAAACAAGAAAATACTATTGTTGCGGTTTATTGTTGCCGATACACCTCTAGATCTTGCAAAAGCTTCAGTTTCTACTCCTGTCATGAATCATTCTATGATCAATGCAGTATGTCAAGAAGTTATCAAGTTAATGATGGATAAGCAAGGCAATTCATCACTCAACTTTGCAGGTATCATTTATGGTTTTGTGAATACTGTAGTTAATTCAAATACTTGGATCTTGGACTCTGGTGCCACTGATCACATCTCGTTCTGAAAAGATATGTTTTCTGTGATGACAAAGTTAGACAAACCTTTGTTGATCGGCCTTCGTGATGGTTCAGTGAAGGAAGTCTCTTACAAAGGAGATATTATTTTGTCTGCAGAGATTATTCTTCATGATGTTCTATACCTTCCTCACTTCAAGCATAATCTTATGTCTATCTCTCGTTTCATCATTGATTTCTCAATGAAGATCACTTTCACTCACCATTCCTGTTTATTTCAGGACCATACCAATGAGTCTATCATTGCACCTGGTTACAAGGACGGCCATCTTTACAAGATATGATCATCTATCTCTCATTCTCATACCCATGCAATTTATAATTTTGTCAATAAGCCTTGTGATATGCATTTGTTTCACGTCAGATTAGGCCATATGTCTCTGTCTAAAATACATCATGTTGATTACTCTATTACTTCTAAATCCTAGACTCTTAACTGTCAAGCTTGTATAACAGCTAAACAACATAAGCTTCATTTTGATTCCAGCACATCTTGAGCACAAAAGGCTTTTAGTTTGATCCATTGTGATATTTGGGGACCATACCACACTATAGCTTTATGTGTGCTTGTTACTTCTTGACAATTGTTGATGATTTTTTCTAGATGTACATGGACCTTTCTCATGTCTACTAAGCAACAGGTACTCAAGATAATCATCAACTTCATGGCTTATGTGAAGACTCAATTCAACACTACAGTACATACATTTAGATCTGGCAATGGAGCTGAGTTTATGCAGAAGCAACTCCAAGACATATTTCTTACTTCTGGCATCATTCATCAACGATCTACACCATACGTGCCTCAGCAAAATGCACGAGTTGAACACAAATACCGGCATTTACTAGAAATTGCTCGGGCTATTTGCCTTCATTCACACTTACCACTTCATTTTTGGGCTGAGTGCAGCCTCACAACAACTTATTTGATAAACCTCATGCCATGTTTTGTTCTTGCATGGAAGTCCCCATTTGAAATCCTTTACCACATCAAACCATCTTACACACATCTACGTGTAATTGGTTGCTTGTGCTTCAGTTTACTCCCAAAACGAGACAAATTTGATCCAGTATCTACCCCTTGCATCTTACTAGGATATCCTCCAGGCCAAAAATCCTACAAGCTATTCAACCTCAGTACCAATAAAATACTCATCAGCCGGCATGTTACATTTCAGGAACACATTTTCCTTTTTACCAAATCTATTTCTCCTGAAACATCCACCAATTCACCATCTTTTCCGTTGGTTACTCCTGCTCCAGACATAGAATGTCTAGTGTACATTTCTCCTAGTACATCTATACCTACAAACACATTCTTACCCTCTCCATCTATACCTACTCCTATCAACCCAATACCATCACCCTTGACTAGTGATTCATCATTTGCTCATCCTATTCAAGTGCCGTTTATTACTTCACCCAGTCAATCTTTGACACCTACCTCACCTCCTTCCAATATAATTATTCCATCAAACACTACACCTATCACTACTAGCCCACTTTCTACTTCACCTCCTACCTTAATTATTCCATCTACTCGACCAGTTGGTACCATAACTTGACCAGCCTATCTCAAGGATTATAAGTGCAACTCAGTCTCTTCCCTTGATCATTTTGATCTTGCCTCTCATTCTCCTGAATATATTCATGCCCTCTGCAATTTCATCCAACCTTTTGAACCTTCTACATATCAACTGGCTAAGTAGTCTTCCCTTTGGATTGATGCCATGACCAAAGAAATACAGGCCCTGGAAATAAATGACACATGAGACATCGTCCCTCTTCCTCCAGTTCAGGTTGTAATCGGTTCAAAATGGATATATAAACTCAAGTATCGCCGTGATGGCACGATTGAAAGATACAAAGCCCGGTTGGTAGCAAAGGGCTACAATCAGATCAAAGACAAGGACTATAAGCATACATTTAGTCCAGTTGCTAAGTATGCCACTATTCGCACAGTATTAGCTCTTATTGCTTCCCACTCATGGCCTCTGCGCCAGCTATATATTAACAACGTTTTCCGTCATGGATACCTGGATGAAGAAGTTTATCTCTTGCCACCTCAAGGATACACTCAAGCTCCTCCAAGCCATGTGTGTCGATTAAAACGCTCTTTATACGACCTTAAATAGGTCAATCGCCAATGGAATATTGAATTCACCAAGCTCTTACTACAATTGAACTTCGTTCAATCTCATCAAGATTACTCTCTTTTCATCAAGATATCTTCCTCAGGCATTACTATTGTCTTGGTATACGATGATGATGATGTCTTGATCACTGGAGATATACCCTCTGAAATCATCTCTCTCAAGACAACACTTGATCGTGCTTTTACCATAAAAGATTTGGGTATTGCCACATTCTTTCTAGGCATGGAAATAGCCCAAGGTCCTTCTGGGTTGCATCTCAATCAACGTAAATACATACATGACATATTACAAGATACCTAAATGTTGAACTGCAAGCCAACCACCTTTCCAATGCAAAGAAACACACACTTGTCATCTAAATCTGGTGATCTATATCCTAAGCCTGAAGTATATCGACGCTTGATAGGTCGCCTCTTGTATCTTACACTTACCAAACTAGATATCACATATACCGTACATCAGCTAAGTCAGTTCCTTGCTTCATCACGACTACCTCATTGGCATGCTGCCACTTATTTACTATGTTACCTCAAAGGCACAATTGACTTTGCCCTTGCATATCATCAGTCTACTTTATCTCTTACGGCTTACAACGATGCTGAATGGGGTGCATACTTGTTTTCTTGTCGCTCTATCAGAGGATACTGTATGTTTCCTGGCAGTTCTCTTGTATCTTGGAAAACAAAGAAGCAACGCACTATGAGTAAATCCTCAAATGAGAGTGAATACCGTGCCATGTCTATGACCACACAGTGAGATCATCTAGATAGATGGTTTACTCAATGATCTTCATGTGACTCTTCCTCGCCCTTTTACACTTCATTGTGACAATAAAGCAGCTCAGCACTTAGCGGCTAACCCCGTGTTCCATGAGCGAACAAAACACCTTCGCATTGATTGTCATTTTGTGCGGGATGAAGTCCAGAAAGGGTTCATCACCACAGCTCACGTACTCCAGCTAGTAGACATCTTTACCAAAGCCCTGGGCGAGCACCAACATCTATTTTGTCTCGCAAGCTTCAGCTTCTAGTCATACCTGTCCAGGTTGAAAGGGCAGGGGGTAGAATATATGTATGGAATATATGAAGCAAATATATAGAATAAGAGGGAAGAATATGTAAATAAAGAGAAGCTGTAACAACGTAACAGTGTATATATATACATGTACACGAGAGGATGAATAGACATGGTTTTCAGCTCATAGTTCACAGAAGCATCAGATCCAGATGGTTGTCGTACGTTCTTCATATATGATCCATGGAAGAAGAAGAAAATGTTTATGGGTTATGTGTTTGATTGAGCAAATTAGATGATCGATATATGACAGGAAAACCATGGCTTTGATGCCTTATGGTCTTTTTCTTTGATATGCGTAGAAGCTGCAGCTGCATCTGCATGCATACTTCTCTCTCTGAATGTCATACAAATTCCTGTCATGTTTATCTTTTCTCAGAATCTCAGACATCTATACATTTTATTATATTTGGTTAATTTCCAATTTGATGTATATTTCAGTTTTTACAAACACATTTAAATCATAATCAACACTTTCGAATTACACTAAACATTCTTCTAAGTTGATGAAAAATGTCAATTTATTTGGCTTACATACATATATAAAATGGTATGTTGGGTAGAAGTTGAAGCAGTGGTTGATCGCCAGAGAAAGTAGCAGGTAAGTTGTGCAGAGTGTAGTACACAGGTTAGGCACTGCAAGTAGAAACAGCAAATTTCATTAAACTTCCGTCAGATATATGGGCCGTTGGGCCTGATGGGCTGCATACATATATAAAACTGTTTTTTAAAACAGTTAAAATCATAATTGTTCAACCGTGCCCTAAAAATAACATGTATAAATATGTCTGCAATGGCCGGTTCAAAATTTGTGGAGGCCATTGATCTTGATACACTGTTCTTTATACCTAGCACTTCTCTGTCGTGAATCGAGATCAAGCAGGAGTGAAATGGACCGCAATGACTACGGATGGGGGCCAATATCATGGGGAATGTTCTTAACGGTTGTGGTGGTGGTCATATTCGGGCCAGCGATGATGGGTCCAGTTGGCCCTCCCGGCATGCCTCTGCTGGTGGCTATTGCACTGTTCCTTGTGCTCCTGTTTGTGGGTCTCCGCCGGGCATACTCTGTTTAATTTCAGTTTATGCTTGCATCTTGTTGTGATTTACTCTCTTCTTGCTTTTTCCATTATGGATTTGAGCATTAGGAGAAGAGAAAACACTATTTCCAATGAATAATAATATTATGAAGTATAAAAAAACTTCTTAATTAAACGTTTTGATGTGCATTGACTGTTTGGTTAGTATTTACTGTTGGGAAAACCTCCCACTTTCGTGTTGGTAGAATGGAAATATGAACTAATTAAGTCAATGACTTAATTGATACAGTCTCACTTATATTTATGTGGAGAAGGAATGCTACAAGTTTTTGTGGGCACTCTCACAACTTATACTTAGCTTAGAAATTTACAACTTCTCCATCTATTTATAGTGAGGGGAGATCATCTTCCTACACAATAATCTAGAAAGATATTTTACAAGAGAATTCTAGAATTACACAAATTTCTAGGAGATATTTTAGAAGAAAATTCTAGATTAGTTCTAGACTAATCTTCTCTAGAGCATTCTCTTCCTATCTTCTCTTCTCTAGATATTTCCCCATAATGGACTCCTACTTCTTGAGTCTTATCCCATTGGACTTATGTCCAATTTGTTGGATAACCAATTTATTAATTGGGCTTGATTAAGGAGGGACCAACAATTCTCCCCCTAACGACTTAATCATGTGATACGATGCCGATACCTTGACAACAATCTTCAAACTTCTTGGTCGGTATTACCTTGGTCATAATGTCTGACCATTTCTCATCTGTGTGCACCTTGCCAAGTTGCAGAAGCTTTTCTTCAAGAACATCTCGATCCAGTGATGTCGAATATCGATGTGCTTCGAGCAGGAGTGAAGAGTTGAATTCTTTGCCAAGTGAATTGTGCTTTGATTATCACATTGCAAGATATAACGATTTTGCTCTACTCCCATCTCCATCAAGAAGTTCTTCATCCATAACATCTCCTTGCATGCCTCAGTAGCTGCAATATATTCTGCTTCAGTGGTGGACAAGGCAACACTCTTTTGTAACTTTGATTGCCAGGAAACAGCTCCCCCTGCGAATGTAATCACATATCCTGACGTTGATTTCCTGGAATCACTATCACCGGCCCAGTCGGCATCTGTGTATCCTTGTAGTATAGGCTTCTCTTTTCCGAAGCATAAGCGCCTATTAGTAGTGCCTCGTAGATATCGGAGGATCCATTTCACTGCAGCCCAATGTTCCTTTCCTGGATTTGCTAGGAAGCGACTCACTACTCCAACTGCATAGGCAATGTCGGGCCTAGTGCACACCATGGCGTACATAAGGTTGCCTACTGCCGAGGCATAGGGGATCTTCTCCATATCCCGCTTCTCTTGCTCACTAGTTGGGCATTGCTTTGAACTTAACTTAAAGTGCCCAACAAGTGGTGTGCTTACCGGCTTAGCTTGGTGCATATTGAATCTCTCTAGCATATTTTCGATGTATCTTTCTTGGGATAGCCACAACATCTTCTGTGATCGATCATGAGTGATCTTCATCCCAAGAATTTGCTTTGCCAGTCCTAAATCTTTCATGGCAAAGCTCTTGCTCAAATCTTTCTTAAAAGCAACTATCTTGTTACGATCATGACCTACTATTAACATGTCATCGACATAAAGTAAGAGTATGAGAAAGTCGCCACTAGCGTACCTCTTCATGAAGACACATGGGTCACATGGATTCTTCTTGAAGTCATGATCTGCCATGAAAGAGTCAAACTTCTTGTACCACTGCCTCGGTGCCTGTTTTAGCCCATAAAGACTCTTCGTTAGTCGGCAGACTAGATTCTCCTTGCCTGGTTCTTTGAGTCCTTCAGGCTGCTCCATGTATATCTCCTCTTCAAGATCTCCGTGGAGAAAGGCGGTCTTGACGTCGAGTTGTTCGATCTCCAAGTCCAGAGCAGCTGCTATACCAAGAACAACTCTGATTGATGACATCTTTACTACCGGAGAGAATATCTCTTCAAAGTCGACGCCTTTCTTCTATTGGAATCCTTTTACGACCAATCGAGCTTTGTACCGAGGCTTTGAGTTTTCATCCTCCGACTTTATTCGGTATACCCATCTGTTCTTCAAAGCTCGTCTCCCTCTTGGTAGCTCCACCAACTCATATGTGTGGTTTTCATGCAAGGATTCCATTTCATCTTGCATGGCTCTTACCCATTCACTTTTATGAGTGTCGTCCATGGCCTCCTTGTAGCTTTGAGGCTCCCCCTCATCCGTGAGGGTCACATATTCATCGGGTGTGTATCGTGTAGATGGTCTTTTGTCTCTAGAAGACCTTCTCAATTGAGATTCTGGTGGAGTGCTCGATTGTCCTTCTGGCGCTTGATGGATTTCTTCATCACCATGCTCTAGAGTAGTATCACTCTCTTCAGCATCTTCATTTCTTGGCGTAGCTTCATTTTAAGTTTCTTGTCGTATCGGAGAAGGGTCGGGGTTTGGTGTGCTCCTTTTGACTCTTGTCCTTGGCTTCTCTGATCGTTGAATATCTTCAATTGTTTGATCTTCGAAGAATACCACATCTCGGCTTCCAACGATCTTGTTGGTAGCTGGATCCCATAGCCGATATCCGAGTTCATCTTTGGGTGAGCCAAGGTAGATACATTCTTTGGTCTTGGCATCAAGCTTGGCACGTTCGTCCCTAGGTATGTGAACGAATGTCCTGCACCCGAACACCTTTAGATGGTCATACGAAACCTTCTTTCCTGACCAAACTTCCTCCGCGGTGTCTCCATTCAGAGGAACGGAGGGCGTAAGGTTGACAATGTCGGCGACAGTCTTCACAGCTTCTCCCCAAAACGACTTGGACAATTTTGCATGAGATAGCATACACCGAACTCTTTCTGTAATTGTTCGGTTCATTCTCTCTACAAGCCCGTTCAGTTGTGGTGTCTCAGGTGGTGTCTTCTCCGTCCTGATTCCATGAGATCTACAGTATGCCTCAAACGGACCTCGATATTCTCCTCCATTGTCAGATCGGACACTCTTGAGCTTTTGTCCTGTCTCTCGTTCCACCCGAGCAACAAACTCCTTGAATGCATCAAGAACTTGGTCTTTGGTCTTTAGGAGATAAACCCATACCTTCCTTGAGTGGTCATCTATGAAGGTGACAAAATAGGACGCACCACCAAGGGATTTCTCGGACATGGAGCAAACATCGGTGTGCACAAGATCTAGAATATTCTTTCGTCTTCTAGGTTGAGAAGACGTTTGGAAGGACACTCTATGTTGTTTACCGGCTAAACAATCGGCACAAGGGTCAAGAGAGTTACCTTGAACCTTTGGGAGGAGTTGTCTTCGTGCTAGTATGTGAAGACCCTTCTCGCCCATGTGTTCGAGCCTTCGATGCCATAGTTCCATGTCTTCTCCTGCGACATTGGCTTCTCCTTTGCACAACTTTGCTTGTGTGACGTACAATGACCCTTCCTTCTTTCCTCGAGCCATTATCATGCTTCCTTGGATGAGTTCCCACTTGCCTCCGCTAAAGTGATTTACTAGGCCAAGATCGTCAAGCTTTCCAGCTGATATGAGGTTGAGGCGCATATCAGAGACATGCCTCACATCCTTAAGAGTAATCTTGCATCCCGTATTTGATATCAGGATGATGTCTCCTATACCAACAATCTTGCTCCTATTTTGATTCCCCATCTGGACATTACCAAAGTCACCACTTTGGTAGGTTGAGAAGAAACTTTCATGAGGTGTGACGTGGAATGATGCACCAGAATCGACAATCAAGGAGCTATCGTCAGAGGCGATATTCAGGAAGTTGTCTTCTCCGAAGAGATATAGATCATCACCTTCATCTGCCATGGCGGTTGTACCCTTGTCTTCCTCTCGCCTCTTTGTTGGGTTAATTTGGTCTGGCTTGACGTTGCTGGCCTTCTGATCTTTCTTAAGAAATCGACATTCTGATTTCTTATGGCCTATTTTTCCACAATAATAACAAGTTGGCCTAGAGCGTGACTTAGACCGACCTCGAGACTATTCTCGGCTTCGGTTCATATTGCGCCCACGTGTATCGCTTCTACTCCGGTTGTCAATAATGTTCGCCTCAGACTGGGTAGACGTTCCTCATTCCCTCCTTCTAACTTCTTCACCAAGGAGACTATCACTAACGGCGTCCATGGTGAGCTTCCCTTCTGGGGCTGAGTTACTAAGGGTAACTACGAGAGTGTCCCAACTCTCTGGAAGGGAACTAAGGAGTAGAAGGGCTTGCAACTCATCCTCGAGTTTCATTCCAGCTTTACTTAGCTGATTTACGAGCCCCTTGAAATTATTCAAGTGCTCGATCATGTTTTGGTCATCCTTGTACTCCATCTTAACCAACCGTTGAACTAGAACGGTTTTGTTACAAAGCGTTTTCTTTTGAACCATGGACTCAAGCTTTGTCCATAGTTCAAAAGCATTTGTATATGTAGATACATGTTCAAATAGAGATTTGTCGATGTACTTACGGATCATGGCGACCGCTTTCCGATTTAGAAGCTCCCACTCCTTCTCGCTCTTCCCTTCGGGCTTATCCTTGCTGGTGATGGGTTCGTACAAATCCTTACAATAAAGGTGGTCTTCCATCATCGGCTTCCAATAAGAATAATTATCCGCCGTGAGTTTGAACATCTCGCCATCGTGAATGACGGTAGCCTCCATCTTGACAACACGAGCTTAGGAAAAATGGCCGGACTAACCTTGCTCTGATACCAGTTGTTGGGAAAACCTCCCACTTTCGTGTTGGTAGAATGGGAATATGAACTAGTTAAGTCAATGACTTAATTGATACAAACTCACTTATATTTATGTGGAGAAGGAATGCTACAAGTTTTTGTGGGCACTCTCACAACTTATACTTAGCTTACTTGAGCTCTCAAATTGTGGATGATAGAAATTTACAACTTCTCCACCTATTTATAGTGAGGGGAGATCATCTTCCTACACAATAATCTAGAAAAATATTTTACAAGAGAATTCTAGAATTACACAAATTTCTAGGAGATATTTTAGAAGAAAATTCTAGATTAGTTCTAGACTAATCTTCTCTAGAGCATTCTCTTCCTATCTTCTCTTCTCTAGATCTTTCCCCATAATGAACTCCTACTTCTTGAGTCTTAGCCCATTGGACTTATTTCCAATTTGTTGGATAACCAATTTATTAATTGGGCTTGATTAAGGAGGGACCAACATTTACTAAGCACGGACAATTCGAAGTGCAAGAGAAAAATATTTGAAACCGTTAAAATGATATGTTTCCTTCATGTCGTTTTACAAAATTATTAAAATCTAACAAAAACAGTACTTTCAAATGATACAACGTTAGAACTTGATTCTTTTATATGCTCTTCTGTCATAACAGTGTTCCCCCATCTTTTCCTCCATATGCTGCCCAATGCTTACAGTTAAAGTACTCCAACTGAAGGGGAAGTTGTATTGTTTCAAGAAAAGTTAACCCTTTTCTCACAGTTGCGGGAAAGATAACTGTTTTAAAAACGCCGAAATGTAAGTGTTTAACCCTTGCCCGCCAAAAGTATGTATAAATATGTCTGCAATGTCTAGTTATAAAGAGAAAACTCTCTATATTTCTCAGACATATGCATCCTTTTCACAAGTTTTATTAAATAAACATATATTAAGTAATAGATCTTTACTCAATATACATATCTTGCATCTATTTTCAATAGATATGAATTTGGTCTCTCCTGACAAAAGTCTACGACTACTCCATTGCAGGGCGATCAAAATATATATATATATATATATATATATATATATATATATATATATATATATATATATATATATATATATATATATATATATATATATATATATATGTATAAGTGTTCTTGCATGGTGTGAGGTTATAAATGAAAGGTGTGGCACACCAATACGGATAAACAATGGAGAGAAACCCTCTCTTCTTTTGAAAACCCTAGCCGCCGGTCTACCTCCGCCACAAGAATTCGTTGGCTCTCAGCCACGCCACCGCCAATGGCACAACCACCGTCGCCGCCAACGGCACAACCACCACCACCACTTTCCCCCTATCACGGTTGCCTCCTCACTACTCCACCAACGCTCTCCTTCGAGCAAGGCAATACACTAGCCGCCTTGTGCTGCCGCCTAACCATGCCAGGCCACCACTTTCCCCCTATCTCTGGTTCCATTTGCTCCGCTTCCACCGCCACCCGGTCCGCCGCCTCCGGATTTCTTCGACCCGTTTCGGTACCCTGGCCTGTGGGCTTGCACTTCTCCGCTGTTTGTTTGTTTGTTTGGTTTTTCTGGGTATAACCTACCCACCACCTTCTCCAGCTCTTCACTGATCTGATTTTTAACAATCATTCTACTCTCTCCAAGTCCAGATCTCATTCTTGTGGCTGTCTCGACCGGCCTACCGGCCCTCTCTCGGCCCACCGGCTTCTAACGGAGCTCCTTTCCGGATTTTCTTAAACGAGGCTTTAAAAATAAAAAAAAAATAAAAATGACAATCGAAGTTCACTATTTGGACCTACCGATTCTGATCTCGTGACCTAACAGTTCCGTTTTTGACATAACGACACCACTAACACTTAAAAAAAACATAAGTAACAAATTTTGAGGTCCGTCTCGGCCTAGTGATACCATTACCACCCAAAAAACGAGAGTTTAAAACTTATAATAATAAAAATAATAAATACCATAAGCAACAAATATTATTCAGGACCGGGATAAGAAAAAATAAAAATAACAATTCTCGTTGTTAAAATCAATGATCAATCTGTTGATTTTATGGTTTTATACTTTTATGTACTCATTGTATTGGCCTCTTGCTAACAAATTGCTTAACAAGTTTTCTCCTTATCTCGATTACAATCATATGGGGCCTAAACCCTCGTTTCATGGAAAAAATCCTCTTCAAAGCATGATTTTTCACAAGAGCCGTCACTATGTTAACAAACCCCTTTCTTTAACAAACTTCTTTCCCCGGGGAATATTTTGGTTAAAGAGAACTAAATAATGCATCCGATCCCTACAAGTGTCAAGTTCAAAGCTACCTATTCAAAAGGTAAGATGTGTGTTGAACCAATTTTTTAACCAACTCTTCTTGAACAATTTTCTCCTTATAAATCATTAATCTTTTAACAATCAAAGTGACACACATTTATATATCATGATACCCGTGTTCTCCTACATCGTCTTCTCAGTTTTTTTCGAGCGGTTTGTCAAGAAGGTGGCGTGGATTTTTGATCGACTCTTGACGACTTTGTTGCAGCCCAAATCTGAGGTGTCCACAGTTGTTCCCCAAGCTCCTTACCTTTATACTTCCTTCAAGATGAACATTGTTGCTCGTCGCTACCTGTTGACTAGATCAATCTGCTTTTCCCTGAAGATCTTTTAGCTTTCGGGTTATTTTGATGTATTTTTTGTGTGTTTCTCTTCTACTTTGTTGTGTCCTTCATGACGGTTAGTCTGTCTGCCGATCTTTTTCGGCCTTTCGATTCACTAGGCGGCATGTCGTATAATGTTTCGAATAGCTTTCCTTTTTTTAAAAAAAAATGGATAAACAATGAATCGACTATTAATATTGTTCATTGATGTCTAAAAGGAATGAAAAGAGAGGAAGGGCTAAGAATATATTAAGATTATAAGACACAAATATGAATTATCTTATAAATCACTCTGCAAGTAAAAATATAAGGAGGTTCGGTCAGGAAATTGATCGAATAATGGAATTAAGAAAAACTCAATTTGAAACTCCAATTTCTAAGACCCTTTAGTAGACGTATTCAGGCTTCTTGTAGACGGGTGATGGAGTGTAAGTTGGAGCCTTGTAGACGGGTGATGGGGTGTACACCGGTGCCTTGTAGTACACTGGAGATGGGGTGTAGGCCGGAGCCTTGTAAACTGGTGTTGGGGTGTAAACTGGAGTCTTGTAGTAGACTGGAGATGGGGTGTAAATTGGGGCCTTGTAGTAGACGGGAGATGGGGTGTACACCGGCTTCTTGTAGTACACTGGAGATGGGGTGTACACTGGGGCCTTGTAGTACACGGGAGATGGGGTATAAACGGGGGCCTTGTAGTACACGGGAGATGGGGTGTACACTGGCTTCTTGTAGTACACGGGAGATGGGGTGTACACTGGCTTCTTGTAGTACATTGGAGATGGGGTGTACACTGGCTTCTTGTAGTAGACCGGGGAAGGGGTGTACACGGGTGAAGACTTGTATTCAGGAGATGGAGTGTAAACGGGCTTCTTGTAGTAGACGGGGGAAGCTTTGTACTCGGGGGAGGGAGTGTAGACGGGCTTCTTGTAGTATGGAGATGGGGTGTAGACGGGTGAAGGCTTGTATTTGGGGGTGAGAGTGTAGACGGGCTTCTTGTAGTATGGAGATGGGGTGTAGACGGGTGAAGCTTTGTATTCGGGAGATGGGGTGTACACAGGTGAAGCTTTGTAAACCGGAGAAGGAGAGGCGTAACCATAGTAATCTGCAGAGGCAAGGGCAGCCAAGGCCAAGAAAAGCAAAGAGGTCAAGAGGGAAAAGGTTTTGAAGCCCATGTTGAATGATGTTTAGGGTTTAAAGAAAAAGATTATGAGATGCAGAAATCCCTCTCGGTCGGGCTTTATATAGCAATTGAATTCAGAAGATTCAAAGTATATGTAATTGGATGCACGTCAGACATGTCTCATGCAGTTGGGATGCACGTTCTCTTTGTAATGAATAATAATAGACCATGTCTAGGTGTTCTGATTGATTCAACATGTTCCGACTAAGGATGATTTACATTTAGACAAGTTGAAGTAAGTGAACTAGTCTCCTACAAACTAACAGTACGGCAAGAAAGAATAGAATAGCCATCATCATCGGTAATTTGGTATTCCAGGAATCCAACTAGCCACATCATCGGTATATGGTTACTGCAACTACCTTCACAAAATTTTGAATTGCCTTCACAAAGCACGCTACATGTCCAAGTCTTTTTTCTAATTGAAGCTTTTAGAGCAAAGACTTATGTTTAATAATTAATATTGTTATCCATAGAGATCAACTCAATATATATAGAACAAGTTCATAATAATGAAGATATTTTGTGAATAGTTTTTTTTATATGCTTGTTCGCTCCGCCAATTATCATAGAATTAAGCAAAGCACATACTTATAAGTCCTTAAAATGCTTAATTTTCACAAAGCATTAAATATGAATCAGGGGTGGGTATCGGTCGATCTGAATACAATTTTTCATAAAATTTCCGATCCGTATCCGACACTTTTCCGGATCGGATAATTATTCGTGGATATCCGGATGATCCATTTGATCCAAATGAGTTTTGTTTGACCCGGTTAATCCGTTTGATCCGAAAATTACTTTAGCCGAATCTGGATATCCGATTAATCCGTTTAATCCGGATATGTATTTGCAACCTTGTTTATCACAAAGTGTAATAAAAAACAATTCAAAGACATAAAATAAAATCATATAAAAATGATAATCTTATAGAAGATAAAAAAAATAAGGATATTATAGTTCATTATAATAAGAAAATATAAATAAGGTTTCAAAACAATAAATATCTCTATCCTTCCACTTTATAACTATTTCATAAAATATAAATTTAAAAAAATTGAAAATTCTAAAAGTAAATGCTTTAATCTTGATAAAAAATTAAAATTTTAGCCTCTGAAAACATTAATAAATAACAAATGTTATTATTAAATACTATCGAAGTTAATTAAATTAATTTTATTTTAATAAAAGCTAATTGATTGTAATTTCAATATAGATATTATGAATAATAATTACAAAAAAAAAAGATATTAATACAAATCTATAATATAATATGTAACTTTATATATAGATATTCTAAAAAAAATATTTTTATATATATAACATACATGCATATGTATGTATATATCTGGTTTTATTAAATAAGACGATCATTTAATAAAAGGTTAATTTGCTAAGAAAAAAATGACTAAATTTATAATTATCATAATCATCATTACTTATATTATTGATGTAATATCCCAGATTTTTATGCTCCGTTTATTCCGAATCAAAGCGGATTGTTATCCGTTGACCTCTTTGCATGGTATCTAATGTCGAGTTTCAACAACATTTTTATTAGTTAGGCGAGCTCGTACTCCCATGAGATGCAAAACTTTATTTTCGTATATAACCCGAGTAGCAGATCTGTATGATTTAAATGACTCACGTACCGGCTCATCCTCTAGCTCGGATGAGCAGGCCCACCGGAGGAAGCCCAATATCTCCACTTACCGGGCCCAACAGCCTTCCTTCCCTAATCCACTAATTAACTTAACCTAATGACCTAACCTAAATAACCGTACATTGCTGCTACAACATTTGCGCCGCACAATAGGAGACGATTCCAGCAACCACCACCGGCGTTCCCGACATCCGGCTACCGACCTGCCTAGACGATCTTCATCAGCGCCGAACCTGCTCCATCTTCATCAACGCTGAACCTGCTCCTTCATCGACCGGGTGAGTAGCGTTTCCCTCTTCCATCTTCTTGAGTCCGATAGACGATGAGTGACGAAGGTCCTGTTGCACAGCCGGCGCACCGCAAGACAACGCTGACGGCCCACCGCCACGCACACTCGACCACCGTTGCTGCCGCTACAAGTAGGTGAGTCTGGTCGCACCCTTCTCCAGCGTTACACCGTAAACGACTGCGTCCGTTTCGAGTGAACATTTGTGAAGAACCCCCTGGACCCGGACCTTTGCTGCCAGTCACGAGCCACACCTCGCACGCCAAGCCGACGCAAGAACCGACGACAGCCACCTCCCCGTTGTCACCATGCCGGCAACCTCCAGCAGCAGCCATCCTTCGTGTTCATCGACAGAACGCAGCAATGGGAGTCGCCTTCCAGACTGTGAGTCGTTGACAGCATCAGAGCCGTCGTTCCTAGGGTTGTTCTCATGGATCTGGAGCCTGGAGTCGTGGACAGCATCAGAGCCGTTGTTCCTAGGGCTGTTCTCATGGATCTGGAGCCCGGAGTCGTGCACATAAGCCTCCTTTTGGACTTCTTCAGCTTCATACAAGTCTATGAACGTGAGAGCCATCCTCGTCCTTCATGCCTTCGAGTTTGGAGTCGGGTAAGACCCACATATACCTCCTTACCTCCCCTCCATGTTTATGTGTCAATAGGTGCCTCTAAACCATCTATAAACACATATATTTCAGCCATAGAGGAGCAGTGAAGAGTCATGTTGTTTCCGAGTTTTCATGAAGTGACAAGCAGGCATTTTCGAGTCCAAATTTGGGTATGTTAGACACCTCCTTTCTTGCTGATTTTCGGGTATGTTGTAGTCAGTGTTGCATAGTATATAATACTAAAATTTGGGAACAATCATAGTTACGGTGTGAGAGTTATAGTATCCCAAAGTTGGCTATTCATGCAGTTTTTCTTTTAGTGTGCTGAGTTTGAGGAAATTTGCTTGAGATGCAGTTTTGTGGAATAAATTTGGAGGGGTTATTGACTTCTGTTAGACTTGAATTTCTGACACGTTATAGTTGATATAGTATAGTAGATCATACTAAAATTTTAGAGGAATCCATGCTACGGTTTGAGAGTTATGGTGTCTCAAAGTTGACTCCTCACACAGTTTTTATAACTGTGCTGAGTTTTGGGAAAAACAGCATGTGATGCTGTTTTGAGAGATAGTTTTGAATAAGAGTTTAATGTCTGTTTGACTTGAATTTTGGATATGATATAGTTGGCATATTGTGGGGGAACATATTAAAAATTGGGATGAATCCAGCAAGTGGATTAGGAGTTATGAATTTTTGAAGTTGAGACCTTAAACAGTTTTTTGGATGTTGCTGAAATTATTGATTGCTGGAATTATCTGGGTTGTGCAGTCATGTTTGAGCTTCAGTTTGGATACCTTAGAAACATAATTCACCGTTCAGTTTTTAATATGTTATAGAGTGTCATGCATAGTGTGGTGTATCAAAAGTTGGGGTTGATCCAACGGTTGGATTTAGATCTATGAAGGTCCAAAGTGGACTGGCTGAGCAGTTAAGAAATACTTAGTTTTTGGCTATGTCTGAATTTATGGCTTTGGAACTGACTTTGAGAATTTGCGTAGAAGTGATTATTATGTATTTTTGGGAAATTCTGGCTACTATTGATAGAGTGCATAGCATAAAAGACTTAGAGATTTTTGTTAGACTTTTTATATTTTTATTCGGTTCTCATATCTTAAGTCAAAGTCGGACCTTGGCGACTTTTTATGAAAGTCAAGAATGTAGTTAACTCTTCTAAATCTTTAGCAAACTTTCCTTTGAGAGTTTGAGTGTGGTTTTGAGTTCCAAAGAATAGTTTGGAACTTTGTTATGGAATTTTATAAAGTTTCGGGACCAGGGGTAAAACCAACAATTATCCGTATAAGGGTATTTTGGTAATTTAGCTGATGATAGAGTTAAATATCTTAGAAGTCAGAGACTTCTATCTAAGTGGGATATATTATTGATCCACTTGCCTTTTATAACAGGCGGTTGAGATCCTGCGGTTACAGACCGAGTCGAGATAACGAGTTTATGTTTGAATTCAGGTAAGTCCTTTGGGCTTACTTAGCTGACTTCTAGATATGAGTGTGGATAATGATGGTGGTGTGTGAATGATATGTTTATAGTTATATTTTAGTAGTAATTATCTACCGACCTATACTTTGGCCTAAGAGTAACGGGCGGTGGCATTCTGCTCAGTTAGCCTGAGGGCGCTGGGGGTTTCTTTAGGGACTAGTCCACACTCGGTTTGTAGTGATGCTACCGGCGGAGGTAAGCTAGACCTACACCCAGTTGGATAAGGAACGGAGGCGAAAACTCTTAAGAATTCTCGTGCCACAACTGTAAAACGGATTAAAGTGAATCACCTAAGATATCAAAAATAACCAAATTGTGTGCCAGCATGATGGGTGTTTATATTACCTTGTTTGTGTTTGTGCTATCCTTATTCTACTTATATTTGGATTGTTAGCTAACGGTTTATCCGTGTTGTAGATTTGTAGAGATAGATAGTTGTAGAGAGATCCGGAACGGATGGTCAGCCGGGTCCACGTACTCATTAGATGGGGACGGGGAAGTCTACCATACAGCATGCATGTTATGTATATGTTTATGTTTTGTAAGGCTGTCACATGTGTACATTCATACAATAAAAATATTATGTTTCGAAATTGTTTAAGTACATTTGTGCCTTGTTGTAAGATCCAAGTAATGTTGTTGTTAAACCAAGGTCGGGACCCATTGTGAGGTCCTAACCAGTAGCTCCCCGAGTTCCGAGAACTTGGGGTGTTACAACATGGTAGCAGAGCCAGGTTGGCAACAATGGCACTTGAAATCTTCTGAAAGACCGATTGTAGAAAATAAGTGGAACCCGAAACGGGTCGGAAAATTTCAAAATGAATTTCTATTTCAAAATCATGTGTATAGTCGGGTTGTTGGGTTAGTAGTACGTCGGACCACCATCACCTTCGTGGATCTCTGCAACTTGATAGGATTAGTAAAATAGTATATGGACTTATAAGATTGTACCCTTATGGATGTTATATGTATATGTACATATATACTTGTAGCATGTTAGCACCCTAAAGGATAATTCCTATTATCCTCTAGTTGAGATATCACAATGTTGACATTGCCTCGCGATAAAATGTTAGTAGTTTTAGGAGTATCAATACAAGATAGTGGAATCAGACCTCGGAGCAGAATACTAGATCTAGCAGACACTCTGGTGACTCTTACAAGTATTCCGAAGGATGGGTGGACAAGAAGGTGAAGATGCGAGACGATTCTTAACCACAATAACAATTAGATGACAAAGAATAGCATATCAACTCAAAAAGAAGTAATATGAAGCCATTCAAGGGACTTAATGGATTGAAGGCGAGAAATGAAACTCCAAGATGCATGTAGGACTGATAAGAAGCACAAATGGAGGAGGACAATATCGGAATACAAATCAAGTGGGGTAGAGTACAACTACACTTAGCAGGTAAAATGACAGTACAACCAAGGTGGACGACGTCATAGGCAAATATAGGCATGAGGGTACAAAGAAGATAAGGTGTTGACCCGAGGTGAAGAATTAAAGGAGTACAAAGCCAAATGAGTTTAAAGACGTAAAATAAATTTCATCATCATAGAGACGGTGGGACTTACTCAAAGATGCAAGAGTTTGCAAGAAGTCATGATGTAAGTATCAAATACAGGAGAAGTTTTAAATTAAGACAACGGAATTCTATAAAGGTGGCATTACAACACAACACCGGACAAAGGGAAGAATGTGGGAAAGTGATTTTAGTGGACTAGAGAGTCCACAATAACTACTCATTTAAATAAAGATCTAAGTTACCAACATTAACGGTCATATCGGAGAATCGCAAACAGACGATGAACAAAGTAATAAGAATTGTGAAGACTTAATAACCTCAGTGACAACAGATGAATGTTAGGACTAGACTCAGAAGAGTATAGTGATACCCTAAGAGAACAAGAGAAGTACAGACTTGGAATGAGGTAAAGAAGTATTAACAAAGAAACTGGAGGAGATAGACTTCCACCAAATATATCAAACTTCAAAAGAGATAGAAGAACAATAAGTCCGTGATCTTATAGGAGGTCAACTACGGACTAGTTGGTAATAACTGAGACATAACACGTGCAGGTCAACTAGTGGTAACCGGTTGGCAGATAAGGAGGATAACTATAGACTTATGGAAGACTTTTATAGACATATGGGGGACCCTTCAAGAGAACAATGACGGCAAATGTGATGCTAAATCGATACAAGTGCTAGTACCCTGACTAGTAACATGGAGTGAGTTCGAGCCACTAACTCTAGTTAAGAACTTAAGAAGAAGAACTAGACGGCCACGAATTACCCTCTTATGTCATTTGAGACCAAGGGAATTGTGGGAGTGATTTACTACCTATTAGCTAGGAAAAGAGTACATATCACAACCAGTAGAGATGGATTGTAAAAGAAGAACTGGAGGAGTAAGAAGTATATAATTTTGATAAGGTTCTATGTCAATCCAGACAGAGGATGCGTAGCATTCCATACAAGATAAACCGCAAGTGGATGAAATTTAAGGTCATGAGAGTCTTGTAGACTTGCTTACAAGCTATAGTGGAAGACCTAGAAAGGACCATTAATGTCAGATGGACGACACAGTTGGACTCGAGAAATGGAGTTAGCTCACGGAGAAACTGGAAGTTTGTCAGGTAGAATGAAAAAAAAGGAGTATAAATGGATGAACTCCAGTAAGTAGTGCTCACCAGGAAATTCAACGGCAAAAGAGGTATGAGAAAAGTAAGTCCGGGAAATTGACATAAGTCAACTATAGACTGACCGACGTCCACCGATGACGTGCAAGTGTTGTTTGGTATTGACGAGTTATGTACTGATAAATAGAGATATTTGTGAATGTGAATTTACGAGGTAGCTTTACCGACGCCGTGGAGGATTTCCTCGGGTAGGCAACGACAACCTTCTTGGATAAACTAAAGGTATAAAGAGAAATGTGTTAAAGGTTACTTCTTGGCTGGTTAAGATCAAACTCCGGTTGGGTCAGGGAGTTTGTATTTGTGTTATAAGAATTAAGAAAGTAAATGTAAGAGGTTGTGTTCCAATTGTTATTTTATTTCATTAAGGTAAGTAAGGAAGGTACTTGGTACTTCATTCAGATAGAACTTATAGGGTAATTAGGAGAAAGAGTTAGAGGTTAAACATTTTGGACTCACGGAAAATGTGTTTATGATTAATGAGATACAACAAAATAATCAGAGTAGTGCAGCGGAAGCGTGGTGGGCCCTAACCCATGGAGTAGGAAGCTCAATGGTACAAAAAAAATGATGTGTTGAGTTAAGGCGATGATAGTTGAAGAAATGCGTTTTGTTGGGAGCAAACATGGAATAGGCCATGCAGAGTGACTGGAGATTTGGTATGAAGATCGTATCAACTAGTCAAGGTAGACAGGAACATATGTGCATATAGAGGTTATAGAAAGGTAGTGGTACCATAATATGGGTCCAAGTGAAACATGACGACTTCGTCACATGTGGACAGACAAGTAATTTTGGAATTTAATACCGAATGGAGGACTCTAGAGCCGTTTTCCTGATGGATTGCGAGAAGAGATGACGACATAATAAACGTGTTGTACAGGGTCAACACTAGGAAGCTCAAGGTGAGTAACTATCAGACTGAGTCGAAAGACATATAAGAAAAAGAAGAGACACAATTATACGTTAAACCTAGTAAACGGTGCGTCTAGAAAGCAGATCCGTCGATCAGATCATATGTATTATGTTTATATTGAATGGTGTCTAGTTACATTCTGAGTAAAAGTGATATTACCAGGATGATAATCCAATGTGGATGAAGTACAACGTAGAGGATGAGTTAACCACAAATGAGGGGTAATATATTCATTTGACAGTAGTGATAGTCCATTGTAGCAGAACCGGAAGCTCAATGTAGGTTATCTATAACCTCAAGTTAGGGAACTATATATCGATATGAGAATTCTCACATAAAGTTAAATTTTGGGTATATCAAATTTGGAAGCCTGACCAAAAGTATGCGATGACTCATTAATTGATGAATGATGTGACTGGGTCATATTTAGGAAGCAGGGCCTAGGGAGTTGTCTTACAAAGAGCATTAAGCACTTAATAAAGTGCCGAGAGACGTCTAAGTGTCCCAATGTTGATAATTAGAATCTTTCGGAAGGTTAGGAGCAAGTGGATTCAACGAGAGGAATAATTTTTTTTTTAGTTGAGTCATCTAAAGATCTTGAAGCGGGTTGAGAGAGGCAACCATTGGAGATCTTAGTGTGGATTGGAAGTTATTTATTGACTAGCGCTCTCACCATACTTGAGAGCATACCTCCATTTTCCACGGATCTGAGTTGGGAGAATACATACCAGGCCCGAGATAGGTCATAAACAACGAGGATCGGACCGCTGAGCCTATAGTGTCTGGTGGGGTACCCAATAGCATATCTAGAGCGTAGTACCCATACAGTCTAAGAACATGGAGAAGTTTGGAGTAGATAGTTGGATGAAAAGCCAATTAGGCTACCTCAAACACTGATCATAGTTTTAGGCGTAACCATCTAGAGTTTTATGCGGAGTTAGCCGCAACGTCAAGATAACCGGATTAGTACTTGAAACCATACTCATGTGACTTTTGGTTACGTGCTTATCCTCATGGTTGATTTTTTGTGTGTTGCATGTTTGAGTGATTAGTCTTTTATGTGTTACTTTGATATAGCCGTGAGTGATACTTTATGATATCAAAAGTACAAAGAAGTTCTCGAGAATAAAAGAAATCTTTCGGTTATATTAAAGAAGGTTGCCTTGTCGGCCCTCTTTATCGTAAGTTTTGGGACGAAACTTATTTTAAGGGGACACTGATGTAATATCCCAGATTTTTATGCTCCGTTTATTCCGAGTCAAAGCGGATTGTTATCCGTTGACCTCTTTGCATGGTATCTAATGTCGAGTTTCAACAACATTTTTATTAGTTAGGCGAGCTCGTACTCACATGAGATGCAAAACTTTATTTTCGTATATAACCCGAGTAGCAGATCCGTATGATTTAAATGACTCACGTACCGGCTCATCCTCTAGCTCGGATGAGCAGGCCCACCGGAGGAAGCCCAATATCTCCACTTACCGGGCCCAACAACCTTCCTTCCCTAATCCACTAATTAACTTAACCTAATGACCTAACCTAAATAACCGTACATTGCTGCTACAACATTTGCGCCGTACAATAGGGGACGATTCCAGCAACCACCACCGGCGTTCCCGACATCCGGCTACCGACCTGCCTAGACGATCTTCATTGGCGCCGAACCTGCTCCATCTTCATCGACGCCGAACCTGCTCCTTCATCGACCGGGTGAGTAGCGTTTCCCTCTTCCATCTTCTTGAGTCTGATAGACGATGAGTGACGAAGGTCTTGTTGCACAGCCGGCACACCGCACGACAACGCTGACGGCCCACCGCCACGCACACTCGACCACCGTTGCTGCCGCTACAAGTAGGTGAGTCTGGTCGCACCCTTCTCCAGCCTTACACCGTAAACGACTGCGTCCGTTTCGAGTGAACATTTGTGCAGAACCCCCTAGACCCGGACCTTTGCTGCCAGTCACGAGCCACACCTCGCACGCCAAGCCGACGCAAGAACTGACGACAGCCACCTCCCCGTTGTCACCATGCCGGCAACCTCCAGCAGCAGCCATCCTTCGTCTTCATCGACAGAACGCAGCAATGGGAGTCGCCTTCCAGCCTGTGAGTCGTTGACAGCATCAGAGCCGTCGTTCCTAGGGTTGTTCTCATGGATCTGGAGCCTGGAGTCGTGGACAGCATCAGAGCCGTTGTTCCTAGGGCTGTTCTCATGGATTTGGAGCCCGGAGTCGTGCACATAAGCCTCCTTTTGGACTTCTTCAGCTTCATACAAGTCTATGAACGTGAGAGCCATCCTCGTCCTTCATGCCTTCGAGTTTGGAGTCGGGTAAGACCCACATATACCTCCTTACCTCCCCTCCATGTTTATGTGTCAATAGGTGCCTCTAAACCATCTATAAACACATATATTTCAGCCATGGAGGAGCAGTGAAGAGTCATGTTGTTTCCGAGTTTTCATGAAGTGACAAGCAGGCATTTTTGAGTCCAAATTTGGGTATGTTAGACACCTCCTTTCTTGCTGATTTTCGGGTATGTTGTAGTCAGTGTTGCATAGTATATCATACTAAAATTTGGGAACAATCGGAGTTACGGTGTGAGAGTTATAATATCCCGAAGTTGGCTATTCATGCAGTTTTTCTTTTAGTGTGCTGAGTTTGAGGAAATTTGCTTGAGATGCAGTTTTGTGGAATAAATTTGGAGGGGTTATTGACTTCTGTTAGACTTGAATTTCTGACACATTATTGTTGATATAGTATAGTAGATCATACTAAAATTTTAGAGGAATTCATGCTACGGTTTGAGAGTTATGGTGTCTCAAAGTTGACTCCTCACACAGTTTTTGTAACTGTGCTGAGTGTTGGGAAAAACAGCATGTGATGCTGTTTTGAGAGATAGTTTTGAATAAGAGTTTGATGTCTGTTTGACTTGAATTTTGGATATGATATAGTTGGCATATTGTGGGGGAACATATTAAAAATTGGGATGAATCCAGCAAGTGGATTAGGAGTTATGAATTTTTGAAGTTGAGACCTTAAACAGTTTTCTAGATGTTGCTGAAATTATTGATTGCTGGAATTATCTGGGTTGTGCAGTCATGTTTGAGTTTAAGTTTGGATACCTTAGAAACATAATTCACCGTTCCGTTTTTAATATGTTATAGAGTGTCATGCATAGTGTGGTGTATCAAAAGTTGGGGTTGATCCAACGGTTGGATTTAGATCTATGAAGGTCCAAAGTGGACTGGCTGAGCAGTTAAGAAATACTTAGTTTTTGGCTATGTCTGAATTTCTGGCTTTGGAACTGACTTTGAGAATTTGTGTAGAAGTGATTATTATGTATTTTTGGAAAATTATGGCTACTATTGATAGAGTGCATAGCATAAAAGACTTAGAGATTTTTGTTAGACTTTTTATATTTTTATTCGGTTCTCATATCTTAAGTCAAAATCGGACCTTGGCGACTTTTTATGAAAGTCAAGAATGTAGTTAACTCTTCTAAATCTTTAGCAAACTTTCCTTTGAGAGTTTGAGTGTGGTTTTGAGTTCCAAAGAATAGTTTGGAACTTTGTTATGGAATTTTATAAAGTTTCGGGACCAGGGGTAAAATAGTCAATTATCCGTATAAGGGTATTTTGGTAATTTAGCTGATGATAGACTTAAATATCTTAGAAGTCAAAGACTTCTAATTAAGTGGGATATATTATTGATCCACTTGCCTTTTATAACAGGCGGTTGAGTTCCTGCGGTTACAGACAGAGTCGAGATAACGAGTTTATGTTTGAATTCAGGTAAGTCCTTTGGGCTTACTTAGCTGACTTCTAGATATGAGTGTGGATAATGATGGTGGTGTGTGAATGATATGTTTATAGTTATATTTTAGTAGTAATTATCTACCGACCTATACTTTGGCCTAAGAGTAACGGGCGGTGGCATTCTGCTCAGTTAGCCTGAGGGCGCTGGGGGTTTGTTTAGGGACTAGTCCACACTCGGTTTGTAGTGATGCTACCGGCGGAGGTAAGCTAGACCTACACCCAGTTGGATAAGGAACGGAGGCGAGAACTCTTAAGAATTCTCGTGCCACAATTGTAAAACGGATTAAAGTGAATCACCTAAGATATCAGATAATAACCAAATTGTGTTCCAGCATGATGGGTGTTTATATTACCTTGTTTGTGTTTGTGCTATCCTTATTCTACTTATATTTGGATTGTTAGCTAACGGTTTATCCGTGTTGTAGATTTGTAGAGATAGATAGTTGTAGAGAGATCCGGAACGGATGGTCAGCCAGGTCCACGTACTCATTAGATGGGGACGGGGAAATCTACCATATAGCATGCATGTTATGTATATGTTTATGTTTTGTAAGGCTGTCACATGTGTACATTCATACAATAAAAATATTATGTTTCGAAATTGTTTAAGTACATTTGTGCCTTGTTGTAAGATCCAAGTAATGTTGTTGTTAAACCAAGGTCGAGACCCATTGTGAGGTCCTAACCAGTAGCTCCCCGAGTTCCGAGAACTTGGGGTGTTACAATTGATAAATTTATTTTTAAGACTTTAACACATCTTATGTCTAACATGGCTAAAATAGTTAGACTTATAAAATATCATTTAAAAAACTTATAGTATATATTTTTTTACTTGTAATCTTGTATAGTAAACCGGAAGTTAAAACCAAATATTAAATATATTTTAAATAATTAATTTGTAGAATTAAAGTATAAATAAACTTTATGTTTTATCTTCGTTTTCTATAGAAGTCTTTTCGGAAAGTTATTGTGCCAAATTTTTGTATACTAAAATTACAATTATCATTATCATCATTATAATGAGAAACTTATATTAACACTTTACCATATGTATTATCTTAAATATGGTGACAATAATTAAAATTAAAAAGCTTATTATAGACCAATAATAATTAATATGTATGGTAAATTAGAATATATAAAAATCAAAATTTAAAATTATAATGAAATTTTATTTGAATTAAAATTTATTATATGTATGTTTAACTCTTTTAACCATGTTAGAATATGATAATGTTTTTATAACCTTCTCAAATAGCCCAATTTCAATCCAACACAAAGAAGAGAGGCAACTATAATTATCAAATGACACTTAAATCAAAGTGTAGTAAAAGAGATTTCGGGAAAAGGAGGAGTAACCTTCTCAGACCGGGGTAAGCGTAGAAGCTGCATCTGCATCTGCATACTTCTCTCTTTGCATCTCATGCAAATTTCTGTCATATCAATCTTCTCAGACCGTATGTACATTTTATTATAATTGGTTAATTTCCAATTTGACATATATTTCATAATTTACAAATACATAATGAGTCTAAAGCTAAACATTCTTCTAATTTGATGAAAAATGTTAATTTATTTGGCTTACATACATATCTAATATAGTACACTACGCCATATTGCAACTCGGGCGACGAGTCTTTTTAGTTCCGTCACCTTAATAATTTCGGGTGGCGGAAATTTCTTTCCATCACCTAAACATATTCAGGCGATGGAAACTTTTTCATTCTGTCGCCTAAACATATAGGTGACGGAAGTAATCTCCTCACCACAAAAGTCCGTCGCCAGAAATACTGTAGGTTGCAAGAGTTGTTATCTTAGGCGAAGGAGGTATTATTTCTGTCACCTGAATGAAATAAGGCGACGGAATGTGAATTCCGCCGCCTAAATGTAAAGCTGTCACATTTAAATCGTTAGTTGAGCACGTACCAGATGTGTTTAATTGGCTGGGTTACCCCTTCTTCAACCTTCATTCGTTCATTTCTTCTTGACTTTCTTCCTTTCACCCTTAATTTTTTTTGTCAAATTGGAAGAATCTAATACAAATTAATTGGTTGTCAAACCTACTATACTACATTGTTTTAGGTACGTAATTATTTAAATTTTCGTTTTGTGTTAAATTTTTTTTCTCTTCATGTTGGAATTTTGTGTTGGTGATTTGTTATTAGTTTGATGAGTGTTGGAATTTTGAGCTATGTTTGTTGGTGATTTGTGTTATGTGTGTTATTTGGTGATTTGTTATTTGTTTGAATAGTGTTAGAATTTTTGTATTGTTAGGATATGTAATGGTCTTTAATAGAAAATGGATTTTTTTTGTTAGAATATGAACTAAAGTAGAAATTGAGTTGTTTTTTGTGTCATGGAATTAGCTAAAAAATTGGATTGGTTTATTTGGATATGAAATGAAATAGAAAATGTGTTGTTTGTTAGAAAATGTGTTGAATGGTTTATCTCATTTCTATTTAGGAAAATGGATAAGAGTTGGATGCAATGTGGCCTTACTGATCGAATATACCTTCAAGGGACTTTTGACTTTGTGAACTGGGTTAGAGAAATGTCGCCTCGGAAGACACATTTTTTGTGTCCTTGCAAGAAATGTCGAAATAGTGGACTTCCGGTTGACATTCGCACCATGTATTCTCACTTGTCTACTAAAGGCATGTGGCCTCTATATACGGTATGGGACAAACATGGTGAAGTTTCACATGAATCGAGAATTGATGAACTCAGAAATCAATTGCTTGATAAAATGACATCTTCTAACAGTGGTGCCAGTTCTTCTATGGATCCTGTTATGAACATTGTGCATGATCGTTTCCCTTATCATGATGGACATGATGTTGGTTTAGGTCAAGACAATAGTGATAGTGATGATCCTACTTTTGATGATGTTGTTGATGAAGATTATCAGAAGTATGACAGACTTTTATTAGAGGCTCAAACCCCGTTATATCCTGGGAGCACAGAAACTGTTTTGGGTGCTGTGTTGAAAGCATTGAAAATGAAAGTAGAAAATGGATGGTCTGATAAGAGTATACACGATCTTTGCAATTACATTAGTGGTTTGCTTCCTCCTGGACACAATTATCCCATTGATTTTGGAAGAATGATAAGCTTTGCAGGGATATTGGTTTGGGTTATCAGAGTATAGACGCTTGTGAGTATAATTGCGTATTGTTTTACAAAGGGTATGCCCAATGTGATGAGTGTCCCATTTGTCACACTTCGAGATGGAGAGAGGATGACAACAGCGTTGCTAGGAAAGTACTCCGCTACTTTCCCTTGACTTCCAGACTGAAACGCTTGTACATGTCTCTGTACACTTCAAAGCAAATACGATGGCATGGAGAGAGGATGTCAGATCATGATTGGTTAAAGCACCCTGTAGATGGAGAGGCATGGAGAGATTTTGACAAAAACTTTCCTCATTTTTCTAATGATATCAGAAATGTGTGTCTTGGGCTAGCAACAGATGGTTTCAACCCTTATAGAACAATGGGAAGTCTTCACAACACTTGGCCTGTTGTTTTGATGCCGTATAGTTTGCCTCCATCAATGTGTATGAAGGAGTTTAACATGTTAACTTTGTTGATCCCAGGTCCAAAGTCTCCCGGAAAGTGTCTTAGTGTGTTCCTAGAGCCATTGATTGACGAACTTATGAAACTGTGGGAAATTGGAGTTTGTACTTTTGACCGCTACGCACAATCTACTTTCACCATGAGAGCAGCTGTTATGGACCATTAGTGATGTTCCAGGTTTGGGTATGTTGGCAGGCTCAACTACTAGTGGTTATAAGGCGTGCCCAATCTATTTGGATGATGTGGATGCAAAACATGAATGTGGAAGGATGGTATACGATGGTTATCATAGATGGCTTGTAAATGATCACCCATGGCAGTTTGCTGATCATGCATTTAATGGAGAGTGTGAGTTCAGACAAAGACCTCCTACTCTATCCGGGGAGCATATTCTTGCAAGGATCAACAGTCACGAGTTTCCAACACTTAGCTTGCATGAAAACTTCAAGGTCCCGTATAATCCAAGGAACAGAGTATGTTGGAGTAACAAGTGCATCTTCTGGAGGTTGCCTTATTGGAAATTTTTAAAGGTGAGACATGCTTTTGATGTCATGCACATTGAAAAGAACGTATTTGATAACATCATTGGAACCATTCTTAGTATTGAAGGAAATTCTAAAGACGGTCCAAAAGCTCGTGTTGCCTTGAGAAAAAGGGGGTTGCGACAAAGTCAGTGGGAGCAAAAAAATGGAAAACTTCCTCATGCGCCATTCTTGGTGAGGCAAGAACGTTTAGAAGAGGTTTTTGAATGGTTTCGTGATGTGAAGTATCCTCATGGTTATGCTGGGAGTTTGAGGAATAAGGTTTCTGTACGTGATAGAAAACTTCATGGATTAAAGATGCACGATTGTCACGTAATGCTTCAACGTCTTCTTCCGATAGTTATTCGTGAGTACTTACCGTTAAGTGTTGTCAAGCCTTCGATTGCATTGTCCAAATGGTTTCAGAAGTTGTGTAGCAAAGAGTTCGGTTAATGGAACATGAGATAGTCACTATCTTGTGTAGGATGGAGATGATTTTTCCTCCCCATTTCTTTACCATTATGGTTCACCTTATGGTTCACCTTCCAGAACAAGTGATGCTCACTGGTCCCGTGCATTTTACTTGGATGTTTCCCATTGAACGGTATATTAGTTATTTAATGTCTTTTCTGTTTCTTATATACTTGGACATTTTATCCAATTTAACTAACTATTTTTTTATTGCAGTCAACTTGGAACTTATAAGAAATCAGTTCGCAATAATCGTTTTCCAAAAGGTTGTATTTCCGAGCATTATATTGATCAAGAATCAGTGATATACTGTAGTTTATACTTGGGGATTGGTGAACATCGTCAACAAACAACCAACATTAGCACATCATCGCATTACGATATTTCTGTCGTTTCGGAGCTTGTGTGTCCAGATCGTTGTAGGTCTCGTGTTAGGTTACAAGAGCACGAGATCTTTAAGGCTCACTGGCAAGTTTTACTTGAATGTGAAGAAGTGAGATACTATATGTCCGAACATCAAAGACTTTATATGGAACAACATCCATACTCTGACGAGAATTCACGTATGCTTGATTTTCATCTTTACTTCCTAGATTGGGTACGTACACATAAACTGTTTTTCCATTGTACAATCTCTATTACCATCCACCTTACACTAATATTGTGAATCTTACAGGCTGAAGCACTTAACAACTCTCGAGATCCTTACTTAAAGTCAGGGGTGCTCAATCTGGCTAGAAGACCACAAAGCCACTCTGTCTATTCTTCTTGTTATGTGAATGGGGTCAAGTTCATATAATGGGATAAAGATCGATACTTGCAAACACAAAATTGTGGAGTGATGGTAGAGACACATGGTACCAACTACTATGGGATCCTTGAATATGTGGTCGAACTGCTATACACAGATAGGATGCCGGTTGTATTGTTCAAGTGTAGGTGGTATGATACCGATCCTTATAACAATGACAGTACAAAGGTAGATCATGACATGATATCTGTGGATACTAGTAGTAGTTGGTATGAAGATTATCCCTTCGTCTTGCGACCAAGGCAAAACAAGTATTTTACGTGGATGATCCGAAAGCGGGTGAGAATTGGAAAGTAGTTAATGTGAGCTCTCATAGGAATGTGTATGATTCTAGAACACTTGCAACACATGAAGATGAGATACCTCCTATTGGAAATCACGTTGAAGAACCTTATCAAGAGCACATGATAATATATAGTGGAGTCTTTGATGTTACTATTGACCTTGAAGTGAAAGAAGAGGAAGACGAAGAGGAAGATGAAGAGGAAGAGGAAAAGGAAGAGGAAGACGAAGACGGGAGACAATTTGGTGAAGAAGAAGACCATGCACAATTTGGAGAAGAAGAAGATGATGATTGATTATATGAAAGAAATTTGTGTATTTGCATTTTTTGAAAACTCAAAACGGTTTGTAAAACAAACTTATGTTTCGTTAACTTGATACATTTGTTTTTTACATTTTAGGGTATAATTTTTTTCTATTCCACGATTGAAAACCACACAACAACCTTAATCATATAAATGAAATTGTTTTTTTTTGGAAATAAGGTTACCAGGCGACGGACTTAAAAAGTTCCGTCGCCTAATTCAATTCAAGCGGCGGATTTAAGCATTTTTGTTGCCTAAATGTTACAATAAAAAATCAATTCAATATTCTAAAACAAAAGCGGGAAAAATAGAGCAAAAAAAAATTCGCCTAAATTTTTAAATAAATTGTAGCGGCGGAATAGTATAATTCTGTCACCTAAGTAATATTCAATTATTTTTTTACAATCGGTAAGTAATATTCAATTATTCAAGCAACGGACTTATGAACAATAATCCTCCTAACCCGATATCATTTTAGGGTTTTCTATTTCAAACAAGAGGACGAAGGACGAACTCTGGGACGCCGCCGCCGCCTCCGAGCCGCTTGCTTAGCCTCCTCCTCCTCGAGCAGCTTGCTTACGGTTTTGCAATCGGAAATTGGTCACTGGTACGAGCAGCCTATCCAGGTCGTTGCGGTAATTGGTAACAGTCTGTCCAGGTCGTTGCAATTTGAGTAGCCTCCTCCGAGCCGCTTGCTTAGCCTTCTTGCAATCGGAAATTGGTAACAACCCCTGAGTAGCCTGCAATCGGTAATTGGTAACAACCTGTCCAGCTTGCTTACGGTTCGCCATTCCCTCTGAGTAGTCTGCTTAGCCTTCTTCTCCTATCCCCTGTTAACAGCCCCTAGCCGACGCCTCCGAGTAGCCTCGAGCAGCCTCTGGTACGTTTCACTGCCGGTTTCTCCATTCCCTCTTTGTCCTCGAGCAGCCTCTGGTACGTTTCACTGCCGGTTTCTCCATTCCCTCTTTGTACTCTAGGTTCCTTCTCCTTCTACTCTAGGTTCCACTACCGGTTTTTGATTTGGTGTATGTCTCTACAGAATCTACAAGTTTTTGATTTGGTTTTTGCTTTGGTATGACTATGACATTCCTATACGTAATAGTTTATAAGCATTAGATTCCTCTATTTCTATATACTATTGTAACTTGCAAGTTTTTGATTTGGTGTATGTCTCTACAGACTCTAAGTTTTTTATTTGGTTTTAGCTTTGGTATGACTATGACATTCCTGGTTTATAAACATTAGATTCCTCTATTTCTATTTACTGTTGTAACTTGTAAGTTTTTGATTTGGTGTATGTCTCTACAGACTCTGCAAGTTTTTGATTTGGTTTTTGCTTTGGTATGACTATGACATTCCTAGTTTATAAGCATTAGATTCCTCTATTTCTATTTATTGTTGTAACTTGTAAGTTTTTGATTTGGTTTTTGCTTTGGTATGACTATGACATTCCTAGTTTATAAGCATTAGATTCCTCTATTTCTATTTACTGTTGTAACTTGTAAGTTTTTGATTTGGTGTATGTCTCTACAGACTCTGCAAGTTTTTGATTTGGTTTTTGCTTTGTATGACTATGACATTCCTAGTTTATAAGCATTAGATTCCTCTATTTCTATATACTGTTGTAACTTGCAAGTTTTTGATTTGGTGTCTGTCTCTACAGACTCTGCAAGGGTGGTGAATTGCTGTTAGGATACTCCAAAGCTTTGGACGTGCTTGGAAAATCAAAGAATGTGAAAGCAGCCACAAATTAAACAAAGCAACTACAAACTCAACAGGTGACATAACTAGTTTGTACTTGTCTAACTTCGTTGGAACCATTGACCATTAGGGGCCTCTGACTGTTAGTACCTTGTGATTAACACTAATGGTAAAAAGAATGTTCTAATTAAACTGTAAACCATGACTATTAGTACCTTGCCAGATTTGGATCAAGTTTTGAATATTTATTTACCTTTATCTTAAGCATTATATAATGATAGATTGGTAGGATTACCATGCAGTAATTAAGGTAATTTGGTGGGTTGGTACCTCTAAGAATATAATGATAGATTGGTAGAACTAACGATGTCTATACTCACCCGTTTATCTGAATTGGCGGATGAGTTGATCCGAAGTTATCCTATCTAGATTTAAGCAATAGGATATTTTGGCAATCTATATATGACCTTAGTAGCATTATATAATGATAGATTGGTAGCATTTGAACTTAGTGGTTGGGCTGATGTTTGCAGCTCTTAGTATATACTTGTACTATTTGAACTGAATTTTGTTTTGCACAACATGATAATGGACTTATGCAATCTGATTTTTTTTTATAATATCTGAACTGGACTTGGACTTATGCAATCTGATCAATCGATCTTAATCCAGTTCTCACCGTCACGATGGCTCCGATCAAGTCCAAGCGCTTGCAGCGTGCGCCCTCTCCTTCCCCCTCTTCCTCTCCGTCTCCTTCTGCTACCCCTTCTTCTTCTCGTTCTCCTTCTCCTTCTGTTTCTTCTTTGCGTCCTCCTCTTAACCCTAATCGGCCACCGCTAGCTCTGTCCTCCTTAAACACCAACGCTCCTCCACCGCCTCCTCCTCCTCTCAGAAACCGATCTAGTTTCTCCCCTTCTCCACCGCCTCTCAAAAACCGATCTAGTTCATCTCCTTCTCCCTGTTCTCCAACCCTAAACACCAACAACCCTTCTCCACCGCCTCCTCCTCCTCCTCTCAGAAACCACATAATCACCTCACCTTCTCCCTGTCCTCTACCTACTCCCCTATCCTGTAATACTTCCATTGTCCAATCCCTCTTTACTCCACCTCCAGAACCCTCTGAACCGGTGGTTAGCCCCACAATAGACGACAGTCAAGACGTTACGCCACTGAGCATTCTGTGTCAAAATGCTAAAGATGGTGAGGAAAACGCTGCACTAAATTGCTACACTAAATTACTGCTTATGCTGAATTGTTTTTATTGTTTTGTGCAGGTTTTACACAACCTAAATATCGAGTGGTTAGAAGCAACAAAACTTCTTAAATTGTGAATGCCGCGGGAGGAAAGATCACACTAGTGTGGTCTGATTTCCATAGCGGACCTCACACGAAGGAGAACTGTAGCTTGTTGTCAAACGATATCGGGGCAGCTGTAAGATCAAGAGTTCCTATGCTTGCATCTTCTTTTCGTGTCTTACCTGAGCATTACAGGGATGTTGTTAAACATTACCTATTGGTGAGTCCTTTTTTTTGTTTGTTTTTATAATATTTTTTATTTGTCTCTTTTTTTGTTGTATTAAAATGCTAAGGATGTTTGCATTCTGCAGGATTACTATATTATTCCTGAAACGGAGGTAAACATGTGGAAGTACATCAAAGAGAAGTCTCAAAAGAGATACTCTGATTGGAAACACAAGTGCCACAAGCACTTTTTGAAGTACGGGGATCCACTTCCACTTGAGTTTCTTGACCGCCCTGAGCAATGAGAATATTTAGTTAATCAAGAGTTTAAAGATGAAGTGAAACAAGTAAGCATATTAATATTTCAAATTCTATTTTTTCTTTGATAATTAGTATGTGAATTGCTTCTAACTGTAACTTTTGTTGTTGTTTTTCGAGGCTATGTGGAAGCAAAACCAAATAAACCGGACAAAAAAATCCCTCTCCAATCAACCATCACGCGGGTTCAAGACCCCTAACTTACATGGCGGAAGAGTTCGCGAAGAAAGGGCATCCGGCACCGTACTGTACAGCTGCTATAGAAGCATATTGTAACAGCAAGTACGGGAGTGAAAACGCGGTGAGGTTTCTAACTTTCTCTTTGCTTTTTTTTATAAGATTTAGAGCAACCCTCACTCAGATTTTTTTATAAGTTGTTGGAGAGAGTTATTTGTTCCTTATAAACTATGAAAATCCTAAAATGAAATTTTTAAAAAAAACAAATGGAGTCTATTGTTTTTTATTGTAGAAGTCATCCCATACTCTGATTTTTTTATTGTCTTCCATGTATTTAGGAGTTCCTTGTATTTATTGTCTTCCAAAGAGTTATTTATTTTCTGCCATTAGGAGTTGAGAAGATTGGTGAAATAAGGTACTTTTTTGTAACTTGTAGACTAACTAGGCACCCTATTTTTACAATTAAAAAATAAAGATAAAATTGAGTGGATATGGCCAAAATTATGGAAATTTTAAGATTCTTCTCTCTCCTATTAATAATCAAATAAATTTTGTTAAATCGGGAAATTAAATATTCTTATTTATCTTCTTAATTATAATAAGTAAAAGATTGTGCCAAAGGTTGGAATCGAACTCTGGACGAGTTGCCCCACCCCCCGCCCTTATACCGGTTAGACTAATCAAACTTCGTGTATTCTTTTGCCGATACACAATATTTAATACACAATTTTTATACATAATTTCAATTACACAATGTCCGTACACAATTTCAATTACACAATGTTAATACATAATACACAAATATCAGCTACAAAAAATGCATTGGACATACATAACCACGAAATCGTTATGTAGAAAGTCGTTATTTAGAAAGTCGCAAAAATTATGTAATCGTTATGTAGAAAGTCGCAAAAAATGCATTGGACAATATTCTTTGTGTAACCAAACATTGCCAAAATGGCATACACTTGTACTACATAAACGTAATCGTTATGTAGAAAGTCGCAAAAATTATGTATCAGCATATGTACATAACCACGAAATTATGTATCAACATATGTACATAACCACGAAATTAATAAAAACATATTTTTTTAATTATGATAAATAAATAAATAATTAAAGAACAAACCTCGATATTCGAGTTTCTTAAAATCGAAAAAATGGAGATTAGAAAGGTAGACGAAGAAGAAGAATGAAAGATTGCTATATTTATGTGAGGAGTTATTTTAGGAGCTGTTATAATTTCTTTCCTAATTTGACGTAATAATTTAGTTTATCAATTATTTTAATTTGCCAAATTTGTTACATATTTAAGGAGATAGAATATTAACATTTATGGCAATATCAATTAATATTTATCAATTTATCTTTTTCTACATAAAATAGGGTGCCTAGTTTGTTAATTGAAAACAAAAAGTGCCTACTTTATACACCAAGAAACATAAACTACCTACTTACCCTAAACACTCTTAGGAGTTCCATGTATTTCTTTTTTATGCCATGCTTAAATGAGTTTCGTAAATTGCTCTAAATCTTATTGTTGATATATATATTTTTTAAGGGGCTAATGTACATTAATGCATTTAGCTACTATGTTGAGCTGTTTACAGCTCTTGTTCACTTTTTCTCCATTTATTCACTGTATTGATATGTGGAAAATTTAGCTTGTACCTAAGTTGCTGCATTTATTCACTATTTTTGCTTATTTTGTTATGTTTCTGAACTGTTTCTGAACTACTTGGGCTGATGTTGCTGCATAATATTTATTCATTGTATTGATATAAGAATATAGTGACTGTTATAAGCTGAACTAGCTGAATTGGCTGAACTGGCTGGGCTGATATTTCTGAACTAGCTGAATTGGCTGAACTGGCTGGGCTGATTTAGAGCAGCCCTCACTTTTGCTCCATATATTCACTGTATTTATTCACTGTATTGGTTTTCAGGATAAGTTGAAGAGGAAAGTTGAAGAAGTAATTCAAGAACGAAGAGAGGAGGACCTGGATAATGTATCCCCCCTTTCCTTTGATGATCAACATGAATTGGTTGTATACGGTTTGGGAGAACGGAAAGGGACTGAATCAGAGGTAAGATTGTTGCTGTGATTTTTATGGGTTATTATTTCACTGTTTTTATTTTATCTTCCATTCACTGTTTTTATTGTAGGATTTGGAGGACAGTTGAGGCGGCCTTCAAAGATACGTGGAAAAGCCGATCTTTCTCAACAAAATGAAGAGAGGTTTCGAAATGCCGAAGAGAGAGCTGAAAAGGCCGAGGCGACAGCCGCTGAAGCCATAGCGAAAGCCAAGAAAATAGAAGAGAATTCCAAGAAATTAGAGGAGGAGGTTCAAGCATTGCGGGCCATGTTTCAAAGATATACCGCCGATCAACAATAAGCTCAAACTTGAGGTAGTATGTAGTGGATGCCAAGCAATTAGTATGCTTGAGCTATTTTGATATTAGTTGCTTGTGTGAAATTTTGTGCGGGTTTTGAATTAGTTGGTTGTGTGGAGTATTGTGCGGGTTTTGACAGATTTTGTTAATTGTGTGATTTGAGTTTTGATAAGCAATTAGTATGCTTGAGCTATGTAGTGGAACTTTGTGCGGGTTTTGAATTAGTTGGTTGTGTGGAGTTTTGTGCGGGTTTTGACAGATTTTGTTAATTGTGTGATTTGAGTTGTGACAGATTTTGTTAGTTGTGTAATTGCAGCTTTGGGTATTTTTTTTACAGGTTTAGTGAACGTTTTAATTAATTTTTTTTCATGCCCAATCAAAATAAGGTGAGGGAAAGATTTAAAAACTTCCGTCGCGTGATTATTGGGGCGACGACGACCAAAGCTGCTACCTAAATGAGAACTTCCGTCGCCTAATAATTAGATGACGAAGCTAGAAAACCGCCGCCTAAATGACTTCCATCACTCCAATTCTTAGGCGACGATTCATCCCTTTCGTCGCTACAGAGTGGATTAGGCGACGGAAATTTGTACTCCGTACGGGGACGGTTGTGTTGTGACGGATTTAGGCGACGGAATGTCCGTCGCGAGACTGATTGGGCGACGGAAAGGTATTGATGCGACGGTTTGATTCCGTCACCCGAGTTGCAATATGGCGTAGTGGTATGTTGGGTAGAGGGACAAAGTTTGAAGCATAGTTGATCGCATAGAAAGTGGTAGGTAAGTTGTGGAGAGTGCAGTACAAATGATAGGCATATTTGACTGAATCGTGGAATCTGTACACAACCTCTGATCTCAACGGAGCGTTCCATTTATTCGGTTGCATCTGCTACTAGGATTATTAATAATGGTCTGCATTTTCAGACTCCTGATATTAATTTGTATAAGAAAATGTTGAAACTAAAGGTGTAGGAAAGGGGAAGGCTTTTTATATGGACAATCCTACGTGGAGGGTGTCTCACTAACAGTGAGCGCTTTCGTCGACATTTAACGACGGATCACACATGTAAATCTTGTCCAGGGATCTCTGAGGACTTGAGTCATCTTTTTAGTGATTGCTTAAGCTCTAAGCTCTAAGCGGCTGTGGTTTGACCTGAAGGCGGCTGATATGTTTCAAGGGTTCTTCGATATGCAATTCAACGCATGGATTAGAGCTAATCTTTTAAGTACTAAGGTCTTTAATTTATACTATGCTTGGTGTGATGTTTTTGCAGGATCGCTTTGGAATATTTGGAAGAGGAGAAACCGGTTCGTTTTTTATCACGTCATTATGCCAAATAAATCGGATTTCATCATTCAAAAAACGAAGGCTTACTACGATGCTTGCAAAAAAAGATCTCCACATGACCACAGTAGGTATCCTTCAACAGTCTTCATTGCATGGACGGCTCCAACACAAGGGTGGGTGATGGTCAATACTGATGGTGTTGTTCGGAGTAGCGGAGTTGCGACGGCGAGTTGTGTTATTAGGGATCATAATGGTGGATGGAGACGAGGAGGAGGTTCACAATATAGGAACATGCACAGTTCCAGTTGCAGAATTGTGGGGTGTTTTTAATGGATGGAAGCTAGCTTGGGAATCCGGATATCGTATGGTTATCATTGAACGGATTCGCAACTAGCTACTATTCTTATTGGGAAAAATCTTCCTTGTTGTCGTCCACTCTCTAGCCTGATACATTTGTGTCAAGGCTTTATGCAAAGAGTTTGGATTATTCTTTACCTAAAAAAAAAAAAAAGAGCTTGGATTATCCAAGTTCGTCACATTTAACCGTGAAGGTAATCGTGTTGCCGACTTTCTTGCTACTTTAGCTCTTTCTTTCGGACATGGATTTCATGTATTGTGTGACCCGTTGGAGGATTATATGTTTGTTTAGTGACAATGTAAGGGGTACGGCTATCCCCGTGTCATGAATATTTAGCCTATTTTTATTTATATGAAGCATGACTAAAAACAGGTAAACGACTTACCCTCTTTCCAATAAAAAAATAAAAAAAAAAACTGAGCGTTTCATGTCTGAATATCTGATATCCCATAAGCAGGTTAACCACTACAAGTAAAAACAGCAAATTTCATTAAACTTCCATCAGACATGGGCCGTTGGGCCTGATGGGCTGAGGCCCAGAAAGAATCCACTACAGACGTGGGAAAGATAACTGTTTTTAAAAACCGTTAAAATCAAAACTGTTCAACCGTGCCCTAAAAAAACATGTATAAATATGTCTGCAGTGGCTGGTTCAAAATCTGTGGAGGCCATTGATCTTGAGACACTATTCTATATAACTAGCACTTCTCCTGTCGTCAATCGAGATCAAGTAGGAGCGAAATGGACCGCAGTGAGAACCGATGGGGGCCAATTTCATGGGCTATGTTCTTGACGGTTGTGGTAGTGATTCTATTCGGGCCAGCGATGATGGGTCCAGTTCGCCCTCCCGGCAAGCCTCTGCTGGTGGCTTTTGCGGTGTTCCTTGCACTGTTGATTGCTGGTCTCCGCCGGGCATGCTCTGCTTAATTTCAGTTTATGCTTCTATCTTGCTGTGTTTTACTCTTTTCTTCTTGCTTTGTCCATTATGGATGTGAGTTTAGTAGCAGAGTAAACACCATTTCCTAAGAATAATAATATTATGAAGTATAAAAAACTTCTTTATTAAATTTTATGATGTGCTTTCACTGATTGATTAATAATTTAGTATAAACTAGTAAAAGCCGACTGAAATGAAACATTTCGCCTACAGCATTCTGCTTTTAAGCAATGCAATTCGTCATGCCGGATAAAAATATACAATGTTAAAACAAATTTCCTTCATATGATGTGACCTTCGGTCATAACAGCGGTTATAGTACATCTATTGCTCATTATATGTCCCTATGTTAACACTTAACAGTACATTCAGATGGGCTTTTAAATGCAATTAGAGCATTGTGTAATTTGTGTGGATCAGATTAGGAACAAAAGTACCGGAAGGGGAAAAGCAAAAATGACGAAACCTCCATCTGAATTATTAGCCTACACGGCTGGATCTCCAAATCTTCTAATTCTGTGCATAAACTGCAAACTGTATCGCTTCAAGAAAAGTTGAGTAAGGTATTTGGGTCTCGAAAATGATTTCTAATCAGTTCTTCCGGTTAAAGCACCACCCAACACAAGTCGACATGTATTAGCCGTGTTCATATCCGGTGCCCCAATCTTAAATATTCCATCTTTTGCTCTCTTATCCTTCTACTCTCATGGGTCGTGAGAGTACTATTGTTCTTATTTTAAAGGTTCATTTCTTACTTCTTTTTGTTTTCGTACTTTATGTTAAAGAGTCAACCATACTTGATGGAAAAACCGACAAAATGCTACTATGTGACAAATAATGTCGTCGTAAACAATCTTGAATTTGCGACGGCCAATATACGTCTAAAACTAATCTTGATTTCACGACGGAAGGTAATTGTCCTCGCCAATAATCTAGAACTTGCGTCGTACTCTAAATGACGCTGTCAATACTCTTTAACTTGCTACGGCAGCCACCGGCAAACAAGATGTCGCTAGTAATATATACATGACGGTATAGACTGGATAATTGACTAGGTTATCCTCTCTCAATCTTAGACCGTTCTCGATCTCATTCTCGCTATCCTCTCTCAATTTCAATCTCATTACTAGAATAGAGCCAGCCCAGCATTAGAAGCCCACAGCTGAGAACCCAATCACCCTAAGAATCGTACTGTCAATGATTCTATATATACATGTACTCAGTGACTATCATGAATAAGACAAGAAATACAATTTCAGAATGTCTCCCATTATGGTATCAGAGGCCTAACGGCAAACGCCCCTCTTCTCTGGCCTGCACCACAAACCCTGCCATCAATGGCTGAAAACAGAAATCAAAACCTCTCTTTGTCCTCCATTTCCTCCTTTATCACATCCAAACTTACTGCTGATAATTTCCTCCCCTGGAAGGCTCAAATCAGTCCTATTCTTGGTGCCCAAAACCTTTTTGAATTTGTTGATGGTTCAAAAATCTGCCCTGAGAAGTCTCCCCAACCTCCCCATTCCAAAGATTATACAGATTGGGTCTCAAAGGACCAGTTTGTGCTTGCCATCCTTACTTGTTCCTTAACTGAACCAATTCTTGTTCAGGTTCTGGATTGTAAAACTGCAGCAGATGTCTGGAATCGTCTTCATTCTCTCTTTGCCTCCACTTCTAGTGCAAAGATAGTTCAGACTCGTCTACAACTTGCCTCTCTTAGCAAGGGAGACTCCTCCATTACAGATTTCTACAGCAAGGCTCGAAATCTCGTTTCCTGCCTCACTACAGCAGGGCAATCTATTTCTGATACAGAGTTTACGAGTTTCCTTCTGGCTGGACTTGGACCTGACTATGATTCTATAGTCACCAGTCTATCCACACAGGTCACTCTTCCTTCACCATCTCAAATCCTATCTCACCTGCTAGTACATGAGGCTCGTATAGCTCGGCAACAGACAGCTTTACTACCCACCCCCCTTCAGTAAACAATACTGAAACTCATGGTCGGGGTTCCCAGTCTCGCTCCAACAACAACAACAATGGTAGCAGGACAAATGGTGGCCGGCACAACAATGGCCGAGGCAGAGGTCGAGGGCGAAGTTCTCCACCAAATCCCCATCAAAACTTCACTGGTGCCCCTGATACTCGCCCCATATGCCAGGTTTGCTCAAAACCTGGTCATACAGCCCTAGTCTGTTGGCATCGCTTCGATCATTCATATGCTGCTCCTCCTGCTCAATCGTTCCAGGCCCACGCCACCTCAACAAATTGGTACCCAGATACCGCTGCGACACACCATTACACTCCAGACTTGTCCAATCTGCGCCTTGATAGCCTTCCTTATCAAGGGACTGATACTGTGTCTCTAGGTGACGGCTCTACCATCCCAATTCAGCACCAGGGTACTTCTAGCATTCAATCGCCATCTCGTAGCTTTCTTCTCTCAAATCTCCTTCACACCCCTCTTCTTAACAAGAATTTACTTTCTGTCAATCGTTTTTGTCTTGACAATAACGTTTACTTTGAGTTTCACTCACAGCGTTTTCTTGTGAAGGATACCAAGACCCATCAACCTCTTCTTCAAGGAACTGTTGAGAATGGTCTGTATGTGCTGCCGGCTGTCCCTGGTTCATCGTCGTCTTTTCCTCAGCTCCATCACACCTCCACCGAACAAGCCCATCTGTGGCATAACCGGCTAGGGCATGCCTCCAAGCCTGTCATCCAGTCCATCACTAACCAACTACCAGGCCCAATTCGAAGCCCAGCTTTATCTTTTGATGGCTGTACCTCTTGTTCTTGGGCCAAAGTCCATGCCCTCCCACACCCACCAAGTCATTCAAAAAGTGATAGAGTATTGTCTCTTTTATTTCTCGATGTTTGGGGACCTAGTAACACAATGTCTTTTAAAGGACATAAATATTATGTTTCCGTTGTTGATGATTTTTCCAAGTTTATTTGGCTTTTTCCCTTACCAACCAAATCCTCGGTGACACCGGTGATCACAAATTTCTTCAAACTTGTTACAAACCTTTTATCAACCACAATCATTTCCGTTCAAACCGATGGTGGCTCGGAATTCAAACCCTTAATCCCTCTTTTTCAAACTATGGGAATCACTCATAGGCTCACATGCCCGTACTCTCACCAACAAAATGGCTCCGTCGAAACTCGACATCGTCGAATTGTCGATATGGGCTTAACCCTTCTCAAACACTCATCATTACCCCTCCGTTTTTGGGATTTCGCCTTTGAAACGTCCACATATATCATTAATCGTCTCCCAACCCCAATCCTTCAAAACAAGACCCCTTTTGAGTTAATTTTCAAACACCCACCAAATTACAATTTTTTCAAAGTTTTCGGATGCCTTGCTTTTCCGAATCTTCGTCCCTATAACAAACACAAATTAAATTTTCGTTCTCAACCCACTATCTTTCTAGGTTACTCATCAAACCATCTTGGATATACTTGTTTTGATTGGGTTCAACAAAAATTTTACACCTCTCGGGATGTTCTATTTCATGAACACACCTTCCCGTTTTCACAAACCATTCCTACAACCCATCAACCACAACAAACTTCTATTCCCTACAGCCCACCTGTAATTGCGGCCCACTCCCTCCCTTCCGCTTCACCCAACACGCCAAGCCCATCTTCTCAGCCTTCTTCTACCACATCTAGCCCAATACCTTTGGATCTCCCTTCCGCTTCCTCTGACGAACCCAATATATCAATGGGCCAACCTGAAACCCACATCCATCCCATGAGAACTCGGGCCTCACACCAAATCCATAAACCTTTGATCCGTCATGATGGAACCATACCCTGGCCTCCTCCACCGTCTTGTTCAAACACAATCACCATCCCAGATGAGCCGCCCAACTTTACAGTAGCTTCCAAATTCCCAAAATGGCGCCTAGCTATGGAACAAGAAATTCAAGCCCTTCTTGCAACCAACACCTGGAGCCTAGTTCCCTCCTTACCATCTCAAAATACCCTTGGAGTGAAATGGGTGTTTAAAACCAAACGACTTTCTGATGGCCAAATCGAACGGAGAAAGGCTCGTCTAGTCGCCAAAGGCTATCACCAGATGTATGGCCTCGACTACCATGACACTTTTAGCCCCGTAGCCAAACCATCAACCATCCGTCTCTTACTCTCCCTGGCAGCCATGAACCAATGGACAGTCAGGCAGCTCGACATCCAGAATGCATTCTTACACGGAGACTTGCTTGAAGAGGTATACATCTCACAACCCCCTGGTTTTGTTCATCCTTCTTTCCCAACTCATGTGTGCAAATTGAAAAAATCCCTTTACGGCCTCAAACAGTCACCTCGAGCCTGGTTTTCTCGCCTTGGTGACACTCTAAACTCCATGGGTTTCACTTCTTCAAAATCAGATACTTCAATGTTCCTTTTCAGATCCAATTCTGACTTTGCTTGCATATTGGTCTATGTGGATGACCTTCTGGTCATTAGATCCTCTCCAAATCTTGCTACCAAGTTCACCGCCACATTGTCTCAATCCTTTCCAGTCAAAGATTTAGGTCCAGTAAGTTATTTTCTGGGAATTGAAATACAGAGGGACAATATTGGCTTCTATCTTTCCCAGAAATGATACATTCAAGACCTGGTCACCAAAACTAATATGCACAATTCAAAACCAGTGTCAACCCCTCTGGCCACCACTTTTCAAGATACCTTTCCTCAGTCCCCTCTTTTCAATGATCCTAAGCTCTATCGAAGCACATTGGGGAGCCTTCAATACCTTGCCTTCACAAGGCCTGATGTATCTTTTGCTGTCAACAAGCTTACCCAATTCATGCATCATCCTACACAGGCACATTGGCAGTCGGTCAAGCGTGTACTACGTTACCTGAATTGTTCATCTTCCCTTCATTTTCACATATCATCTACACCAGGATCTCTACTCTCAGCTTTCTCAAATGCAGACTGGGGAAGTGATACCTCTGACAGACGTTCTACAAGTGCCTATTGCGTCTATCTTGGAAGGAATCTCATCTCCTGGACATCAAAAAAACAGCACACGGTGGCTCGTTCATCCACCGAAGCTGAATATAGAGCCCTTGCTCATGCCACATCCGAACTATTATGGCTTCAGTCTCTTTTAATGGAACTTGGAGTCAAGCTCTCTCATCCACCAACTCTATGGTGTGACAATCTGGGTGCTACCTATCTAGCAGTCAACCCTGTAATGCATCACAGGATCAAGCATTTGGATCTTGACTACCACTTTGTTCGGCAGAGAGTTCAGACCAAGGCCTTAGTCGTTGCATTCATTTCCTCCAAAGATCAAGTTGCTGACCTACTGACCAAAGCTGTGTCTTCCACTTGGCTGGCTACACTACGCTCCCACCTCCGACTCACGGACTTGGGACCGACAGGGGATACTAGAATAGAGCCAGTCCAGCATTAGAAGCCCACAGCTGAGAGCCCAATCACCCTAAGAATCGTATTGTCAATGATTCTATATATACATGTACTCAGTGACTATCATGAATAAGACAAGAAATACAATTTCAGAATGTCTCCCATTACTCATCATCTCAACTTTCACCCCATCGATCTTCGTCAATCTAGATTTGGCTCCTGGTTAGAGGTTGTTGCAAGCTCTTCATCAATTGTTCTTGTAACTCTTATGGCGTTGTGAGCATATGTGGTGGTGTGGGTGAAACGATTGTTGTAAATGAGATCATTTCTGACGTGTCAAATGTAGTAGATGAGGTTGGTGATTGAAGAGATGCGAATGTGGGTTATGAAGTCGTGACCGATGTGGTTTTTGGTTGCTAAGCCAGGTCCAAATACGATGGAGTTTTGCTTGACACATATGTAATTCAGCTCTCGATTCTTCTTCCTTCGAATTGTGTGTAAAAAGGAGCTAAATAATAAGCTAAATAATAATTTATTATAAGTAGATTTTTTATTTTAATCCAGTTTACGAGATATTTTGTGTAATTAAAATTGAGAGTAATATTATTTTAAAGAATTCTTGTAATTATAACGGAACGTATTTGGTAATTGAATGAAATAGTAAATAAAACTCACAACTTTGTGTGGCTTTTTTAAATTTATGTTTATTCAAAATTTTAGGGTTTAAATAGTTTGGTTTATTTTGTTTGTTTTAATTTGTGTTGTCAAGCTTAGTTTTATGAAAATACTATTATGTACGTGCATTTTCAAATGTATTGTAGAGTCAAGAAATATTAAGTTTGTGTAGATTATATAAGTTGTGTAAACGAGTTTAACATTGAAATCTTTCGTGTGGATGATTTGTGGATATAATATAGTTTTTAAAATTTCAAAACATTTTGTGTAATTAATAGTATATTTGTGTAAATTACGCAACACTGTTTAAGTAAAGTACATAAATATGTTAAAAAGCGAATTACATAATTACACGGGCAAAACTTACGCGAACTATCACGATAATTTGTGTTTCATTTTAAAAAGTTGGTTAGAGAATTAATAAGAGTATAATGGAAAGAATTAATAAGAGAATAATGGAATTTATAGAAATAAAAGACACTTTCACACTAAAATTGTTGGGAGAATTTGACATACTAGGCTTTTTTTAGTTTTTGTTTAAGAAAATGTACCCCAAATTTTTTACCACTTTCATTTAATAGTAGGTAAAATTATTAACCCTTCTATTAGAAATAAAGAATAAATAATGTTTGTTATTTGTTATATAAGTATAATTTTTAATTTTTAATTACTGAATTTGTTTTCTTTTATTATTTTTCTTGCCTTTTTTATTTATTTTTTTATTTTCTTTTTTATTTTCTGGACTAAATTTCTCATACCAGAAATTCTCATACCAGAATTTTCATACCAGAAATTTCATACCAGAAATTATCATACGAAAAGTTCATACCAGAAATTTCATACCAGAATTTATTTCATACCAGAATTTTTTTCATACTAGAATTTTTTCATACCAGAATTTTTCATACCAGAAATTTCATACGAAAAGTTCATACCAGAAATTTCATTCCATAAATTTCTGAATTAAAACTAGCGGCACAATCAACACTTGATCCTTGTGCTTTCTGTTCGCTATTTATTTTTGTTTACATAATACTTTTATTTTGAGACAATTTTAACATATAATTCTCCACTCAAATAATGCTCAACTCCTCCACGTCTTGTCAATTTGTCATTGTCAACTGGGAAAAAGAACAAGTCTTTTGGAAACCAAAAGAGACGGTGATGGACCCATTTTTGCAAACCGTCATCATATACGCAAATTACAATAAAAAAAATTGCAAAATTACAACGAGCCCCCTAAAATTTGCAAAATTAAATATTAGACAATTAAAAATTCATTCCGGTATGTAAATTTCGGTATGTAAATGTCCGGTAAGTGAAATTCTGGTATGTGAAATTCCGGTATGTGAAAATCCGGTATGTGATAATTCCGGTATGTGAAATCCGGTATGTGAAATTCCGGTATGTGAAAATTATGGTATGTGAAAATTTCGGTATGTGAAAATCCGGTATGTGATAATTCCGGTATGTGATAATTCCGGTATGTAAAATTCCGGTCCGGTATGTGAAAATTCCGATATGTGAAATTCCGGTATGTGGAAATTCCGGTATGTGATAATTCCGGTATGTGATATTTCCGGTGTGTGAAAAAATTCTTCATTTTAGAAAATAAATAAAAAATAAAGAAAATAAAAAACACAAAAAAAATTAATAAAAGAAAATAAAAAAAGAAATTCAGTTTTTAAAAAGCATTTGGAAGAAAGAAGAAAACAAGAGGATGGAGAAGGTTTGAAGGTAAAAAAAATAAGAGGGGTATATTTACTTAATTGAAAAACAAAAAAGCCTACTTACTATCACTATTTCTCTAAATAGCCTACTAACCAAATTTGCCCAACGTTAATTGGAAGTCCGGTTGATTTATCTTTATAATTTCACAATCAGCGATACAATTGGTAAAATTTCCAATTGCAGTAGTTAATTGTATAGATTCCGGATGTCAGTCAAAGTGCTTTTGTTCCTAATCTACAATTACTCACAAGGCTGTAAATGATTTTGACGCTCTTCTTGTCCTGGAAATAAGAGGGTTGCGGGTACATTAAAACAAGGAATTTTCCGTTTGGTACCCCTGAGTTTTTGGCTTTTCCGGATGGTGCCCAAAGTTTTTTATTTTTCCGTTTGATACCCCCGAGTTAATGGCTTTTCCGGATGGTGCCCAAAGTTTTTCACGTTTCCACTTGGTACCCCTGAGGTTTCGGTTTTTCCGTTCCGTACCCTTACTTCTTTTTTTTTGTCTAAAATAACGATTTTTTTTGTTAAATTAATAATAAAAATAATAATATAATAACAATTCTATATTATAAATTTCGAATACAAGTATATTTTATTTTATTTTCGGTGAGAGATAAGTATATTTTAGTAAAACAAACTTATTTAAATATTAATAAATTATGATATTTCTTCAAATATAAGATTGTTACATATTATTTTATGATTTTAAATATATTTATTACTATTTGATTAAATTTAGAAAAATATACAAAATAAACAAAATGCCATGGTTTAATATGTAAGGGGTACTTTTCTGTACCATATAGTTGTACATGAGTTTGACAATTATTAATTTTGTATAAAAGTTTATACAAAATATAAGTTTTTTACATATTATTTTATGTAATATATAAGATTAAATTTGTTTAAATAAAATATTATAATTTATTAATATTTGATTAAATTTGTTTAACTAAAATATACTTGTCTCCCAAAAAAAAAAAATATACTTATATGCGAAATTTATAATATAGAATTGGTATTATATTTTTTTTTTATAAATTTGATAAAATAAATGTTATTTTAGACCAAAAAAAAAAAGAAATAAGGGTACCGAACGGAAAAACCGAAACCTCAAGGGTACCAAGCGGAAACGTTAAAAACTTTGGGCACCATCCGGAAAAGCCAAAAACTCGGGGGTACCAAACGGAAACATAAAAAACTTTGGGCACCATCCGAAAAAACCAAAAACTCAGGGTTACCAAACGGAAAAATCCTTAAAACAAATATGCATATGATAAAACCTTACGATTAGTTGAGTGATGCACAAAATGGGGTTCTTGTAATATCAACAAGGAGACTCCGGTAATCTCTCGATTTATTTCTCTTACAAATATCCATGGTATTAAAGTAAGTCAACGTGAATACGCGAGTCTACTATTTCTCATATAATGTTTGCAAATGGCTATCGACTATATATGGAGGCAAGTTTGCAAGAATGTTCGAAATTAGCTTATATTGTCATTGTCTATGAATTGAAGAATTTCCGGTCACGTTTGGACAAGACGTAGCTACACATCGCTTGTCCTTGATATCATTTCTTGATGGACTAGAACCCCTATCCGTTACCTTACCTTCACAACTTGTGGAATTGGCTCAGATCTCAATCCAAACTCAATCGGTGTCTCATAGATTGCATTCGCATCTCTTCGATTACTGTATTCATCTATTTCACCTGGAAGGCCAGAACCCCTATCCGTTACCTTACCTCCACTTCTTTTTCTTTTTTTTCAACTCTCAGAAGGTCCCCTCATATAGTGAACTCTCTGCACATTCAACAAAAGGTAATTAATAAGAAGAGGATTAATTAAGATTAATCTCATCCATTAGAGATTAACTAAAAGTGAAGATTAAGGAAGGAGAAGACTACTACTCGCTTTCGCCTACGCTTAGGATCGATTCGGATTCGTTTGGTTTGTGATAAAGACTCAAACGGATAAAGGTTAGTCTTCGATTCATATAGGGATATATCGGTTGATTCATGTATAAGTCTAAATCTATTATAGTGTTTTTGATTTCGAAACGGAATCGTAAATTATCTAACAGTTTGTGCTAAGCTTCGAACTTTCATGTATATCTCTCCCGTCTCCCCCCTTCTATCAATACAAGTAAGTTTTCAAAAAAAAAAAAAAAGAATATCTGGTCATAATGTAATTAAGACTAAAACGAAATTTTCTTTCGCAAAAATATAGTTCCACATTTACGAGGATCTGTAACAAGTTTTCTATGTGTTAGGAAGGTGGATAAGCACTCGACATACTTTCCAAGGGTGAATTGGTGGAATGTGGTTAAATCTCTTATTGTTGTATTATATAGGCTAAAAATTTGGTTAGTAGGCTATTTAGAGAAATAGTGATAGTAAGTAGGCTTTTTTGTTTTTCAATTAAGTAAATATACCCCTCTTATTTTTTTTACCTTCAAACCTTCTCCATCCTCTTGTTTTCTTCTTTCTTCCAAATGCTTTTTAAAAACTGAATTTCTTTTTTTATTTTCTTTTATTAATTTTTTTTGTCTTTTTTATTTTCTTTATTTTTTATTTATTTTCTAAAATGAAGAATTTTTTCACACACCGGAAATATCACATACCGGAATTATCACATACCGGAATTTCCACATACCGGAATTTCACATATCGGAATTTTCACATACCGGACCGGAATTTTACATACCGGAATTATCACATACCGGAATTATCACATACCGGATTTTCACATACCGAAATTTTCACATACCATAATTTTCACATACCGGAATTTCACATACCGGATTTTCACATACCGGAATTATCACATACCGGATTTTCACATACCGGAATTTCACATACCAGAATTTCACTTACCGGACATTTACATACCGAAATTTACATACCGGAATGAATTTTTAATTGTCTAATATTTAATTTTGCAAATTTTAGGGGGCTCGTTGTAATTTTGCAATTTTTTTTATTGTAATTTGCGTATATGATGACGGTTTGCAAAAATGGATCCATCACCGTCTCTTTTGGTTTCCAAAAGACTTGTTCTTTTTCCCAGTTGACAATGACAAATTGACAAGACGTGGAGGAGTTGAGCATTATTTGAGTGGAGAATTATATGTTAAAATTGTCTCAAAATAAAAGTATTATGTAAACAAAAATAAATAGCGAACAGAAAGCACAAGGATCAAGTGTTGATTGTGCCGCTAGTTTTAATTCAGAAATTTATGGAATGAAATTTCTGGTATGAACTTTTCGTATGAAATTTCTGGTATGAAAAATTCTGGTATGAAAAAATTCTAGTATGAAAAAAATTCTGGTATGAAAAAAATTCTGGTATGAAATTTCTGGTATGAACTTTTCGTATGATAATTTCTGGTATGAAATTTCTGGTATGAAAATTCTGGTATGAGAATTTCTGGTATGAGAAATTCAGTCCAGAAAATAAAAAAGAAAATAAAAAATAAATAAAAAAGGCAAGAAAAATAATAAAAGAAAACAAATTCAGTAATTAAAAATTAAAAATTATACTTATATAACAAATAACAAACATTATTTATTCTTTATTTCTAATAGAAGGGTTAATAATTTTTACCTACTATTAAATGAAAGTGGTAAAAAATTTGGGGTACATTTTCTTAAACAAAAACTAAAAAAAGCCTAGTATGTCAAATTCTCCCATTAACGTTTCTAATCATCCCAAATTTTAGATTTGGTTAACCGAATAGGTTAAAAACAATTCCTTTGAAACTTACAAGATTTAGTTAAAAAATAGACTATAAATAAATTAAAGTAAGTTTCGCCACCATTACCTAAAATTAGTAAATTACAATCATTTATTGCATAAGCAAAATTTCTTCCTTTTTCATCTTCATTATTTTTACAGGTCTCAAACAACCGTACTTTTGATTTTGATAATTGGTAGAAATTCAAAGATAATCCTACATATCTACTATACATTACACGAGAGAGTTTGCCCTTAAAATACCTGTCATTTTTAAGAAACAATTTGGTATACTAGGCTTTTTCTAGTTTTGTGTTTAATAAATGTACCCTTGAGAGAAGAGTGTGTAAAGTTTGAAAATAAATACAAAAGATTGGGGTATATTTACTTAATTGAAACATTAAAAAGTCTACTTACTACTCTATTTTCTCAAAAAAGTCTAGTTACTAAAATTGCCCCATTTTTAATTCATTACAAATTTACCTAACAAACCTACTTGTCAACTCTTGCCTTCTCTTAATATGTGGTGATCAATGTCGAAGGACGTAACCTTTTGTCACCTTCCGCCTCTTCTTCTCAAGCTTTTTATGTCATCACTAATTTGGTTTTGTGCCCGAAGTGAACTCTGAATCGCCGTCATCATTTCTTCTCCAGAAATGGATGTTACGGTACTGTTTTCTAGAGTATATGGTGCTTATGTACAAATATAGAAAATAAATGGGCCTATATTGTAATAAGAGAAATATGATGAACATATTCTGTACGACTATTGTGTATATATACGTTCATATGGAATAAAGGCCAAAAACAACTGAGTGATTTCTATTCTCTTTCTACCATTTAACATGGTATCAGAGCTAAGTTTTTCGATCCTGTTGATTGATTCGATCGAATAAAACTTACCTCCTCCTTTCTCATTTCCTTTCTCTAGTAGTCTTATCCCCTCTTTTCTGGATATGTCTGACAATTATCAAGTTCCTCTTCAACCTATCGACAAAGGATTTGATCGTAATTCTGGAAGCAATGTCAATGATCCTTTATATCTCTCTAATTCAGACAATCCAGGGATGCAATTGGTGTCTATTCTCTTCAATGGATCCAATTTCACGTCCTGGAGGCGAAGCATTCGTATGGCACTTGGTGCTAAGCAGAAATTAGGTTTTATTGATGGAACGTGTACGAAACCTGGCGATCAAGATGAAGATCAGGCTGCTCGTTGGATCCAGGCTGATTACATGATCCACTGTTGGATCTTGCACTCCATGAAGTCGGATTTTGCTGAATTATACACTTATGTGGAATCTGCAAAGGAACTATGGGATGATATTCTTGAGAGGTTTGAAGTCTCAAACGCTCCTATGATATATCAGATCCACAAGGATCTGAGTTCTTTAAAACAAGATAACTGCAGTGTTGCTGTGTATTATGGCAAATTAAAAAAGTTGTGGGATGAACTTGCCTCTGTTGACGCTTCTCCCTCTTGTGTCTGTAAATGGTGTGTCTAGTTGTACTTGTGAGATCCTCAAGAAAATTGCTGATAGGGAAGCTAAGCTTCGTATTATTCAGTTCCTTATGGGACTTAATGATCAATATGAGAATATACGCAGCAACATACTCTCCCTTGAATCTTTACCAACTATGAATCGTGCTTTTCACATGGTTGTCCAAGTGGAAAAGAAGAAGGAAATAACGTGTCTATCCTTGCCTACTCATGAGGTTCTTGCTGCTAATAGATCTGTTCCATATCGACAAGCTGGTGGTAGTCGACGTGACTACAAGAAAGAAAGGCTTGATAGGATGTGTTCTTACTGCAAGGAGAAGGGCCACTTGAAGGAATCTTGTTTCAAGCTCACAGGTTTACCTGATTGGTACAAAGAATACAAAGCTAAACTGGATAAAGATTCTCCTCGCAATTCATCTGTTGGTGCTCTTGCTGCAAATACCTTGGAAGTTCCCCTTGGGAGTCATCCTCTAGAATCTATGGAATCTTCTCAGGCACACACCATGGATCCTGCCATGATCAATGCTGTATATCATGAAGCTCTCAAAATAATGCAGGAGAAACAATCTCTCTCATCCTCTGCAAACTTTGCAGGTACTCTTACTGTTCTAGTACACAATACAATTAATGTATGTGGTTGGATTATTGATTCTGGTGCAACTGACCACATATCATTTTGCAAGAATTATTTTGTTCATCTACAACAGCTAGACAAACCAATTCTTATTGGCCTTCCTGATGGTTCTATTAAGGAGGTTCATCATCGTGGAACTGTGAATTTGTCTTCCACTCTTATCTTGCACAATGTGTTGTATCTACCTCACTTTAAACACAACTTGCTGTCTGTGTCCAGACTAGTTGAAGATTTGCGATTACAACTCCATTTTACTCATCAATCTTGTCTATTTCAGGACCTTACTAATGATGCTATCATTGCTACTGGTGTAAAGATTGGTGGTCTTTACAAGTTTGTCACTACTTCAATTCCTCCAGGAGCTGCTTATAATACTTCTACATCAAATAATGTCAACTGTGATATCCAATTGTTTCAAGCCCGATTAGGCCATTCTTCATTGTCTAAATTGCATCATTTGAATGTCTGTACTCCTTCCCAAATTTCCTCTCTGGATTGTACCACTTGTGTTTTAGCCAAGCAACACAAGTTGCCTTTCCCTATTAGTATATCCCATGCTAAAACTGCTTTTGCATTAATACATGTAGACATTTGGGGCCCTTATCATACTCCTGCTATCTGTGGAGCAAGATATTTTCTAACAATTCTTGATGACTATTCTCGTTGTACGTGGACTTTTTTGATGGCAAATAAGCAGCAGGTTTTTCGGATTATTTCACATTTTCTGGCGTATGTTCAGACTCAATTCCAGTCACATGTGCAAGTTTTCAGATCAGATAATGGATCTGAGTTTCTCCAAAAGAACATTCAGGAATTATTTCTTCTCAAAGGTATAATTCATCAGCGTTCAACTGCCTATACTCCTCAGCAGAATGCACGTGCCGAGAGAAAGCACAGACATCTACTTGAGACTGCCCGAGCTCTCAGGATTCATGCAAATCTTCCCATATCCTTGTGGGGAGAATGTATTCTCACGGCCACATACCTCATTAATTTAATGCCTTCTTCATTACTTAATTGGAAAATTCCCTTTGGTGTCCTACACAAAACCACAGTTTCTTATGATCACCTGAGAGTTATAGGCTGCTTATGCTTCACTTTACATCCTCGCAAAGACAAACTCGAGCCTGTTTCTTCTCCCTGTGTGTTGATCGGATATCCCCCTGGGCAGAAAGCTTACAAGATTATCAATCTTCAAACTAATAAAATCATGGTGAGCCGTCATCTGATTTTTAAAGAAACTGTATTTCCTTTAAAGCTCTCTACTCCTCCCTCTCGAACCATTATCCCTTCTTCCTTGCCTATTGTTTCACCTGTCCCTGCCGATGACATCAATCTCCTTCCTCATGTTCATCCTCCTATGTCATCATCCTCTTCTTCCCCTATCCATTCCCATTTTTCACAACCTTCTAACTCTTCTTTCCAACCCACTCACCTTCCTGCTACCTCCGATTCCTCAGACTCTTCTGCTACTCTCTCACCTTCTGATTCTCCAACTCCTGTACCTTCTCAGAGACCTGTTCGAATCACTCATAAACCGGCCTACCTGAATGACTATGTTTGTCACACATACTCAGATACTCATTTTGATCTTTCCTGTCATCAGCCTGATTTTGTTCAATCATTCTGCAACCTTATATCATCCTTTGAACCATCTCACTATCTCCAAGCCAAAGATTCTCCTGTTTGGATTGATGCCATGAATAAAGAATTACAGGCTCTTGAACTTAATGATACTTGGGAGATTGTACCATTACCCCATGGTAAATCCCCGATTGGTTCCAAATGGGTATATAAGTTGAAGTATAGGCAGGATGGTACCATTGAAAGACACAAAGCTCGGTTGGTCGCCAAAGGTTACAATCAAATCAAGAATAAGGATTATAAACATACTTTCTCTCCAGTGGCAAAGTTCTCCACTATCAGAGTTCTTCTAGCTATCGCTGCAGCAAGACAATGGCCTTTGCATCAGCTTGACATCAACAATGCTTTTTTACATGGTTTCTTAGATGAAGAGGTGTTCATGTTACCACCTCAAGGCTACACCAAGGCACCATCTGGTCATGTTTGTCGGCTTAAGAAGTCACTCTATGGACTTAAACAAGCCAGCAGACAATGGAATATCGAATTCACAAAGTTACTTCTCCAATTAGGATACACTCAATCCCGTCAGGATTATTCCTTGTTTGTTAAATCCTCCTCCTTGGGCATTACAGTGGTTCTTGTCTATGTTGATGATGTATTAATCAGTGGTGATGTTCCTACAGAAATTGAATCTCTCAAGCTTCAGCTTGACAAGGCCTTCACCATCAAGGACCTCGGATTGACTCGTTTCTTTCTTGGCATGGAGATTTCCCGGGATAAATCAGGCATATTGATCAATCAACGCAAATACGTATACGATATTCTCCAAGATTGCAAATTTCTTGAAAGTAAGCCAACTCCTTTTCCTATGCAGCGCAATCTACGTCTCACTCCTGATTCAGGAGAGCTGCTTGATAATCCTGAAGTCTATCGACGTCTCATAGGGCGTCTTCTTTATTTATCAGTCACTAGGCCGGACATTTCTTATACCGTTCAACAATTGAGCCAATTCTTAGCATTTCCTCGCTTGCCTCACTGGCAAGCTGCCCTACACTTGCTTCGTTATTTGAAGGGAACCATGGATGTTGCATTACACTATCCAGTCCAAACTGATCTTCTTCTTTCATCATATAGTGATGTTGATTGGGGTTCCTGCACTTTCACCTGTCGCTCAATCACAGGATATTGCTTATTTCTGGGCAAAGCTCTTGTTTCTTGGAAGACTAAGAAACAAAAAACTGTTTCAAAATCTTCAACAGAAAGTGAATATCGGGCCATGTCAATGACAACTAGTGAGATTGTATGGTTAGAGGGCCTTCTCAGTGATCTTGGACTGCAGATTCCTCGCCCTATTCCTATGCACTGCGACAATAAGGCTGCCCAGCACCTTGCAGCCAACCCCATCTTTCATGAGAGAACCAAACACCTACGCATCGATTGCCACTTCGTGCGTGATGAAGTTCAACGGGGCTTCATAACCACTACTCACGTATCGTCATCTTTGCAGCTAGCAGACCTCTTTACCAAAGCCTTGGGAGAGCAACAACACAGTTTTCTTTCTTCCAAGCTTGGACTTGTCTACTCGCGTCCACCTTGAAGGGGGGGTCTAGAGTATATGGTGCTTATGTACAAATATAGAAAATAAATGGGCCTATATTGTAATAAGAGAAATATGCTGAACATATTCTGTACGACTACTGTGTATATATACGTTCATATGGAATAAAGGCCAAAAACAACTGAGTGATTTCTATTCTCTTTCTACCATTTAACAGGTTTCTTCTCCCGCCGTGGTGCATCCTCGATCGTCTTCGATGACGCCTTCTTCTGCTTCGGACTTCAAGGTACAATTTTCTTCCATTCTTCTTCGATTCGTCCGGTCTCAAAATTTTCTACACCTTCTCTTGGCTCTCAGCTACCGTCGGCCGGTACAAACTCTCCGCCAGGTGCAACGCCTTCAAACTCTTCAGTCGACAGGTTTCCTTTCCTTTTGTCTCCTTCATGTGCCAATCTTAGCTTCCATCGACTTCGGTTGAGACGTCGGATCCATTGATTTGTTGATATTGTGGCTATTCGGTTCAGGACTAGGGTTTGGAAGTAGCTGAGACGCTTCTTCAACTTCCTCGACACCAAGACCTTCGTAAAGTAATCTTCCTTGACACCAAGATCTTCATCGGCGTGGTAGGCTACTTCTTAATTAATCTCCATCTGTTACACAAACCAGCTCTAATTTCTATTTTTGCATGTACCCTTTGTTACTTCCAGAAGATGTTTACACTAGATGTCATCTTTTGTGTTACTGATTTTTGTTACGATTTTGGTAGAGTTTTCAGCATCGATTTCCTCTCATTTATGTTGTCTTTGTTTGGTTTCTGTTTGTATAGGCTAGGAGAGGAAAAATCAGTGAGAGGATGAAGTTCTTGCAAGATCTGGTACCTGATTGCAATAAGGTACCATTTTACACCTTTATTTATTTTCGGGATCTTTGAATTAATCGAGAAGCAGCTCAAGAGGATGGTCATGCGGATACTGTAGTTGTTGTAGGTGTTGGAGCCAACATTAGCCAATCTTATCTATTTGAAAATGTCCCTACCGATGATGTAGGTCAATTGTTATAGGACAAGATCAAGGTATTTTCCTTCTCCAGTCCCTTGATCATCGATCACTTTCCCTCTCCAATCCCTTGATCAAGAGTAAAGCTTGCTTCCAGTCCCTTGATCATCGTTATACAACATATTTTGATTAGGATTTCATTGTCATGGTACATGATGTAAAATTTGCAGCTTTATCGATCATTAATTAAGAAAGCCTTGGCTCCTTCCAATCAGAAGACAAAGCTCATTCAGGCAAAAGAGGTTAGTGTTTTTTTATATGTTCTTGCTTGATGAGTTTCCTCAATGGTAGATTGTTATACAAATAGGCATGGTATGAACCAGGATGGTATATTTTCTTCAATGAGGTTTTTACCTAATGCCGACTCTTTTTATCCACGATCTCTGTTGTCCTTGAACAGGTGGCTTGAATGACAGTGGTTTATACATTTCCTTATAACTTCTTTCTTTCTGCTGTACTTTCATGCGTAGGAACAACTGGTCTTGCTGGTAAGTCTTGTTGTTGGTATTTTTGTTTATGATGTCTTAATAAGTTACGTTTATATCCTATCCATTTTCCGCTTCTAAATTTGCTGCTTCTTGACTGCAGTTTATCTCCGCGTTCAAGTAAACAAAGAAAATAAGGAATTTAAGGTACTTGAATAACCTTGATCGAAATGTGTCCCTTGTCATTGTTTGGAGAGAATAGCATACCGAAGATTATAAAGAGTTGTTTTTGTAATTGGTTGATAGTATTTTAGAACAATAAATTTATCATACAACTTTCACTTTGCTTGTTCGGTAATTTCTTTTCTCTATTGGATACGTGCATGCTGATAATGTATTACACTTCATGTATTTTTTGTTGTTGGTGATTTCTGGCTCTTTCATTGTGCATTGGGTTCAATTTAACTACTGACTTCTTTATTGTGTTAAAAAAACCGCTTATAATTGTCTCCCGCTGTTGCTATTCTTGTTTGTCTTGAATAATGAGTTTTAGATTTAATCTTATATGTATTAAAGGAGAGACTCTTTTTGCCACGTGTCAACGTCACGTTTATCGAACTTAAAAAATTATTTTTAAAAAGCTAATTAATTAAAAGTTAAATAATTAGAAGATTTACTAAAATAAATAAAACACTAATTATCTTTAGAAAATTTGTTGGAAACGTGATTTAAATAAAACTAGTATAATACCCGCACCTTGTGCGGGTTTTGAAAAAAATCAGAAAGAATATTGTGAAATTGCTTTTTTTACGTGCTTTTGTTTTGTATACTTCTCTAATCTAATCGACTTACCAACATTACTTTATTAAGGATAAATTTACTAAATGAGATTATACTATGGACATACTTAATAGAATAATAATATTATTATATATATATAACAACATTTTTGTTTTTTTTCGATTATGTAATGAGTTTGAGGATTTTTTCTTGGTCAATTGGTAACAATTTAATTTTACAATTTTTTTTTGTATTTAACAACTCTTTTGTTTTTTTTGGATTATAATGCTTATTAGTGTATTAAAATTTTTATTTTAATTAATTATTTTTCGACTATAAATCTATTAGTTAATTAGTTAATTTTATTTTTAATTATTAAAATTAGATTTATGTGATCTACAAGCTAAGAAACTTAACATAATTAAACAAAAATTTAATTAATATAACGCGGTCTATATCTACAAGCTAAAAAAGTTTTTAAAAAACTTAATTTAATTCAAAATTAACTTCAAAGTCCGATAACTATTATCTAAAAATAACTTATTTGCTGATGGGTGGAAGAAAATCAATAAATAAATAAAATTAACATAAAAAAAGGTGTACACGTCAATTTTTTTTTAATAACTTAAAAATAGATCAGATACACGGGGTTACGGTTAAAAATCAAATCAAGGGAAGAAACAATAGAAAAACGATTGTTAATTATACAATTTCAAAAAAAAATTGTGGGAGCTCCATTTCGAAATACTACTCTCACAACGCACGTAAACTGTCATGTATACTGCTCTAGTAGTAGATACAGACTCGCCCATAACGTAAAATTTTTAGTTCCAAAAAAATAAATTTTTTTCGACAAATTTGTAAAACATAAAAAGTTCTAAGGGAACCATGAAAAAAATCACATGGAACGTTCGGAAAAAAATTCGTTCGAATAAAAATCCTAACATAAAATATAACTAAAATGGAAATGAAATCGAAACTAATTTAATTAAAATCCATAATAAAAAGATATAACAACAATGGAAATCAATTTACCGTCAAAATGGAAATCAATTTTGTTGATTAAATGGAAGTTTTTTATTTAAAAAACTATCAAAAAAATCCAATGAAATCATGTAAAAATTTATTATATATTTATAGGTATTTTTCAAAAAAAAAAAACAACTTCAATTTTGATGGAGTTTATCAAAAAATAATTGTTCGCTTAAAATCTGATGGAACATTTCGAAAATAAAATTCAATTCAAAATCAATTTAATTAAAACTCGCACATAACGTAAAGTTGTAGTTTCAAAAAAATAAATTTTGTTCGACAAATTTGTAAAACATAAAAGTTCTAAGCGAACCATGGAAAAATCTTATGGAACGTTCGAAAAAAATCCGTCGAATAAAAACCCTAACCGAAAATATAATTAAAAGGGAAATCAAAATAGCAATATCTTTTAATATATTTTTATAAATATTTATTTATTAAAAAAATGATTTGGTTATTAAGGTGATTTGATTGTTAAAGCTAATTCGATTAATGTTTTTATTATTATTAAAAAATTGATTTGATTTCTATAAAATTATTATTTTAATAATAAAAGATTGTATGGTTTAAAAAATAGTGTAAAAAATAAAGATTTATTGCCTTTAATTGTGGGAGCTCAATTTCAAAAATCCCGCGTCCACAGCGCGTCACGTCATCAACCCGTGCTCTGTTTTAGTAAGTATAATAGATTTGATTTCTATAAAATTATTATTTTAATAATAAAAGATTTTATGGTTTAAAAAATAGTGTAAAAAATAAAAATTTATTGGCTTTAATTGTGGGAGCTCAATTTCAAAAATCCTGCGTCCACAGCGCGCCACGTCATCAACCCGTGCTCTGTTTTAGTAAGTATAATAGAAGTTATAATTGAACTATTATTTTAAATTTCATATAATCTGACCAAATCCGAAAATTTAAACCGATTTTGTTTTAATAGTAGATTTTACAAAATAAATTAAAAATGTAATTACAATTTTCATGTTTAATTTTATTAAATATTTACCAATTCTCAACTTTACTTATGGGATGTCGTAAACTAAGCTTCCTTAATGTACCAAAAAATTTGCGGGTATAATAATATTTATTTGTAGAATAACGTTATATCTTGACTTTTTCGACTTATAAATATCATCTATTGTTAGTCCAATTTTCCATAAAAATAAATAAGGTGATAACTTTTATCCATATATTTATGTATGGATTTAAAAAAAAATTAAAAATAACATAATATTATATATAATTCAATATTGTCAAAACCCGCACAATGTGCGGGTATTACACTAGTATTTGAATTGTTTGTAGCTTTGATTCAAATTTAACAACATTTGAGGTACACGGGAAGCTACGCTTTGAGCATACAACCAATTTCCAGATAATGTAGTAAAATCCCAACAAATTAAATAAACAAGATAAAAGCATAGCAATTCTATTGTGATTTGTTTCAGCATTTAGTTAATTTACTTGTATGCTTGCGTCTGCAAATCCGGACACTTGATGGGCTGGTTCAAAAACATACTTCAGTTTGAGACAGTAAAGAATGTCCAAGTCAGGGAAAAAATGCATATTGTTTTCACAGTTCTGAAAAAAGTGGGTTTGCACAAAAAATTAAGATTTAGGCTACTCACTCTCTCGAGGTTGTCATTAAGGTTGTCCAAACGGTCTGGACCGGACCTGACCGTACCGTTTTGTTGCTTGTGTAAAACGGTCCATGGACCGGGCCGTTACGGGCCATTCCAATACGATCCTGTTTGGACCGTATTAAATTTTTTTTTAAATTAAAATTTTTTTTTGTATGGATAAATCTGGTTTGGATTGGACCAGATGCTCTTACTGTTCAAAAATAATTAAAAAGGTAAATTACCGGTCAAGATCTGACCGGAACATTACGGTCCAGGATCGGACTGTAATATCATGGACCGTTCCGGACTAGGTTTTTACAATTACGGTCCAAAACCAGACCTGACCATAATTTTCGTTCCGGTCTGAACATGTGCATCCCTAGTTGACAGTTGTCGCGGTAATTTCCGTCTTCTGCTCACACTTGGATTGTGATCCATTCACATGGTTATGTTGTGATTCTCAATGTGATATTTATGGTCACTATTTTATGTTCACAAGATCACAATTGATGGTATTTGGTCACCTTTGAGAATAAATTTTGAGTTTGTTTCCCTCTACTATTTGATTGCTGCTTTGATGAGCGGTAGATTTATTTCGAGTTGATGGACCGGTTGTCATTTTCTTCTCCTCGGTAAATATATGTTGGTATATATAGTATCAATGCAATTATCATTCTAAAAAGAGGAGATATCATCCTCATATGTTATACCAGATTAATATTATACGTACCAGATTGATAATCGAATCATATTTTCATATTAAATTCACAAAGCGTGTGTGTAGCACGCGCGTAAACCTACTACATAATAAAAGCATAACACCTTTACGCCATGTGTTACTCTCATATTAATTTCGCGTCACACGTCATTTTATCGGATATATTATTTCATAATTGTACTAATAAATAAATTATTAATCATTAATATAAACAATAAAAATATTATTTTTAATTTTTATTTTACCACAATTTTCAACTTATTTTATAAATATTCTTATCAAATATTTTTTGAACTTTTTTTTCGCTTTATTTTTCAAATGAAAAGATAATTTATTTATTGAAACAATTTGGTTTACTAGTCTTTTTCTAGTTTTGTGTTTAGAAAATGTACCCCTTGAGAGAAGAGTGTGTAGATTTTGAGAATAAATACAAAAAATTGCCCTTTATTATTTCAACTTTAACATATAAATAGGTAGCTCCTATATTAATTATGAAATAATCACTAAATTAACAAATGTGAAAATTATTATAATATAAATATAACATCTTCTTTGGTTATATGGATATTATTTAAAAACTACTTAATATGATTTTTTTTAATTGACTTTTAAATGATCTCTATATTAGCACCTACATTTTAATTTTCAAAATTTATTTTTCCTTCAAAAATGAGCTAATTAGGTTAGTGGGTTGTGTTGAGTGTTCAGTTAAGTAAGTAGGCCAATTACATTATGCTATTAGGGTAATGTACCCCGTAAAATTTTTACCATTCAAATATGCTTCCCTGCTACTTTTTCTCACCTTCTCATCTCTCCTCTCTTCAGGGGTGGGCAAAATTTATTTATATATATATATATATATATATATATATATATATATATATATATATATATATATATATATATATATATATATATATATATATAATAAACAATTAAAACTTATTTATTAATATATTAAACAAAAATGAAAATCGCAATTCTTAGATTAGCGAATTGGTTAAATCTATCTCGACTTTACTGACAAATTTTCTTTTGTTGAAAATTGTTGAAGTATGTTTGTGTTTAATTAACAAAACTATTTAAAATAATTAGAATAAATAATTAAATACTTAAAACTTAAAAGGTTACATCTTATTTATTACTTTTAAGTACTAATAATACATATATATATATATATATATAGGGGTAAGTTCCGGTGAGGAGAAGGCTTGTAGATAGGAATTAGGAGAGGTGTGAGGATGAGATTTAAATCAACGGCTCTCACACACTTATCATTAATGACAATTTAGTAATTATATAAATTTGAAAAAAAGAGAAGAAAATTAGACACTACTTAATATGTTCAATCTTCTCTCATATTCTTTCTCCCACGTTGTGAGCCTCTCTCTCTCCCCGCTAACACACAAATTTCATATTTGCTCCGATTTTCAACCAAATCAAGATTGATTACATAAAAAATTGTGAAAAATCAAAGAAAATGCAAAACGATTCAAGTATTGTTTCTTCGAATTTCTACCCTCATTGTTTAGGTTTCCATTCTTAAGGTTTATGTTTCATTATGATTGATGTTTGTTTTCGAAATCAAATTTGTTTGAATAATTTTGTGTTTGATAAGTTTGATTGAGAAAAAACATGTGTATACATATGTTGAGTTGGTCTAATAGCTTCAATTGAACAATCTATATGCTCCTTTTAGTGTGCACGCAAATTGTTCGACAAAATACCTTATAGAAAAATAGTTTATAATATTTACAAGAACAACGACATAAAAATTATGAACACCAATGAATAAAAGCATGACAATGACGTATAAAATTATGAACACCGATGACTTATCTATAACTTTTATTACACATACGTACCATATTATGATCATTTTTTTACGTTTTGTGATGAGTTTTTTTTATTTTTAGTGGTTATATACTGTAAATGAACATCTATGAATTATAAAATGAACACAAAAGATTAAATGAACATGATACTTTGATGAATAAAAACACTATGAACACCGATGTATAAAAACATGAACAATGACACATAAAAGTATGAACACTTATGACTATTTTTGAATGTAAGAGTATTATTTCAGATTATAAGTTAATTTACAAAAATGCCATTAATGATGAGCGTATGTGAGCCCTTAATTTAAAATACATCCAATGGCTTACAACCCTCCTAATTCCTATCTACAAGCTCTCTCCTCACTTGAACTAAAATCTATATATATATATATATATATATATATATATATATATATATATATATATATATATATATATATATATATATAGGGTGTGATTCCCATGAGAACACCCCTAACGTGAGAACTGTAATAACCGAAAATTTTAAGTTCCGGTAAATGGAAATTAACCAAAGTCCGAAGAGAAGATCGTAAATAAATAAATAAGTAAATAAAACGAGCTTGGTTCTATCATTTTATGTGACCTAGATTCGCATAAAATGATAAATTTAATGACCGGAAATAATTTACGTACATTAAAATAAGAATAAAAAATAAGTTATAAAATACGGAATTTAATTCCGTATTTTTATAATTTCCGCACGCAAATAACGAGTTGCGTATCCGTAATTGAAATCACCGCTCAGTTGGGCCAACCATCAGCCCACTTTCCTAAGCCCATTTTAAAAATTTAATTATTAAACCCTAATTAAACTAATCTTAACCTAATCCGCTAATTACCTCCCTCTTAATCTACCCTAATTGCCGCTTGTGCTGATTACCTCGCCAACTGCACATCGCATCTTCGCAGCCGCTTCTCTCTGCTTGGACGGACGAAGGAACGACACCAGCCGCCGGACTGCGCCTTCACCGGACCGCCAGTGTCGCCGCCACCTCCGACCGCAGTCGCCACCGCAAGCCTGCGCCGCCCCAGTCGAGTCTGGTAAGGTTCTGGCCCCTCTTTTCCTCCATCCTCCTTCTCCCGTGCCCTTCCTGTTTCGAACCAAAACCCGGCCAAACCTTGACATCGTACAGCCGCTGCGAGACGCATGCGAGCCTCCGTCGCTGTAATAGCTAGGATTTCCGAATTCTAATTAATGTTGATTAACTTAATCGTTGATAGTAATTGACATATAACTTGCGAAGATTTCCCAAGTGATGAGTATGAGTCCCACCGTAATGTTCCTCGCGTAATTTTGGACGTTTGGGGAAATTTTTACTTTTTCCCCCGGGTAATTATTTTTACCCTCCGGTGTTATTTGGAGCATTTGGGAGCTCCAATTAATAAAAATGCAGTTGAGAGAAATGATCAGGATATCGGATATGTCTTAGATATGAAATAACATGGAGAGGCAAAACGGCCAAAAGAGTCGCTATTTCGTTTCTTAACGGCTAAGAAAGACGGCTTAGGAATACACGTTTTCCGAGGCAGTTGTGTAATAATTATCCCTACAATATTCCAGATTTAATGTTCCAATCTCGAGAAGTTTGGAGAAAGAGGTTCGACCCGCCTTTGGATCGGTTAAAGGATAATTATCGACTTTACTAAAGGATAATTATCGTCTTCACTATAAATAGCGGAAAATCCTTTATTAATTCATTTCCTTTCACGTTTTCTCGTAAAAGCTCTGATTTCTCTCAACCTTCAAACTCAGATCTACTCTCCGTTTCTAATCCGATTTCAATTCCGTTTGAGTTTCTAGATTCCTCTCTTCATTCTCTTCATAACGGTACCGAGTTTTTGCATTTCCGAGTATATGGAGGGCTGGTCGAGCATATATGTCACCAGGACGGTTCCGTCGCTCAGATTCCGATGAATTTGATGTTGTTCATGTGTAGCCTGCGTCGTTGTGATTCCGAATCTTCTTTCAGATCGTCAATCGGGTTAGTAACGAATAAGTTATGAATTTATTCGTTTTCCGTACTGCGATTTGGCCTAAATTGACTTTAGGCTTGTCAAATAGGACAATTAGAAATTCCATTATGGTCGTTATATTATTCTGGTGATTATGGGTTCTTGTTTGATGAAATCTGATGACAGGGGGTTTAGAAATTGCATGCGGGCAAAACGTTATTCTGGCGAAATCTAATTAATTAATTAAAGGTTAATTAATTAAATTAGGATTAAAATTGAGATTGAGGAATGTTGAATAGATACTACCTTGAGATTTGAGGAATTGTGAGCTATGTTGAGATATTGAGGTTTAGTTGGTTGTGAGGCTCATAGATTGAGTATGATCCTTATGGATCCCTTTGGGTCTAGGTGTGACCCCTTTGATGAATAGAGGTTGATATATCTCTTATGCCTTTTTATAGGCCGTGTTGTCCCTCCAGTGTAGAGGTGATCGTGGTTGATTTTGTACGAGGTTGAGGTAAGTCCGTAGGACTTACTTAGCTACCATCCCTATATTGGGTGTTTGCATGAGTGGTGTGTGCTTTATATGTTTGCTATGATAGCATGAGTTGTCGTTTTTATCGACCTATGTTCTATTGACTGCCCCACTGCGTGGCTGTGATAACCTTTCCCTTTCATCCCGCTGTGGAGTCTGGGAGGTTCTCTGATGTCAGGCCAGACTGGTTTACAGGAAGGGCGCAATCCACTCCCATAGGGTACACGGGTAGTGTGACCGATACTCGTACAGCTGGATATTGTACTCAGAGGCGGGGATGTATCGGTCCTCGTGTCACATACTTAAATCTATCTATATATATACGGTTTTTGAGTGAATGGCTAATATAAAGATAATAAATGGGTAAATGTGTGATAGCATGCTGAGGTGTTTATCTTTCATGATTGTGCTTGTGCTTATGCATTACCTCATATATGTATGGTTAGCTAACGGTTTCATACCGTGTTGTAGATGTTTACAGGTTAGGCGCTACTGGGTGATCTGGCAGGGTGACAGGCCGAGGACTCTCGTACATTAGGTGGTTGGTTTGGGGTTGTTGTGTTTCCCCTCCTGCGTGAGGATGATCTTTTGTACCTCCTATGTGAGGATGTTGTTTTATATACTCGGCTATGTTGTTGTTTACTTTGGGTCGTACAGTTTATACTGTTTTATGTATTTTTTTATATCTGTCAGTGCCATGTTGTAAGGTCCAGTGAACTTGTTGTCAGGCTAGGGTCAGGATCCATTGTGAGATCCTAGCCCAATGTGACATCCCGAGTCCCGCGGATTCGGGGTGTTACAGAGTTGGTATCAGAGCCCAGGTTGACAACAATGGCACTTGCTACGTGCAATGAGGTTTGATAGGTAAAATAAACAGAGCCGACATGGGATCTGCCGTTTTCAAAGGTTTTGGTTTTAAGTGTGGTTTTGGGATAGAATGTACGAGAAGTCGCCACCTTTGCCATGGATCTCTGCAGCGTAGATATGTATATATATATATCTGTGTGTACTATGGATTATGTGGATGTATTATATACATATCGATACTTATGGCATATATATAGCCTTATAAGATTAGATGCGTATATCCTACAGATGACTCAGACTAGAGTAGTATCTGTAGTGGGATGAGGTAGGGGTACATCCCCTCTTCCTCCAGTGGTGATAAGTTAGGGACCAGTTTCCGCAGTTGTTTCGCCTATGGCAGAGAACGAGTTTGAAGAGGTTGGTCGTGTCTCCATGAGTAGATCCGAGTTTCAAGAATATATGTAACAAGTATATGAAGCGGTGATAGCGGGTAGATCCACACCAGATTTACCAACAATTGTGAGATCAACTGAAGCTTCTGGATCTGGAAAGAAGCAATGGACTGAATCAATTACTGGAGAAGCAAAGATGATGAATGGGGAACCAAGTCCGACATCAGGACAATCTAGTGATCCTTTGGCCATGAAGATGACTGGCAAGGAACTACAGTGTTTTAATTGCGTGGAAGTTGGGACACTGGCGAACTGTGTGCCCAAAGGCGCCCATCATATGCTTTACGTGTGGTAAAGCAAGGCATAGAGCGAAGTTTTGTCGAAAGGGCAAGGCATTGCCTTTACAGGTTCCCTTCAAGAGTGAGATCATTCCAGGTGGACAATGAGGGTCGAGTTACCCTTCAGTTGCACAGGTTGCAAGGATGGGATGATTATGTTTTAGTTGTGGTTATCCAGATCATTAGTGTTTTGTGTGCCCTTTGGCACTAATAGCTTGTTTCACTTGTGATGAGTTAGGTCATTTGGCCCTTTCTGTCAACACGGTGGTGTTTTTTCCCAGCAAGACCTTCCTCTTTCCGGTGCAGAAAGAGTGGAAGTGGAGGTTATAGTAATGACCTCAGTGATACCTGAGGAGCATGGATCTGACATTGAGTGATGATATGTAGTCGAGCTACGAGTGTTAGCTGTTATAGGTACCATTCTCGTTAATGGTTTACCTGGGGGAGTTTTCCTTGTTGTGAGTGCTATGCACTTCATGTCTTTCGATGCATGCGTTAATGGTTGACTTTTGGTATATAGTAGAAGGTGGATTTTCCTTTACATGATTACCAATTAGGGGTCTGAGGTACCCGCGAGATATGTGGTTGTTCCCTTATTCCGGGACTTGTGTATGGCTTGTAGACTTCTTTGTCATGCCGTAGGTGCATGAGGAAGTCATTATGTGTATGGATTGGATGAATATATATCATGTGGTGTTAGCTTTTAATAGTAAGACTATTATAGTCTTTACTGAGTTGAGTTAAATAGAGGTCTTTTGAGGTTAAGACCTTTGAAGAGACGGGTTTGTCATCAGGACTGTACGAGCAGCGAGCTGATAGTACAGGGATGTGACACATTCTAGTGTTATACCATGAAGGAGCGAGATAGTCCATCATTGGAAGGTATTCCAGTTGTTTATGAGTTTATAGATGTGTTACTGAACCGTCTAGTTGCAACCTCAACGAAGTGTGGACATTGTTATTGAGTTGAAGTATGATACAAGATTGAATGGAAAAGCTACACTATATGGTTCTTGTTGAGATATTGTACTAATAACTTGAAAAGTTGACTGAAACGGGCTTCTTTTACCCTAGTGGGTTCCATGTTCCGTATTGACGACCTAATGAGTTATCTTCAAGAAGCAATTGTGTTTTCAGGATTCCTTTGTGCTCAAGATATCCCTAGTCATGGATGAGAGAGCAACATGTGTATAAGATAGCATCCCATACCCGTTATGGACACTACGAGTTTGTAGTGATGTCATTTGGGTGACGAATGTTTTAGTAGTTTTTATGGAGTTGATGAACAATATCTTTATCGACTTCCTTGATTAGTTGGTGGTGGACTTCATTGATGACATGTCGGTATACTCTCATAGCAGGGAATAGTAGACCGATCCTCTGAGGACCGTTCTGCAGATTTTGAGAGATAAAGGGTTGTATTCTACGCTCTCTAAGTGTAAGTTGAGATTCCAGTGGTAGCCTTTTTAGGCCATGTTGTCTCCGCCAGTGGGATCATGGTTGACTTGGCGAGAATTAAGTATGTTGTAACAGGGGAGATACTGATGAACATTAAAGAATACGTAGTTTTCTCGGCTCATCCGATTGCTATCAATGCTTTCAGGAAGGATTTTATATGATTACGTATTCATTTGCGAGTCTTTTGATAAGACCACCATAACTACGTGATGAAAGCAGTGTGTCTAAGTTTTGAAGAGTTGAGGAGGCATTTGACCTCTGCTTCCATTCTGTTGTAGTCAGAATATTTTTAGGATCCCGTGATTTACGGTAATACATCCCAGCTAAGTTTGAGATGTGTATTACTACAAAGGAGTAGGGTTATTGATATGTGTGTTTATAGCTGAGAACGTATGATGAGAACTACTCGACTCATGATTTAGAGTTAGTAGTGGTAGTTCAAGCCTTTAAATATTGAAGACCGTACCGGTGTGATCTTCATGTCAGATTTCTATAGATTATAGAAATCTGAAGTATATTTTATGCAACAGGGGTTGAATAACCGCCAGTATTAAGAGCTTAAGTTGATCAAGACTTTGACTTGAAGATTCCATATCATTCAGAGAAGTTGAATGTTGTCGCCGATAACTTGAATGGAAAGACGCTTCAAGAGAAGATGATTGTGAGACTGATAGTTCAACCTCAGCTTCAGAGAGATCTAGCTTGACTAGAGTTGGACAATTAGTTCCATGATGAGGATACCCAGTTATACCTCAGAGGTCACACCTGGTCTGTTGGATGAGGTCCAACAGAAGCAGGAGACCTACCTGACCTTGACAAGGTTTAGAGAAAGGATGTCTCGTACTGAGGCACCATAGTTCTCCATGGGAGTAGATGGACTGATGAAGAGTCATAACCGATTTTGTGTACCTGCTGATGCAGATGGAGACATAGAATATTACGGTATACCCACTGTACGCCTTATTCAGTACATTCAGGTACGAGTAAGATGTACCACGAGATGAGACGATTATATTGTATGAAGCCGATATAACCTGATTTGTGATACAGTGTGCGACCTGTCAGCAGGTCCAGATAGAGTATTTCCGATCGAGAGATAAGCCCCACTCACTACAAATGCAGTAGTAGAATTTGGGAGGACATCTCTATGGACTTTTTTTTTTATGGGATTGTGACCCAGTAGAATATTTATGTTATCTGGATTGTTAGTAACAAATTAATGAAACCGGCACATTTCATTTCTATCAGAAGGACGTGGCTAGTGAATGAATTGGCTGAGGAGTACACTAGACAGATAGTGAGACTCCATGGTATACCGAGAACGATCATTTTTGATCGAGATGGATGTTTTAACTTTGAGTTTTTAGGCAGCAGATTCAGACTTCTTTGGGGACGAGTATGTACCTCATGACTACACTTCACCCCCTAACGGATGGTCAGTTAGAGAGGATCATCTAGATCTTAAAGATCTATTATAAGTTGTAAGTCGAATGGGAAACGGGGATGGTTATATTACCTTCCATTAATGAGTTTATTATATAATAATGAAGGACGTGCATCTTTCTGGGATGGCCCTATGAGGCAATATATATAGACATAGATGTCGTATATCCTTATGCGAGAAGTGATCTAGCAGTAGTAGTGGAATAACACCTGACCAGATTAAGGATTTTATAGTTCAAGTAACGTTGATTGAAGGAAGAATGTTGGTTGTACAGAGTCGCCAGATATTATATGTAGACAAGAGGCGTTAACCTCTAAAGTTCAAGCGAGAGTTCATGTCCGGCTGTAAGTATCTTAGCTGCGAGACGTTAGACGTGTTAATATAGAAAGGGAACTGAGTTTCCAATATGATGGTTTATTTGAGATCGACCAGTACGGAGAAGGTAGCATGATGTTTAGCTTTGCCTCTGAGATTAGAGGATATCCACCCAATGTTTCATATATTTTTCAACTGAGGAAATATATACCAGACTCGAGACACCTTGTGAATTACGATGATTTGATGGTTAAGTTCAACCACACGTTTGTTGAGCATTCGATTGCATTCTTGGAATGAGCTATGAAACGCTTGCTTTCGAAAGACATTCCCATATTGAGGATATGATGGTAAAGATGAAGACTTGAAGAGGCTATGTGAGAGACTGAGGATAGTGTCCTGAGGAACTATCTAGAGTATATGTTGGGACAGACCCATTTGTGGGAGCACGAGTAGATCTTAGTGCTATCTTGATGAATGTTGTGCTTATGTGCTTATATGCCTTGATGTGTTATTCTATGCTAGTTGTGATGTGATTTATGATCTTAGTAGATCTTGATGTGCTAGCGTGATGTATGCTATAGCTGGAGATGATTACTTCCTCCACATTATGATTATATTTATAGCTGGAGATGGTTCTTTCCTCCATGATATTTGAGTGGGATTAGGATTTAGCTGGAGATGGTTCTTTCCTCCATGCTACCTTGATGGACATAGTTCAGTGGAGATGTGATTCTTCCATACGATGTATATGTTTATGGGTTGGCTAGAGACGTATCTCCTCTATGCATGTGATATGTTTTGGCTAGAGATGTGCTTCCTCTATGCCTTGTGATGTGGTATGGCGAGAGATGTGATTCCTCTACGCCTTTGGGTAGCGTTATGACCCTGTTTCCTAGAGTGATGATTCCTCCATGTTTATACTTGAGGTTATAGATTGTTATAGGTTGTGATCTTTGGAACGGAGATGTGATACCTCCGATAGAAAGAGTGAGAGTTATACCTCGGCGTATGGGTCCGAGAGAATTTGGGAATTGTTCAAGTTTCGGTGCGAAACTTTTTTTAGGGGTGTGTGATGTAATAGCTAGGATTTTCGAATTCTAATTAATGTTGATTAACTTAATCGTTGATAGTAATTGACATATAACTTGCGAAGATTTCCCAAGTGATGAGTATGAGTCCCACCGTTATGTTCCTCGCGTAATTTTGGACATTTGGGGAAATTTTTACTTTTTCCCCCGGGTAATTATTTTTACCCTCCGGTGTTATTTGGAGCATTTGGGAGCTCCAATTAATAAAAATGCAGTTGAGAGAAATGATCAGGACATCGGATATGTCTTAGATATGAAATAACATGGAGAGGCAAAACGGCCAAAAGAGTCGCTATTTCGTTTCTTAACGGCTAAGAAAGACGGCTTAGGAATACACGTTTTCCGAGGCAGTTGTGTAATAATTATCCCTACAATATTCCAGATTTAATGTTCCAATCTCGAGAAGTTTGGAGAAAGAGGTTCGACCCGCCTTTGGATCGGTTAAAGGATAATTATCGACTTTACTAAAGGATAATTATTGTCTTCACTATAAATAGCGGAAAATCCTTTATTAATTCATTTCCTTTCACGTTTTCTCGTAAAAGCTCTGATTTCTCTCAACCTTCAAACTCAGATCTACTCTCCGTTTCTAATCCGATTTCAATTCCGTTTGAGTTTCTAGATTCCTCTCTTCATTCTCTTCATAACGGTACCGAGTTTTTGCATTTCCGAGTATATGGAGGGCTGGTCGAGCATATGTGTCACCAGGACGGTTCCGTCACTCAGATTCCGATGAATTTGATGTTGTTCATGTGTAGCCTGCGTCGTTGTGATTCCGAATCTTCTTTCAGATCGTCAATCGGGTTAGTAACGAATAAGTTATGAATTTATTCGTTTTCCGTACTGCGATTTGGCCTAAATTGACTTTAGGCTTGTCAAATAGGACAATTAGAAATTCCATTATGGTCGTTATATTATTCTGGTGATTATGGGTTCTTGTTTGATGAAATCTGATGACAGGGGGTTTAGAAATTGTATGCGGGCAAAACGTTATTCTGGCGAAATCTAATTAATTAATTAAAGGTTAATTAATTAAATTAGGATTAAAATTGAGATTGAGGAATGTTGAATAGATACTACCTTGAGATTTGAGGAATTGTGAGCTATGTTGAGATATTGAGGTTTAGTTGGTTGTGAGGCTCATAGATTGAGTATGATCCTTATGGATCCCTTTAGGTCTAGGTGTGACCCCTTTGATGAATAGAGGTTGATATATCTCTTATGCCTTTTTATAGGCCGTGTTGTCCCTCCAGTGTAGAGGTGATCGTGGTTGATTTTGTACGAGGTTGAGGAAGTCCGTAGGACTTACTTAGCTACCATCCCTATATTGGGTGTTTGCATGAGTGGTGTGTGCTTTATATGTTTGCTATGATAGCATGAGTTGTCGTTTTTATCGACCAATGTTCTATTGACTACCCCACTGCGTGGCTGTGATAACCTTTCCCTTTCATCCCGCTGTGGAGTCTGGGAGGTTCTCTGATGTCAGGCCAGACTGGTTTACAGGAAGGGCGCAATCCACTCCCATAGGGTACACGGGTTGTGTGACCGATACTCGTACAGCTGGACATTGTACTCAGAGGCGGGGATGTATCGGTCCTCGTGTCACATACTTTCATCTATCTATATATATACGGTTTTTGAGTGAATGGCTAATATAAAGATAATAAATGGGTAAATGTGTGATAGCATGCTGAGGTGTTTATCTTTCATGATTGTGCTTGTGCTTATGCATTACCTCATATATGTATAGTTAGCTAACGGTTTCATACCGTGTTGTAGATGTTTACAGGTTAGGCGCTACTGGGTGATCTGGCAGGGTGACAGGCCGAGGACTCTCGTACATTAGGTGGTTGGTTTGGGGTTGTTGTGTTTCCCCTCCTGCGTGAGGATGATCTTTTGTACCTCCTATGTGAGGATGTTGTTTTATATACTCGGCTATGTTGTTGTTTACTTTGGGGCGTACAATTTATACTGTTTTATGTATTTTTTTATATCTGTCAGTGCCATGTTGTAAGGTCCAGTGAACTTGTTGTCAGGCTAGGGTCAGGATCCATTGTGAGATCCTAGCCCAATGTGACATCCCGAGTCCCGCGGATTCGGGGTGTTACAGTCGCCACTGCTGCCAGCCACCGTCCACGCCGCCGAGCCTCCGCCGTCCGCCTCAGACCGGTAAGTGCGCTGACCTTCTTCCGCCTCCCTTCTGTCGCTTTGTGATATCCGCCTCACTGCAACCTCCGATTTACAGCAGTGCTACGAACCAGCCGGACCCTTCCGCCAGTGAAACGCCGCACCTCGCTGCACCGGGACCAGAGTAGCATTCCTCCGGTGTTTAGGTTAGTCCGAATTAGTACACTGCTGAACATATAGATCTAAAGAGAAGAATAAAGGACTGCTGTATATTTTTCTGAACAATGGAAATAAATTGGCTGCTGTAAATTTAATTTAATTCCTTCAGCTTTTAGGTTACGAACAGCCCATTTTGTTGATCAATTATAAAACGTTTGGATAAAGATCCACCGTTGAATTTTGGATATGTTGTAGATGGATATATGTAGTTTAGCATATTAAAATTTGGGAAGAAATGAACGGTCGGATTGAAAGTTATGAACTCCCGAAGTTAGGTAGTTGAGCAGTTTTAATAAACTTAAAATTTGGCTAAGTATAGGAAAGTAGAGTGAAGAACCGACCTTGGGGAATTATTATAAAAATATCGGCTGAACAGTTTGGAGAATTTCTTTCTTCTAAGGTTAGATAGAACCTCATAGATGATCTAGAAATTTAATTCGGAAATTTTATAAGCTGTTAAGAATTTTATATTTAGAGCCGAAGTTAAACCTTTTTCGTTTCTTCCGGAAAATAGAAACATAAGAAAATGTCAGTTTCGAACCAAATAAAATTCTAAGAGTTAGGATATAATTTTAGAACTTCAAATAGGAGTTCGGACATGAATTTTAGGATTTTCGAGAAAATCGGAACCAAGGGTAAAATGGTCATTTTACCCTAAAACTAATACCGTAACTAGTACATCTTAATACTTAGTTGATCTTAGATGTTTTAGACTTCTATCTACGTGAAAGTGTGCTAACACACTTATCGCCTTTGACAGGCAACTGAGTGGGTACAGTTTACAGAGCAAGTGGTTATTAAAGAGTTGAGCGTTATAACAGGTAAGTCCTTTGGGCTTACTTAGCTGACTACTAAATATGAGTATAAATGATGATGGTGGTGTGTGATTGATATGTTAGAGAGATAGGTTGTGATATATAAATACCGACCTGTATTTTTGGCCTAAGAGTAACGGGCGGTGGCATTCCGCTCAGTAGCTCGCGGGGCGGTGGGGGTTTCTTTCGGGACTAGTCCACACATGGTTTGTAGTGATGCTACCAAAGAAAGTCAGCTAGACCTACACCAGTTGGATAAGGAACGGAGGCGAGAACTAATAATAGTTCTCGTGCCACAACTTAAATTGAATAATGTGAATCACTAAAATAATAGATAATAATTGGTTGAGTGCCAGCATGATGTTTGTTTATTTTTGTTTTTGCTTGTGTTTGTGCTGTTATCGTTTTGCTTATATTTGGATAGTTAGTTAACTGTTGATATGTTGTTTAGACTTGACACAGGTTAGAGTAGATGCCGAGTGATCCAGATGGTAGTGGTCAGCCGGGGTGTCGTACTTTAGGACGTTTTACAGTTTTTGTATTTGTGGGTTTTACAGTTGAACATTGTTTCCTTTCGTACTTTGGTATATTCCGTTTTTCTGGCTGTAGTCGATCTGGTCACATTCATGCATTATTAAGAACTATTTTATGATTTCTGATTTTCCTTATCTGTGCCTTGTTGTAAGATCTCGTTAAGTTGTTGTCAAACTAAGGTCGGGACCCACTGTGCGGTCCTAACCAGTAACTCCCTAAGTTGTAAAATTTGGGGTGTTACAAGAACATGAGGACAATCGTACACCGTTGGATGATGAGTATTAAGGGTTGAGATTTAGAGTAGATATCATAATTAATAATAACTACAAATAATAATAATTAGGAATCCAACATTAACTACGAATAATCCACTCAACCAACAATAACTACGATTAATACATTAAACGATATAACAAAACTAATAATAATTACGAATATGTTCTCATGTTCTCACGTTAGGGGTGTTCTCATAGGATCTATATATATATATATATATATATATATATATATATATATATATATATATATATATATATATATATATATATATATATATATATATATATATATATATATATATATATATATATATATATATATACACACGTTAGAAACTAAAAGTGATACATATAATAGAAAATATAATTGCTAAACAGTGTAACAAGTAAACTTTAGAAAATAGATAAAAGTATATAATTTACTTTGAAGTTAATGCTGCAAATTGACGTGACTACAAACTTGCCGCCTTCTTTTTTTCCTGACAAATGATTTAACTACAAATAAAAGAGCCGTTTGACAAGTGTACTATTGGGCTAAATCTTGCAGAAAATGGGCTATAAATGACAAAAAAAAAAGTTATTGATTATTTTGTACGTGATAACAGGCTAACAATTTTATTTTTGGGCCGGGGTGGGCGACGGCCTAGTCGAGCCCACCCCTGGCTCCGCCCTTGTCCACAACCACGCTTGTTGAAGGCTCCGGTCGAATGAGGACGAAGAGCTTGTCTTCCCGCTTGTTGAAGGCTCCGACCGAAGGCTGCAGATACGCCGACGTAGATGATCCCACTGAAGGCTCCGACGTGGTTTGTTGAAGGTTGAAGATGAAAGGCACGGTGAAGGGTGTTGAAGAGGGAAGGTTGAAGGCTCCGACGTGGTTTCAAATTCCTCTTCCTCTGTGTGTTGATGCTAGATCTAGATCTTTCCCTTCCCCTGGTTCATTCAGATTCCTTCTAGGCCCGAAATGTCTACAATGGATCTGAGAAGGGTATTGAAGACCACCTTAAATGACGCATGTTTTCTATGATTTACCTTCTTTTAAGCAAATATTATGTTCATCTGATTGGTCCTTTTATCTTGTTCTAGTATCTAGGTTGACAAGTCCATCAATGCAATGCACAGGTGATTGCAAAGGAACTTAACATTATAGGAACTATTGCGTCCTTTGTATATAAGGCTCAAGGTTCGTATTAATGGTCATTCAACTCTTGCTTCCTGAACGAAACATACTTGTTGAGAAGATACTAGTGTGACACTGATATGCAATTTTCATTGAATTTATTATCAATATTGAACCCTCTCGAGTGAAATCAACGTTTCCTCATTTTGGAAAACGAGTTCATTCGCAAGTATCAGGAAGTTGTGCAGCTTGTTGAGAAGATCTATCCTATTGAGGTCAACTGGATGCCTTCTGTATCATGAGTTAGGGATCTCTTTAACACCTCGTTTTTTTCTGGTATGATTCATACCAGAAAATTTCTTAGTGTGATTATCTTCAAACATTTGTATCATACGCTAGTAAGCTTCTTTTCTTCTTTCTTTGCATTGATCACTTAGTTTAATCTCAGTCTTGATACTGAACTTCAAGGATCTTTTACTTCAGGTAGAAAATTTAACGATGTGTCAAAGCTCCGATCCCTTCAATTTCATTGTCCTCCTTGCAATTCAAGTTCACTCGATTACGGATTTCTTCTGACACCCCGAACAAAGAATTTGAATCTCTTAGGGTGTTGGATCTGGGGTGTTTAGGGCTTGAAATTGTGCTAGATGCGATAGGGAAGCTAGTGTATTTGATCTGTAACGTTAAGTTCTTTCTGACAGATTTTTTATTACTTTCTTGTGATCTGACTTTCTGGTATGAATTGATACATTTTTCAAGTCCATCTCATTTTTACCACTTTCTGGTATGGAAAAAAAAATTATAAGGCTCAAGGGATTGCACAGGGGATTTCTTCTGACTGAGTTTTTACCACTTTCTCGTGATTTGACTTTCTGGTATGAAATGGCACAATTTCAAGTCCATTTGATAATTTTTTTTTACCACTTTTTGGTATGAAAAAATTATAAGGCTCAAGGGATTGCACAAGGGTTTTCTTCTGACTGATTTTTTACCACTTTCTCGTGAATTGACTTTTTGATATTAAATGGCACAATTTCAAGTCCATTTTATTTTTTACCACTTTCAGGTATGAAAAAAACTTTAAGGCTCAGGGGATTGCATAGGGGATTTCTTTTGACTGATTTTTTACCACTTTCTCGTGATCTGACTTTCTTGTGTGAAATGGCGCAATTTCAAGTCCATCTGATTTTTGACCACTTTCTGGTATGAAAAAAATTATAATGCTCATGGGATTGCACAAGGGATTTCTTCTGATTGATTTTTTACCACTTTCTCGTGATTTGACTTTTTGGTATGAAATGGCACAATTTCAAGTCCATTTGATTTTTTTACCACTTTCTGGTATGAAAAAAATTATAAGGCTCAGGGGATTGCACAGGGGATTTCTTCTGCCTGATTTTTTTTTACCACTTTCTCGTGATCTGACTTTTTGGTATGAAATGGAACAATTTCAAGTCCATCTGATTGTTTTACCACTTTCTGGTATGAAAAAAATTACAAGCCTCATGGAATTGCACAGAGGATTTCTTCTGACTGATATATGACTTTCTAGTATGAAATGGCACAATTTCAAGTCCATTTGATTTTTTTACAACTTTCCGGTATGAAAAAAATTATAAGGCTCAGGGGATTGCACAAGGGATTTCTTCCGACTAATTTTTTTTACCACTTTCTCGTAAACTGAATTTCTGGTATGAAATGGCACAATTTCAAGTCCATCTGATTTTTTACCACTTTCTGGTATGTAAAAAATTATAAGGCTCAGGGGATTGCACAAGGGATTTCTTCTGACTAATTTTTTACCACTTTCTCGTGATCTAAATTTCTGGTATGAAATGGTACAATTTCAAGTCCATTTGATTTTTTTACCACTTTCTCGTGATTTGACTTTCTGGTATGAAATGGCACAATTTCAAGTCCATCTGATTTTTTACCACTTTTTGGTATGAAAAAATTTATAAGGCTCAGGGGATTGCACAAGGGATTTCTTCTGACTGATTTTTTTTACCACTTTCTTGTGATATGACTTTATGGCATGAAATGGCACAATTTCAAGTCCATTTGATTTTTTTACTACTTTCTCGTGATCTGACTTTTTTGTATGAAATGGCACAATTTGAAGTCCTTTTTATTTTATTTTTTTTATCACTTTTTGGTATAAAAAAATTATAAGGGTAAGGGGATTGCACATGTGATTTATTCTGACTGATTTTTTTTACCACTTTCTCGTGATCTAGCTGATATTTTTGATAACAAGAACTTGAGGCCAAGAGAAAGGAGAGAACCATGGTTGCTTATGAAAGGAGGAAGCAGCTAACCAAGTTGAGGGTGAAGGCCGAGAAGTCTGCGGTTGAGGAGCTTGACTCCCAGCTTGATGTTCTTGTTGCAGTCAAATATTGATCACTAAAGGGATTGTCTTATGATTTTGTTGTTTAAGTGTAGACAATTTTCCGGTATGTAAATTCCGAGTATGTAAATTCCGGTAGGTAAATTATAAAAAAAAGGATAAAAAGAAAACAAAAAAAATTCTGGATGAGTTTCCGGTATGAATTTCATACCAGAAACTCATACCAACAAATTATAAAAAAATAAAAAAGGACAAAAAAAATTGTAATGCTCCAAATTTTTGGCGCGTTTGCAATATACACTTTTCCGGCTTTTATCGAGAGAATTTGGCCTACTAGGCTCTTTTTGATTTTTGTTAAAGAAACTATACCCCATATTTTTTACCACTTTCATATAATGGTAGGTAAAACTAATTAACCCTTCTATTTAACATAAATTGTTTGTTATTTGTTATTTAAGTGTAAGTTTTAATTTTTGAAAACTAAATTTGTTTTTTTTATTTTTTATATTTATATCTATTTTGTCTTTTTTATTTTCTTTATTTTTTATTTATTTTTTGGAATGAATAATTTTTCACATACCGGAAATTCACATACCGGAATTTTCACATACCGGAAATTTACATACCGGAATTTCACATACCGGAATTTTCACATACCGGAATTTCACATACCGGAATTTTCACATACCGGAATTTTCACATACCGGAATTTCACATACCGGAATTTCACATACCAAAATTTCACATACCGGAATTTCACATACCGGAATTTCACATACCGGAAGTTATCATACCGGAAGTTATCATATCATACCGGAAGTTATTGTGCAAGTGTAAGTTTTAATTCTTAATTACTAAATTTTTTTTTTAATTATTTTTTTGTCTTTTTTTATTTTTTTATTTTATGTAATTAACATACCATAATTTTTTTATACCAGAATTTTTTCATACCAGAATTTCTCATACCAGAATTTTTCATACCAAAAGTTCATACCCGAATTTTTGCATACCAGAAGTTTTTCATACCATAATTTTTCACACTAGAAAAATTTTCATACCAGAATTTTTTTTTGTCCTTTTTTATTTTTTTTATAATTTTCTGGTATGAGTTTCTGGTATGAAATTCATACCAGAATTTTTTTGTTTTCTTTTTGTCTTTTGTTTAAATTTTTTTTATAAGTTACATACCGGAATTTACATACGAATAAAATAAGTTGAGCTCGAACCGAGTCTAAATTTTATACAAGTTTTAAAATGTGTTCATATTCGATCCATTTAAAAAGTGAACACATTTGATTTTTTCCGACCCGAGCTTGAGTCAAGACTAAGTAGTTCGACTAATATATATCACGCCCCTATAGTGTTGTTTTATATGAGAACGAGCCGAATTTTAGCCGAACGATCCGAATATCGACATGTTCAAGCTCGATTCATTTATAAATGACCTAACCACTAACATTAAAATGTGTTTATATTCGTTCGTTTTAGAAAATAAACAAACTCGACAGCTTTCGTTACGAGCCGGACCCGAACAACTCGGTTGAACCCTATTTCCTAGAATGAACAAGAGTGGGTTGTGGACTTATGGTCATACCGTAAAAGTTTTTGCTATCTTTAATTACATATTAAGATCTACAGATATGAGATTGTAATAGCCCCCACAATCTGATCACTATAGCATTTCGACGTATCAACCGGTGAAGTATAGACAATTTAATTAAAATCCAAGTTTTTAATATATATTTTTGAAAAATATTTTATTAAAGGATGATTATCCGAAGACAAGGTAGCAATGCAGACATGTGAAAACAATTAATATATTTGGGATTTAGATTTGTGAAAACAGTAAAAATATGTTAGGGGTACACTTACCTAAACAAAATATCAAAAAGCCTACTTACTAAACATAAAACCCAAAAAAGCCTACTAACCAAATTAGCCCAATCTTTAATAGCTTAAAATGTTTTACGATAATTTTCACATCACAAATTAAATATTTTCGAGCTTATATATATATTTGGTCCATATATTTATTTTTCGTTTTTATTTTTGGAAAGGTTCAAAAATATCTTGGGCTAATTAGGTAAGTAGGCTTTTTTTTTATTGTACACTAAGGGCCCGTTTGGTTCCAACTCCGGAAACGGAAACGGAATGGAAACGAATTTAGTCCATATGAATATCCATATTCATGAAATTCTATGGAATCATTCCTTATTTTTACATGCAAAATGCACTTGTCTCCCCATATTTTGTTACCCTATAGGGTATCAAAAGTAATCAAATTCAACTTCAATTACTTCAAATCACAAGGAATGATTCCAACAACTTTCATGAATAAGGGAATACATATGGACTAGATTCGTTTCCATTCCGTTTCCGATTCCGGAGTTCAAACCAAACGGGCCCTAAGTAGGCTTTTATTAGTTTTCCAATTAGTAAATATACCCCTCCCATATTTTTTACCCTCCAAACCCTATCCTCCCATGTGACATGTGTCAATTGAGGCCCCACCCTCTTCCAAAACCATCCCCAACATGCAAATTGTCACACATCAACACCGTATTATTTGCTTTCTTTGACCTTTTGTAGAAGAAAAAATTGTTTTCTCTTGCTCCTGCAGTGGAGGTATTTGCATATACGTAGGCACTTGTTCAATTTATTCTCGACGGCTAGATCTAATTTGCAATTTCACCATTTCTATGGCCAAAACACATAATCAATTTCAATCCAAAGTTGGAGAGATCAAAGACAAACCTGTCCACCGACCAGCTGTATTGTAGATTTAGACCTTGCGCACTAGCGATATATCAGAAGGAACGTCATGTAGATTATGGGGTATGAGTTTTATTTATTAACTTTTTTAAATTTCTGGTATGAGTTTTTATTTCTGGTATGTAAATGTTCGATATGTAAATTTCTAGTATGAGTTTTATTTTGAAAGAATTAGGGAAATGAGGCTCTTAAAAGTTCTACTTTGCAAAATGAGTTCCTACATAATATAGGAAAAAAGTAGGCCTGCAAATCAAAAAAATAGAAAAGAATGTAAATGATGGTGGTGGGTCCCTTCCTTCTACTTTTTTCTTTTATTTCTCATTCCTTCACTTTTATCTCTCCTCACTTTATCTCAACCGTAACTCTCCCCCTCTTGTAAATGATAGTGGTGAGCCCTAATTTCTCTATTTCTTCACTTTTCTCTCTCTTCATTAACTTCTAATTTTTTCCTCTATTTCTCATTCCTTCATTTTTCTCTCTCCTCACTTTATCCCACCCAGAACTGTCTCCCTCATGTATTTTTTGGGTAGTCGGAACCAAATCTATATTTTTGGGTAGGCTATTTCCACTAGATTTTGGGTATGCTTTTAACTCGTTTTGTTAAATAGTATTGGTATGTGTTTGATGAATTGAGTATATTGTTTAGGAGTATGATTACCCAATTTATGGGTATTAGTATTTTATGTTGTAAAATGTTACCCAAATTATTGGTACGGTTGGACATTATATGTTTATTGTTGGGTATGTTTTATGGTATGTTTCTTATTGTTGAGTATGTTTAAAGTGAAATGTTGGGTATGTTTTATGGTTACTCAAACTGTGTTATAATGACCAAATGTCATTTGGTATTGATGTTTGTGTAGAATATCGATTTATGTAAAATTTGGGTATGATAAATTCTACCCAATTTATGAGTGCATTGGGTATGAATATTTTATAACACAAAATTCTACCCAATTTATGGGTATGATATTTTTTGATATTTTAGTTTTTTTGGGTATGTTTGGGTTTTGGGTATGTATGTTTTCGAGTTTGTTTGTGTAGTTTGACAAAATTATTTTGGGTATGAATAATAACGTTTTTGGGTAAACGAATTTTGGGTAGAAGGTGGGAAAGTATGCATGTTGAGAATTGTTCATTTTTGTAGTAGGTGGAGATAAATATCAAATGTTAAATATGTCAAATCAAATGAGATGGACAAGTTGATAGCTTTTGTATTATATTTATTCCAACCTATATTTTAGGGACCCAAATTTTCAATTGAAAAAGGGAGGAGTTTTAAATATCAACTCGTTGGCCTAAAAGACCCAATTCACCAATTTATCCTTTTATTTTTGGTATGTAAATTTCTGGTATGAATTTTATTTCCGGTATGTAAATTTCTGGTATGTAAATTTATGGTATAAAAATTTGGTGTAAAAAATTCTAGTATGACAAAATTCTTGTATGAAAAAATTCTGGTATGAACTTTTCGTATGATAATTTCTGGTATGAAATTTCTGGTATGAACTTTTCGTATGATAATTTCTAGTATGAACTTTTCGTATGATAATTTCTGGTATGAAATTTCTGGTATAAAAATTCTGGTATGAGAAATTCTGGTATGAGTTTTATTTTTGATATGTAAATTTCTGATATGAGTTTTATTTCCGGTATGTAAATTTATGATATGAAAATTTGGTGTAAAAAATTCTAGTATGACAAAATTCTTGTATGAAAAAATTCTGGTATGAACTTTTCGTATGATAATTTCTGGTATAAAAGTTCTGGTATGAGAAATTCTGGTATGATAAATTCTGGTATGATAAATTCCGGTGTGAGAAATTTAGTCAAGAAAAAAAAAACAATAAAAAAAATAAAAAATAGGTAAGAAATATAATAAATAAAAAAACAAATTCAGTAATTAAAAATTAAAACTTATATTTATATAACAAATAATAAACATCATTTATTCCTTTCTTTCTAAATAAAAGGGTTAATAATTTTTACCTACTATTAAATGAAAGTGGTAAAAAATTTGGGTACACTTTCTTAAACAAAAACTCAAAAAATCCTAGTATGTCAAATTCTCCCAAATATCTTCAGATTCGAAAAATTCATTCCGGTTAGTTTTGATCGAGTTTATTCTATTACTCTTTTTTTTCCTTTTTATTTTATTTATTTTTCTATTTCTTTCTCCTTGTTTTTTTTTCTTTTCCCCTTTTCTTCCCACCTTGATGAGAGACCCTTGCTTTGCAGCCCAGTCTATTGCGTGCCTCCTGGTGAGCCTGTCCTCTACCCCTGCTCTCCTTTGGCAACAACAACAAGCAACCTGCACCCCGACCCCTCGACCACCACATCCGCGCAGTGACTCCACCCAGGGCCGGCGGAATGGGTTGTTTGGGTGGGGCGTGGGCCAAGGGCCCATGACATCTAGGGGCCCAAATAATATTTTTAAGACTAGTAGTATTAGGTATATATAGTAATATAGAGGGGTATCATTCAAGTAAGGCACATTATTGCGGTACGGCCGTGCGGCCGTACCGCAGGGCGACACGTGTCCCGAAAAAAAAAAAAAAAAATTTTTTTTTTTTTTTTTTTTAAAAACGAGTAAAAGTAATAGTTCAAAACTTATTATGGAATAGTTCATAACTTATAAAAGGATAGTTCATGAATTATTATAGAATAGTTCATAGTGTAAAATTTATAAAGGATTGAAAGTAATAGTTCAAAACTTATTAAGTAATAGTTCATAACTTCTAAAAGTATAGTTCATGAATTATAATAGAATAGTTCATAGTGCAAAATTTATAAAGGAGTGAAAGTAATAGTTCAAAACTTATTATGGGATAGTTCATGAATTATAATAGAATAGTTTAAAGTGCAAAAATTTATAAAGGTGTGAAAGTAATAGTTCAAAACTTATTATGGGATAGTTCATGAATTATAATAGAATAGTTCATGGATTATATTAAAAAGTAATAGTTCATGGATTATATTAAAAAGTAATAGTTCATGAATTATATAGGAATAGTTCAAAGTTTATAGGATAATAGTGCATAAATTATAACATGGTAGTTCAAATAAATTTTCATTAGTTTCCGTAA
>BSUD01000001.1:147763050-147785500 GCA_033239045.1 Fagopyrum esculentum
AAAAAAAAAAAAAAAAAAAAATTTTCGGGACACGTGTCGCCCTGCGGTACGGCCGTACCGCAAAAAGAGGGCCGTACCTGAATAATTCTCTAATATAGAGGGTTAAATAATCAATTAAAATTAAAGGAAAGCAATAAATTATAATTGAAAACAACACCCGTTTTGATATCAATCACGCTTTTATTCTCATTCCCAAACGCTAACCCACGTCATCTCTTCTCTATCTAGAATTTGGATCGTCTCCTACAATCTCGTGATTTGAGATCTCAATTAATCTCACGTCTTTCTCCCTTGAACGGTTATTTATATTCTTCATTGAATTTAAATTGCATCTCTACGCTCTCCACCAAATTCATTTTCAGTTCTTCATACCGTCATACGCTCTAATTTGTCAATCTGCGAAATCTCAACCAAGTAAGCGAAACAATAATTACTCCGCTATGAACAACCATGGCACCGCTGTTCATCTTCGATCTATGATCTATTGATAATTTTTCAAATAACTTTGTTCAGATTCTATTATAATTATTTACTATATTGTATTAGGTTAGGGTTTGGATGATTGAATAGAAATTTGGAAATTGAACTTGGGTTCATAATTTGTATTGTCGTAAAGTAGACCATATGATATGATTCTAATTGAGGATTTGAGTTCAATTAGTTAACATTTTGAAAGACTATAGTTTGATTATTTGATAATTGGTAAAGTTTTGGGATTTGGGGACAATTGTTACTACGTTTTTGGGATATTGGGGTTGAAATTGTTTTGGGATATTTGGAGTGGGATTTGAGTTTGAGGGTTTGAGTTCCCTTTTATTTTATAAATACCTCATTTTTTATTGTAAAATTTAACACTAACTTATTTTCTATCTTTGGTGCACATATTGGATTATTCTTTTGTCGACTACTTCGTTTTCAATCCAGGTGTTAATTTTCCTTTTCTACTCCTATAATTGTTTTATAACATGTTGGCTAAGAAGCATTTGTTTGGATGTCAAAAACGGGAAAAAAAAACTAGCGGATCAGTTTATAGAATCGCAAAAAGGAACTCTCGACAAATTTTTTAGCGACAAGTAGGGCCTTCATGTGTACTTTCGCCAGGGGCCTACTATACGTTAGCTCCGACCTTGACTCCACCTCTCACCCTTCTCTCGTTTCATCTGTACACTGGATCTCTTCCTCTTCTCTCACAGATCCCACACAGCCCTCCTCTGTTTCCTTCTCCTTGTGATGCTCTCGTATCTCCCTCCCTCACCTACAACTCCTCTGTCCTTTGCTCGCTCTTTCTGCCCTCTGGACCGGAGCAACGCCTGCTTCCCTTCATCACCACACCAGCAAGCACCACCTGCAGTCTCAATTTGGGCTCCCTCCTCACCATTGCAACAGTCTCCGGGAGCAATGGAACCATCCTCGCCCTCCTTCTCTCTTCAATATCTCCCCTCGTTCGCCCCTTCTCCTCACTGTTGCTTCGTCGCTGCCGCTTGGAAGCTCGATCGGAGGAGATCTGGCGGTCGAAGCCAGCCCGTATCTCTCTCGCACCTCAATCATGGAAGCCTCATCTGTTGCGCCTCCACCAGTAACCAAGGGAAGAGTCGCCGTCTTGCTTTGCCCTGGTCGCCGCGTCACCCTCGTTGCTTCCCTTCTTGGCTGCGGGGCACCATCGCCGGAGGAGTAGCAGAAGCGGCCGTCACCCTCACCTTTCCTCTGTCGCATTGCTGAAGGTTGAAGAACCTATTTAGGGCTTTTAATTCGGGCCCTCCCTTTTGTGCTATTTTCAAATTGTGACCCACTGTTTGTATTTGCAGTTTATAACCCAACTTTTGGAATCTTGCAAAATTACCCCTGCTGGAATCAAATTACAAGAAATAGCCCAAAGATTTATTTACAACTTATGACACAAGTTTCTAGCATTTCATAAATTGCCCTTAACAATGTTTCTATGGGTTTTAAATTTGGGATTTGCTTGAATTATATTCTTATTTATATATATCATATATATTATGCTCATGTTGGATTAATTCCGGGTTATGACTCAAATATTAAATTACGAGATTTTAACATTGGCTTTCAAAACGAGTTTTACCTTGAGTTTATGATGTTATACAATTTGCCCGGAATATTGTATTTACGGTTTTTAACTTGGGTTTTAGAAATGGGGTTTTCGTTAGATTATATGCTCATTATTCCGTTCAAATTTAGCTTATAAGCTAAATTTGTTTAGTTTGGTGCTAGGTTCGGAAGTGCCCCGAGAAAGACCTAACGAGTCCAAGTTGACATCCGTTGAACGACTTCCATCTTTTGACGTCGCGTGAGTATTATTTCCCCTCGATCTAGTTATGTTAAGTTTTAGTATCATGCTAGGACGGATCTAGCATAACTTAGAGTTAATGTCAAGTAGTGACTTTGAACCTTAGGTGAGTTTTGAGGATTTATGATGTTCTAAAGCTTGAGGTGTGTTTGATTTGGAGAGGTTATAAGGCTTTGAGTGTATGTTTGATCTTGTGAGACTTGAGGTGGTATTTATATGTTGGTTGAGATTGCGGAGTTTAGGAAGAAAGTATCCTAGTACATGGAGCTATAGTTGTGATCTTGTCAGTTGTGAGGACTAGGAGTGTTGTCCTAGTTTTTGAGAGTGTATGATCTTGTAAGAGTATATAGGTCTAGAAGTCTAAGTACTTCTAGTTTGTTGGTTAGTTATTGATTGTGTGTCTTGTCTGATCAGGCATTGAGTTACATTCCTACGGAAATTGAGTACGGGATTTAGCGGGTTTAGCTTTGGGACAGGTAAGTCTCCGGACTTACTTAGCTCGTATTCTTTGTATTAGTCTCGATGTGTGTTGGTGGTGTGTGTTTATTATTTATGTGTGTGTTTATTGTTTATTAATTATAACAACTAAACCGAAAATAGGATTACCGACCTTTATATGTTTATATTTGGCCCAAGTGTATGATAACGGGCGGTGACCGCTTGCCCAGTCCAAAATGGGGTGACTGGGAGGTGCCTTGCGCCCAGTCCAACGGGTGATGCTGGTCCGCATCAAGTACAAACTCGTATGGTGAAAGGGGACAAGGGCGAGTGAATCTCGTGTCACATCATAAGTGAAATAGTAAGGGATATGACTTAATAATAACAAAGAGATAATAAACCGGTCATGTGTGTTTAGATCATGTTGTGTGTTATGATGCCTATGTGTGTGTGTACGCCAATACCATGATTCTAATGCTTTGAATGCTAGCTAACGGTTTTATACCGAATTGTTGTAGTTGACTTGCAGGTTAGGGATGCGGCCGAGAGATCCGGAAGAGTGGGCAGTCGGGGTCCGTGCATTTTAGGAAGGGTTGGTTGTGGTTGTAGTTATGTATTGTTTATGGTTATGTATGTCGCTTGTATGGCGTTTGCCTTTGGAGTTGTATCTTGGCTGGAGTCTTTCGTTATTTGCTTTTGGGGTTCATAACATTGCATTAAAATGAATTTCGGTTTTGCCTTTATTTGTGTCTTGTTGTAATATCCGGTGAAATTGTTGTCAGGCTAAGGGTCGGGACCCATTGTGAGGTTCCAACCCGTAGCGCCCCGAGTTCCGCGGATTCGGGGTCTTACAAAAATCAACAAATCTGGTATGAAAAATAAAGGTATGAAAAATATAAAAAGAAAATTATAAAGAAAAAAATAAATTTAGTAATTAAAAATTAGAACTTACACTTACATAACAAATAACAAGCATCAATGGCTGGTTCTAGGAGGTCTCGACGGCTCACTAAGAAAGTTCTCGGTGTAAGCTACCCGCTTGCGCTACCCCAGTGCGGCCCCCAGGCCGTGCCCCGCCCACTCCTGACCCCCCCATCCCATGGCTGGTTCTAGGAGGTCTCGACGGCTCACTATCAAGCTCTCGGAGTTACAACGTCCTTCCCATTCCCACAACAACCCTCCCAATATCCTCACACCCCTCCATCACCTACTTCGCTGGAAAAACGCCTGGACCAACCCCTGACGACCTCATCCGTTCTAACAACCTCAAGCTCAACCCTAAACCACCCGCTCCACCGGCCCTCACCTCTGACATGTTGTTCCCCCCTTTGCGCCCTACCACCATGATCCATTCCCCTCCTATAGGCACTATTTCGGTTGGTGTTCCTATGCCTCCTTGTCCGAACTTGGTTCACGTGGATGATCTTGCTTCCCTTAACACTGTCCCGGCCTTGGACTTGGTTTCAGACCCCTCAACTCCGGGCACCTCAAACGTGGCCTCTTCAGTTCCCTCACATGAAGTTAAAGTTGCCCCTCCACCTCCCCATGAAGCTAACACTGATTCCGAGATGACGAGACCCCATGCAATAACAAACCCTTTACCTTCCGACCTTTCGCTCTCAACCCCCCTAAACCACGCGTGTAGTTATGATAAGGCTCAGCAAGCTGTCACCTTGGTAAACTACAAGGATATTGTGTCTAGAAGCCTTTCATGGAACCATTTTCCCCTGCCCTTCATCCTTGAACTTGACTCAGGGATCATGTAACACCCCGAATTCTCAAAACTCGGAGTATTACTGGTTAGGACCTCACAATGGGTCCCGACCTCAGTTTGACAACAACATTACTAGGATCTTGCAACAAGACACAAATAAAGAAACCGAAATTCATAAAAACCATGTTTTTAGAGTAATGAATGCAACAATGTCTAGCAGCCTACGGTACTTAAACAAAAGAAAAGAACAACTGTCTTAACCAAAAGAAAGGAAAGACAAACAACCCCAACCCCACTCTAAGGAGTACGGAGACCCGGCTGACCACTACTTCCGGATCACTCAGCTGCTGATCTAACCTGCGGTAAATCTAAAACAACAACAACAAGAACCGTTAGCTAGTTATCTAAATATTAGCAGAATAATAGCAGCACAAACACACTCAGATAAACATAAACACTCAGCATGCTTTCAAACAAGTCCGTTTTATTATCTTGCTTTAATTTACTCATTCACTCTAGTGATACTTATTTTGTGACACGAGGGATTCCCAAACCTCGCCTCCGCCCCCGTGTAACCATCAGGAATGGATCCGATGCATCTCACCTTGTACCTGCATGGTCTGGGTATAGAGAACCTCCCAGTCTCATGTCAGAGCTGGGCAGTGATGTCACGGCCCGTTATACATACACTTGGGCCTTACGTAAATAGTAACAGTCGTCCTAGCAAGTTATTATTATTAAATCAAGCAATAACACACACCACAACTATCACTCAACTAACACTCAGAAACTGGCTAAGTAAGTCGCAAGGACTTACCTGAGTCAAAACACTCTAACACTCCTCAGATAGTCCATACTCGTGTAACTCAAGTGCCTGTCAATGAAGGCATGTGTATCAAACTCACATCTCTATGTCCAACCTCATGCGAAGGAATTACGGAAAGAACGATTCTCATACGGTAAAAGACCGTTTTACCCTTAGTGTAGAAAATTCTCAAAGTATATCATTAAAATATAACATTCATATTTAGAACTTGTTTCCAAAATTTGGTTATCACGGATAGCTTACTTAGAGGTTGTAAGATCAAATTCAAACACTCGTCAAAGAGAACTACATTATCCTTTCTCCGGTTATTCCACTTTAATACTTATGTGCGTGTACGTATATTATACATTACTCTTACTCATCTATGTATATATATACTTATGTATATATACACTCTACCTATTCACACATAAACAATTATGTTTCCCATCTCATCCTATCTATACGTACCTATGTACCCGGCACCGGTACATGTATCTTTATTTCTATCTCTCATTATTACCTCTATGTACACACACGTATAACACTGCACGCCTCACTATCTCTACATCCATATATAAACTTATCAGTCATATACCTATAAAAATCTATATATTTACATATAAAAACTCACACTCTCAGCCATACATTGTCTATATATATATATATACATGTGCACACACTGTACAACGGCTCACTCACCTTTTATACATATATTGGTATATATTTATTACCCTCGTACATCTGTACATACTTATATATATATATATATATATATACGTCATCCTTATACATGTATAAATACTTATATATATTCCACTGTTATACATTTATATATACTTATATACGTATTCCACTATTATACCATCATATATACTTATTTACATATTCGTCTCTTCCCGCCCTTCATCTATCTATATACCAGTTTAAATATACTGCACTAAACTTATACATAAACACTCACACATTTCCTACCTCTCTATACCCACGTATATAACCGCAAGCTGAAGAGGCTTATTTACCCATCTCGACTACTCGTCACGCACTCGGAGATGCACCGCAGCTCGGTTCGGTTTTACTGTTTCGCTGTCACAGAGGGGGATCGAAGCTGGCTCGCTTGCTTCCCACTGTTACACCATTCCTCTGGACTCAGGGCTGCAGGACTCAAAAAAAAACAAAAGCGGACTTCCAGTTAGCCCGGAAAGTCGAAGGAAAACAGGGGGAAAAGAGCCGCGATTCAGCCGGCTTACCGGGGATCCGACTACGGCTGCTGGCACACGTCTTCTGTCGATCTGGGCTGCTACTGCGTGAATCAGAGAGGCAAGTCGTCCGGCGCTGCTACTGCGTGCATCACGGGGCAAGTCGTCCGGCGCTGCTATTGCGTGCATCAGGGGCAAGTCGTCCGGGTTGTGACTACATGAAGTCGGAGAGGAAAGGAGAGGGGTAGGAGGGGATGGCTCTGGCTCACCTGGTGGTCGACGGAGAAGATTGAAGAGGCTCAGATGGTGGCTGCGAGGGCTGGGAGTGGGAGAAATTCGGCGTGACACACCCAGCGGCTCGAGTCTCCCGGCTCGCAGCGAAGGCGAGGCGAGGCGTGCCCCTGGCGTCCCCGACTCGTGGTGCTGGCGGCGGAGCAGGAGGCGGTGGTCCGGTTGCTTCTGCTGTTGCGGTCGATCGTACCGAGAGAGAGAGATGAAGAGCCGCGGCAGTACGTGAGGAGAGGAAGAGATAGGTTAGGTTTAGATTAGGTTTAAATGTAATCAGCTTAGGGTTAGGATTAGGATTAGGAGATGGGCTGGTGGGCTTGTAAATGGGCCTATTCTTCCATTAAGAAACAAGCTGAAACGAACCCGTTACTCGTACGGATCGGTAGGTAATTTGCGGAAAAATAATTACGGAATTAAATTCCGTATTAGGTAATTTCTTATTTTATTTTAGAGATACGTAATTTATTATTTTATTTTAAAGGTACGGAAATTATTTCCGGTTACAAAGTTTCATCATTTTATGTGACTTAAGGTCACATAAAATGATAGAACTTAAAACTCGTTTTAATTATTTAGTTATTTATTTATTTAAGATTGACGTATCGGAATTCAGTTAAATTCAGGTTTAACGGAAATTTAAAATTTTCGGTTATTACATCAGTGCCCTCTTAAAAGAAGTTTCGTCCCGAAACTTAGGATAATATACCTGTTCACAAGATTTTTCTTAACATACTTAGTTTTTTTTTTTAACATTTTCCATTTTCTACCATGCAACTACTCGATCATCATAATCAAACATGCATCACATAAAACATAATCACTCCGATCAATATAAAAAAAAACCCTGAAGGGTCAAACAACACAACATCCGAGTACTAACTCGTCAAAACAAGAGTAACCTCTAACCGATTCTCTCTATATCTTTAGATCACCCTAGAAAGTTATCGTTGCCCACTTGGGGATTCCTCCAAGTCATCGGTAAGGTTATCTCTTAAATTCGCAGTCACTAATATCTCTTCTTAACGGTACCTGTTCGTCAATACCAATCAACACTTATATGTCCTCAGTTGATGTCAGTCACTCTATAATTGACTTATCTCAATATTCCGGAACTGCTCTTCTCATACCTATACTGGCGTTAAATTCTTGGTGAGCATCATCTGCTCGATTAATCCTTTCATGCTTCACTAATTCGTTTTCGATTCCACACTTCTGTTTCCTTAGTCTGACACTACTTCTCGAGCTCAACTGGGTCATTCATCTTGACCTAAATAGTCATTCCAAGTCTTCAACGATAGCTGGTAAGTGTCTTTGTAGTTTTGATGAATTTAGTTATCATCCCTTTGCAGTTCCCCTTGCACGGACCGTCGGTTTTGATGACTTAGGTCCCGTGATAATTGGGGTTACCTTGGACTTTCAAGTCTACCAAGGCCGTTCTTATATATACGTTCCTTCGCTGGTGTTACCGACAACATTGCCTTCATGATCCCCCTTTGTTTCCGCTACAGGGCTTCAACTTCTTTGATACCGACATTGCGATTTCTTTCACATTCCTATATTTTTGAGGAGGTTAAAACCTCTCCACACTTGTAAAGTCTACATTTGCATCTACACTCCATTGTAGGTATCCCTTCCATGCACCTTAGACCCTCATATCCGGGTCGACATTTTATCTCTTTTGACCTTACAAGCTTGTCTTGTGAACTCTTCTACTAGGTGACTCGTCTTACACATTTTTCTTCTCTGCATCGGTCTCTAACTGTCTGTTGATCATTACTACCCATTCTGTGTTGGAACTTCAGTTGCTTTGTACTCTTGCATAGATTTCCTAAGGACATCCTCATCTCAAAACTTTATTTAAAATTTATCATAACCCGCAATTTTGATACCTGACTTTCCTTCTCACTGGATAAGTTATACACTTGGTTTACACTAAATCCATCATAGTGTCATCAGTCCGTTGGCATGATTGTTATTAAACATCCAATGGTACCATTTGTATACAACACATTAGGAGCATATGATTTTTCCCACCAATCAAATTTCTCGCATCGCATTTACTATGTCTTCCTTATACTCATGTCGCTTTACCTTCTTTAATATTTACACTCCGTAAGATAGTTAAATCCCTTTGAGTTTTCTCGTACACGCTTTACAACTGCGTTGGTTGGTCTTATTACTTTCATCAACTCTTAGGTCATCAGTCCAGCTGAATTTTCCATGGAGTACCTCCATTTCTCCTTAAATAACAGTCTTTAGTCCTTTCGGTAACCATCTTATTGGTGTGATACCGGATCCATATAACAACCTTTAGTCTTTCACTTTTACTCCTTCTCATGTCTGTTTTAGTCGACCTGTAGATTCTATCTGCAATCACCTCACAACTCGACCACACATTTCACCAAGGCTTTACATCATACTCCTTATGTTTGTGACGCCTCGGAATTTCCAATTATACTGTGTCACTTTTTTTTTTTTTTTTTTTTTTTTTTTTTTCTGTCAATCCAGACAGTCTGCCCTACTTTTTCTCGAAGGAGTACCATCAGTCTTACTTATGTGGAATGCTAAGACATATGACATGTTTCCAATCATCTGCTTCCTCTTAGTCTTCTAGTTTTTTTGTGCAGGAATCCCTTCATTCTAACTCTGATATGTATCTTTCGTAGTCAGTAGTAAGTAACTACTCCCAACAATTCCCTTTTTACCATTTCTATCATCAAGGGTCATTATCGACCGTCAAGAGCTGCTCTTTAATTTCTTTATTAGAGTTAGCATATTGGACTCAATTAATGTTACCATCAAGGCTACTAGTACTTGTATTGCTTTACCTTCACCATTGTCGTCGTTGATCTCTGGAAGAAAATCACCAGATGTCGGTAGAATTCCTTTATAGCCTTGTGGTTATTCTTCTTATTTGTCAACCCACCATCACTAGTTGGCCAACATGTGTAAATTCTCTGTTGTAACCAATTAGTTTGTAGTTGACCTACTGTAAAATCGTATACTTACTTTTCTTCTATCTCTTTTGAGGTTTGATATACCAGTGAAAATACATCTCTTCCATTTATACTCCTTTAGCTCTTTCTACAATCTACACTCCTATAAGAGCACTATACTCCTACGAGTCTAGCTGTATCTCCATCTTCCAACAACAGACTAGTAATTTCTTCCACGATAACTTGTAGGTATTTCTCCATAATTCTTTTTACCCGTTTATCGTCCAATTGCGGGGGTTTTTTTTTTTTGTAATGACCAGCTAGTATTGTTAATTTAGATCTCTTTGTGAATGAGAAGTCATTAGAGACCCCCTTGTTCACCAACTATTCTCCTACACCTTCCTTGTGTGCTGCTTTGTACTACCGCCTTTGTAGAAATCCGGTCTTTGTTGTATCCCGATCCTTGTTGAAATTCTTGTGTATTCTAGGAGGTCACACCACTTTCATGTTGGTGAAATCGGTCTTCCCCTTTCTAGCAACCTGTAAGCTTTCATTTTACGGCTCTTTAATTCTTCGTATCGGGATGAACAATGCATCTTATCTTGACTCCTATGCTTATGATTGTCTCGGTTTCCCATCTTGATTGTGGCGGCAAATAGTTTTGTCAAGAGTGATCATATTCCGCTCTGCTTCTAGCCTCAAACTTTCACCTTCTGGTCCGTCAATAAGCTTAGATTTAATGTCTCTTGTATGGATCGCTTACTATATTTCACCTTGACCTTTATGCCTATGTGTGTTTCTGAAGGCATCCCCTTTGTTTGCAACGTTGCTTTCCACCATCTTGGAAGAAACTATGGGTTGTCTCTCCCAATTTGTATACTTGCCGGTCATCCAACGCGTTGCTAGAACTACTCTCATGTATATTCTTCATTTGATCTTATTGAGTTGACTCGGGATTCCCTTCTTATCATCGTAGTTGGTGTTGTCTTTTAGTCTTCACCTTTCCGTCCGACGTTCCTCAACAAGCTCGAAGGAGTGGTTCGTCGTTAGTCAACCCTAATGCTCATAAGTTGAGCGTACTTATCCTTACGTTGAAAACCTTTAATTATACTTAGGTGTGTCAACTGAACGAGGATCTCATACTGTTATCTCCGTGAAAAGCATACTATAACTATAAATTTTACTAATCTTCGGCATATGCTTATCTACATCACTTATCATTATAATCAAGTTAATGAGTCCAAAAAGAGTAACAACCTAAAGTCCATACTAAGCAAACTGAGATCCGCGGTAGTAGTGGTGGTCAGCCGTACTTTTCTATTCCCAACCAGACTATGCATGCATTTAAAAACCAAAATTCTCTTTTTAAAACTCAGACCCCTTTTCGGGTTCTGCTTAAACTTATTCGGTCTTTCAGAAGATTTCAAGTGCCATTGTTGCCAACCTAGAGCTCTGATACCATGTTGTAACACCCCGAATTCTCAGAACTCGGAGTATTACTGGTTAGGACCTCACAATGGGTCCCGACCTCAGTTTGACAACAACATTACTAGGATCTTGCAACAAGACACAAATAAAGAAACCGAAATTCATAAAAACCATGTTTTTAGAGTAATGAATGCAACACTGTCTAGCAGCCTACGGTACTTAAACAAAAGAAAAGAACAACTGTCTTAACCAAAAGAAAGGAAAGACAAACAACCCCAACCCCACTCTAAGGAGTACGGAGACCCGGCTGACCACTACTTCCGGATCACTCAGCTGCTGATCTAACCTGCGGTAAATCTAAAACAACAACAACAAGAACCGTTAGCTAGTTATCTAAATATTAGCAGAATAATAGCTTCACAAACACACTCAGATAAACATAAACACTCAGCATGCTTTCAAACAAGTCCGTTTTATTATCTTGCTTTAATTTACTCATTCACTCTAGTGATACTTATTTTGTGACACGAGGGATTCCCAAACCTCGCCTCCGCCCCCGTGTAACCATCAGGAATGGATCCGATGCATCTCACCTTGTACCTGCATGGTCTGGGTATAGAGAACCTCCCAGTCTCATGTCAGAGCTGGGCAGTGATGTCACGGCCCGTTATACATACACTTGGGCCTTACGTAAATAGTAACAGTCGTCCTAGCAAGTTATTATTATTAAATCAAGCAATAACACACACCACAACTATCACTCAACTAACACTCAGAAACTGGCTAAGTAAGTCGCAAGGACTTACCTGAGTCAAAACACTCTAACACTCCTCAGATAGTCCATACTCGTGTAACTCAAGTGCCTGTCAATGAAGGCATGTGTATCAAACTCACATCTCTATGTCCAACCTCATGCGAAGGAATTACGGAAAGAACGATTCTCATACGGTAAAAGACCGTTTTACCCTTAGTGTAGAAAATTCTCAAAGTATATCATTAAAATATAACATTCATATTTAGAACTTGTTTCCAAAATTTGGTTATCACGGATAGCTTACTTAGAGGTTGTAAGATCAAATTCAAACACTCGTCAAAGAGAACTACATTATCCTTTCTCCGGTTATTCCACTTTAATACTTATGTGCGTGTACGTATATTATACATTACTCTTACTCATCTATGTATATATATACTTATGTATATATACACTCTACCTATTCACACATAAACAATTATGTTTCCCATCTCATCCTATCTATACGTACCTATGTACCCGGCACCGGTACATGTATCTTTATTTCTATCTCTCATTATTACCTCTATGTACACACACGTATAACACTGCACGCCTCACTATCTCTACATCCATATATAAACTTATCAGTCATATACCTATAAAAATCTATATATTTACATATAAAAACTCACACTCTCAGCCATACATTGTCTATATATATATATATATACATGTGCACACACTGTACAACGGCTCACTCACCTTTTATACATATATTGGTATATATTTATTACCCTCGTACATCTGTACATACTTATATATATATATATATACGTCATCCTTATACATGTATAAATACTTATATATATTCCACTGTTATACATTTATATATACTTATATACGTATTCCACTATTATACCGTCATATATACTTATTTACATATTCGTCTCTTCCCGCCCTTCATCTATCTATATACCAGTTTAAATATACTGCACTAAACTTATATATAAACACTCACACATTTCCTACCTCTCTATACCCACGTATATAACCGCAAGCTGAAGAGGCTTATTTACCCATCTCGACTACTCGTCACGCACTCGGAGATGCACCGCAGCTCGGTTCGGTTTTACTGTTTCGCTGTCACAGAGGGGGATCGAAGCTGGCTCGCTTGCTTCCCACTGTTACACCATTGCTCTGGACTCAGGGCTGCAGGACTCAAAAAAAAACAAAAGCGGACTTCCAGTTAGCCCGGAAAGTCGAAGGAAAACAGGGGGAAAAGAGCCGCGATTCAGCCGGCTTACCGGGGATCCGACTACGGTTGCTGGCACACGTCTTCTGTCGATCTGGGCTGCTACTGCGTGAATCAGAGAGGCAAGTCGTCCGGCGCTGCTACTGCGTGCATCAGGGGGCAAGTCGTCCGGCGCTGCTATTGCGTGCATCAGGGGCAAGTCGTCCGGGCTGTGACTACATGATGTCGGAGAGGAAAGGAGAGGGGTAGGAGGGGATGGCTCTGGCTCACCTGGTGGTCGACGGAGAAGATTGAAGAGGCTCAGATGGTGGCTGCGAGGGCTGGGAGTGGGAGAAATTCGGCGTGACACACCCAGCGGCTCGAGTCTCCCGGCTCGCAGCGAAGGCGAGGCGAGGCGTGCCCCTGGCGTCCCCGACTCGTGGTGCTGGCGGCGGAGCAGGAGGCGGTGGTCCGGTTGCTTCTGCTGTTGCGGTCGATCGTACCGAGAGAGAGAGATGAAGAGCAGCGGCAGTACGTGAGGAGAGGAAGAGATAGGTTAGGTTTAGATTAGGTTTAAATGTAATCAGCTTAGGGTTAGGATTAGGATTAGGAGATGGGCTGGTGGGCTTGTAAATGGGCCTATTCTTCCATTAAGAAACAAGCTGAAACGAACCCGTTACTCGTACGGATCGGTAGGTAATTTGCGGAAAAATAATTACGGAATTAAATTCCGTATTAGGTAATTTCTTATTTTATTTTAGAGATACGTAATTTATTATTTTATTTTAAAGGTACGGAAATTATTTCCGGTTACAAAGTTTCATCATTTTATGTGACTTAAGGTCACATAAAATGATAGAACTTAAAACTCGTTTTAATTATTTAGTTATTTATTTATTTAAGATTGACGTATCGGAATTCAGTTAAATTCAGGTTTAACGGAAATTTAAAATTTTCGGTTATTACAGATCATCCCTTTCACTGATGATGAGGTAGAAGAAACTATACAGAAATGGCATCTCTAAATAGTTGGGTTCCCTCTTGGAAGCTAGATATCCTTCCAGCGCATGACCAAGTTTGTCGCTGAGAATTGGACCTCTATCCCATGCCCAAGATTTTTCAAAATGATAAGGGTATTTTTGTTTTCCAATTCTCTAATGAAGACGATCTTAACTCCATTTTGCTTGGTAGCCCTTGGATAACAAATGGATCCACAACAATACTCCTTAAACGCTGGACCAAGGATATCCAACTGGACTACTCTAGCCTTAACTCTTTGCCTATTTGGATCACCTTGCATGATCTCGACTATAGGTTTTGGTCGATGCACATGCTGGCTAAGATTGGCTCAGCCTTGGGTACCCCTATCCTTACTGATGCTTGTTCGGCCAACCAAGAGAGATTGGGCTTCGCTAGGATACTTGTCGACATCAAAGCCTCCCGCCCCCTCTTGCGTGAGATCACCTTGTCTTGTCCGGATGATGTCTCTTTTGTGCAAAAGGTCACTTATTACTGGCTACCTCCCCGTTGTGATACTTGCCTGGTCTTCGGTCACTGTTGTGCTCAGCATAAGAAGACCTCTACTACTAGTAGGGCTCCCCCTTCCAAAGTTAAGAGTACCACTAAAGTTTTCATCCCCAACCCTAACTCCAAACCCCTCCTTCCCACCCCGGATCCATCTTTGATAATCTACCCTTTGCTTGTGAGATTTGATGAGCATTCCCCTCTTGGTGCTTCAGTAGATCCTTCTGGCTTACCCCATACCCTCACTCAATCGTATGTTACAACCTCTCAGCATCACTCCACCCTCTCTTTCCGATAACCTCCCCCAACAACCTTCTGTTACTTCCACAAACTCCCATCTCTCTCCTCCCTCTCACCCCAATCCATCTTCGTCACTCCCTACCTCTTCCATCAATGATCTTTTCGCATCCTTCCCCCTTCCACCACTAATATTAATGCTCTTACTCTTCCCTCCTCAAACCCCCCCATTGATTGCTAGTGCTCTCAATGGTCAAAACAAAGCTGATCAGTGATAATACGAATTTGTGCATGGAATATTAGAGGTATGAATGATCTCTCTAAACAAAGAGTTATCCAATTACTTGCTAAGAAGCACAACCTTGACCTGCTAGTCATTATGGAGACTAGACTCAAGGCAAAAAAATGAAAATAAAATCTCCAAATCCCTCTTCCTTTCTTGGAGCCACATCTCCAATGCCTCCCTCTCCCACAACTACCGTATATGGGTCTGGTGGAACCCGGCAAAGCTTAATCTTACCACCCCAATCATCTCTGACCAAATAATCCACTGCTACATTGCTAAGCCATTACCCAACCCTAACCAAGCCATTGAGGCTGAAGTAACCTTCATCTATGCCCACAATGCGCCGGAGGATAGGTCGGATCTTTAGGCTGCCATCTCTACGATGAGTCTCCTTAATTCTAGCAAGCCCTGGGCATTATTGGGTGACTTCAATGTTACTCTTTCTCCTGATGAGAGGACTTCTAATGGCCTGGCGAGTATCTCGCAGCCGTCTAATAAACTCGGACCTGCTTTGAGCATAACATGCTATCTGACCTTCCTTACACTGGTTGTAAATACTCATGGAACAACAAGCAAGCTGACTCTCGCATTTGGAGTAAACTTGACCGTATAGTCTCCAACTCGGCATGGCTAAATGCCTTTCCCCAATCAAAAGCCCACTTTGATCCTGCTGATGTATCGGATCCTTCCCCCGCCTTACTCTTTACTGAAACATTGGATGCCTGGACGTGCTATCCGTTCCGATTCAAAAATGCTTGGATAAACCATGAAGATTTCTTAGACAAGGTGAAGGGTGCTTGGGACACTGTGATTGAGGGTAACACTATGTTCCAACTTACTAGGAAGTTGAAGATTCTTAAGCCCATGCTTAAAAGATTTCCTAGTGCTAAGATGGAGGATCTTCAAATATCCTCAAGCATCGTCGGCTACTATACTCAACTCAAATCATTCTTCAATCTAACCTCCATGATGCCTCCATCCAAGATGAGGAGAAGAGGCTCTTGCTTGCTTTGAATGATGGCTATAAGGCTCTTCACTCCACTTTGGCTCAGCTCTCCGAGGCCAAATGGATATCACATGGAGATCAATGCTCTTCCTACTTTTTTAGGAGCATCAAGAATAGTATATGTGCGAATCATATCTATTCAATTCGTTCTAGTGACGGGACTATGACCTACGACCCTAATTCTATTGACAACATCTTGGTCAACCACTTTAGCCATATCATCAATCCTCAGTGCCATACCTCTCACCTACCATTCCCCACCATTTGTCTTCCTTCCCTTAACCCGGAGGATGTTGTAACTTTGAGTGAGTTGGTAACACCTGAGGAGATCAAGTATGTTGTTTTCAATATTGGCAATAACAAAGCGCATGGACCGGATGGCTTTAGCTCTTTATTTTTCAAATCTGCGTGGAGTATCATCCATAAGAGCTTTTCTGATGCGATCCTGGACTTTTTCCCCAACGGCCGGATGCTAAAACAAGTTAACCATACTTCTATATCATTAATTGCAAAACATGACTCTCCCCAGGCCCCCTCAGATTATAGGCCCATTTCCTGTTGTAACACCATCTACAAGACAATCTCAAAGATCCTTTCGAAGCGCCTCAATGCTTTCCTCCCAAACCTTATCAGTTTCAACCAAAGCGCCTTCGTCTCAAAGCGATCTATCAAGCATAATGTGCTTCTTTGCCAAGAATTGCTTCACAAATATGGCAGGAAAAATATCTCCCCGAGAGCGGCTATAAAGGTTGATATCTCGAAGGCCTTTGACACTATAAGCCACGACTTCATTATCCACTGTCTTCATATGATGGGCTTTCCGTCTCATTTTATCAAGCTGATTAAGGAGTGTATTTCAACCGCATCTTACTCTGTCAACATTAACGGATCCCTTAAAGGCCATTTCCTAGGCTCCCGTGGGTTGAGGTAAGGATGCCCCCTCTCTCCTCCACTCTTTGCAATTGCCTTAGAATTTCTTACCAGGATGATTCAGTCTAGTACATCCAGCCCTGAATTTAACTTTCATCCTAGATGTTCCACCCCCAAAATTACGCACCTGGCTTTTGCTGATGACCTTCTACTGCTATGTAGAGGTGACCCCCAGTCAGTGTTCCAAAATACGCCGTCCAGGGTAGTCTAGACGGCGTCTGGACGCTGGACAGTGGCCGGCCGGCCCGTTTTAGGCCAAAACGGTGATGGTTGGACGGGTTTTGAAGATAACGGTTACGATACGGCCATTATACTGGTGGGACGGGTTTCTGGACGGACAAGACGGGGCAGGATGGGTTAGACAGTGTGGGACGGGTTAGATAGCGTGAGACGGGTTAGACAAGGTTTCGGTGAAAACCCAGCAGTACCAACTCGGCCTCTCTACTCCAGTCTTCTCTCCCCCAACGTGCGAAAATCCGACTCTTGCTTAGATAACGGTTTTTAATGCTTTTTCTTCTTTACTTCTTTTTTTCCAAGAGTCCTCTGCAACGGCGGAGTGATGTAGTAGGAGAGGGAAGAGTATTCTAGGGTTTTAGGATTTTAGTTTTATTACTGAATAACACCCTAATTTATTAAAAATTTCAATAATATTCCAAACAAAACAGATTTTACATAAATCACCCTATTTAATTACCAAACATTACCCTAATTTATTAAAATTGTCCATATTGTGGCATATTTAATGTATTTTATCAAATACGTCTTGTCCGTCTAGAATCCGTCTAGACGGCCGTCTAGCCACCTATACGCTAGACGGTGCCCCTCCGTCCCGTCTCCGTTTCACGTATTTTGGAACATTGCCCCCAGTCCATCAAAATCCTAAATGATACCCTTGTTTCGTTTGGTAATATCTCTGGTCTTGTCATTAACTCGGCCAAGTCAAGCTTATACCTTGGTGGGATGGACAATCTTGAGATCGAAAGAGTAGTAAATGTCACTGGCATGACAGTTGGAACCCTTCCTTTCCTCTATCTGGGTGTACCGCTTGGAAGTAGAAGGCTGAAAATTGCTGATTATCTCCCTCTGATTCATAGGATCATGAAACGTATTCATTCCTAGAGTGCGAAGTCCCTATCATACGCTGGGATGGCTCAGATTGTCAAATCCATTCTCTTTAATGTTAGCCAATATTGGTGCTCCATGTTTATGCTCTCTGCCAGCGTTATTACCATGATTAATAAGCTCATCCGATCATACGTCTGGTCCGGGGTTGAGAATAGTAAGAGGGCTTTGGTGGCCTGACCCTCCGTTTGTACTTCTAAAGTTCACGGTGGGCTCGACTTTCCTGATCTTGATGCGAGGAATAAGGTCGCCTTCGCTAGTCTCATCTATGAGTTGGATAGGGGCAGTCCTAACATTTGAATATCATGGGTGAAACGTCACTTGATCAAGGGAAGCAATTGTATATGGAACTGCATCACGAAGCCTCACCACAGTGTTTTCTGGAAGTCGCTGCTTATGGTGAGAGATGCTATCTCTATCCCACCCTAAGGCGGCTTGAGAGGTGATGCTATTTCTTGCCCTAACAGCACATTTTCTCACAAAAAAGCCTATGCTATTTTCTTACATGTTTACCCTATCACCCATCCTAACCCCTTCAAAGCTATATGGTTGAGATCTAACCAACCTAGGAGCTGCTATATTGCATGGCTTGCAGCTCTTAAACGCCTTCCCACCCTTGACAAAATCAGATCCCGGAACTTGATCAGCAACGACTCTTGTAAGCTATGCAACAATGCGATTGAGAACGATGATCACCTTTGGTACTGTTGTAGCTATGGCTCCCTGGTCTTAGATATTGTCTCTCGCTGGACCAGAACGCTTTATCCTGCTCCCTACATCAACAATCTTTTGCTTTGGCTGGAATCATGGACTACGCTGAAACCGAGCCCTATGGATAGGATCAGGAATGCTTCTATCATATCATTCATCTATCATGTTTGGAGGGCTAGGAACAACATGGTGTATAGCAACACCTTCACCAGAGCAATTGATTGTGCTGGGGAGATCATTCGATCCACCAAACTACATTTCGAGCACAATTGGAGTGGCCGAACTGCTCCCTCGCTTGATATGGCCCGCATGCTGAACATCAACTTCACCTAATTCCCCTTGTCTTTTTCTTTAGCATTGATACTGATGTTGTCTTTGATCACTCTTACTGCTTTTGTTTTTCTTGCCTTGTAAGCATTGGGATTGTTTGTGACCTTTCCTGTACATTCTTTTCACCCCCATTCAATACAATTAACATTTCAAAAAAAAAAACAAGCATTAATTATTCTTTTTTTAATAGATGGGATAATTATTTTTACCTACTATTAAATGAAAGTGGTAAAAATAATATCGTAAATTTACTAAACACAAAACTAAAAAAAGCCTAATAGGCCAAATTCTTTCTTCAAAAATTTATATTTTACTTTACCAAAAATAGTCTACTAACATTAACATGTTTTTACACTGTTATATTGTATAATAGAAGAAATATTAGGATATGTAATATGGTAAATGTTCAGGTACGGCCCCTTTATTGCGGTACGGTCGTACGGCCGTACCGCAGGGCGACACGTGTCCGGGAAAAAAAATTATATATATATATATTTTTTTTTACGGAAACTAATGAAAATTTATTTGAACTACCATGTTATAATTTATGCACTATTATCCTATAAACTTTGAACTATTCCTATATAATCCATGAACTATTACTTTTTAATATAATCCATGAACTATTCTATTATAATTCATGAACTATCCCATAATAAGTTTTGAACTATTACTTTCACTCCTTTATAAATTCACTACTAGAAAAGTTGATGATAGCGACGACGAAAATGGTTGCCTCTTTCCGACGGATTCCTTGATTCCAACGAGTGTGGTTGTTGGCTTCAATCCGTTGTTAAATTGAGCGTCGGGAATGTTTCCGATAGATTAGGCAGTTGGGCCGATTTCCAACAAGCTAAACGGTGGGTATTTTTCCAATGGATTCAGGCATTGGTAGTTTCCTACGGATTTGGTTGTTAGATTTCAACGAATCTGGTTGTTGGGTTGTTTTCGACGGATTAGGAGGTTGGAGTTTTCATAGACTAGGATTGGATGCTAATGAATCGGATTGTTATTGATTGATCCAATTAAATTATTATTATTATATAAAAATTATATTTGTTTTTGAAAAATATATAAATTACAAAAAAGAATTGCAATTTAATAAATAAATAATATCATAAAAATCTCAAATAACATATATAAACAATAAAATGTAAAAAAAATGTGAAATAACTTATTTATACTCTTAAATTTGATTTACATGTAAAGAAGAATCCCCCCATACGTATGAAACACTTAAAATTAAAAAAATGTGTAATGATAATAATATAAATACATCCCAAAATGTGTGGCTTGGTAGAGTAAAAACGGTCCTTAATGAGGGTTGTTGAAAGCAGCCAATTGGTAGCATATCCGTGCTTCACTTTGCTTATCAACTACAACATTGTTCTCCGGTTAGTGCAAATCCAAAGATTGGGTCATCCTCTTGGATCTCGGCCACCTCTTTCTCCATGATCTCCACTTCACAATCAATTCGAGACTCATCGCCATTAGAAGTCTCATTTACCTCCTCCGGTTCAACACCAAATCAATAACAGATCCCCTCAAACTAGTAAATGATGAAATTGAAAATATAAAACAACAAAAGAATAAAGATTCATGGAAGAATGAGAATACCCGGTTCATTAAGATCTCAATTGCTTCCTTCAAATTACTACAAAGTCAAAACATCAAAGACTAAAATGTCAAACATGAAAAAAAAAATTTTAAAAATTTAGAGGGCTAGCCGGCTAGGGGATTGACTAGAATGTAGCACCATAGGAAGTTAAAGAAAAAAGGGACAATAGTTTAACATACCTTTTAGAGATGCAGAACAACCATGAGAGCTTGTAAATATTATGGTTATAGAAAGAACGGATGAGACTTGAGAGAGTTGAGAGTTACACTGCGTAAATATGAATTTGTGAAACCTTAATTGCCTTTGTTAATTTTAACTTAAACAATGAAAAAGCAGTTCACCGATTGAAAGGTGGATTTGAGAGAGATGGGGAACGTGTTACGTATCAATCGCTACGGGAATTATGTCTTTATCACTAATGGAAAATAAATAATTATGAGCATACCAACGGATTAAGTTGTCGGGGTGTTACCAACGGAATCAACCACCGATATTACCAACGGGCTAGACTGTGAGGGTCATAACAGCGGGTGTATCCGTTGGAGTATATCCAACGGATTGTACCGTCAGTGTAATATACCAACGGATTGAACCAGTGCTTGTGAGTAAGATAATTTTTCGAGAGTTTTCCGACGACTAGTACTGTTAGTTCTTAATTCCATTGGAAATTTACCAACGGATGGTAGGTACCAACAAAATGACCCGTCGGCATATATTCCAACAACCTTATCGGTTGGAAAATGCCCGTCGGCATCATCAACTTTTCTAGTAGTGATTTTTGCACTTTAAACTATTCTATTATAATTCATGAACTATTCTATTATAATTAATGAACTATCCCATAATAAGTTTTGAACTATTACTTTCACTCCTTTATAAATTTTGCACTATGAACTATTCTATTATAATTCATGAACTATCCTTTTAGAAGTTATGAACTATTACTTAATAAGTTTTGAACTATTACTTTCAATCCTTTATAAATTTTACACTATGAACTATTCTATTATAATTCATGAACTATCCTTTTATAAGTTATTAACTATTCCATAATAAGTTTTGAACTATTACTTTTACTCGTTTAAAAAAAAAAAAATTTTTTTTTTCCGGGACACGTGTCGGCCGTACAGACGGCCGCACGGCCTTACCGGAATAATGGGTCTTACTTGAACACTTCCCTATGTAATATTGCCCAAATTATTCTATTTTTATTATTTATTTAAATTTATTATTAATGTAATAATAATTTTAAAAAATTGAATCTATATTACTTACTAAAACAAAGGACACTAAGTCCACATGTCAATCAACTAGGTATGCCACATAGGATTTTTTCTAAAATATTTACTAAAATGCCATTCTATTTAAATTTTGTGTTATTCATCTTATTAATTAAAATAAAAAAATTTTGTTAACTAACTAGCTAAATTAATAAATTTAAAAATACTTTTAAAATATTTTTCGTAAATTCTAAGTAAATTTTCAAATAAAAAAAATATATGATAACCAACTAGCTGCTAAATTAATAATTTTATAACTTTTAACTAACTAATTGCCATTTTAATTAATCTCTAAAGTAATTAGTAAATTATTATTATTATTA
>BSUD01000001.1:147785510-147816207 GCA_033239045.1 Fagopyrum esculentum
TTATTATTATTATTAGTATTAATTATTTTGATTATAATTTTTATAATAGATCCTAACCACCAGAATTTATATTAAAAAGTTTAAAATTCATTAAATTTCTTTTTATTAAAATCCCAAAAAAAAATTTTGTCAACCAACAATTTTTAGATCTATAAATTTCGAAATAATTTCTTATAAATATATTTTTCCTGTTATTTATACTATCTGTAACTAATTATATTTATTTAACAAAATGGGATGTACGTCCATTCCAATTTTATTTATTTTGTAAATTTTGTTATTTTTTTTAATTTTAGCTTTGATAGTAAGATATTGATTTTAAATTTCCTTTTATAGTTTCGTATTTTACTAAATTTAATTTGGTGAATTTAGTTAAGTAAGTTTACTCGATAACTTTCGCCTTCCGATAATATCTATATAACGGATTCTACACCCAAACAATATCGAACGAATTAATTATTTCCTTTTTTAAAATAAACTATTTATAAAGTTAAATTTATCATTGTATTTGTTTAATTTTTTAAGTCTTAACCAAATGGATTTTATTTTGTAAAATTTTTAGATTTAGTCGTAAGGAATTGATTTTAGTTTTTCTTTTATAGAGTTGTATTCTTAATAAATTTATCCTTTTTATAGATCGTAATTTAAAATTTGAGCTTTATTTATGCCTAAAAAAATTTCTCATCAATAAATTGTTTTTGAACGATTCAATCAGATAAGTTCAATAAATATTTTTTTCTTTCGTGATTCGATCGGATAAGTTCAAGAAATCATTTTTTATAAAATTTTATTCTAAGTTGTGTGTTCAGCAAGTTTCATAAGATTTATTCTAATTGCTATATATACTTGATCCCATAGGGGATTCATTGTTTCCTGTTATTACTCATTTGACTCCATTATGCCGAATTATTGGTAGCGTTGTCACAAAGATTAACTGGTTAGGTCTTTTTAACTCCCTTTCACATTTTGTTTTCTCCCTTTTTCCGAATCATTGATAATGTGTTTAGTGATTTTTGTATTTCTATGTGCTCGAGTGTTTTTATAATCACGAAACAATGACCATTTTTTGAACTTGCAACAAAGTGTTTTATTGAACTTTTTCATTTATACTTGCACGATATCTTGGGATTCATTTTTTGTATAACAGATGTTACGGCTTGCTTCAGATTTTTATATATACCTATTTGTAATCTTTTCAATACATTACTTTGGCTTACAAAGTTTTAGATGGATTTTCTTGCAATTGCTTATTTCGTTTACTAACACAATTTCTTTCTTTATGATTATATATATAACTCATATATTCACTCTTGATGATTATATACAATCCATTTTTCACTCTTAGTTTATGTGTTTTTAAACCAAAATTCTTCCAATTTCATCGATAAATTGTTTTTCTTTAGTTCTTTGGGATTTCGTAGATATGTTTCTAAATTGAAAATTTTTCAAATTGTAACGATTAAAAGTTTTTTTTTCCGTTTAGTTTTTCTTATCATAATTATCGATATAACCAAATTTTTCCGGCTTATTTTTTTATTTATCAATATAATTATTAGGTATGTTTGTTAACCATTATCTTTTTGATTTTTCAACAACGGCATAATTTTTTATTTATTTTTTTCATTAGAATATTTAAATATATTGACAAATTTCTTTTAACATTTATGTTGTTTTTGTTACATTTTTTCATACTTTTTTCACTTATTTTGAATAATTATTTTTTTACTTAATTTGTTTAATTAATATTTTTTTGATTATTTCTCTTATAATTTAAGATACTTCGATTATTTTTCGATATCATTATTTATATACGACATTAAAAAAATTTTCATTTTTTTCGTTAGTAGAAATTATTTATTTTATTTTTGTAACCATATAAGATAATTTTATGTATATCGTTTATTTCTTTCAATAAAATATTTTTACATTTTTTGGATTATAATTTTTGCTTATTATGTTTATGAAATTTTGTATCCTTTCTACTCTTTCACGAAGGCTTATTTTCTGATTTATTTTTTTGTCAAAATATTTTAATATACTGACAGATTTATTTTAACATATAATGTTATTTCTGTTACATTTTTTATATATTTCAATTTACTATTTTTTTGAATATATTTTTTTTTACCAAATTTGTTAATTTAAAAAAAAATTATTTCTCTTATAATTTAACATATTACAGTTATTTTTCGATATCATTATTCAGATATGACATTAAAAAAACTCAAATTTTTTCATTAGAAACTTTTTTAATTTATTTTAATTTTGTAACCATATAATTAAATTTCATATATATTTCTTTAGTAAAATATTTTACGTTTTTTAAAAAAATTTCACCTATTTCTATTAGTACATTTTTTAAATTTATTTTATCTATTTTCAATATAACTTTCCCATAGTATGATTATTATCTAAGGTTTTGATTTTTTTAAACCTATTTTGATTTATATTTTGTATTACTAAAGCATTATATATATTTTTTCTTTTTTTTTTTAATATGAAATTTGGTTGATCTCATATAGATTTGTTAAGATTTTGTACCTACATTTTTTTATTTTCTCTTTTCCTTAGTAGCTTTTTTATTAATTTTACTAATTTTCAATGTAGCTTTTCCCTTTTTTCGATAAAATCATAAATCATTTTTTTAGGTTATATATATATATAAAAGATTATAATACCTGATCGTTGTCATATCTCTTTAAACAAACAAACCATATCTTTTTAAATAAATTTGTAACCATATTCATTTTTGTAGTGGAGAAAAAAATGTAAACAATAGATAAACTTGCTTGTCTTATCTTTGTTGATCATCAATTCGATCTGAATTTTTATTTTTCTTTAACCGTCATTTTGAATTTATTGGTAGATAATAATATATGTGCAAATTAAGAATTGTATAATCCACCCATATATTTATAAATGCTTCATATATAGATCAACAAAAATGCATAATCCACACATATATACATAATATATATATATATATATATATATTTTATAAATACCCGTGCAAGGCACGGGAACTAAACTAGTTAATTAACTAAAATCGTTATCATACTTCGATTATTTATATATAAATTTAAAATGTTATTTATTTATTAAAAATTAAAAAATATCCGTGTCTTTCACACGAAAACTACACTAGTTAACAATTTAAGATCGAGACTATAAAGAGTTGGAACCAAATTTATCTCTATTCCCCCTTTAATTTCAAGCTTGAAAAGTGTATATCTGCACATTGAGCTGCTGCATTTATACCATAGCTAATTGAAATTCCAAGTAATATCCAACTGAGACAGGTAATTCTACCGTGAATGATTGCGAAAAAGACGAAACAAAATATGGGCTATTGGGCCTTCTGGGATGCGGCTCGTCAAGAACTCACTGTCTACGGCCGGATCTCCAAAAGTTAATTGTTATGCTCCTACAAGCGCGGGAAAGATAAATGTTTTAAAAACGGCCAAAGCCCTAACTGCTCGACCGTTGCCCCCAAAAAAACACGTATAAATATGTCTGCAGTGTCATGGTAAAGTTCGTGGAGGCCATTGATATAGATCCATAGCACTCTTTATTTAAAGCACTTATTGCCGTGAATCGAGATGAAGTCGCAGGGCAATGGCTGGCAGTGATTACGGATGGGGGCCAATTACCTGGGCAATGTTCTTGACCGTTCTTGTGGAGGTCTTGTTTGGGCCGTTGTTGATGATGGGTCCAATTGGCCCTCCCGGCATGCCTGTGCTGATGGCCATTGCGATGTTCCTTGTGATACTGTTTGTCGGTCTCCGCCGGGCATACTCTGCTTAGTTTCAGTTTATGCTTCGATATTGTTGTGTTTTACTCTTTCCTTCTTGCTTTGTCTATTATGGGGAGCAATGACGGAGACAGAAAATTTTCGTTGGAGGGGAACAATTTTTTTTTATAAGATTTGTTGCATACTAAGTTTGAAATTAAAAAATAAAATCTATAAATTAAATAAATAAATAAAAGTTTACTTAATGTTTGTATTATAAATTATAGGTTATAATTTATTTATTATACTTAGATGAAATTTAAAAATATTATATATATTTAGTTTGTTTTATAAATATATTGTCAAATAAATTAAATAGTGGTTGATGAATTATTGTATTAAAAGTTATATTAATTTTATTGTATTAGTTAAGAGATAATGAAATAATAAATATCACTTAATTTCTTCATCTAAATATATTGTAATTTGCTTAAAATAAAAACAAAATGAACATCTTACTATTCTTGGCACTTGAATGCAAGACTCCAAGTACTCCTTCCCTTCCTCTACCAAATGAGCTAGTAGAACAATGTGTCTGAATAATGCCTCGCTGAATTTGTTCCGTGATGGTATGACAATCAATCTCAATATGTTTGGTACGCTCATGGAATACCGGATTGTTGGCTATATGAATGGCAGACTGATTATCACAAAAGAGGCACATAGGAACCTTGTGTGAAACCCCGAGTGAATCAAGTAGAGAACAAAGCTAAAGGAGCTCACAAGTAGTAGCTGTCATTGCTCTATATTCGGCCTCAGCAGAAGATCTAGAAACCGTAGCTTGTTTCTTGGTTCTTCAAGAAATGGGTGAATTACCGAGGAGAATGAGGTAGCCTGTAGTAGAGCGTCTAGTGATAGGGCAAGCTGCATAATCCGAATCACAAAAAGCACGAATACACAAATCACTAGAACGAGATAAGAAAATACCCTGATCAGAAGAACCTTCAAGGCATCATCCCATTGGCCACGGCGCGGAGCAGCCATAAACTGAGAAGGTGTATGAACCAAGTATGCAAGTTCAGGGCGAGTGATGGACAAGTAGATAAGGCGGCCAACCAAACGACGATATTTCTCAGGATCATCAAGCAGAGCAGAGGAATCTGATTGAAGACCATGATCGGCAGACATCGGAAACGATGCGGGTTTTCATCCAAGAAGACTAGAATCAGCTAGAATATCTAGAGTGTGTTTCCGTTGGTTCAACCATAACCCAGACGGTGTACGAACAATTTCAATGCCTAAGAAAAACCGAATGGGTCCAAGGTCCTTCATATGAAAGCCAGCATGAAGATAGTCTTTAAATCGACAAATGGTAGCAGGATTATTTACAGTAATGACTAGATTATCCACATATATCAAAATGTGAAGGATGATACCTGACCGTCTAAGGTGAAAAGGGAGTAATCAGCCACAGACTGAGAGAAACCATATTTCAGAAGAGCATATGTGAACTTGTGGAACCAATTCCGTGGAGCTTGACGAAGACCATATAATGATTTCTTTAGACGACAAACTTGGGACGAGGTTCGAAAACCGGGAGGTGGTAGCATATATACTTCCTCATGAAGATCCCCATGAAGAAAAGCATTGTGAACGTCCATCTGATGAAGTTCCCAGTTATAGATAGAGGCAATTGCGATAAGTAGTTTAACTGTAACTGATTTAGCAATAGGAGAAAAAGTTTCATTATAATCAATGCCTTCTTGTTGACGGTTGCCAAGTGCAACCAAACGCGCCTTATAGTGCTCAACCTGTTCATCGGAGTTGTATTTAATACGAAAAACCCATTTAGAGCCAATAGATTTACGATCGAGAGAAAGATCAACATATTCCCAAGTGTTGTTGCGGTGTAAGGCTGTCATTTCATTTTGCATGACCTTTTTCCATTTTGGGTTAACAACCGCGTCTCTGAAAGAGATTGGTTCTTGTTCATGATATACAGAGTTAATAGCAGTAGCATAGGCATGAGAAAAATGTTCATGTGATAAAGAATTCTTTATGGAATACCGGGTACCTGATTTCAGTGGAGGAAAAGTTTCACCCGATTTGGAATCTAAATGACTTGCCTATTGACAAACATGCCGTAAGAACACATTCTCCCCAAAGCGAGACGGGTAAATTTACTTGAAACATTATGGATCTAGCGACATTAAGGATATGACGGTGTTTGCATTCTACCCTCCCATTTTGTTGTGGTGTGTAGGTAGAAGAGGTTTCTAAATGGATACCCTTACCTTTAAGAAAATGTCAAAGGGAAATAAATTCCTTAGCATTGTCACTACGAAAGGTTTTGACTCAAGTATGAAATTGAGTCTCAACCATGACACAAAAATCTCTAATTAAAGTGACAACTTCGGCTTTTCCCTTTATTAAATAAACTCAGGTGCAACGGGAGTAATCATCTAAAATGTTAAGAAAGTAGGAACAACCAAAAGTAGAAAGGGTGCGATAAGGACCCCAAATATCTAAGTAGACTAACTCAAATAACGACAAAGCATGAGAATTGCTAACCGGAAAAGATGATCTAGGTAGTTTGGCCTAGATATATATGTCACATGGATAGGTGGTTTTGGTGATGGAAGGATGACTAAGGAGGTTATGGTGGGTAGTGGTAAGACATGAAGGGAGCGGAGAAGCGTTTGTCATCCAGCGAAGCCAGTAGATTCCATCACGAACTTCACCCACTCCAACCACTGTCCTTGAAGTAAAGTCCTGTATAACACAAAATTTATTAGTTATCATAAAAACACAATTCAAATCCGTAGTTAACTGATTTAGAGAAAGTAGATGACAATCAAGTCCTGGAACATATAATACTCGGGTTATTGAGTCGCAAGGTGCCTGCGTGTTCAGCGGAGACTAAATCTCCATTAGAGAGTTTAATCCGGCATGTAGTGACCGGTTTGAGCGATGAAAGTAATGAACGATCACTTGTATATGAAAAGAAGCCACCGAATCAAGAATCCAAGGGAACGTATTTGAACGGTAGGAGTTCAAAACAAATATAAGAGTATTCCATTGAGTAATATTAATTACAAGGCCAAGATACCATCCAATGTCTTTACGATCCTCAAAGGTTAAGGGACCAGAGAAAGGGTATGTGGAGTTAGCTTGTCTCGCCGCCCCAATAATTGTGCCGGTCATGAATACCAGGCAAAGTCGTTTTTGCTACTAACGGCCAAAGTATTTTCTGATACCGGCTGCCAAAGTCGTTTCTGATACTCGCGGCCGAAGTATTCCCTGATACTGACGACCAAAGTATCTTCTGATACCGACTTCCAAATTCGTTTCTGATACCGACTTTCAAAGTATTATTTGATACCGACGGCCGAAGTATTTTCTGATACCGACCGACGGCCAAAGTATTCCTTGATACCGCAAACACGGCAAAAAGTTAATTTTAGGGTTTGGGGTTTTGTTTTGTGCGGAAGCGTAGGTCAAGGAAAGGCCTCTGATACCATGAAGAGATTTGTGAATCGAAAGCTTGTTTATTTCATTGACTATGTAATGTTTATATAGTAAAACATAAAGAGATAAAATAATAAACTAATAACAAAAATATAAGCCCAATACTCTAACAATATGTTCGTATATGATTCAATAATACGATGTGGCAAATTAACTAGCAATGATGGGCATGGCCTGCGTGGACGTGGGCGTGGGCGTGGGAATGGGCCACATGCTGATGTGCATGATGGTGCGTGTGGTGGCTAGTTTGGTGGTGATGATTTTGACCGTGGTGGTGGTTGGCTTGGTGATGGTGATTCTGAGCGTTTTGGTCTGCACCTCCACCACCGCCATCAGTACCGTCATTACCATCAGCCACGTCACCTTCCTCAAGGCCCTCTCTCTTCTTCTTCTTCTTCTTGTTGTGCCCGTCCTCCTTTACTTTCACGCGCCCGTAACAACACAATGATATCATCTTGAATTCAACAAGATTGATGAATGGGGTAAAGTTCAAACTCGATCAGATCGGTATATGAGCGAATATGTGTAATTTGTAATGAATTGTCATATATATAGAGGGAGATCGTATAATTCAGAAGTCTAAGAAGATTGTATTGTCATGATTTGAACGGGGACACATTGCTTAATAAAGACTTACTTCTTAAAATTATAGACTTTTCCTTCTTCTAAGATCCATCTATGACTTTTGGCATTCGTTGTGAAAACGACTTAAGCATGGAGGTGACAACTTCCAAAAACTGAGAAGCCCGAAATAGTCAATATATGTATACGAATCATACGATTGGGGAATACATTTTAAAATAAATTTAGATTCTAAATAGTGTAAATTCAAATGGAATCCTTCTATATTTGTGTATATATCCTTATTCTTACTACAATTAAATTGAGAGTTCATCTTATTTTCATAATAATTAACTTCAAATGGAATCCTTCTATATTTGTGTATATATCCTTATTCTTATTACAATTAAATTGAGAGTTCATCTTATGAATAGTATATATCCAATTCTACTCTTTTCTTTTTTATAAAATAAAAATTAATTTTCAACCTTTTTTTTTGTTTACTTCATGATGCACATCTGTCTTAGACCCTCCACAATTGAGGGTCAGGGCCTATTAACCACTTGCCATATCATTAAAATGATGACATGAAATTAAAAATGGGTTGGGGCTACTAACCCTTTTTTTAATTCTTATTAAAATGACGTCGTTTCGAATGAGTAGAAAAGACAGGCGCACCACGTGACAGAGAGTTTTAATTTGTTAAAAAACCCTCTTTTTCCGTATAAATATTAATTATAAAAATTAAAAAATATTTTTGAATAGGATTTAATTTTATCTATCCAATGATACCCATTTTGCATATGTTTCGATAAAATATTTTTTGACTTCTTGTAACGTATATACGGTTTTACGCAGTGAACATTTAACGTTTTGCAATTTATTTTTTACATAAGACTTTATTTATATCAATCTAATATGATATTTATTTAATTTATATATGTATTTTAATTTTTTTATAATGAAACACAATTTAAAATAAATTTTAGAAAATAAAATAAGACATTAACTACAAATAAAGTTCCAAGTTAATTAAAAAAATAACTAGTTATACATTAACTTCAACATATACGTAACTTACAACATAAGATTGAAATAAAAATAAATGGTTAATGGTTATTTATAATAGTATTGGAAATATTATTTATTAAGTTGTTCGTTATAATCACTAAACATTTGTAGGTGTATTTTTTTATTAAGTTGTTCGTTATTTGAATCACGTTTTTCCGCTCTTGTTATTTATTTTATCATGTATTTTTTGTTATGGTGTATTGGTGTTTCATTAAATTGTGTTTCTTTTATATTAAGTTGTTTGTTATAGAAATTTTTATGTTGGTTGTTATTTAAATTAAGTTTTTTTATTGTTTGTTATTTAATTCTTTTTATTAATTTAAAATATATTTACATTTTAAATTTTACGGCTAACGTTTATTTGCAATAATATTGATAATAATATTTATAATAAATAATATATAAATAGACAAACAATAATTTAAAATGGGTAAATGAATTCAGTCTATCAATGAACAACCCGATTTTCCTATTGTCGCGAAGTAAATCGTCCAATTTCTTCAAGAACAGCCTGATTTTCCTGTTGTCGCGAAGTTAATTCTCAACTCTCAGGGTCCAAATGGTTAAATGAGTTCAGTCTATCATCATCTAAGCCTCAATCATACACTATTCTCTCCAGAATCTCAAGGTTTTTAGCCAACCATTTTCATAATCAAATCAAAATCAAGATTGAATGAATAAAATCAATTAAAAACTGAAATTTGAATAAAAACCAATAATCTCTGTAATCAAATCTCAAAACCTATCAAATAATCTTTCAAAACACTCAATAATGTGTTCACAAATCACAAGAATTAGAAGGGAAACAAAAGATCTCACAACAATGGTGAATATTGAATTCTTGCTTCTTTCGTTCAATCTCCTCTCCAAGAATCTTCAATCCCGTAAAATTGTGTAAATCTTTCTCGCTGCGAACTTCAAAAAGCGCCGGATGCAAGCCGTCCTCAACTTCTCTCGGGGCTCCAAATCCGCCCTTCAATGTTGAAGGCTATCGAAAATTTATAGGGAGAAATCTAGAGTTTAAAAACAAAACAAAACCCTAAATATTTGGGCTGAAAAGAAGTCGAGCCGCTGGTATCAAAAAATACTCTAGGCCGCGTCATATGGTATCAGAAGATACTTTGGCGCGTCAGACGGTATCAAAAGATACTTTGGCGCGTCCTAACTTCCTTTTATGCTCCTTTTTGTCCGGCTTCAAGGCTTGATTCATAAAATATGCCATTTCGCTTCATAATTCGCCAAATTACCTACAAATGCAATAAATCTATATAATTACATGCCTAAATATAGGTCATAATTCATGTCATCAACCATCAATTCGAAAACAATTAAACATTCAAAAAGGAAATATGATCTACGATTTTAAGAATCAGGTAGCACCGTTTACAAATGATCCTATCACTCTGTTACAATATTGCGTAAAAGTTAAACCACGTGATACTGAATTAATTATTTTGAAAGGGAGTAAGTCTTGAGTTATTTTGGTCAAAATGAGGTTTATTTAGGCTAGAAAATTACAGATGGATTAAATATATATTCTGTTTCTAAAAGAATTGAATATATATATATATATATATATATATATATATATATATATATATGGATTTATGGCGGTCTTTGCCGTGCTAACTATATTGCAGAAAGAGTTACCGGGAGTTTAAGCACGAGATAGTTCGGACCTCAGTTGAATTTGAAGGCAAATTGTTCACACTTGTTCTAAGGTTTCTATTCCCTTATCTATTTAGGTAATTTTGACATTATTCTCCTATAGACATTTTTTGTTATGACTATGTCAGCAAGTGGTCTGTCTACATAGATGTTTTGTTCTAGATTTACATTGCTATTAATGGTTGCTTTATGTTGATGCCTTCTCTTTTCACCTAGCAATGGTTTTAGTATAGTGCATGTGCATTACATTATGTTTGTCCAAATTTCCTGCCACAAATTTTGCTGGTTAGATTATTTACAGCTTTCTGAATCTCACTAGATAAGTATCATCTCTCTTTCCGAGCTGCCCTAGCCGGACCAGAAATACTAAAATGATGTTGAAATTGTAGACATGGAGTGGAATGATGAGCTTGAGGCGTACACATACCCTTGCCCGTGTGGTGACCTCTTCCAGATAACAAAAGAGGACCTTAAACTCGGCGAGCAGATTGCTGGTTGTCCGAGCTGCTCGCTCCTCATCACGGTCATCTACAACATTGAAGATTTCGCAGCCTATAGTTCTAAGAACAATAAACAGCCTCCGCAACAGCGACCGATCTCTGTTGCTTAAATCTCACACTCGCTGTTTGGCAATCATCTTTGCTTTGGACCTTGTTTTGAAGAGTAATGCTAGAATTGTAGGGTTTCATGTTGGGGCAAATATGTTTTTTCATACGATTTATTAAAGTAATACTTTGATTTGGCCCTCACACTACATTCATCAAAAGATATTTATATTCAACTGTATTCCTGTATTCTTCAGAAGCATTTGGAGGAGTTAAATAAGCTCAAAGGAAGCCTCAAAAGGAAATTTTAAGCTACTGCTTGGAAAGTGAAATTAGCTCGGCATTATCCAAGGGGTTCAACTCTTCTTCCGCAACTCGCAATTTGTAGTTTCATGCCAAATTTGGGTACTTGGATCATAGTAATTTCCAAATTTCCACTCAAACTTCTCCATTGCAGTTGATGAAACAAAATTGAACCTAAATTCCATTCTGTCCAAAATCGAACCTAAATTCCATTATGGAAGGGCACCATGTGTTTTAACTTTCCAATTTTATATAATGTCATGCATCCTGCTTTCATTACTTTACACTTTCTTTATATGCCATTTCTTCATAGCATCTAACCTTGCTTAATTAATGCCTTCTTGTTTGATTGATTAAAATCTAAATACACTTTTTCCTTGTTGATTGTTGTTGTGTAGTATGAAAAGGTAAAGCAAGATGAAGCACTCTCTCATTTGAGCTTTGTATGCTCATTTGCTACACCAGAAGCAAATTCCCCACTGTAAGAATACTCAAAAAAAGATTTTCCAAACTGTAAATCAGAAAGCCCCTAAAGTTTGTAAGGCAAGTCAAATTTGTATAGGGTCTTCGAAACTTCATATGTAGAACTCAATCCCAACTTCATCGGATCAAAATCAACTCAACTGTGTAAATTGTGTGGATGTTGTTCTTCTTTTTAATAAATATAGCTGGAATTTAGCGTCTTAATTGATAAATTTTACATCTTTTGGATGCCGGTGGTGCCACCAAGAACGTCTAAAAGGCTCTCATTGCAGCTAAATTCACTGGGATTAAACTTCAAACCCGGTTTATCTTTTTTACAAAATAAAAGTAGTTGTCTTGTATTTTTAGTTGCAGTATGAGAATTTGCCTAAAATAGTATTTGAGTGAAAAAAAACTCAGTTTGATATGGTTAGTGTTAAAAAGATAGAATAAGATGGTTCTGCTATGCTTTGGAACTAGATTTTTGTCCATACTTAATATGTTGCAATTAGCCTTTACTTAATCAACCACTCTATATAATAATTAATCAAGCATATGTAGAATAAGATGGTTCTGCTATGCTTTGGAACTAGATTTTCTTAACATAGGACATGATATATGATAGCTTTTGAGATGGAATATTGATGGCTGATTCTAAAATGATGAATTTAGAAGCAATTTGTGCACTGCCCTTAATCTTTATATCTATTGCATTTTATTTTGTATTCTTATGATTCGTGGATCTCATTTCTTCACAAGTGTTTGCGACCCCAGAAACTTCAATTGGTTTTCATCCTGATGCCACAACCTCTTTCTACCTTGACATTTTCCTGGTCACCTTGGTAAGTGTTGCCTATCTTCCTTGCAATAGGCTGGAAGAGTTTTATAGTCATTCAAGTTCTCCATTGTTGTCAAATATGAAAACCATATTGCCCTTCATTCATAATTCTTGACAAGCACTTATTCACCAAATTGAGTATTTTAAAAATCATTCTCAGGTTTGCATATCATGAAAGTAAGGTAGAAAATCTGGAGTTACTATAACTAATTCATCTATACATTGTCGCAGCAATTAGAGCAGGGACTATAACCATCATGGCTCATGTAACTTTCAATTATGTTCTTGAAATGTGTTTTTACTTTCTTGTTCTATAAAAAAATTACACGCATGTAAAGTTCTTTTGAGTTTGTTCAATCAACTACTTTAATTAGGGTGCATTATTCAGTCCTACTGATGAGGATTTGCCTTAGTAGTACCCCTGAAGAAGTCACTTTACATGGTCACTCCATTAGAATTGGATTGTGAACTAATCTGTAAAGTAATGTGACTTTGTAACATGATGAAGTATTAGTTTGTAGTCTCCAAATTTTTTTGCTCTCTCTGTAAGATTGATGTTGTCAGTGGAGTATTTAGGTCTTACAAGTGAGACTCTCAGTAGGACTGAAATGTTTGCTTGTGGACTTGCAACACATTTTTCACTAAATTTAGTATGTTCTACTAAAACTCTTTTAGTGAAAATCTAACTTTTCAATTTCTTAAACCGTTTAATAATTCTTTTTTATTATTTTTTTTATTAACAGTAGCTTCCTCAAATTGAAGAACGTCTAGGTTAATTGGTTAACGATGATTCTTCAGTTATTGACAGTTCCTTGGTACTTCGAAGGTTTGTGAGTGTGATTTTGATTTTTCAAGATTTGCATCTATTTGGGGGTTTGAAGAATTTAAATGGCTCTAACATTGGAAATTTATTGTTGAATTGGAAAGTAGTTGTAATGGCATCTATTGGTTGCGTTTTTTCTTTTTCAACTTCTAAATTACTGTTGCTCATGTTAATGCAACTCATGATATGTCGTCTCTTTGGCATAAACGTTTGGGACATCCTGCTTATCGTTCTTTATTAGATTTTTCGGGAGTTACTACCCTTAGCTTATCTTCAAATAAAAATTTATCTTGCTATATATGTCATAGTGCTAAACAAACTCGATCTTCTTTTCCCACTAGTTTTTCGACTTCAAATGAAGTTTTTGATTTAATTCATGCCGATCTTTGGGGTCCTTATTGAGTACCTTCGGTTTGTGGAGATCTATATTTTTTAACCTTGGTGGATGATTTTTCGAGAATTTCTTGGGTTTTTTTGATTAAAAATAAAACTGAAGTTCAACCCAAAATAAAACATTTTTAAAAAATGGCTAAAACTCAGTTTCATAAACATATTAAAAAATTTCGGACCGATAATGGTTCGGAATTCATTGTCCTGATAACAAATTTTCTTATTTAAAGGTATTATATTTCAAACATCTTGCTCATATACTCCTCAACAAAATGGAAAAGCCGAACGTAAACATTTTTGGGGTAATGCTATTTTAACGGCTTGTTATTTAATTAATAGGACTCGTACTGCTACTCTTAATAACATAAGTCCGTTTCAAAAATTTTTTAATATAAAACCTTCTTATGACCATATTCGAATTTTTGGGTGTTTGGCTTACGCTGCTAAATTACCAAAAACATCGAATAAATTTATGTCAAAAAGCCGAAAAAACATTTTTCTCGGGTACCCTTTTAGTAAAAAAGGGTGGCGTTTATTTGATCACGACCCTAAAACATATTTTATTCCCAAGATGTTATATTTTATGAAAACTCTTATCCTTTTTTAAATCAAAATATTTCGATTTTAAATCAGATTTTGGATCCTCATCCTTCTATTTTTTATATAGATTTTTTTACCTATTCCTAACCCTAACCCTAGTATTCACGTTGAAACTTCCCTCATTCCTTCTGATCCCTCTTCTCAGCCGGATCACCCACCTAGCTACATTGTACCTTTTTCAGATTCCGATTCTGTTGAAGATCTCGCTTCTCCTCAAACCTTAAATATCGACTTACCTTCTTCAACTCCACAAACTCCTCCCTCTCTTCTGCCTACCATGAATCTCATCCAAACCTCTCTTCCGCCTATCACAGATCCCGCCCAAAACGACAAACCGCTTCTGCAATACACTCGACGCCCAAAAACAGTTCATCTATCGGATTCAATTCGTCCTAACACTCATGACGTGGATCCCATCCTCCATTTGTATCCTGATATTGCAAATTCCTTGTTGTCAGACAATCCTAGCAATCAACAACAACTTCCTTCGATTCCTATATCACCTCCTCTCAAACAAAGCACTCATTCCACAATCCCTATATCGAAATATACTGATTTCTACTGTAATTCTCTTTCTACTGATATTCTGCCAGTTGGTTCATCAACTTCAGCATCCGGGTCCCGGTAAGGTTAATTATCCTATATCGGCTTATCTTGATTATTCTCGTATATCCCCTGCTTTTATGTGTTATATTGCCATGACTAACAACATTTGTCATCCAGTTTCTTATAAGTCGGCTGTCAAACTCAAAGCATGGTGTGATGTTATGACGTGTGAGTTTGATGCCTTGCAGCGTAACGAGGCATGGACTATTGTGCCTTTGCTCACCGGACATACTGATATCGATTCCAAATGGGTGTATAAGACGAAACTTAAAGTTGATGGGTTCGTAAAACTGTTACTTGTTATCAATTGAACGACATAAGGCACGCTTAGTCGCTCTCAAAAATCTTAATGTCATAGTTCATACTTAAACTATGGATTTGCAACTGATCTTGGAGAGGATGATATACCTACTGAAAGAGTTTACATCAAACTTAAGAGGAAAAGGTCCGAGTTTTGGAACCACTTCAAGGAGTATTATGATAAAAAGCAAAAGAGAAGGGTTGAGTGTATCCGCTGTTTGGCAACTTTTGCATCTGATCCTAACCTCAATGGCACAAAAAATTTGAGCAAGCATTGGACAAGATTTTTAGAGAATCCAGAAAATCACAACAAAGGTATACCATCTACCCGTACTTCTGAAAAGAGTGGTGATGTTTCTATTTCTAAAATGAAGAATTGGGTGTTTAATATGATTGATAGTAGAAAATCATTGAGTAAAATGATAGTGGTCGGGGAGTTGCCTTTTATGTTTGTAGAGAAGCCTTTTTTTAAGGATTTCATGACATTTGTATGTCTTGCTTTTAATTTGCCTTCACGCACCACTGTCAGACGTGATTGTTTTCATTTGTTTTTGGATGAAAAGGAGAAGTTGCAGTGCTTTATAAGAAACAGTTGTCAAAGGGTTTTTTTAACCACTGAGACATGGACTTCTATTCAGAGAGTGAATTATATGTGTTTGACTACGCATTTAATTGATAGTGATTGGAGGTTGTATAAAAGGATCTTAAGTTTCCGTCCAATAGTCAGTCATAAGGGTGAAAATATAGCTAGCTTGGTTGAAGATTGTCTGAGGCCTTAGAATTTATGTGATAAGATATTTATAGTGAATGTAGATAATGCTAGTGGAAATGATGTTGCTTGTGTGCATTTGAGACAAAGGATGATAGCAAATGGTAGTAGTACTAAGAAAAGAAAATTTGTGCATATGAGATGTACTGCACATATTGCTAATCTGATTGTCACTGCTAGGTTAAAGAAACATAAACCATGCATTGAAAAGATAAGAACGGTTAGTTTGTAAGGAATTCTGCTCCTAGATTGCACATGTTAAAAAAGGAAGTTGAAAACTTAGAAATAGAGTGCAAGTCTTATTTGATATTTGATGTTCCTACCAGGTGAATTCATCTTATGTGATGTTAGATATTGCTTTGAAGTATAAGAATGTGTTTGCACGATTGGATACTCCTAGAGGGGAAGATGGTGAGTATTTAGCGCAGATTACTACAGAGGAGTGAGCTAGCATTGAAAATGTTGTGAATTTTTTGAAAGAATTCTATGAGTTCACAAAAAGTGTCTCTGGTTCCTCTTATGTAACTGTTGGGAATGTGTTTGTATATATTATTCATATTATACTACCGCTGAAAGAAAGAATGGAAAGTTGTGATGCATTATGTCAATCAATGACTACTGATATGAAAGTCAAATGTGACAAGTATTGGGAAGAAGTTGAGCAAATGAATCTTTTTACTTTGGTTGCCATGATTCTAAACCCGAATTATAAGTTTCAAGGGTTGAAAATGGTATTGCAAGATGTGTATGGGACAAATAAGGGAGAAAGAGTTGCCACCTATGTGAAGATTGTTACAAGAGAGTTATTTGAGGAGTACAAAAGTATTTATGGCCCTCCAAGTTCATCTCATGGGGATCAAGCTAGCAGAGATTGGACAGATTCTGAGAATCTGAGACATACGGAAGCGGGTGCTCCAAGTTACATGGTAAACTTGACTGCTAGATTGAACATGTTAGGCAAGTCTGATGGTGCCTTCACAAGTGAGTTTGATAGGTATTTCCATGAGTTAACGAGTCCATGTGAGCCGTCTAGTATACTGATATGGTGTAAACTGAATTAGTCTAGGTTTCCAATCTTTGCACAAATAGCTCGTGATATTTTAGCCATTCTGATCACTACAGTTCCCTCTGAATCTGACTTTAGTACTGGAGGACGTACTCTTGATCAATTTCGAAGTTCTTTATCCAATGAGGTATTATTATTCTCATTTGTTTGTATTATTATACTATTTTTCAAAACTTTCTTTTATTTTTTATTCTTATCTTTATATATTTTAGATGCTTGAAGCTCTCATTTGCACACAAGATTGGATTTGTTCGACTAGAGGACCTCGTGAAAATGATGACGGTGAATGTTTAGAAGTAATAGATGAAATGATAGAAGGTAATTTTGTATTATGGTAATATGTAATGTTCACTTTTACTATTGGTTTAATTTAACTTATTGCTCACTTTTAACATTGAATCCTTAGAATTGAAGAAGAGCAAGGAAAGTACACAAATCTGAAAGTAGTGCTGGTGCGGTGAAGTCTTGTTGGTGTAATCTTGCTGAAAGTGTTGCTACTTGTTTAATGTTTAGAAGTTCTATATTTTGTTGAAATTGTTGAAACTATTCTATATATTGCTATATGTTCTGTTGAATGTTTGACATAAATATCAGTATTATAAACTTGTTGGGTTTTATTTAACAAAAGCATATTCAGTGATCAATGAATTTGTTGGGATTTTCAACTTATTTATGTTCAATTTTTTGTAAAGATCTAGTATTTCTTAAAATCCAATATAATAAATGTCGCCCCAATGTATATATTAATAAAAAAATGAAAATAATCAAAATTATTGGTATTTTCGTTTTAACTTTTAACCCTTAATTTTTCAATTTATATTTAAATTTTAAAAATCAAAATCAAAATCGAAATGGGACATCATTCACAGTAAGGCAGTAACATGCTAGTAGCCAATAAGGCAATAACATGCTAATCAAAATTATCAGTAGCCACTAGCCAGTAACAGCACAGTAGCACAGCTGCACAAGGCACACACTCATTTCGGTCCAAAACCGGACCTGGACCGAATAATTCGGTCCATTTCCAGTCCGCATTGTTCAGGTCCGATCCGGTCCGGTCCGGTACCGGTCCAGTCCAAGTCCAGACCTCTGACCAGTCCTAGGTGTAACACCATAAGATGTGGATATTGTATCTGCATGTGTGGTGTCTTCAAACACAACATAGGTATCCAACTGGAGAACAAAAGAAATAGAAGCCACAGTGCCTGCAAGTATTAAACCAGGTAATCACAAGGAAGTAAGTTCATAGGTATAAGATAGAAGCATTATTGTACACAAATTGCAAGTATTAAGAATTCTGGTTATCATACAAACCAAAACATTGAGATAATTAGTTGGAAGCATTCCAACCAGGACAAGCACACTTTCTCTTAGTTCCCTGGGGTTAAACCAAAAGATAAGTTAACATATGCATGCTTATTGTTACTTTTTAAATACCCAATTTTAGAAGTTAATATATCGATATATGAGAAAGTCATCATGATAATAACCAATCAGTAACTAAAAAATGACATCACCCAAATAATCAACATTTAGCATAAAGTTTTTAAGCATATGAAAGCCAAGATGAGCTAACAACATATGAAGAAAAACAAGCTCAACTATGGAGATTATTAACATTCCTTGAAGAAATGAAGCATAGAGATTTTCAGGCACAACAGTTACTAGAGTTGTAGTGCATTTTTGTAATTGCGATATTTACATCAAAATTTTAAATTCAAGCAAATGTCAAATTGAAAAGGATCTAAGAGTATATATATGCATACAAACATTAACACAGATTATGCATCTTACCTGATGTTGAGTACAAAAAAGATGACACGTACATATGGAGCAAGCATGAATGGTAGATAGTACAATGCCACCGGGGATAGATAGATAATATAGACCAACAGATCAACCACCAAAATAAGGAGCAAAAGAACCAGAAAATAGTGTGATGCAAAAATCACGTTGACATTATGACGAACAAACATTCAATTTTAGTTCTACTTTCGAGAAAAGAGATGCCCAAAATGCAGGGATATTGAAGACAATCAAATAACACAAATAAAGCATGATTAGATAGTCATGCCACAACAACAATATCATGTTTCATTAGGGATCCTTTTCACTGAGTAATGGTCGGGGGGATTCTTCACAAAATTTAGTAAATAAATGAAATCAGAACTTTCCATTAAGAAATATACAACAGCAATAAAGTACCTTTAATCTATTAAGAAAATAAAGATTTATATCAATAAAAAACTTAGCAACATTAATATTAATAACATGGTATAAAACTAGCACATTGGTTGTTACAATCTGTGTTCCATAAAGAAAGATAACCTGGCACATTGAGAAGATGCATCTGGTGAGGTACTAAGGAGCATAAATTAAATTCCTCATCAATTATCTAAAATAGCATAATTTAACAAAAATAAATGGCAGTCAACAACATCAAAAACCTTTGCATCATACACTATAGAATAGACACAATTAGAAAACACAAAGTGTATGATCACATGGTGAAATTTTCTTCTTTCAATTACACATGTATCCATCAGTTGAAAAGTGAAAACTATTGTTTCTTCTTATGTCACAGGTGAAGGTGATAGAATATTTGTTATTAAAAAAGGATTAACGACCCAAAAAACTGCATTTTTTCCACAAAGATATTGAGGGCCGTCAAAATAAGAAGTTTGAAACTATTTTAGCAAGAAGGTTGCCTACATGACACACATAGAGATTAACTGTAATTCAGTCCTAAAACAAGTGTTTATCCTAATTCCAAAATAAGGTCAAAAAGTGGTATCTGGTTACAAGTTGAGATTAGAAGATTAGATATCTTAGTCTTACAAGGAAGAGACATATTCTCACCTCCCAAGTAATATACTCAACGCTTGTTAAATATGGAAGCTAGCCAAGCTAGTAATAATTTCTATCACGACAGGACGCAGCGTTACTCTGCTTAGCACACCACAACGGTTTCTGCATAGTGTTTCACAACCGAAAGAAAAATAGCACAATTAAACTTCCTCCACGAGATAATTTTCAAGTAACTCAACTACATTTCAAGCATGCTGAAGGCAATTACCTCATGAAAACTTAGGCCTATCAAGGCAAAGTAGTTTAGGGACCAAAGAAAGTTAAATCGAGTATATAAAAATATGACTTTGCTGCAACTTCAAAGTTTGGTTAATCAAGAAGTTCCTCAGGAAGACCAACTCCATCTTCAGCATGTACAACATTTTTATCAGAAAGAGAGTAAGCATTAAAGAAATTTTGTCAAAGACATTTCCGACTGGTAACATTAGCTAAAATGATAAACAATTACATTTGAAAACTCCACCAATGAGGCAAGTGTATAGGAACGAGCCCACTTCTCCAATTTTTGTGCATCTTTTCTAATGAATACAAGTTTCTATCATCACTCCAATCAATAGATCAATCAATAGATGTAGTGTTTTAAGACGCAGGAAACATCTTCAAAAGGTTGTTCAAAGGAAAGATATACTGAACTTTAAATTACTCGAATTAGGCTATCAGAAGAATGCGTCTATACATATATTTAAAAAAAAAAGAAAAGAAAGAACTGCTCCATTTGTCCATTTCATCTCTAAAAAAATTAAGTTCACTTAAATCAAGAATATACTGCAGTTAGGAAGTTTGTTTAGAATGATGACCCTATCCAAAAAAACAAGACATTTTAGTTAAAATTTGCGATTTTGTCAAATGGTAGTCACTTTGCATCACTTTCCCAATACTATACTGTCTATCTGAGAAGCACTTCTATGATCACATGAACTATGCACAAAATATCCTTCTATCTACTAATAGTTCAAGCAGATTCAGAATTGAATCATAGAAGCCTAATAAATACTTGTATGCTAAGAAATTCACCTTATGAAGGATATCTAAGAACAAAAAAGAATAAACAGCTTACAAATTTGTTAGTTAAAATTTGCGATTTGTCTACTGTAAGGCTGAGCTCTTCTCTACAAGAAACTAGAATGTCAGACAAAACAAAATGGCTGATGGAATCAAAACTATTCTATAGAGCTAAATTATGTTCACCTTCATCAATCCCATCCTTCTCCCAACAAAGATACAGGTAGCGTAAAGCCTTCCTATACTTCCTAAAGGCCATTTTGTAGTCTTTTTTCTGAAAACCACAAGATGAGAAGCCAAACTTGCAAGTGAAATCCGTCAAAGTATTTCCTTTGCAATTTTGCATGATCATTACTGAATATACAATTTGAATTTCAATTGAATACATGTTGAAACATAAAAATGCTTGCAAAGCTACATACCTTGAAAGAATCCAACTAGGTGTCTGTGTTTTAGAAGAAGTAGAGCTCGGTATAGCCATTACAATAAGGTAAGAGATCATCCACTTCAACTCGGGAGCTTGAAGAGCTAATGGTTCTCCTCAACCCACTGTGAACCGATTCAACCTCAGCACAAAGCATACCGCAAACAAGCCTATGGTCATAAAATCTAGATTCTACACGGACATACGACAACTAGTGCAGTCCCCTTCCGTACCACAATATTCTGTCACGCCTTCAACATAAAAATTGAAACTAGATTGGATAACAAAACGTGGTGAGTATATCAAACAACATTGGAGGTACATTTGTGTGAGCATTATAGCGTCTATAATTTACACTCACCAAGCAGGTGTTCTGCGTTTCTCATTCGGTTGCACAACATCCCCTGAATATCTGCCAAAGTTGTGCAAGTATTTGTAAGTTGGTGGGAAGAATATATTCCCCTCGTTCCACACAGCAAACGGGCGACCTCTTTTCTGTTGTACCCGAAGCTGGAAAAAGAAATAATTGTGAATAGAAGCTTACAAACTCATGGCTTCAACACAAGCAGTTGTGTATCAAGGCAGCCGGTACTTGCTGAATTTAGTAGGAAACTAATATTCAACTCACCTGCCAAAAAGCAGCAGGAAACTAACAGTCACATGTGAGTCCATGACAAAAAGGACAATAAACTACACAAAAACTAAATAAGAACGTAGATTAAATCTATCATAAATTCATAATTGCATTTTTATTTTCAAGAATATAGGCTAGAGAACACCAAAGAAAGTTATCCCTGAAACATATCTGCTTGCTTCATACTATGTATATATGATCCATTGACTCCCCTCTTTTGATTGGCTCTGACTAATATTCAACTCACCTGCCAAAACAAGTGCGAAAAGCGAGACTTCAGTCTGGGAAACAAATTAATATTGTTGATCTCACCTCCACCCTTTTGAATTGTCAATATATAAGAAGATGCCATATTACCCTAAAATTTTCAGAAAGTAAAATTTGAACAATGGGATACATTTCATCACCTTCCAAACCGAATATGTTGATGTCAATCTTACTATGAAAGTGAAGAACAATGATTCTCAACTGGAAAACGAGATTTCAAGAGTTAAGAGACCTTGAAAATGTTGGTGATAAAATGTCTGGTGAAAAGTGCACTATGAAAGTTGATTTAGGTCTTATTTCTAGAATAATGATGATAACTTTGATTTATATCAAAATGCCGCTGGCAGTTTTGGTGTGGGACAGAATGAGGAAGCAATATTTTCTGTTGAGGACTCTTCAACCAAGGAGAAAGGTGGCACGGCTTCGGCTTTTGGTAATGGAGACAGGAAACTCGGCAAGCAAGAAGAAGTTGTTTCAAAGCTAGATATCCAGGTTGATTCATTTAGCCAAACTGATAATTTGGAAGACAACTGGGGTTCAGTTTCTGGTAAGAACTCAAATTCAATTTGTTATATGAATTTTGAAGTCTCAGATCTTCATTTCCCTTATCTACATGAAATTTATGTTTGTGGAAGACAACTGGTGATGCGAAAGAGAGTGACCCAGGAGGCATATGGTGTGTCATGATCGAGAACGAGAGCGATGTTGTTCTTGATCTTGGATATCCAAAGTGCGAAATGAAACATTTGTTTCTTGATGTCGATGTAGGGAAGAGGAGCTAAGGCACGCAGCGGCGGCAGGAAGAGGGCGCGGCAGCTGAGGCAGAAACGTGAATGTCAAGAGAGAGATTATGGATCGTAACAAACTGATACCATCTGAGAATGAGATCGAGAGATTGGATAAATTTTCTTAGGATTTCTTGGATATATGTCACATATATAAGAAATACAAATATGACTAACAGGTTACAAAACTGACCTAATATTTACATAAACTATCATTCATCTATATGGCTAACAGTTTATTAAACATAACTCTTTGCTTTGTAGAGTTTTTTTTATGTAGAACTAGTGCATGATCCCTTGAGCAATCCAAAATAAAACACGCAAAATTACCCACCCAATTCTGGAAACTAAAACTTTAAAAAAAAAAACTCTATCGAACATCACCTGTATAAGATTCAACAGTATTAGTGCGCCGCTAGGCGGGAAGTATGTAAGTGTTTTAAAAAAGACTTGGCCATGTAGCCTGCTTTGTGAAGGCAATTGAAAATTTTGTGAAGCCTCAAGCGGACCTTTTTGTTCCGCTTTGTTGCCGTACTGTTAGTTTGTAGGAGATATGCCCAATCAATCAGAATTCAGAAGACTTAGACATGGTCTATTATTCATTACAAAGAGAACGTGTATCCCAACTGCATGAGACATGTCTACGTGCATCCAATTACATTTACATTTTCAAAATACTAATCTTCTGAATCCAATTGCTAAGCTTCCAAACTATATAAAGCCCGCCCAAGAGGGATCTCTGCATCTCATCATCTTTTTCTTTAAACCCTAAACATCATTCAACATGGCTTTCAAAACCTCTTCCCTCTTGACCTCTTTGCTTTTCTTGGCTTTGGCTGCCCTTGCCTCTGCAGATTACTATGGCTACGCCTCTCCTTCTCCAGTGTACAAAGCTTCACCTGTCTACACCCCATCTCCCGAATACAAAGCTTCACCCTTCTACATCCCATCTCCATACTACAAGAAGCCCGTATACACTCCCACCTCCGAATACAAGCCTTCACCCGTCTACACCCCATCTCCATACTACAAGAAGCCCGTCTACACTCCCTCCCCCGAGTACAAAGCTTCCCCCATCTACTACAAGAAGCCCGTTTACACTCCATCTTCTGAATACAAGTCTTCACCCGTTTACACCCCTTCCCCGGTCTACTACAAGAAGCCAGTGTACACCCCATCTCCAGTGTACTACAAGAAGCCAGTGTACACCCCATCTCCCGTGTACTACAAGAAGCCAATGTATACCCCATCTCCCGTGTACTACAAGGCCCCAGTGTACACCCCTTCTTCCGTGTACTACAAGAAGCCAGTGTACACCCCATCTCCCGTGTACTACAAGGCCCCCATCTACACCACATCTCCAGTCTACTACAAGGCCCCTGTGTACACCCCATCTCCAGTGTACTATAAGAAGCCGGTGTACACCCCAACACCAGTTTACAAGGCTCCAGCCTACACCCCATCTCCAGTGTACTACAAGGCACCGGTGTACACCCCATCACCCGTCTACAAGGCTCCAACTTACACTCCATCACCCGCCTACAAGAAGCCTGAATATGCCTACTAAAGGGTGTCAAAATTTGGAGTTTCAAATTGAATTTTCTTAATTCCATTATTCGATCAATTTCCTGATCGAACCTTTTTATATTCTTACTTGTACCTCTTTTCTAAAAAAATGTTATTGATATGATATTCTACTAATCGTTGTTTCAACTACAAACTACTAAGCTATTCAAAGCCGGGTAGACATGAAATGTTACATAAATTTTATCCGAGTTCTTTATAAGATATAAATGATTGATATAGCTTACAATAAAACCAGCTTGTCATCACCTTATCATCATCTACGCACTTGCTGAGGGGGCTAATTCATATTTGTGTCTTATAATTTTGATATATTCTTAGTCCTTCCTCTATTTTTATTCTCTTTAGACATCAATGAACTATAGTCGATCCATTGTTTATTCGCATTGGTGCGCCACACCTTTCATTTATTACCTCACACCAGGCAAGAACACATGTTTAGTGAATATAAATAACATATTGAACCGGTTTTCGTGCGGCTAACTCTTGTAGTGCGGTCTTATGGACCTAATGACCGTCCCGTGATGGACGTCGGAGACTTTTTTTTTCAGGAGGGACCAAACTAAATTTTTTAAAAAAGGTCTTTACTCAATATATGGCTATTGTCAGAGAAAAACTCCGCGTTTCCGACAAACACCGAGTATATATGCGGATATTTTATTTTTCACTCACACTCGGTAACCTCACTTTAGTGTATAGTCTTTTTGGATCGAACACACTCTTCATTCCATTCCTACACGTTACAATACAACCTATTTATAGGTGGACATGTCGGTCTTTAAACACTATAACCATACACTAACCGACATAAGCACACTAAACTAAATTAATAATTACAAAAGCATCCCTAATATTCTAGATAATTCTAAAGCAACATCTTTCTCCAAATCTCTAGAATTCTCAATCTTGTACGTCAATTTGCTTTCTATTTTTATTAGAGCCCAAATGAAGAAGCTTACCCATTAAGCTTAGTTAACCCATAATTAGATATGCCCAATTATATATGGATTATACCAACAATTTCTCCCTTAATCCTTATTTTCAATTATCTTCACCGTATCGAAAAAACTCACTTTTTGTTTGCTTCTTCGTATCGGTGTCACCGCGTCTGTTCTACACTGCTTTTCCGTCCAAGAAGGAAACATTCTTCTCATTTTTGTGGTCTCGCATCATCAAGCGTCTCCCTTTGATCACCTTGCACCATCTCTTTGTGCCGACGAACCTATACCCCTCCATCGTCATCGCTCCCAACGAGATGACATTCACGTTCGCCGATGGCACATATCTCACATTGTGTAGAGGTATCATTATGAAGTCTCATCTTCACGCTTCCGGTACCTTCGACCTTCAACTTCTCACCACTCACCGAGTTGAAGTGACCAAACTCTCCACCAACCTTCAAGGTGTTAAATAATGCTTGGTCTCTACATGCATGCATCAAGGCGGCGCTATCCATCACCCACTCTGACTTGGCGGTCTCTTCACCCGTCGTCAAGTAAACATCTCCGTAATTAACTTCACCCACAACTTTACTAACCACATTCGTACGGTAGTCCTCTCTCTTCTTTCCCGGCGACATCTCTCTCAACTTCTTTAAGTCCTCCCTCATTTGAGGACACCGGGCTTGCATGTGACCCCTCTCCTTGCAGTAGAAGCACTCGACTTCACTCAAATCTCGTTGCGAGCCTGATCTCTTCCTCGGGTTATCACGCCTCCTCCATTGACTCCTCCCTCGTTATCGCTCCCCCGCAACTAGTATGCGATCCTCTCCTTTTTCGATAGCATCATTCTTCATCATCCTCTCACTCTCCCGCAAAGCAGCGGTCACCTCATCTAGAGTGAGAGACTTCCTTCCTACAAGTAACGTCTGCACCAAAGACTTGTAGGATTTCGGCAATGATGCTAGCAACAACAACACTTGCTCCTCTTCTCCAATCTTATCATCTGCATTCAATAATTGATATACTAGTTGATTAAACGAGTTAATGTGGTCATGAATATTACCTCCTTCCTCCATCTTGTACGTGCGAGTAAAGCTCTATTTTCAAGCACAACCGGATGGTCAACAACTTCGACGCGTAGATGCTCTCGAGCTTCTCTCACAAGGCCTTCGGTGTGGTCTCCTTCAACACACCGTACTTAATCTCGGGAGTCAACGCCAACCGAATTGTACTTACCGCCTTCCTTTGGATGCTTCTCCACTTCTCCTAGCTCATCGATCCAAGCTTCTCCTCCTCCAGAGCTTGGTCAACACCCTGCTGCACCAAAAAGTCTTGAACCATACTTTGCAACAAAGTGAAATTGATCTTCCCATCGAAGAGTGGAATCTCGAACGCCCTCATCGCTTCGGCCGCCATCGCGCCAAACACAAGATTCAATAGGCAACAAAGTTTATAACCCAAACACCACCACCATAACCTCACCTCGATCCCAATTTTTGGGGAAAAACTTCGCGTTCCCGACACACACCGAGTATATATGCGGGTATTTTGTTGCACACTTACACTCGCTAACCTCACTTTAGTGGATAAACTTTTTGGATCGAACACACACTCTTTATTACATTCCTACACGTTACAATACAACCTATTTATACATGGACATGTCAGTTTCTAAACACTATAACCATACACTAACCGACATATGCACACTAACTAAGTTAATAATTACAAAAGCTTCCCTATAATATTCTAGATAATTCTAAAGCAACATCTTTCTCCAAATCTCTAAAACTCTCAATCTTGTACGTCAATTTGCTGTCTATTTTTATTACAGCCCAAATGAAGAAGCTTACCCATTAAAATTAGTTAACCCATAATTAGATAGGCCCAATTAAATATGGATTAACCCAACAGCTATTAAATAAAATTAACGATAAAAAACAATCATAGTTTAGTTAATCAAAATAGCCATTTGAAAAAAGTTTTTTTTTTTTGTGAAATTTTACTTGTATTGAGAATGGAAGGATTTACAGGAGAAGACAAAGTACAGGGATCGCATGGAGATGAGACAATAATCAACAAGAAGAGCATAAGGGATGGAAGAGCAGAGTTAGCATGGGCTAGGGAGGATGGTGGACAAGGGGGATTCCGAGCATGTTAGCAGTGGCCCTAGATTCAGAAGAACGGTCCTTCCAATGATGAGCGAAGTGGAGCTTAAGAGCGTTGATCACTTCAGCGGCGCAGTCGATGGCTCTAGTAAAAGTGTTGTTGAAGATGAGGGTGTTCCGGACTTTCCAAGTGGTGTAGATGAATGTGATGATCGAAGCAATACGGATGTTATCAATGAGATTGTGCTTGGGTGGGCGGTACGAGCATAACCAAGACCATAAGTTGCTGACGTAGGGAGCTGGGTATGGGACTCTAGTCCAGCTGGATATAATGTCCAGGACGAGGGAAGTGTAGTTGCATGCACTCCAGAGCTGATCGTCATCTTCGGGCATGGAGTTGCAGAGTTTACAAGTGTCTAAATCAATTAGGTTCCATCTTTTGATCTTGGTCAGGGTAGGGAGTTTCCGGTGGTTAGCGATCCAAGAGATATAGCTGCATCTAGGGATGTTGTATTTGAGCCAGATGGATCGGTGAGGAGGTGGGTGAGATGTGTTAGGTCTGGTCTAAGCAGGTTGTAGGCTTTACGGGATGAGAAGGTACCGTTGGCGTTTGACAGCAAGGGGATAGTGTTGGGGCTGACCAAAGGTGAGTGAAGTTCGTCTCTGATTTTCATCAAGCATTTCCAGGAGAAGCTGTGGTGCTGTTTGGGTCGGCAGTCCCAAATATTTTTGCCTTTGAGGATGTTTCTATCGATCCAACTGCACCATAGGTTATTGTCTTTGCGATCTATGTCATATATTAGCCTAGTAGAAGGACCTTGTTTCTAGTGTAGATGTCAGGAAACCCTAGCCCACCGGTAGCCTTAGGGGTGCAAACAGTAGACCATGCAATCAAGGCTCTACCGCTGCATTCTTTTCCAGCCCAAAGATAAGATCGAAGAAGGCCATGAATCTTGTTGATGATGAAGGCGGGAAGGAGGAATATCGAGCTCCAGTATTGGTTGATGGCAAGGAGAATGGATTTTATAAGTTGGGCACGGCCGGCATAAGATAGCATCTTGGCGCTCCAGGAGTGAATGCGTTTGGTGGTGCGGTGGATGAGGGGTAGGTAGTCGGATAGGGCAAGTCTCCTACAGCCAACAAGAACCCCAAGATAGTGGAATGGTAATGAGCCTTTGGCGATGCCAGTGATATTGCAGGCCTGATCTTGGTCCTGAATAGACATGCCTTCCATGAATAGGGAAGATTTGGAGGGGTTAATCTTAAGCCCCGAGATCTCACCAAAGTAGTCAAGGGAGTCCTTGAGGATTTTGATGGAGGGGCTATCACCACGACAAAACAACATCAAGTCATCAGCGAAGGATAGGTGAGTGATATGAGGAGTTCGGCATTTAAGGGGGAGGTGGAATGCTGGATTTGTGGTGTTAAGGAGAATCAGCCGGGATAGATATTCTATGGCAATGGTAAAGAGGAGTGGGGAAAGAGGGCACCAGTAACATCCCGAATTCTCAGAACTCGGAACGTTACTGGTTAGGACCTTACAATGGGTCCCTACCTCAGTTTGACAACAATATTACTAAGATCTTGCAACAAGACACAAATAAGAAAAACCGAAATTCATGAAATAGTATTTTATAAAGGAATGAATGCAACACGGTCTAACAGCCTAAAGTACTTAAACAAGGAGAAAATGATCATCTGTCTTAACAAAAGAAAGGATGACAAAACAACACCAACCCCCACTCTAAGGAGTACGGAGACCCGGCTGACCACTACTTCCGGATCACTCAGCTGTTGGTCTAACCTGTGGTAAATCTAAAAACACAACAAGAGAAACCATTAGCTAGTTATCTAAATATTAAGACATTAATAATAGCACACACACATAAAATATAAACACCCATCATGCTTACAAACAAGTCCGTTTATTATCTTCAGTTAAGTTATTCACTCTTACTAATGATACTTATTTTGTGACACGAGGGATTCCTAAACCTCGTCTCTGCCCCCGTGTAACCATCAGGAATGGATCCGATGCATCTCACCTTGTACCTGCCTGGTCTGGGTATAGAGAACCTCCCAGTCTCCTGTCAGAGCTGGGCAGTGATGTCACGGCCCGTTATACATACACTTGGGCTTTAATCATAATAATAATAACGGTCGTCCTAACAAGTTGATATTATAATAATCATGCACATCGCACACGCAACCACTATCACTCAACTAATATCCAGAAACTGGCTAAGTAAGTCGCAAGGACTTACCTGAGTCAAATCACACTCTAACAAGTCTCAAATCGGTCCGTACTCGTGGTAACTCAAACGCCTGTCAAATAAGGCATGTGGATAAAATCACTTCCAGATGTCCAACCTCATGCGATGGAATTACGGAAAAAGCTCTCTTACGGTAAAAGACCATTTTACCCTTAGTGCCGAAATTCCCAAAGTTTATTATTGAATTCTACTAATTTCTTTTAGAACTTGTTTTACACAATTTATTTCTCTCTAATAGTTTCTTTTTATAAGTTATACGTTAAAACACGAACCCACTCCTCAAAGGACAACACTCCTCTTCTTTCCCGATTACCACTCTATTCTTCTACATGTATATATGCGTATGTACTTACTCTAACCTCCTTCAACTCGTATAATTCCGTGACTACTCGGTATTTAGATATATATAGTTACATAATTTCATTTCTCATCTCGTACGGGTATATGTACACTTTCGTATATGAATATATTTATACTTATATGTATACCTATATATATATATATATATATATATATATATATATATATATATATATATATATATATATATA
>BSUD01000001.1:147816427-147850187 GCA_033239045.1 Fagopyrum esculentum
CATACATACATATATATATATATATATATATATATATATATATATATATATATATTCACTCACGTTTGCAGCAAGGCTCTGCAGTACTTATATATATACACATCTCCACCTTCTCTATCTAATATACAACCTACTCATTTTATACTCATACCACGTCGACAAAAGGTCCAAAGATGAACCTACCAACAATGTCGGTTCACTGGTTGGGCGCAGCAGTGGAGTTCCAAGTCGGTTCGTTCACCGACTCGCCTGCTCTCTACGGTATGCTTGCGTTCAGGACTGTCATCGCCGGAAAACGGAAAAGCCCTTTGTCAGTTATGTCGTGACACAAACAGAGAGGGAGAAGGAAACGAGCAGTGGCCACTCACCGTCTGCAAATCGCAAGTCGTCGTCGGTCGGTTAGCGTGTAGGACTGTACTGGTGGCGGTTGCGAGATCGTGTCCTTCGGCCCTAGCTGCTCAGCCCCGTCGATAGGTTTGGATACCTGTTGTGCGAAGGAGTCAACACTCGAAGGTTGCAACTATGGGGACAACTCGAGAGGGGAACGAACCTTACCGGTGTTCCCGTCTGGAAGGGTGTGAGGCTGCGGCGGCGTTGGATGGTGGTTGGCGTTCCCAGCGGTCTTCACTGATGGTCGGCGTACTACTGTGTGAAGCCAAGTCAGAAGCTGCTGCGGTTCGCGAATTAGAGCGGAAGGGGAGAGATAGACAGCGGAGGTGGCTTACATAGCGGTCGGCAGAACCGGCGTCGGCGAGCCTGGTGGTGGTCTGGGCTGCTTGCTGATGCCTGTGTAACTCGTGAAGGGTAAGGTAGAGAGGGACGTCGATCGAAGCAGCGGTCGTGTAGTCGGAAAGGAAGCAGTAGGATTAGGGAAAAAATTAGGTTAATTGTGGGATTAGATTAGGGTTGGATTTGGGTTTAGGGAGGTGGGCCGATGGCTTGGGCCTAGTGTTGGCCAACTAGACGGTTCTCTCGTTAACACAAAAAATAAAACGGAAACTCGTTACTCGTCCCGGATCGGTAGGAAATTTGCGGAAAAAAAAATTACGGAATTTAATTCCGTATTATATAAGTTATTATTTTATTTTAAAGGATACGTAAATTATTTCCGGTTACATCATTTATCATTTTATGTGAATTAAGGTCACATAAAATGATAGAAATAAAAACTCATTTTATTTTATTTTGTTTTATGTATTTATTCATTTAAGATTGACGGATCGGAATCCGGTTAAATTCGGTATCAAACGGAGTTTAAGATTTTCGGTTATCACATCAGTGCCTCCTTAAAAGAAGTTTCGTCCCGAAACTTAGGGTAATATCCCTAATCACCTGTTGCTCTACCGTGCAACTACTCAATCATCATAATCAGACATGTATCATATAAAACATAATCCCTCAATCAAATATAAAAACATGAATGGTCAAACAACATAACATCCGAGTACTAACTCGTCGATACAGGAGTAACATCTAACCCTGCAAAGAAGTCGGGATAGTTACATCTAATACTCTCCTCAGTCTCCCAAGTGGCCTCATCAACTCCTCGTCTAGACCAATGGATCCTCAACATAGGTATCTCCTTGGACCGCAGACGTCTAGTACTGCGCTCCAGGACAGCTACTGGGTACTCTACAAAAGTGTGATCGGGCTCAACTATCAAATCCTCATGGCTGATGACGTGTCTCGGATCTGGGATGTACTCTCTCAATTGAGATACATGAAATACCGGATGAACACCCTCTAGTCTCGGCGGTAATGCTAATCTGTAGGCCACCTCTCCAACTATCTCCAAGATCTCAAAAGGTCCGACATATCGGGGACTTAGCTTCCCCTTAATGCCGAAACGCCTGACTCCTCTCGTAGGTGACACTCTCAACCACACCTGAGCACCCACCCTAAACTCCAAGGGTCGACACCTCTTGTCGACGTAGGATTTCTGGCGACTCTGAGCTGCCAACATCCGCTCCCGGACTAGGGCAATCCGAGCGATGTCATCCTGTATCTGATCTGGAGCTACTCCATCAGCTCTGCTAGGCTCATCTCAGCATAATGGCGTGCGACATCTCCGCCCGTACAAAGCCTCATAAGGGGCCATCCCAATGGATGCATGTCAGCTATTATTATACGAAAACTCTACTAGTGGAAGGTGATCTGGCCATACCTGTCCCCAATCTAGTACACATACCCGCAACATGTCCTCTAAGGTCTGAATGGTCCTCTCAAACTGACCGTCTGTCTGTGGGTGATAGGCAGTGGTAAAGTGGAGACTCGTTCCCAAAGCGGTATGTACCTGCTGCCAAAATCTCGAGGTAAAACGTCCATCTCTGTCAGAGACGATAGTCCTCGGTACCCCGTGGAGTCTCACAATATGTCTGGTGAACTCCTCAGCTAGACGACTTACCGGCCACGTTTCCTTAATCGGAATGAAACGTGCAGTCTTCGTCAGACGGTCCACTACTATCCAAATAGCATCAAAACCTCTGCTGAGCATCAATCCGGTGACAAAATCCATAGATATATCCTCCCACTTCCACTGTGGTACTGGAAGTGGGTGGAGCTCTCCTCCGGACCTACGATGCTCAATCTTGACCTACTGGCAGGTCGCACACTGAGCTACATATCGAGTCATATCGGGCTTCAAACCACCCCACCAGAATGACCGTCTCACATCCTTGTACATCTTACTCGCTCCAGGATGTACTAAGTATGGGGTAGCATGAGCCTCACCTAGTATCCTCTGTCTCAACTCACTGTCTGTCGGCACACAAACGCGGTCCTGACATCTCATCACTCCATCTGCACCAATAGTGAACTGTGGGGCCTCGTCTCGAGATATCCTGTCTCGGATCCTGGCTAAAGTCGGGCAAGTATCCTACTTCTGTCGGATCTCATCCAACATATCAGGAAGTAACTCCAAAGTAGCCAACTGAGTATCAGTATCGGGTAACTGAATCTCCATCTCCAACCAAGCCAAGTCTCTCTGCAGCTGTGGCTGTACTGTCAACCGGGCTATCGCCCTCTCCCTAGGCGTCTTCCGGCTCAAAGCATCAGCTACCACATTTGCCTTCCCGGGGTGGTAAAGAATCTCAAGGTCGAAGTCCTTGATCAACTCTAACCACCGCCTCTGGCGGTTATTCAACTCTCTCTAAGTGAATATATACTTCAGACTCTTATGGTTTGTGAAGATCTGACATGTCGCCCCATAGAGATAGTGACGCCAGATCTTAAGAGCATGGACTACTGCAGCTAACTCTAGATCATGTGTGGGGTAGTTCTCCTCATACGTCTTCAACTGTCGAGACGCATATGCTATGACCTTACCCCTCTGCATCAAAACACACCCAAGCCTAGCTTGGATGCGTCACTGTATACAACAAAATCATCTGTACCATCAGGTTGTGCCAAAATCGGAGCGGATGTCAATCTCCTCTTCAGCTCCTCAAAACTCTACTGACATGACTCAGACCAGACAAACCGAGTAGTCTTCCTCAGAAGGCAAGTAAGTGGTCGGGCAATCAAGGAGAACCCTTCCACAAACCGGGGGTAGTAACCTGCTAAACCTAGAAAGCTGCAAACCTCCTTAACATTCTTAGGAGGTTGCCAAGAAGATACTGACTCTATCTTCACCGGGTCGACTTTAATACCCTCAACAGTCACCATGTGGCCTAGGAAAGCCACCTCTCACATCCAAAACTCACACTTGGATAGCTTAGCATACAGCTGGCTATCCTGTAGAATCTGCAATATTGTCCTCAAGTGTCCGGCATGCTCCTCTCGACTCCTAGAGTAAACTAGGATGTCGTCAATGAAGACCACTGCAAACTGGTCTAAGAAGTCAATGAATATCCCGTTCATCAACTCCATGAACACCGCTGGTGCATTAGTGAGCCCAAATGGCATCACTACGAACTCATAATGACCATACCTAGTCCGGAATGCCGTCTTAGGTATGTCCTGATCTCTCACCCTCAACTGGTGGTAACCTGACCTCAAGTCTATCCTCGAGAACACCGACGCCCCATGCAACTGATCCAACAGATCATCTATGCGCGGCAGTGGATACTTGTTCTTGATGGTGACTTTATTCAATTCTCTGTAGTCTGTGCACAGCCTCATCGATCCGTCCTTCTTCTTCACAAATAACACTACCCCAAGGAGACACACTAGGGCGTATGAAGCCCTTCTCTGCTAACTTCTCCAACTGCTTCTTCAACTCCAGCAGCTCTATCGGTGTCATACGGTATGGGGCCTTCGAGATCGGTCTCGTGCCCGGCTCTAACTCAATGCTGAAGTCAACGCTCCTCTGTGGGGGTAATCCTAGCAGGTCGTCACTGAATACCTCTGCAAAATCACATTCAATAGGTATCTCCTCTATGGTCAGGCTCTTGTTTTCCTTCATGACATAACACTAGAAAGCCTCACAACCCTGTGCTATCAGTCTCGTTGCTCTCACTACACTGATAACTGTGCCGGACTTTCCGAGGTCCCACCCTCGGAATATCACTCTATGACCCTCCTCAGTGGCAATGGTCACTGTCCTCATACCAATGTCTAAGACTGCTCCGTGTTTCTTCATCCAATCTATCCCTAAAATCACATCCTCATGAGCTAAGGGCATGACTAGAAAATTTACTAGCCAATCTCGATCTCCCATGCGAACAAGACATCCATAGATCTCTCTAGTCCCTCTTACCTTACTCTCATCAGGTAAGCCTATCATAAAAAGTATCCCCTCTACAGTAGCTAAGGACAACCTATCTACGCATGCATCAGATATGAAGGAGTGTGTAGCACCCGTATCAAATAAAACTCGTACGGGTAAGTCATGGATCTGGATCGTACCTGTAGCAGTCGGTGCCTCTGGCTGATCAGCACTCTTCAGCTCAAACACCCGTGCCTGAGCTCCTCTAGTATCAGCTACACTGCCACGCCCTCTGCCCCGACCTGATCCCTGCATAGAGCTCTGTGAAGATGTGTGTCCTGGAGCCCTGTAAGACTGCTGCTGACCAGGGGCTCGGTACTGTTGCTGCTGACTCGGGGCTTGGTACTGTGGCTGCCTCTGTACACTCCCTGATAGACCTGTGGGGGAGGAACCCTGCTAAGATGGAACCTTGCCCTGACGGCATAATGCAGCCCTATGTCCCACCTTGCCGTACTAGAAGCATGTCACCGACGGCTTCGTGCAATTTGATCGGATGTGTCCATAGTCACTGCAGTTGTGGCACTGTAAGCCACCAGCTGAAGTCTGACCAGTAGTGGTATGGCTATGTTGCCCTTGAGTCTGTCCCCGTCCAAAAACAGCTACTCATGTACTATCACTAGCATATCTTGTCCTCTGCCGCTTATCCGGCCTGTCTGACTGAGCAGCTCTCCTCTGGACTGGTCTGTCTCTCTCATATGCAGACGCCCTATCTTGATAGTTTGACAGAGTCTCACAGCGAAATCCTGCCAGATAGGAACGAGTGCTCTCTCTCAATCTCCGTGAAAAGAGATACACATGTTGCTCTTCAAGAGGTGCAGCTGGTCCAAGTAGTGTTAGTTCCTTTTGGAACTTCTTGATGGCAGCAAAAATCGGAATGTCCTCAAACCCCGCCTCAATGAAGTCCTGAAACCTCTCTCTTCTCAACGAGACAGGGCAGTATCTGTCTCTAACAATGCTCCTCATCTGCTCCCAACTGGTGACTCGACTACGTATGGTCCGCCACCAAGAATGAGCATCCTCAGTGAAACATGTTTGTACCAAATCCACCTGTCGATCCTCGGGGCAACGTATCGCCTCTAATGCAGTCTCTACCTGTCCAATCTAGTGCTCCACCTCCAACCCTATCTCTCCACTGAATGAGGGGACCTTTTGAGAGTTGAAAGCCTTCAACCACTCATCCGGCCTCGGTGCTCTAGACCCAGTAGGAGCTCTACCAGCAACAACTCTCCTCTCAGGTACAGCCGGCACCTGAGGCACTCCCTGTGTCACCTAAACAGATCTAGCCGGTACTGGTGGTACCTGGATAAGTCGCTCTGTCCTAACAGCCTCCTCCATACGCTCGACGTATGCTCGGTACTCTCTATACTTCGATGCTCCAATAGAAACACGTCCTGACTCCGTCGAACGTGCTCTCTGCGCTCCAGACCTAGCAACGGTCTCATTCCTGACCTCGGGACCTACACTCTCAGCCACCTCCTGCACTCCAGCCTCTGGCATGATCACTGCTGGTGGATCCTCTCGAGGAGCTCGACCTTGGCCTCGTGCTACTGGAGGTCTACCTCCACGGCCGCGTCCTCTAACTATAGGGGTCTCATCTCCCCTACCTGGTCTAGCTGGAGGGAGAGGTGGATGACCTCTACCTCGACCAGTAGCTAGCGTAGCTCTAGTACGTGCCATCTGTGCGAGGAATAACAACTATAAATATAACTAGCTAATAAGTCCAATAAGTCCATCTACAGTAAAACCTAAAATCCATACTAAGCATACTGAGATCTGCGGTAGTGGTTGTGGTCAGCCGTACTTTTCTATTCCCAACCAAACTATGCATGCCTTTGAAAACTAAAATTTCCCTTTTTAAACTCAGATCCCTTTCGGGTTTTGCTTAATACTTATTCGGTCTTTCAGAAGATTTCAAGTGCCATTGTTGCCAATCTAGAGCTCTGATACCATGTTGTAACACCCCGAATTCGCAAAACTCGGAACGTTACTGTTTAGGACCTCACAATGGGTTCCGACCTCAGTTTGACAATAATATTACTAAGATCTTGCAACAAGACACAAATAAGAAAGGATGACAAAACGGTCTAGCAGCCTAAAGTACTTAAACAAGGAGAAAACGATCATCTGTCTTAACAAAAGAAAGGATGACAAAATAACCCCAACCCCCACTCTAAGGAGTACGGAGACCCGGCTGACCACTACTTCCGGATCACTCAGCTGCTGGTCTAACCTGTGGTAAATCTAAAAACACAACAAGAGAAACCATTAGCTAGTTATCTAAATATTAAGAGAGTAATAATAGCACACACACACATAAAATATAAACACCCATCATGCTTTCAAACAAATCTGTTTATTATCTTCAGTTAAGTTATTCACTCTTACTAATGATACTTATTTTGTGACACGAGGGATTCCCAAACCTCGCCTCCGCCCCCGTGTAACCATCAGGAATGGATCCAATGCATCTCACCTTGTACTTGCCTGGTCTGGGTATAGAGAACCTCCCAGTCTCTTGTCAGAGCTGGGCAGTGATGTCACGGCCCGTTAAACATACACTAGGGCTTTAATCATAATAATAATAATAACGGTCGTCCTAACAAGTTGTTATTATAATAATCATGCACATCGCACACACAACCACTATCACTCTACTAATATCCAGAAACTGGCTAAGTAAGTCGCAAGGACTTACCTGAGTCAAATCACACTCTAACAAGTCTCAAATCGGTCCGTACTCATGGTAACTCAAACGCCTGTAAATAAGGCATGTGGATAAAATCACTTCCAAATGTCCAACCTCATGCGAAGGAATTACGGAAAAAGCTCTCTTACGGTAAAAGACCATTTTACCCTTAGTGCCGAAATTCCCAAAGTTTATTCTTGAATTCTACTAATTTCTTTTAGAACTTGTTTTACACAATTTATTTCTCTCTGATAGTTTCTTTTTATAAGTTATACGTTAAAACTCGAACCCACTCCTCAAAGGACAACACTCCTCTTCTTTCCCGATTACCACTCTATTCTTCTACATGTATATATGCGTATGTACTTACTCTAACCTCCTTCAACTCGTATAATTCCGTGACTACTCGGTATTTAAATATATATAGTTACATAATTTCATTTCTCATCTCGTACGGGTATATGTACACTTTCGTATATGAATATATTTATACTTATATGTATACCTATATATATATATATCCAACATCCAACTTACTCATGCATACATATATATATTCACTTACGTTTGCAGCAAGGCTCTGTAGTACTTATATATATACACATCTCCACCTTCTCTATCTAATATACAACCTACTCATTTATACTCATACTACATCAACAGAAGGTCCGAAGATGAACTTACCAACACTGTCGGTTCAGTGGTTGGGCGCAGCAGTGGAGTTCCAAGTCGGTTCGTTCACCGACTCGCCTGCTCTCTACGGTATGCTCGCGTTCAGGACTGTCATCGCCGGAAAACGGAAAAGCCCTTTGTCAGTTATGTCGTGACACAGACAGAGAGGGGGAAGGAAACGAGCAGTGGCCACTCACCGTCTGCAAATCGCAAGTCGTCGTCGGTCGGTTAGCGTGCAGGACTGTGCTGGTGGTGGTTGCGAGATCGTGTCCTTTGGCCCTAGCTGCTCAGCCCCGTCAATAGGTATGGATACATGCTGTGCGAAGGAGTCAACACTCGAAGGTTGCAACTATGGGGACAACTCAAGAGGGGAACGAACCTTACCGGTGTTCCCGTCTGGAAGGGCGTGAGGCTGCGGCGGCGTTGGACGGTGGTTGGCGTTCAAAGCGGTCTTCACTGGTGGTCGGCGTACTACTGTGTGAAGCCACGTCAGAAGCTGCTGCGGTTCGCGAATTAGAGCGGAAGGGGAGAGATAGACAGCGGAGGTGGCTTACATAGCGGTCGGCAGAACCGGCGTCGGCGAGCCTGGTGGTGGTCTGGGCTGCTTGCTGATGCCTGCGTAACTCGTGAAGGGTAAGGTAGAGAGGGACGTCGATCGAAGCAGCGGTCGTGTAGTCGGAAAGGAAGCAGTAGGATTAAGGAAAAAATTAGGTTAATTATGGGATTAGATTAGGGTTGAATTTGGGCTTAGGGAGGTGGGCCGATGGCTTGGGCCTAGTGTTGGCCAGCTAGACGGTTCTCTCGTTAACACAAAAAAAATAAAACGGAAACTCGTTACTCATCCCGGATCGGTAGGAAATTAGCGGGAAAAAAAATACAGAATTAAATTCCGTATTATATAAGTTATTATTTTATTTTAAAGGATACGTAAATTGTTTCCGGTTACGTCATTTATCATTTTATGTGAATTAAGGTCACATAAAATGATAGAAATAAAAACTCGTTTTATTTTATTTTGTTTTATGTATTTATTCATTTAAGATTGACAGATCGGAATCCGGTTAAATTCGGCATCAAACGGAGTTTAAGATTTTCGGTTATCACAACACCCTTGTCTTAAGCCTCTAGAGCCCTTGAAGTGGCCTATAAGAGAATCATATATTGATGTTGACTGAGTAGGTTACAATCGAGATGCATTCTTTGATCAAGGTGATGAAGTGATCGGGGAAGCCCATTTTGGTTAAGCAGTGAATGATGAAGTTATGATCTATGGTGTCAAAGGCTTTGGAGAGATCTAACTTTAAAGCAACTCTAGGGGATATGTTTTTCTGGTTATATTTGTGGAGAAGTTCCTGGCATATGAGCACATTGTGCTTGATGGATCGGTTTTTGACGAAAGCACTTTGATAGAGGCCAATAATATGGGGAAGGATAGAACTGAGACGGGTAGAAAGGACCTTGACAATGGTTTTGTATATGGTGGAGCAGCAGGAAATAGGTCGGTAATCTGCAGGTGAGCTTGGGGTATCCATTTTTGCAATGAGGGATATCGATGCGTGGTTGATTTGCTTGAGGAGTTTCCCATGCTTGAAGAAGTCATGGATTGCATCTGTAAAGTCTCGATTGGTGATGTCCCAGGAAGCTTTGAAAAATCTAGCATTGTATCCATCAGGTCCAAGTGCTTTGTTGTTGCCGATACCGAATAGGGCAGTTTTGATTTCATCATCCGTAACCTGCAAGGAAAGAAATGTTTTGTTAGAGGGGTTAAGGGTGGGTAGGGGTAGGTCGGGGAAGGTTGGGGTATTGGTTTGGGTAGGGTGGTTGAGGGCGGCTTGGAAGTGGAAGATGAAAGTGGAGGCGATGAGCTCAGGGTCATATGTGGTGTTTCCATCTTGATTTTTGATAGAAATGATACGGTTATGGCTTCTTCTAGCCTTGATGCTTCGAAAAAAGAATGAAGAGCATTGATCACCATTGTTTATCCAGTTGGCTTTGGATAGTTGTCCAAGGGTGGTGTTGAGCGAACGAATGATTTCATTGAGAGTGGTAGTGAGAGTTTTCTCATCAAATTGGAGTGATGTATCATGGAGGTTATTTTGGAGTCTGTTTTGGATATCTTGAAGGCTCTTTCTATTGCGGTTAATAGCTTCATGAAGTTCTTCAAGTTTTCAACTACCAAATTTTTTGAGTATGGGCTTAAGAGTCTTCAATTTCCTGGTGAGTTTGAACCATTTGAAAAAGTATTTACTCAATACGTCTATTAAAGATCTTTACCTAAATGTTCATTAAATAAAACATGTCACCAGGATGCATGGTCCTGAGAAATCTAGGAAATTTTCTCTTTAAGTAAAACTATAATAACAATATGTAGGCACGTCAGAAAAAGAAATACGAAATACAATCTCATATATAATGATAATAGATTTAAGACAATGAAATACATAAAAAAATTTATAAGTATAATTAAGTTTTTTTTTTAATACAATAAAATACCAACTTTAAAAATTACTAGGAGCGATACAAACTATTATCATATTTACCAAAAATAATGTCTTACTTTTCCGGCAAAAATTCTAACTCCGGCGATGACGTAGCAACCGGAATTTGACATGTCATCAAAAAAAAAAAAGATTAATTGTATGATGTAGATTATCTTTATAAAAAAAATCAAGTTAATAACACATAAAAATTTTAAAAGTATAAATTAAGTTTTTTTTAATAATTATATCTAAAATATAATTTTGTAACAATTTTTGTTATAAAGTTTTACAAATTTTTGTAAAAGTACTTTTTTTTAAAAGAAAAAATTTGTAATATATATTAAAAATCAAGTTAATAACACGTAAAAATTTTTATTTTTTATTTAATTTAATTTTTTAATATAACAATATATTTTTTAAAAATCAATTTTTTATTTAAAAGTTAGTTAAAATATATAAAATTCCAAAAAAAATTAAAAAATTACAAGAACTTTTTTTTAAAATTACAAAAAAAATATTTTTAACAATTTTATTTTTATAAAAAAAATTATAAAAAAATAATTACAAATTTATGATTTATAAGATAATTTATATTTTTAACATATTAAATGTTATTCACTTGATTTAAAGAAATAAAATTCACGTCACATAATTATTTCTTGATGACATGTCAAATTGCGGTTACCACATCATCGCTGGAGTTAATATTTTCGCCGGAAAAGTAAGACATATTAGTTTTGGTAAATACGTTGATAGTTTTTATCACTCCTAATTATATTCAAAGTTGGTATTATTTTGGATTGAATGTTGATAGTTGATATTATTTTGGGTTGTTTTTCCTTTATTCTATATATTTTCAACATATATCCTATACCCCTCAAGCTGGACAAGAAGTACTAGGCCAAGCTTGCGAGTAAGAAACATGTGTTGTTGCTCACCCAAGGCCTTGGTGAAAATAATTGCAAGCTGCATGGCAGAGGGAACATGCTACTAGAAAAGTTAATGAAACCGACAAACAATTTTTCCACCAATAAGGTTGTTAAGAATATATACCGGCAGATTATCTTGTTGGTATCTACCATCCGTTGGAAAATTTCCAACAGAATGAAGAGCTAACGGTCTTAGCCGTCAGTAAAATCCCGAATAGTTAGCATATCCCTGAGCAATGGGCAAATCTGTTGGTACCACACCCACGACCCAATCCGTTGGATCTACTCCGACGAGCAAACCTTGTTGGTAACACACTGATAGTCTAAGCCGTTGGTAATACTTGACGGCCTATTCCGTTAGTATCAACCCGATAATTCACTCCGTTGGTATACTCCTAGTTCTATTTAAGAGTTTGTAAATCTGAATGTCTAATTTAACGATAAAAAAAATATTTGTAAAGTTCTACCTCTATAAAGTTTGTAATCATAATTAAGTTGTATGACTTAAGTCAAAAGTTATAATACAAATACCAATCAAGATAAATTTTGATGAGTTATCAACAAACATTGCACTAAAAAATTGTAGTATTTAACTAGTGCCATCACAAGTTTTGTATAAATAAAAATATATTTTTTTTATTTTTATGTACCATGTATTGGATATTAATTTATAAGAAAATTATTTTTTATTAACTAATATGACTAGCATATGTGAGGATTAAATTATAATATTTTAATAAATGAAAGGATATAATTAAAAATCTATTACAAAGATTATTGTTAAAGTATTATATTTATACCTCAATATATTATCACCTTTACTTATATAAAGTTATTGGAGCAAAGTTTGATTGAGTTTTAAATTTAAAATTGTATAAAATCTTTTGCGTGAAATTTTATCAACAAAATCGAATTATAGTAGATCAAATTGTTAATTTTGATTGGTAGATAAGTATATTTGTTTTCTTTTGTTTTTAACACAATTGACGCGGCATGATGATTGTTTAGTAGTTCTAATAAAAAAATAATTAATGACAAATCTGTAATATATTGTGGCAAATATGTAAATAAATCAAAAAATGTTGATGTGGACAACCTTATTGACACGTGGGCAAAATCGGAGCTTTTTTAGTAATATATATAGATGGTGGTAGATGTGTTATTGCAAACATTTGTTTGATGCGTTTTTTGTTAACTTGAAATCGGTTTGGTCGAAATTATATTTGTTCAAGTTGAGACGTTCTTCGAATTGTAAGAGAATATACCTTGTTGAGTTTGGGCAAGGGTTCTTAAGAAACAATATTTGATCTGAGGGATGCATAGACATTGTAATCTAGCCCAAGGAAGAATTGATGAACTTTTTCCTCTTCTTTGACTTTGGTTTTGTTACCACATGTCCAAACACATTTGCACATATTAATTGGTATGTTGGGATGTTATCTGATCCCATATCTTTTTAAGGCGAATAAAGTAGGCACCAATTGTTTGACCATTTTGTGTACAACGAGCAAAATCTGCATAATTAAAGTAGATATGGGCCGTTGTCAACATCAAAATGTTTTTGGAGGTCTTCCTAGAGAAAATGAGCATTAGCACAATAGCCTACCAATTTTCACAGGGATGTATTTATGGATTTGAGAATCCAACTTTGAATCATAGAGTTAACACAAACCCAATTGGAATACTCGTCGGATGAGGCATATTGTTTAGTAGTTTTATCGTTGATAAAGGTAAGTTTCGTTTTGTGGCTAGGGAATGAGTCATGACAATAGACCAATATGATTTTAGAATGATCGACGACTGGAGGGTTTTAGGGTTTTGTTTGTGCGGAAAGGTAGCTTAAGGAAAATCTTTTGATATCATGAAGAGATTTGTGAACTGAAAACTTGTTTATTTCATTGATCAAATAACATTTATATACACAAATATTAAGGGATAAAACAATAAACTAATAATTAAGGGATAACCCCAATATGCGACCCAATATACCGGAGTCATACTCTAACATACTAGTAATGACCCGATAACGAATATAGCTTATAGTTAATCGAGTGTGACAATGAACCGATAACGAATATACGATAAATTGGAACCGAAGCTTACAAAAAACTATATAAAGAGATGTTGATGAATCTATTGTTTTCGCATCGTCGCATACCAATAATTCAAAAAAAATCGTGTCTAGGTTGTAAACGTGAAAATGGTGAATAACACAAGTTAGAAATTATTTGAGTACACTTATTGAGAAAAAGGGTTGATGTTGGACTAGTCTCGTTAAACTTTTCATGGATAATTTGTAACATCATCAGACCCAAATTGTATTGTAAAAATTCATGGATAATCTGGAACAAAACGTTGTTTTAAAATCTAATATGATTAATTTAAATTTTTATAAATGTTTTATAAGTATTAAGGGTATTATTCAAGTAAGGCTCATTATTGCGGTACGGCCGTGCGGCCGTACCGCAGAGCGACACGTGTCCCGAAAAAAAAAAACGAGTAAAAGTAATAGTTCAAAACTTATTATGGAATAGTTCATAACTTATAAAAGGATAGTTCATGAATTATAATAGAATAGTTCATAGTGTAAAATTTATAAAGGATTGAAAGTAATAGTTCAAAACTTATTAAGTAATAGTTCATAACTTCTAAAAGGATAGTTCATGAATTATAATAGAATAGTTCATAGTGCAAAATTTATAAAGGAGTGAAAGTAATAGTTCAAAACTTATTATGGGATAGTTCATGAATTATAATAGAATAGTTTAAAGTGCAAAAATTTATAAAGGAGTGAAAGTAATAGTTCAAAACTTATTATGAGATAGTTCATGAATTATAATAGAATAGTTCATGGATTATATTAAAAAGTAATAGTTCATGGATTATATAGGAATAGTTCAAAGTTTATAGGATAATAGTGCATAAATTATAACATGGTAGTTCAAATAAATTTTCATTAGTTTCCGTAAAAAAAAAAATCGTTTCAGAAAAGAGAAAAAAAAATAAAAAATAAATTTTTTTTTTTTCGGGACACGTGTCGCCCTGCGGTACGGCCGTACCGCAATAAAAGGGCCGTACCTGAACATTTACCTAAGTATTAAACTAGTCTTTAAAAAATTGATAAATATAGTTTAACTAATGTTTTAAAGACAAATATTCAAATATAAAAATAAAACAATTATATTGAAATTTAGGGTCATTAAAGCAAGTGGAATTCCACATTAGAACAATATGTATGATAGCACTTTCGACAACCACTTAGAACGTGTGAAGCCGAAGCCCTCAGTTTCTACAACCGTTGGATCTTCATTAGCTTCATCGTCTTCCCCCAAAACCCTCATTTTCAAATCTACCATCACTAGGCTCAGCGTAAGGAAACAGGTTTGTCTTCAAGTCCCACACTAACTCTGCAAGGGAGCGTCCAACCTACGCACTTTTGACTTCGGCAAGCGCAATGAATTAACAAGTCAGTGTCAAGATCATCGACGACCCTAAGCCTGGTGCGCCCTCGCAAAGGTCACCTTCCGCCACCCTTTCCGTTTCAAGCACCAGAAGGATGTCTTTGTCGTCGCCGATGACGCCGAGGGTCCCTGTACACCGGTCAATTTATCTTTTGCAATTAATTAGAAGGCTAACCTCATGTTGGACAATGTCTTGCCTTTGAGGTAGATCCTTGAAGGAGTTATTGTATGCAATGTTGAACATCATGTTGGTGACCGTGTGCAATGAACTAGGTATTGGCGTATTGCATAATGCTATTCTTCATTGAATCTTTATTTTTTTCTCTTTTCACATTTTCAATTCCATCGGTTACTGACTAGTTTGTCTGAATTTGTTATGAAAGGAACAATTAACCCACCAAAGCTACTGCAAACACTTGGTGTTGGTGTTTATTTGTATTGTATCGGTTTTATCCTATAATACCATTTTTTTTATTAATTATATTTGTTGATTTTGTTGTTGCAGATAGACGTATAATTGAGTGATCGTCAAATCTGAGTTGTATAAGCAGTGTAGGGGTTACTGCTTTGGTGGTGAATGGTGATGTGGTGGCGACAATTGAGACTTATGTGAAGCATAATATATCCAATTCAAATCGATGGTCTTCAAAAGAACACTTTGAGTCCAAGAAGCCATGGTGAGCAAGAGGATCACAATGTTGTTGTTATTGTTGCTGTTGTTGATATATACATTGAGCAACTCTATGATAATGGTGATCAAAGGGATAATGAGAATGGTGATTGGATGAATTAGGACTAGTGTTATATAATTTTTAGAACCATGTATCATGTTCTATATTATTGTCATCACACTTTTTTTTAGTGTTCGATAGGTTTGGAGATTCTCCTTATATTTAGAAGTATATGTTACGTTATTTGACATATTTATATATTTGATTGTTTATCTATATTTTTGCTATTTTGAGATGTTTTATATATTTTGTTATTATTTATTTGATTAATATTTTTATTTAATTAAATTGAAAAATATTGTGTACTTTATTATAAAAACAAAACAATTTAATTCAATAGGAACAATCAATAATAATTCGATCGGTACGAATTCAATCCAACAACGTAACTATATCCATCAGAATCAAAACAACCGATTCATGAAACCCCGGCCTCCTAATCCGTTGGAAACTTTCCAACGAGCGAATCTGTCAAAAACAATACCAATGATCAAATCCGTCGGAAACAATTCCAACGATCGATCCGTTGGAAAATCAACCTAACCGCCTAATCTGTCAGAAACATTACTGACGATCGATTTACCCACCGATTGAAGCCCAACAACCAAACCCGTTAGAATCATGGAATCGTTGAAAAAAGGCAACCATTTAGCTCGTTGGTATCATCAACTTTTCTTGTAGTATGAGTTGTTGATATGAAGCCTTTCTGGACTTCATCTATGACAAAATATTCTTAGATGTTTGGTCCGCTCATGAAAGACTGAGTTAGCCGCAAAATGGTGTGTTGCTTTGTTGTCGCAATAGAGGATAAAGGGACGAGGTAAGATGACATGAAGGTCCACTAGTAAACCATCAAGCCAAATAACTTCACTGGTAGTCATGGACATGACACGATACTCACTCTCAGTTGATGATTTGCTTACATTACAAAACGGATATGGAAGAAGGTGCAGGGTTGGAAGGAGATACTACTTTTCAGGGTGGGAAAGGAAGTCCTAATTAAATCTGTACTGCAGAGTATTCCCACATATGTCATGAGCATTTACCGAATCCTTGATTACCTAATTGATGACATTCATTCCCTACTTGCGCGATTTTGGTGGGGAACCACAACTAATTCTCGTAAGATTCATTGGCGTTGTTAAACCGATCTATTCATGCCAAAGAGTCATGGCGCGACTAGGGTCCAAAAACATGAAAACTTTTAATCTTAGCCTACTTGCAAAGCATAGGTGGAGTCTGCTGATAAAACTTGATTCAATTCTTTCAAAGCTTCTACGTGCAAGGTATTTCCGCAACTCGGACTATCTATCTACCCATCTTGGCTGGCGTCCTAGCTACCCCTGGAGTAGTATCTGGGGCACAAAATCGCTCCTTATGGAGGGACTTGGATGGCGCATTGGCAACGAACTTAATGTTCCAATTACATCATCATGGGTGCCATCTTCTTCTCATTTGTTCACATGTCCACAACTACTCCCAAGCACTTCATCATATATTATGGTTTCCCAACTCATTGATCATGACTCAACTTCCTGGGATATTCCTGCTCTTACATCCGTGTTATGTTCTGCATCCATTACCATGATCCGTCGTATACTTTTGAGCATGCGCATGCCTCAAAATACTCGTACTTGGATGCCAACAACAAATTGGATTTTTATCTGTAAATCTGCATATTGGTTGGGCTATCTCGGCCTTCACCCCGTCAATCCACCTGCTGTTTGGTGTTTTATGGAAACAACCTCTTCAACCGAAAGTCCTTTTATTTTATTGCTTCCTGCGCTCTTCGTTTTTAAGTGTAAACCAAATCAAGTACCACAGGCACATTGCAGACAGCTCTCAATCAATGATCACGATGTTGCACTGCTGCTTAATCTATTTGGCATGCATGCTCTTTTCTCGTGCTCTGTGTCCAGGTTTGCAGCCATGGCTCAGGCACGGTTACTACGTGTCTTGCAGTCGACATCAAACAATGGAGAGATATTGGAGCTACTAACAAATTTCTAGATCGCCTCGACATCACGCAACTCTAGCCTTCAACCATGTCAGACGTTCGGCTAACACAGTAGCACACCTGGATGCACGCATGGCTACTCATTCCAACAATACTTGTATTTGGACCTCGAACTTTCCGCAATCACTACTTGATGTTGCGGCTCTTGATAGTTCTTAATATATAAACATCAGTTTCCCTTAAAAAAAATTCAACCAACAACAAATTTAACCAAATTCAAACTACACTCGCAAGCATTCCCTACCGAAGATCTCAACAAGCATTCGCCTTGGAGTCCTCCTGCCGCCTAGACTTCAATCCCGCAAGCCGCTCCCCGTCACCATTTTCCTACCTGCATATCCAGAATAATCGTATGATATATTAGCAAGGGCAGTTCCAAATCGATCCAACAAAACGCCAACTGAACTTGAAACTCCTCTTCGTAAAAATCGGTAGAGCTGCCTGATTGGAATCCTAGCCGTCCGCTCAGTCAAATCGGCATGCGTTACCCGCGACATTGCTGAAGTGTGCGCGGATAGAGAAGAAGTCGAGGGTGATTCCGAGTGCGAAGATGATGGAGAAGGCGACGAGGTGGTTTGACTTGGCCGAGGTCTGGTCGATGGTGTGGCATGGTGGTTGTTGTGAGGGTGGTGATAGTTGCCGATGTTATGTAGGATCGCATCTTCTCCAAGTCTTCTTCACTTACGCACTTTCTTTCTCCTGCTATTCCATGCACTTCTTTCTACAAACATATCCTATTTCCAATGTTATGTAGGCTATATGAGCCCCCTGTTTCGAATGTTATGTAGGCTGTATGAGTTTCCTGCAAACATATCTTGTTGTTTCCAATGCATAACTAATATCGAATTAAAAACCTTAAACTAATTTATGTAATGTTCCAATGCATAATTAATATCGAATAAAAAAACCTTTAGCTAATATACGTAATGTCGAATACAATCTCATATCTAAACAAGTTGATACCAACATGGAGTCCACCCCAAAATCCCCAAAACCATATGTATCTAAACATGCCCTTAAACATATGTCAGGAGTTTGTTGTAAGGGGTATGTAACGTGATCGATATGTTTTGTACCCGATTAAAGATTATTTGGATATTCGACCATTTTTCCGGATCAAATCAGATATCGAGATGTACAAATTCATTTTTCATCTTTAAACATATACAAGCTATTTTTACCAGATACTAGTGACGTGGCCGCAGTTTGTGTGCGGAAGCAACATGATTGTACACTTAATGACTATTTGATTTATTTTGATGGAGTTAATCTTCAATGTGATTGTACACCTAATGGCTAATTATACATAAGTTCTTTGCATCAACTTAATCTTCAAAAAGTTTAAAATAGGGTAAAAGATTAGAGACAATGGTTAAATAGTTTAAAAATCAATGTTCGAAACTCTTACAATCACAACAAGCTCATCAATCTTTTTCTAGAAGAGCTTTTATAGCTAAAAATAAGTAGATAAAATAGTTTAATATGGAATCAATGTTAAGATTTAATTGGGTAATCAATTTTAGGAATTATAAAATAAAATTTTAATTAGGAGAGTTAATTGGGTGATATGAAATAAAATATAAAATTAATATGAATCAATGTTAGGAGTTACAAAAACAAAGTTTAATTGGGAGAGTTAATTGGATAATATGAAATAAAATATAAACTTAATGTGAAGCAAAATATGGTCTTAATATGAGACATTTAATGCTATCAAAATAATCGAAACATGGATCTGATGACGAAGAAGGTGTTTCTTCTGAAGAAGTTGTGATCGGTTTCTGGAGTGGCTTTGCTTGGTTGATAGGCATGAGTGTTGTGATCGGTTTTTAGAGCAACTCCAGGATCTGCAATTGAGCTGTAAACTCATTCACACAAGCTATAGGCTTTGTTGCATAATTCAACCAGCAGATTCAAGTTTAGAATTAGAAACCAAGGAGTGTGTTGATAATTAACAATATAACATATAATGTCTAACAATTCAACACAATCCAATAAATCTTTCGACCGTCGCTCAAAATTTCGTGGGTCAACAAAATCTACCTCAACCATTTTCCAACGTTCATAAAAGGGCTGCTGCCAGCATGCCATGCCAAAAACTTGTGAGAACAAGGAAAACAGACATATATGAAGAAGGTCAGATGTTCTTACTTCCAGGGGTTCACAATCAAGATTTGTATTCACATTTTTACTTGATATCTCTCCAATTTTAGGTGCCTCACTTGGAACATTTTTCGGTGGAACTTCAGCCTTTAAAGGATTAATGTGCTTACGTGTCACTTCATCTGAAGGTTCAACCTAGCCATTGATGGAGCCATTACAAGTCCCGTTGGTTCTCTGATTAAGTTTGGCCAAATGAGTGGAAACTTGATCAAGTGACATACCGTGGGGAACAAATTTTCCATTTGAATAAGTGTGTAATGGAAGTGAAGATCCGTTTGAAAACTGAGGTGAGTATGCTTTGGAATTTATACCTGGTTATATTTGTTGTTCAAACCGAGCCACACACCGTCTCCATCTAGAAATCATGGCTGAGGTTCTCCAAACTCCTTCCCAGTTATGAAGGTAGATAGGCCTCCTGTTTTGTTCAGAGACCACCAAAGATGCAAAATTTTCAACCTGCTCCTTTGATGGTGTCATCCCAATCTCAACTGGAAGCTTGATTAGCTCAACTTTGCCGGATTCAATAGCATCTTTCAAGCAAAATATATAGACATTTAAATGTAAAAATTATTATGAAATCAATATCAGGAGAATTAAATATAGGAGTTAAAAAATAATATTAGGAGAAATAAATATAGGAGTAATAAAAAAAAATTTAAATGAGATATTATTATGATTTTATTATTAGGAGTTATAACAATTAATATTAGGAGTTACAAAAATTATTAAATGTATAAGGGCAAAATTATATCATAAAACAAATTATAGACATTTAGTGCTCTCAAAGCTGATATTATAAACTTTGGTGGATTCAATAACATATTTCAAGCAAAATATATAGACATTTAAATGTAGACATTATTATGAAATCAATATCAGGAGAATTAAATATAGAGTTACAAAAATAATATTAGGAGAATTAAATATAGGAGTTATAAAAACAAATGTTTAATTAAGACATTATTATGAAATTATTATTAGAAGTTATAACAATTAATATTAGGAGTTACAAAAATTACAAAAATAATATTAGGAGAACTAAATATAGGAGTTTTTAATTGAGACATTATTATGAAATTATTATTAGTAGTTATAATAATTAATATTAGGAGTTACAAAAATGTGTAAAAAAATCTGTAGAGAATCAAGGAAGGCTTGCTGTGGTATGACTACCATAGAAACATAACTGCTATGTAATTCAGGCCTTGTTGTGGTATGACTACCATAAAAACATATTTGCTATGTAATTCAAGGCTTGCTGTGGTATATAATTTTTACTATTTGCATCAATCAATGATATTTTATTAAAAATATTCTTGAGCTATAGAGAAAATTTTTGTATAAAAAAAGGTCTCTAACCCTTTTTTCTATCAACTACAATTGAGTAACTATTTTGTGAATTTATAAAAAATGAAGTATTTGACAAAAGATATTGCAACATTTCGACAGGGTAAAGAAACCAAACTTTTGTTTTGTTACCATTGTTGAATAGTTGTCTTAAATTTGAGGATACATAAGTACAAGTTCTTTGCATATTGTGGTTTACTTGCTACCAATGTTGTTCGTATTTGTCACTGGAAAATCTGTAACTGCAAGTGAAAGTTTAACTCAAACTCTAAAGTTGTCAACAGTAAGTAGCATCATGATGCTAATCGCCTACTTTTCGTATCTGATTTTCGAACAATGGACTCACAGACAGTTGTTTGAAGCCGAGGAGGTCAATTACAACATAAAACAATAGTAGTATAGTTCATTACAAGATGAAAACAATAGTGAACTGAAAATTTTGAATTGAAATAGGAATCTGATGACGAAGGTGTTGCTTCTGAAGAAGCTGTGATCGGTTTCTGGAGTGGCTTTGCTTGGCTAATACTGCTAAATGCTTTTTTATATAGCTTAAGGTTCTAAGAACAAGTTTGTACTTGCATTGTTTAGGATTATTCAGAATTGTTATCCGAACAAGCTCATACCACCATTATCTTCATCAAATTCCTCATCAGCACTTCTTTTTTCTCCTTAGCAGCAGCAAAGCCACCAGCATCCACAACAACAAACGCAACAACAGCCACAACAAACTTGCTTGGGTCAGCAAGGTACTCCTTAACCTTGACAGCTTGTGGGAGCGAGTACTCAGTAGCAACAACAATGGACAAGGTGTTCTTGTAGGCGTTGATGAACATGTGTGGTGCCACTGCAATGGTCGAGTAGGATATGGCAAGGGATAGAGAGGTAACCATGGAGACACCAAGAGCAAATATGTTGATAAGGTCTTCTTCAGTAAGGTCCAGAACCTCGGGCTGAAACCAGAGTGAATTTAGAATATCTCACCTTGTCACCCTTCTTCAAATAGTTTATATATATATGAAATCAATTTGAGGAGTTAAAACCATGTGAGTTCAAATATAGACATTTAGTGCTCTCAAAAGCTGAAAATATAGTATAATAAGATACATGTTAACTATTTGACATGTGTTCGGGTATTTGTTATCCAAATTAATCATATACAACCGATCAATGTTATCAAATGTCCGATCCAATTAATTTTACAAAACCTATCAATATTATTGATATCTCTTGAATATTGTCACACTTCCTAATGTCGGTCATCCTCTAATCCATATTAGTGAAGTAACTTAGTTTATTCAATTATCTCTTGCGTTAATGAACAAATAAAATAAATTTAAATGATACATAAATGTATGATTAATATTTTTTAAGAGAAGTTAGAATTAATCTAGTGAAGAAGCTGTCAAAAGCAAAATAAAAAGTTGTGTTATGTTAGAAAACCGCATCCGCGCCCGACCCTTACCACCCCCGCGCCTTCAACTCTGATGCCGCCCACGTGCCTACGACCGATGTAGTCGCAACATCTTGAGTGTGTCACCGCGCCCTCTCCTTTTCCGAGAATGCGCCTTATCTCATTGTGTGACCGGCCAGCAGTTCAAGATCAAGCACCGCAGGCCTGAAGGGGAACTCCATCTACTTTCCATACCGCAGTGGAAGTGGGAGGACACGTTATTACAAGAAGCCATTCTACACTCCCACCACCAAATACAAGTCTTCACCCGTCTACACTCCATTTCCATACTACAAGAAACCCGTCTACACTCCCTCCCATGAGTACAAACCTTCCCCCGTCTACTACAAGAAGCCCGTCAACACTCCCTCCCCCTAGTATAAATACAAGTCTTCACCCGTGTACAACCCTTCCCCGGTCTACTACAAGAAGCCAGTGTACACCCCATCTCCCGTCTACTACAAGGCCCTAGTGTACACCCCTTCTCTAGTCTACTACAAGAAGCCAGTGTACACCCCATCTCCCGTCTACTACAAGGCCCAATGTACACCCCTTCTCCTGTCTACTACAAGAAGCCAGTGTACACCTCATCTCCCGTGTACTACAAGAAGCAGTGTACACCCCATCTCCCGTGTACTACAAGGCCCCTATTTACACCCCATCTCCAGTGTACCACAAGAAGCCAGTGTACACCCCATCTCTAGTGTACTACAATGCCCCTATTTACACCCCATCTTTAGTGTACCACAAGAAGCCAGTGTACACCCCGTCTCCAGTCTGCTACAAGAAGCCGGTGTGCACCCCATTTTCCGTCTACTCACTACAAAAAATAATTCAATTGGCCACGCTTGTTGGCGACAGCAACCCTTTCCGTTGCCATTGGTCTTTATTTGGCGACGGTAAAGCGACGGCAATATCAGCGTGGCAGAAAATACCAATTATTTGCGTCGGCGGTATAGGGCAAAGGACCGTCGCTAATAGTCATGTAATTGGCGTCGACTAATCTTTACCGTGGCTAATAAAAGGTACCGTTGGTGACGGCTGCGTCACCGACGCCAACAATCAAATTATTTGGCGGCGTATGAAATATTAGGGTAAAAAAATTAAAAAAACAATATAATTAATTTTCATTTTCTTTCAAATTGATTAAAAATCCCTATAAATTTTAAAATTTTATCTTAGAAAACCTGCCATCAATAAAAATTTTAAAACTTTATCCCAGTAATGACAAATTGTTAAAAAATCCTTACAAAAAAACCCTAACCAAATTCATCCCATCGAAGAGACGTTGAACTCTCTTCCTTGTTTGTCTCCAAGAACCCTTGCCAAAAGTATTGATTACAGACGAAATTACAGTTATAATCGATTGACACCGTCATCTACTCTCATCCTTGTTGATTCGTCCTCTACTCTTCTCCAAAAACCCTCACCCAAAGTATCAATTACGGAATTATAGTTGGAAAAGATTGACACCGTCCTCTACTCGCCACCATCCTCTACTCTCCTCCGTTTTGTTATGATTCTCCGTCGTCGTTACAAAGAAGCCGACAATCACTTATTTGGAATTCCAGTTTGATGTCCATCTTGTTCTTGCCGGTAAGCTTGCTAAACACACCATTTTTAGGGTACGAGACTGATGCCCGACTTAATTTGAAATTCCAGTTTGATGTTCATCTTGTTCTTGCCGGTAAGCTTGCTAAACACACCATTTTCAGGGTACGAGACTGATGCCCGACTTAACCTTTAATGTTCTATTTATCAACCTTTTTTTACTTGTTTTTCATCATACTTGTGTAACAGCCAAAAATTTTCTTTCATTAAGCTCCGAGTCAAACGAGATGGTGAAACCATCTCCTACAAACCTAAACTTTTCTAAGATTTTCTTTATATGAATTTTCTGAAACCGCATAATTATAACAATTTGTTCCTTAGTTAACAAATTGCTATTCTTCCCTTTTTCTTCTAATTATCTTATTTTTATCTTAATTTATTAATTTATTTATTTTTATCCCTTCTCAAATTTGACTAGATCTCTTCCTTCTTTCATTTTACGGGAGAAGAGTATAACCTCCCTTCATGGTAAACCTAGCCGCCTCTTATTTCTTACCTGCCTTTCTTCTCAGCCCCGCTCTCCTCCTTCCTCACCTTCTCTCACGCCTCCCATGCCGCCCTTATATTTCTCCCACCTTCCCTTACCCTCACGCCGGCCTCCTCTCTCGCACACACTGGCAGTCTGGAAAGAGGCGCCAAGGAACCACCACATGTACAGCACCGGCCGCCGTCTACATGAGTGCTGCACTAAGAGTCGCCGCCGAGCCTCTCCTTCGTCGTTACTGCAAACCGGCTGCCGAAGGGCCTCTCCTTCTTCGTCTTTACTGCAAACCGGCCGCGAGGGCTTCTCCTTCGTCGTCGCTGCAGACCGGCCGCCGAGGGACTCTCATTCGTCTTCGTTGTAGACCGGCTGCCACCACCTCGCCGCCATCTACGCTTGGTCCGGCCGCCGTCCGCCACCTCTCCACTCCAAAACCGTAGCACCGTCTCTTCCCTCCCCTGGTGTGCAGTTGGACTGATTGTATTAATTGTTATCTGATGATAGCCTTCATACAAGAAAAAAAACGTCTTGTTTTCTTGATCGGCGTTTGCAATGTATTTGGTGAGTGTTTTCTTTGCAGATCTTAGTTTCAAATTTTGTTGGTGTTTTTGTAGTTCGGTTGAACAACTGTAACTTGAATCTCTTCTATAGGCTTTAGGTTGGGTTTTCTGCTCAACTCCAACTTTCACAATGGTTGATAATTACTTGCAACTGGTGAGTATTTTGGTTTCAGTTTGATTACTATTTGTTGGATCTTAATGATGATTTAATTTGTAACGTAGTTTCAACCCTTTTTGTACGAGGGTTTTATCAAGATTTGGGTAAAATGTGATTGTTGAGTTTTGATTGATCCAATAGATCCTCATACGATGACTTAACTAAGCTATTTCTTGTACGGATGGCATATTAACAAGGATTTCCATCTTCCTTCCATGGCTGAACTCACGGTGTTAAACATTGCCAAGTCACTTTTTCCACAGCTGAGCGCCCTAGCTAAAGATGAGCTCTTACTGCAAGACTTCATAAGTAACACATGCTATTAATTATCCCATGTATGTGTATGTTGTTGCATTGTTTAGTACTAATTTGATTTTGCTTTACTGTTTCCAGTTTTACTTTGTGTTGCTGCCTTTAACTTTTCCCATCATTGTTTCAGCTGTAACTCATTCGGGGAAGTTTGTTTTCATCTTGTCATTTACATGTCTTGTTGGCCTAAATTGATTTGTTTCCTGCTTTTTGTTATTTGTTATAAGTTACAGATGGTCTACTAATATTTTCTTACACTCAGTTTTTCCTTAAATGATTCACACTTTAATGTTATGTTGGTCTAAATTGACTTGCTTCATGCTTGTTGTTAGCTGTTATAAAGTACGCATGGTCTCTTATTTAAAGAAAAAACTTATGGAAGCCAAGATTTGAAAGGTGAGAGAAGAAACCATGAGAAGGAAAACCATACAAAATCAAATGTGCCAGAAACCCAACAGTTATTACACTAGAATAGATATACTTTGTTTCCTGCAGTTGCATAGTCCATTAAAATGTAATTGATGTATGATTTTGTTCATTAATAATTAATTGCATGCTTAATATTTAATTCATAGAAGTATACATGAATTTGGTTTCTCAATATGCAGGCTCTCATGGCTGTTCAAGAATGTTGGTGAGGTTCACAATATGGCCTTACTTTGTACAATGTTCATACTCATGCTGGATTTCTGAAGCATCTTATTTTGAGACTAGGCAGGTTTAGTTCCTCCAATGCTTTTTCTTCTTAAAACCTGACTATGGTTTAGGTGCCTAGGCATACAGAATGTAAAACTATTGTCAATACATTATTTGACCTATCATACAAGAACATATGATTATGCTTGTTTTTTCACCTCCAATACTCATTCTATAAAGTTTACACAAGAAGAAACCGAGTATTCATCTTGAAGGGCAAAATATAACCATTTGATTATGCATTTGGATTTATCAAATTGTGGTATTGTGTAAATCTGTTCATGTCCTATTTTAAGCATGATTTGATTTTCAGTGATTAAAATTGTGTAGGCATATGAGTATGCTTGGTTCCTTCTATGGATCTTGTTTCGCTTGCCCTTCATTGTCGAGGTTTACAGCAAGGCTCTTTCTGTCTTCACCAAATATTACGATTGACTTAATTAGTTATGCAATTATGGCATGTTTAAAATTTTAGCTTGACAGTACTAGTAATAATCTCATTCAAAATTACACAGTTACAAGAAGGGGTTCCATTCAACCAATGTATCTTATCTCACAAATTACAGGTAATATATGTAGTGACTCGAGTCATTACAGACCAGCTAAGATGCTGACAACTTACAATTGACTTCATTAGTTACGCAATTGTGGCATGATTCATATTTTAGTTTTAGAGTTTGAATCTTACGTATAGAATTATGTTATTATTGTCATTTTTCTTATTATTTTTTAAATGATAGGTAAATTATATTGGAGATGGAGACAACTATTTACAGCTAAGATACTAACAACTATTGTTATTATTTCATATTTTATAGGTTACAACTAGTACACATCGGAAAGAGTTAATTGGAGAGGGAGATCATGTAGCATCAGAAAATGAACTAATTAACGAAAATGAGGCAGTTGATGAAGAATTTGTCCAAGCAGATGATGTTTAGAATGTTGAAGTGTGTGTGATTGTGAACTTCATTACCACTTTGTTAAAGATGAAGGAAATCTAGGTTTTGTACTTTCAGATATTGAACTTCGTTACCCTTCAAATCGTGTTATTTTTTATTGTTTTGAATGTTAAATATTATTTTGGTTTATGAAAATTGTTGTTGCACTTTTATGCAGTCATTTAGATGTTTTTAAATAATACAAGTTGTGGTATAGTTTTACAGGATGTGGTGGAATTTTCCCACCAAATTTACAATTTGTCACGACAGGTTTTCGTTGCCAAAAATCAATATTTTAAACACATTCTAAAATTCAAAAATACAAATGTTCCCACTAAATATATAATTTGCGATGGCTCCTTCCGTTGCCAAAAAATACAAAATTACCCAAAATTAAATTTTGCGACGGCTATTGCCGACGCAAAATTTAAAATTCCGCACCAATTTTAAAGATGCGACACACAGGACGGCGTCGGCTGCCGACGCGAAAAATTGGCGACGGTAACTCTCCGTCGCCAATAGGTGACGCGAAATATTTGCGACGGCCTATTGCCGACGCAAAAACTTTTGCATCGCCTGTTCTGGCTACGCCCCGTTTTACCGTCGTCAAGCCGTCGCCGTTGATTATTGGCGACGGCAAATGACTTTTCTACCGTCGCAAAACTCTAGTTTACAACCCGTCTACTACAAGGCCCCAGTTTACACCACAACTCTAGTCAATTACAAAACTCTAGTTTACAACCCAACACTAGTTTACAAGGCTCCGGCCTATACCCCATCTCCAGTGTTTTACAAGGCTCCGGCCTACACCCCATCTCCAGTGTACTACAAGGCAGTGGTGTACACTCCATCTCCCGTCTACAAGGCTCAAACTTACACTCCAACACCCATCTACAAGAAGGTTTCAAAATTTGGAGTTTCAAAGTGAATTTTCGTAATACCATTATTTAATCAATTTCCTGATCGAACCTTCTTACATTCTTACTTGTACCTCTTTTTCACAAGAATGTTATTAATATGATATTCTACTAATCGTTGATTCAACTGCAAACAACTAAGCTATTAAAAGCCGGGTAGACATGAAGTGATAAATAAATTTTATCGGAGTTATTTATAAGCTATAAACTATTGATATATCTTACAAAAATAAAACCAGCTTGTCAGCAACTTATCATCACCTACGCATTTGCTGAGAGGGCTGATTCATAATATTTGTGTGTTATATATTCGTAGCCCTTCCTCTATTTTCATTCTCTTTAGACGTCAATGAACAATAGTTGATCCATTGTTTATTCGTATTGGTGCGCCACACCTTTCATCTATAACCTCACACCATGCACGAACACGTATTTAGTAAATATAAATAATATATTGAACCAGTTTTCGTGATGCTAACTATTTTCATGCGGTCTTATGAACATAATGACCACCTGCAATGGAGTAGTCGGAACAAAAATCAACGATAAAAGAACTTTAATTAATTTAACTGCAGTATGTATATACATCAGAAAATGAAAACCGAAATATAACAGTTTTATTTCACGCCACTGTGTGATAACGGGTAAGCAGTTAGGTTTAGGCTATCTTTCCCGCCACTGTGGGATAACGTTTAATTTTCCTTGAAACAATACAATGTTCTGTATAGGCACAAGGTTAGAAGATTTGGAGATCCGGCCGCTTTTGTAAATAATCAGATGGAAGTTTCGGCATTTTTGCTTTTCCACTTGCGGTACTTTTGTTCATATTGTGATTATACATAATGCCCTAATTGCATTTAAACCCATCTGGTTGTACTGTAAGCATTGGCCGCTTATGTAAAAATTAACGTTGTATCTTGTTACACGGCATATAACATTGTTTTAAATGAATGAAGAATGCTGTAGGCGTAGGCCAACAAATGTTTCATTTCTGTCGGCTTTTACTAAATCACTAATCAATCAGTAAATGCACGTCAAAAAGTTTAACAAAGAAGTTTTTTTCACTTCATAATATTATTATTCATAGGAAATAGTGTTTACTCTTCTCCTAATACTCATATCCATAATGGACAATGCAAGAAGAAAGAGCAAAACACAACAAGATACAAGCATAGACTGAAATTAAGCAGAGTATGCCCGGCGGAGACCAGCAATCAGCAGCATAAGGAACGCAGCAATAGCCACCAGCAGAGGCATGCCGGGAGGGCCAACTGGACCCATCATCGCTGGCCCGAATAGGACCACCACCACAACAAATAAGAACAACATCCAGGAGATTGGCCCCCATCCGTAATCATTGCGGTCCATTTCGCTCCTGCTTGCTCTCGATTCACGACAGAGAAGTGCTTGTTATAAAGAATAGTGACTCAAGATCAATGGCCTCCACAAATTTTCAACCAGCCATTGCAGACATATTTATACGTGTTTTTTTTAGGGCACGGTTGAACAGTTATGATTTTAACGGTTTTTAGAAACAGTTATCTTTCCCGCGTCGGTAGTGAGTTCTTTCTGGGCCGCCGCCCATCAGGCCCATATGTCTGACGGAAGTTATTTGAAATTTGCTGTGGTTAACCTGCTTACTGGATATCAGATATTCAGAAATAGAACGCTCAGTTGAGATCTTTACTTCACTTGTGACAAGGATGCATAGTAATGAGAAATCTAGGGAATTTACTTTAATTCTAACTAATCAGAATATCAATCTTAGACCCTTTAAATGGACTAGCCCACCCAAATCCAAGTCGTCAAGGCTCAACCAAGCCACATCGATAATGAGTAGGTTGTTGTAGCATTCCTTCAATGAGCAGGATAAGTCTTTTTCCTCCTTCAGGAGATTGGCATTATGAAGATCCGTTTGTATGCTCTTCTGAATGTCTTGAAGAGCCTCTTGTTGTGCCTGGATTTTTGTATGGAGCTCTTCAATCTTGATACTAGGAAATCTCTTAAAGACTGGTTTGAGGAGTTTTAATTTCCTAGCGATCTTGCACAGGTGGTTGCCGCTGATCTCAGTATCCCAGACCTGCTTCACACAATTCTGAAAGTTCTCGTGGTTTATCCATGTGTTGTTGAATCTAAAAGGGGCATTACGCTTCGCATCCGTAGCATCAGTGAAGAGTAAGGCCGGTGAGTGATCAGACAAGTCAGCAAGGTCGAAGTGAGCCTTGGACTGGGGGAAAGTGGAGTGCCACGTCTTGTTGGTGATAATTCTATCTAGTTTGCTCCATATTCTACAATCGATCTGTTTGTTGTTCCACGTAAACTTGCAGCCCGAGGCAGGATGATCAGAGAGCTGATTTTGCTCGAAGCATACCGCAAGCTCATCTGAGGTCTGAGTGATAGCAGGTAAGTTGTTTGTTGTCCTCTCATCCGGTGAAAGGTTAACATTGAAATCTTCAAGAAGGGCCCAAGGAATGCAATGGTTAAGTTGCTTGATAGTAGAGATGGCATCCCAAAGACTGGATCTTTCTTCCGGAGAGTTGTGGGCATAAATAAAGGATAGTTCGGTCACAGTTGCACGGTTTGGGTTGGATAGGGGTAAGGAGACTTGGCAGTGTATGAGTTGATCGGTTATGAGTAGTGCAGATAGATGGAGTTTTGCAGGGTTCCACCAGACCCAAATGCGGCAGTTACGAGAAGTGGAACCATTAGATACATGTTTCCAAGTGGGAAAGAGGGATTTGGAGACTCGTTTCTCATTGTTAGACCGAAGTCTAGTTTCAAGGATAGCAAGAATGTCTAGGTTTTGCTTCTTAGCAAAGGATTGAATGGCTCTTTGTTTGGCAGGGTCATTTAATCCCCTGATGTTCCAGGAGCTTGATCTAATTATCATTAAGAGATTTTGTGGGCACCATGGTAGCACTTGCTATCAATGGGGGTGTTAAGGAGGGGCAACTTTGATGAGTAGGGTGGGTAGACGATGTGATGGTAGGGAGAGGGAGAGGTTCAATGTTGTGAGACAGTCCATTCATACGTGAATCAGACCCCATGGTGGGATTAGGAGTACCTTGGTTATTTGGGGGTGGCGCAGGAGCCAAAGTTGGGTTGGGTTGGGCTTGGTTTATGTGATGAACATGTGAGGAGGCGATCACACCAGTAGGCTTATTCATGGGATGGGGTTGGTTTATCTGAGCAGCCTTAGGTGCTTGTTGGAGTTTCTGAGATGGGTGTGGAGTAGGTAGAATGGGATTAGGGTCGGGATTTGTGCATGGGACTCTCCTCTTGATGTGTAGCAGCTGGCTAGGTTTTGTAGGATGAGTATGGTCAGGTTTGTCCTTCTTGACGCAGCAGTTGTGACCAAAGATCATGCATGTTGTGCAGTGGGGTGGGAGCCATTCATATGATATTTTCTGGGTAAAGGAGGTTCCGTCCGAGCCCTTCAGAGTGACCTCACGAAGAAGGGGGCGCGAGGCCTGGATTTCAACCAGGATTCGAGCGAAGCCGAGCCTTTCATGGTTAGCCGATCAGGTATCGGTTAGAATGGGAGTGCCAAGAGCTGAGCCTATCTTTGCTAACATGTGCTGTGACCAAAATCTATAATCGAGATCGTGCAAGGTAACCCAGATTGGTAAGGATCCAAGGCTAGAGTAGTCTAAGGGCAGGTCTTTAGTCCATCGTTTGAGCAGCATAGTGGAGGACCCATTTGTGACCCAAGGGTTGCTGGCCAAGATTAAGTTAAGGTCCTCTTCAGCAGTAAAGTGGAAAACAAATATCCCCTTCTCATTTCGCAGAAACTTTGGCTTAGGGATGGAGATCCAATTTTCAGATACAAAACGATCCATGCGATGATAGGAGATGGGTCGGTCTTGATAGAGTGGATGGCGATGTTATCCCTAAGTTTAAGTGTTCTCGAGTTAGGACTCAATGAAAAACCGTTATTTCAAACAACGTATTTGTATTTTTCAAGTTAAAAAATAAACCTAGAATTTTAAACTACGATATCGGTGTGTTTTATAAAAATAGAATCAGGGAAGCGTAGTTTCAAACTTGATAAAGTGAAAGGATCGTATCTTATTGTTAGCACTATTTGTGTAGTTTGTTACTTTGTTATCCTTGTTTACGTATGTAAATATGTGAATTGAAGGATTCAACATATGTTCAATAAATGAGATCAAAGTCTAATACAACTTCTCATGATATCAAACTTTTTTTTTCTCAAAACCACTTCCGCTTAAGACATTTAGCAAACATTTCTCTCACTAGCGACTCCAACAACCCTAACACCGGCTTCACCTACTATCTTCATCCGTCAGATCACCATGGTCTCTCAATTTGTCCCCTTCTTCTCAAGTGTACTATAAGAAGCCGGTGTACACCCCATCTACCATCTACTACAAGGCCCAGTTTACATCTCATCTCTAGTCTACTTTAAGACTTCCGTTTACACCCCAACACCAGTTTACAAGGCTCCAGCCTACACCCCATCTCCAGTGTACTACAAGACACCGGTTTAGAATCCATCACCTGTCTACAAGACTCCAACTTACACTCCATCACCCATCTACAAGAAGCATGAATACGTCTACTAAAGGGTTTCAAAAATTGGAGTTGCAAATTGAATTTTCTTAATTCTATTATTCGATCAATTTCCTGATCGAACCATCTAATATTCTTACTTGTACCTCTTTCCCAAAAAAATGTTATTGATATGATATTCTACTAATCGTTGCTTCAAGTGCAAACTACTAAGCTATTCAAAGCCGGGTAGACATGAAATGATACATTATATATATATATATATGGAGGGTGAAATGAGTTAATTGTGTCTTATCATCTACTCACCTGATGAGGGTGTGAATTGTGTTTTATATCATCTTAATTAATAGTCCTTCCTCTATTTTCATTCTCTTTCGACATCAATGAACCATTGTTTATTCACACTGGTACATTACACCTATAATTTATAACCTCATCATGCGAGAACACGTATTTAAATATATATATATATATATATATATTTATATATATATATAGGGTGTGGTTCCCATGAGAACACCCATAACGTGAGAACATGAGAACAATCGTACACCGTTGAATGTGAGTATTAAGGGTTGAGATTTAGAGTAGATATCAAAAATAATAATAACTACGAATAATAATAATTAGGAATCCAACAATAACCACGAATAATCCACTCAATCAACAATAACTACGAATAATACATTAAACGATATGGCACATTCGTAACAAAACTAATAATAATTACGAATTTGTTCTCATGTTCTCACGTTAGGGGTGTTCTCATAGGATCTATACTCTATATATATATATATATGTATATATAATACTGGGTAAATGTTCAGGTACGGCCCCTTTATTGCGGTACGGTCGTACGGCCGTACCGCAGGGCGACACGTGTCCTGAAATTTTTTTTTTTTTTTTTTTTTTTT
>BSUD01000001.1:147850402-147926898 GCA_033239045.1 Fagopyrum esculentum
CATGAACTATTCTATTATAATTCATGAACTATCCCATAATAAGTTTTGAACTATTACTTTCACTCCTTTATAAATTTTGCACTATGAACTATTCTATTATAATTCATGAACTATCCTTTTAGAAGTTATGAACTATTACTTAATAAGTTTTGAACTATTACTTTCAATCCTTTATAAATTTTACACTATGAACTATTCTATTATAATTCATGAACTATTCTTTTATAAGTTATGAACTATTCCATAATAAGTTTTGTACTATTACTTTTACTCGTTTTAAAAAAAAAAAAAAAAAAAAAAATTTTTTCCGGGACACGTGTCGGCCGTACAGACGGCCGCACGGCCTTACCGGAATAATGGGCCTTACTTGAACACTTCCCTATTATACTGAGGGTGAAATCGTGTACCAACATCATCTAGACTCATTTGTTTTTTTAGGTGACAAACTATGTCCCTTTTATTTCTCATAAAAAAATTAATTAACATTAACACTTGTTAATTGGGTTCATATACAATCTCTCTTCTAGTCAGCGATTTTTATTAGCAGATTATCCTCTCTCCCCCTAAATTGTGTTTTCTCTTGACAAATTACCCTCTTTCTCTCCTAATTTGAGGTTTCCTTTAACAAATCTCTCTCTTAATCTACGTTTCATCTTCTCCATATCGGAACTCCATCTTATTCAAATCGTAACTTGTAACATCAAATTTGCGAAAATTTGTTATAGGTGTTGGGCGAAAAAGCTCAATATTGCTTTGTGTGTTTGATGTTTTTGTACCAAAAATTTTGGAAATGGTTTGTATATATGTTGTTTTGTGTAACGACTATTGATTTTGTAATTGAACTACTGAAATAACTTGTGTAGTTACTATGAATTTTAAATCAAATTGTTTTGTGTAATTGCTTTGTGTATTTGTTGCTTATAAACAAGTGTAGTATAGGTTTCTCCCGAGGTTTTTTTACGTAACTCTCACATATTTGTTTTGTGTAATTGTTTTTTTGTATTTGTTGTTTGTGTAATTAGACTTTAGAAACTTCCGAAACTGATTTGTGTATTTGTTGCTTCTGTAACTAAATTTTCAAAATAACTTCTGTAATTACTATTGGTTTTAAACAAAATATATGTTTTGTGTATTTGCTTTCTGTATTTGTTGGTTATGTAACTAGACTTTCGAAACTGTTTTGTTTATATGTTGATTTGTGTACCTAACAAGTCGGATTCGAATATTCCGACAACGATAACAGACATTTCAATTGACACTCCAAAGAAGCGTAGAAGATGTGGAAGATTGTCGAAAGCTAGGATACGTGCTTCATGGGAACAAAGGAGTAAGAGACAATGCAATTGTTGTGGACACACCAAGAAGACTTGTTTCAATCAACCAAAGTAGAAATCATGAACTTGTTTTTTTTTGTTAAATTGAATATTATGACGTATATTTTTGAATATTTATTTGGACATTTCAACTTAACACATTGATAACACGTCGTTTTGCTTACAAAAGTTTATTATTTCAAAACTGCTTGTGTAATTACTTTGGGTATTTACAAAAACCTTTGTGTAATTCGTTAAGGTATCAAATTATATTACATAATTAAGTTATATGTTATTACACAAATAAACTACACGACAAATGTGATAGTTGAAATGCATATACACAAGTTAAAATGTTATTACACAACACAATAAAAATATGAATTAAAATGTTATTACAGAAAGTTGTTACACAATAAAGCAAACACACAAGTTAAATGTGCATATTTCAATACATTAAAATGATTTTGTGTAAATCGTTAAAAAATTATTTGGGTAATACATGTCGTTCTTCCTACACAAGTTTCAACTAATATTGAAACAAAAACCACTCCACGAATTGATCAGCATCTATAACCATAAGCACGATGACATCCAATAGGCGCAAAAATGGAGGACCTCATATTGCTAATTGAATAGTCATAAAAGATAGCCTTGTGTCAGAAATAAGAAAATATACCTATTATGTCTCAAACCATTATCCAAAGCAACAGATTGTTTAGATAGTTCTCGTGCTTGAACAAACTTAGCATTCCAAAGAGTTTATGCATCCTTTGGAATGTATAATTGTACACTATAGACCTTAGTTAAATAACTATGAGCAAAATCTTCTTTTTCCCTTGCACAGTTAGAGAATAATTTATCACAAGCGATGACAAATAATGAGCAATACACACATTAAGATCAATTTTTTGAACTACTATAACAAATACACTATACACATTTACATTTTAAACCTGCAAATGTAGTATATAACGCAAACATCCAACAGAAGCATATGTTACTCAAACAACTAAACATATTACACAAACAACAAACAATACACATATGAAACACTATTACCTCAATCAATTACCTAACTCAATTATATATAACCCATTTACAACATGCTTTACCCCACATGTGGTTTGAAAAACACAAACACAAGCACATGTTACACAAACAACAAAGAATCACTAATCAGTCGATGTAAAAATATATCATACACATAAGGTATCATACACATATTGTGTATCCCAACTTGTGTACACAAACAATGAATAAGTATGCTTTAAAGCATACTTAATGAATATAGATATATCAAAAAACGCTCCCAATGATCACTCCCCTCTGTGCACCCGGAGTAGGGTATTATCCCTTCTCCACCCTGGTGTAGCTCCCCGGCCGCCCCCCTGCTCCACCTTTGCCCTATGTCGTCTGTCATGGGAGGCTCTAAACGCAACAAAAAAATTCTCTATCAAGTTCTCAAAAATCCATCTTAGCCCACAACACCAAAACACGTCTCATTCAGACCCCCCAGCCCATTTGAAGCTGTCCTAGAGGACCTCATAAGATCAAACAATATCAAGCTTGTGAAATCTAAAGAACCCATGGTACCGGAGATAGCCTCGCCTACATCTTTCCCACCCCACCCCCCTCTACTGACACAAATCCAACCACTAAACCCTTCAATCCCACCAAACTCCTCTGCCAGTATTAAAGCTCCATCAAAGAACAATAACATTCTATCCGTGCATGTTATTGTTCCATTAGATGCCATTGCCTAGACTGCTAGATCTGAGCCCATCATCACTGAAGGCGAAGGCTCCATCCCACCTCAAGTTGTTGTCTCCCCCCTCCTATAGCACACGGGATTCTCAGTCCCCTTGACCTTCCACCTGCCCTACCCTCCCTTAACCCTCCTCCACAAACCCACAAAACCGCATACGACTCTTCACCTCACCCACAAACATACCCCCAATTTTTGCCTCCTCTTTTATGTCATAAAGATGCCAAAGACCCTCCACCTCACCCCCGCGCCCCACACCCCATTCAATGCGCCGCTTATGCAAACCCCTCAATTGCATCCTTCAAGGATATTCTCATTAATGCTTCATCTTGGAACCATGTTCCACTCTCATACTCCCCAGGTTATGAGAATAGAGTCATTGACTTCTTCAGGGTAGACATATCCGACACAACCTCCAAATGGTCAAAAACCCTTATCGGCTTCCCTCTGGGTACCCCTCTGGCTTACAACCGAGTGGTCTCCTACGCAAACCAAGCATGGAATCAGATCACAAAACCAAAGATGCTCAGGAACGAACACGGAATATATGTCTTCTACTTCAAATCTGAAGACGACCTAAATTTCATCCTGCTTGGAAGCCCATGGATCATCAGTTGATCCTCCTCTCTCCTTCTCAAGAGATGGTGTCATGGAATGGAGCTCTCTTATGCTAGCCTCACTTCTATTCCAATCTGGGCCACACTCTATGATCTTGACTACAGGTTCTGGTCCTCTCACATGCTCGCAAAAATTGGCTCGGCGATTGGCATCCCCTTGCTCACTGACCAATGTTCCACAAACCAAGATCGTCTAGGGCATGCCAAGATTCTGGTAGAAATTTCCGCTTCAAAACCTCTCTTGCGCGAGATCACTCTCATGGGTCCGGATGGTGAGAAAATCACACAAAAGATGTCCTTCGAATGGCTGCCTGAACATTGTTCAAGTATTGTTTATTTGGATATCGATGCAAGCCCTCTCCAAAAGCTATAGAAAACGTTGCTAAGCCTAGAAGACCATGCCCCACACCCTCTTCAAACACCACCCCGCTTCTACCTACCCCCGACGAATCCTATCGTATCTCGGCCCTCTCTCAACTCACCTTCCACCCCTCTACGGTTATCAGTTCAAATGACCCGTCACACAATCTTTCAAACCCCGCAAATCCTGATAATAGACCCCCCACACCTTCCACCAACCTTTCAAAACACTTTCGATCCTCCTCAAACACAAAGCCAAAACCCCTCAATCCAATGTGATAGCAACGAGGCTGCTACCCATAATCAAGAATTTTCCCATGTCAACTAAGTTATGTTCATAGAACATTAGGAGTATGAACCATCCGAATAAACAAAAGGCTATTCGTGACTTGGTTCGTAAGCATAGGCTCGACCTCATCGTGATTATTAAAACAAAACTCTCTGTTGACAAGCTTAACAAGCTCTCCTCCCTCCTCCCAAGTTGGGACCATCACCCCTAACACAAAGCGCCGCATTTGGCTTTGGTGGGATCCTAATACTCTAAATCTCTCCCCAACCTTCATAAACAACCAACTCATCCATTGCAACATCCTCCCTCTCACCCCTCCAAACTCCTCACAATTTGACTGCACCTTCCTTTATGCTCACAATCAACCTGAAGATCGAGCCCCTCTTGGGTCAAATATCGATACCATTAGCCTTATTTTTCCAAACAAGCCTTGGGTCCTCCTTGGTGACTTCAATACCCTTCTTCACCCTTCTAAAAAGATCGCCATCGGGCAACACACCCTCACTCAACCTTCCACTGAGCTATATGATTACCTAAACCGCAACGAGCTTCATGACCACGACTTCTCTGGGAACCTTTTCACTTGGAACAATAAACAAACCTCCTCAAGAATTTGGTGCAAGCTTGACAGGGTTGTTATCAACTCTTCTTAGGGAGTCTCCTCCCCAGTTCCTCTGTCTTGTTTGATAACCTGAACATCTCCGATCACTCGCCTGCAATCCTCTTTAATGACCCAAGTGACCTTGCTCCTCCGCGTTAATTCAGGTTCACCAATTCTTGGGCGTCTCATGAGAACTTCCTCGTGGTGGTTAAAAACTTCTGGACTCTCCACTACTACAAAAAGGGGATGATACCCCGGGCGTTTGATAGAATATACTCCGGACTCCCACCGGGGTAAAGGTTAGGGCGATATTTGGTCCATCAACTTTATACCCCGGGCGTGTATAAAACAACATCCGGGTTATTTTATGTTCTTCAATTTTGGTACAAATATTGGCAGCTGGGATATATTATGATCAAATAACCCGGGAACCATGAACCTGGGGTATTTGATAATGTAACATAACCGGGTATGGACCGGGTTATTTGATGCCGTTCATTTTAATAATTAAAACCGGATATTGGGAAGCGGGTTATCATAAACCAATAAATAACCCGGATGGTAGGATCCGGTTACTAGAGTATGTGAATACCTAATAATCCTTACAATGAATATCCGTGTTATAATGTATAAAATTTATGACGAGACTATTCTGAATTATTTAACCCGGATTTAATGTCTGGATTCTGTACGTTTTTCATGGCATTCACAAATTGTGTCCCAAATGCAGAAAGAACTTCAGCAACCAATTCAATTCACAAACATGTCAAAGTCTGTACTTAATTCAAAACACTCAAAACATTAACTGCAGTTGTGTTATCACCAATATCACATCCGAAGATAACCAAATTCACAAACATAATTCAAAGTCATGATTCAAAAACTAAATGTCACCAAGTGTATAAAGATTTAAATGCTCACAATCTTCAAAAAGATATATTCATCATCCTAGCAATGCACATCAACTAGACGATAACCGGTGATGAAATCTGCACTATTTTTGCCGGAGATATCATGAAGCCTTACAAAAGATCAAGTTTTGAAGTTCGTCACTTTCACTGCTTTGAAACTTCCTGGAGAGCGCAATAACACCAATTTTTAGAAAGTTAGAAAAGAATACCCATCTACCAGGTAGAAATAAGTATGCACATTGGACACGATGTTTATCCTTTGTATTTTTTGGTATGCATTTGAAGCATCCTCCATCACTCTTGCCCTGGAGAAGAAGTAAATAGAGCAATTGAGCTCATAGACAAATATCAGAAATTAATGTGGAATTCACATCACAACAAATAAATAAAGGAATGTAGCACAATAATAGATAAATTGATTAATACTCAATATATACAAGAGAAAACAAAGATATTAGTTATTTAATAAACAATAATCACTTGTAATAACGCCTTCCTTGTTTATGGTGAGCCTAGTTCTCACAATTTCAAGATGAACGCAGCTCACTGTCACATTTGCTCTCATCTCCTACCCATCAGTGTCATCATCATCAATATATAAATTTATAATCCTAATTTTAAAATCCCCTAGCAATTTTCATAAAAGAAAAAGAATCAGTAACCGAAACTTGCAAACCAGTTCCTTTGTGCGCAAGACGTTGGCGAGCTTGGATAGTGAGTATGCACTTGTGGCATCGTAATAGCTGCAGAACACACAACAATCAAATGCGAATCAACAAATATTTCAAATGACACTCTGTTTTTTTGTCTCATCTCTATATTTCCAAATTTTTTAGATGGTTGGATAATTACCATATGCTATATCATCAAGAAAGTAGATCTCTTTTGAAGATATAATCAATGCTTAAAAATTTGAAACTCTGTGAAGTCTTTAGACATGAAATTGTGAAATCTAAACAAACAGCAAAACAGATAAATCAATTATTTGAGAAGTTACATGAACAAAACAAATAAATCAATTATTTGAGAAGTTACAAAAGCAAAATGAAACTTCGCTAATCAAAGTTAGCAAGTATCTGGAGTATCTTATCAATTACAGTTAATAAGAGACAACCTGGAGTGGTAAACTCAAGTTGCCCAATATCAGTATCCAAATAAGCCACATATTTATATCTGCCACACACACCAATCCTATACATTCACAAACAAAATTGTCTCTTAAAAGCATAATAAACATAATAAACATGCTCCATTTTCCCAAGAATCACATCAAAACTGCATAGGATTTATACCAAATTAGCTATTCCTATTAGGCAAACTAAAATTTGAAAACCTGAGGAGTAGATTGTTGAGAAGATGTCGGGGCATGTGTTTTTTCTAGTCTTTCTTGGGGCGCAGATGACAAAGACCAGCTGAGAAGGTACGATTGACACACAAGCAATGAAATACACAAACTCCGACTAATGACGGGTGTATGAATACCAGGTAAAGTCATAGAAGAGACGAACTGAACTGTAGGAGTAACACACTATGTAGTTGCGATCTAGTGCACAAATTAAAATTATGATAACAATTAACAAGTTATATGCTAAGAAAACGATTTTGAGGATCAATTGTCCTACCACTTATAGTTACATAGGACTTGAGCTTCCAACCGCCTTCTGAACAGGAAAGAGAGAATGCTTTTATGGTGCAACATTGAAAACTTGGACAGTTGGTGCAGAATGTCTACTTTTCGCAACACTTAGTTCACCAAGCCCACTGGTTATCCTTTCAGGCATCAACAGAATTGGATAGAGAAGATCCAATTGGACTTGACTTTCCTTTCCACTGTTGTTGCTTATCATTTCGATGCACAATAACAGACAAAATTTACATTTAGACCTGAAACCATAGCCAAATTCATTATCTAAGAATACAAGGACTTAACACTAATAAAGTAGGAACTTAAAAAGGGAAGGAAGTGGAGTAATCATGAAGTTGACTTAAGAAACCATACAAACACAAGCCATATAAATGACCAAAAGAATAGAAAAGAAATATTGATTCGTACAGAAGTCAGATGAGGTGAGTTAAATAGGCTTTTTGAAGTGATCAAAGATGCTTTAGGTTAAAGGAGTTCAAAAACAGTCGGCGGATAATCGAAATAGTGAAAGCATCAAACTTTCGAATACTTGTCACTCGTTAACAAAAATCCAGTCCAAATGCGAAAATTAGAACAATCAAATCAAAGTAAGTCATCATTTAGGATGAAAAGACGGAAAAAAATGAGTGAAACAAACCTTATTGTGGGGCATGGTGGAGACTGAAAGAGAATCTGAGAGTCGAAGCCTAATTGAATCTATGTACCGGTTAGAATTCAGGTGAGTATCTCGGCAATCTCCGGTACGTGGTGGTGGTTCCGGTTTCATCGCCCAGGTGATTGGAAATAGTCCCCGGTGTTGGAGGCGGAGGTATGGAAGATTCTTCGGTCCCCGAGGCTGGCGGCGGCTGAACCAAATCCGAGAGCGGAGACCAAACAAGAAGAGAGAAAGAGGAAAATTGCAATTAGGAGAATGAACGGGGTTGGGAGATTGAAATCATTGGCTTATTTCCTTTGATTCTAAGGTTTTGTTTCAGAAATGGATGGAGATGAGGATGGAAGAAGAGAAGGTGAGAGGTCAAGTGAACAAACCTCAATCGTCAATGGAGGAGCGAGAACAAGAGGAATCGCCGACGGAGGACTCGGACTTTGGAATGAAATCCAAATCGACAGTTCTCTGGGACTCAAAATCAACGTAGGATGTAGGATTTGAGGAGGTTAGGGACAAGAATCGATTTTCTTGATTACCTACAACAGACGGGTTTGGATGGTTTGGAGAAGAAGGTTGAAGGACTGACGGTAACCATCACAAACATTTTTATTCTAATACCAAAAGACTCTTAATCCTAACCTAACAACATTTGTCTTTGAATTAACCCACATTCCACTTTTTATTGTACAAGAAAAAAAATGATAGTTGTGTACATGCCCGAAAAACCACTTATATTTGTACATGAAATTTCTTAAACAAATAAAAATGTACAACAATCCGGTCGATCAGATTTTATACATTTATTTTATAAACTGTTTAACTTAAAAAAAGGAAAAAGATGCATCTTTTCTAGTGAGCATTCCCTAACGAGTAAGAAGAAAGGGAAAAAAGGGGTTGAGGCAGTGTAACGTGAAACACGCAGGTGAAGGAGGTGAGGTGTCAAACCAAAAAGACATGTAATTACATGAAACGGAAAGGGTAAAATAGACAATCTTCTACTACAAGGGTAAAACGGGAAACATACTATTTATTGGGGGAAGTCTCATTTGTAGTATAGTAAAGATAGATAAAACGTGTGATACGCGCTTAACGAAAAAAATTGTTTATTTTTAATAGCGTTTATGTAGTTATAAAATGCTATAAAAAGAATCATATTACATAATTTATAGCATTTACAATATAGACGCTATCAGTCAATGCAAACTCAGTTTTGTTGTAGTGAGACAACGGTTCTTGTTGACAATTCTGGATGACAGATCGAGCGGAGGGCTTCGAGAGACGGTTATTGAAGACAGATCGAGCGGAGGGCTTTGAGAAACGATTGTCAAAGACAGATCGAGGAGGGCTTCCTAGTGAGGATAGGACGTCTGGAACGTTATTCAATTTTGGTGTGAAATCTTCGTGTAAATTGGTGGCAATTTTATTGTTAATGTGGGAAAATAGTAATAGTGAAGCAAGCCAAATATTCCGGGCGTTTTGCTGAATTTACAGATTTAACCTAATATATAACTCGGTGATCAAAACAACCGTGTTATATATGTTTTATATAACCCGGATATAACAATGTTCGAGTTATTTACATACCTCTTGCCTAATTTTACATACCTTTATAACCCGGGTATTACAACATCCGTGTTATTATAGGTTTCCAAATTATATTTTTTTAAAATCCGATTTTATACCTCATGATTTATAAGCCCGGGATATATTTTAAGGGTTATAAACACATTTTTGTAGTAGTGCTCCCTCACAGTGTCCGCTGCAATGGCTTGATGGGTTGCCTCTACTCTAGCCTTAAGGGCCTTAAAAGTACCCTAAAGAGGTTCCCTAGTGTGACCTTGGAGAATCTCCTTTCCTCCATCGAAGATCACAAAGCAAAGCTTGACCACACACAATCTAGGCTCAAAGATAACCCAATGGACTTTAAACTTATGGAGGACGAGCGCTCAATCACTCACTCCCTCAATGCTCAAAGCAATTGCCTCCGGTCCACATTGGCCCAACTTTCTAAAGCTTCTTGGGTGAAGAATGGGGATCAATGCACGAGTTTCTTCTTCAAAAGCATAACCACCAAAAGAGCAAAATATGCCATTAAATGTATCCAGGATCCCGAGAATCTCGGAAGAGGCCCCACCTATTGCTTGGATCGTATAACCTCCATATATCCTTGTTAACCACTTCTCAAAGATTCTCAACCCCATCTTCCCGGATAACCAGCACAATCTCTTCCCGGATTGCACGCAACCTTCCATTACGCCTGATGATCTGGTTATTCTTGGAAAAGATTTCTCAAAATACGCCATCCAAAATGCACTTTTCAGTATTGGTGATTGTAAAGCTCCGGGTCTAGACGGTTATAACTCCTTCTTCTTCAAAAAATCCTGGAGTGTTACGGGAGCCACGTTTACTAAAGCTATCCAGGAGTTCTTCACCTCAGGCCATATGCCCATTCAAGTTAATCACACGGCCATTTCTCTTATCGCCAAAAAGGCCAACCCATCGCTCCCCTCAAATTATCGTCCAATTTCTTCCTGCAAAACTACCTACAAGGTGATTGCGAAGCTTCTTGCCGATAGACTAAACTCGACTCTTCCATCCATCATTGGATCCTACCAAGGAGCCTTCGTCAAAGGGCGTCGTATCAAACACAACATCTTTATCTGTCAGGAGCTCGTCAAAAAATACAATAGGCGCCACATCTCCCCTCGCCGTGCAATGAAAATTGATATCTCAAAAGCTTTCGACATGATAAACCACAACTTTGTACTCCATAACCTTGCCAGAATGGGTTTCCCCGCGAATTTTATTAGGCTCATTGCAACCTGCATCACCACATCCTCCTTCTCCATCAACGTAAATGGTTCTCTGAATGGATATTTCAAGGGTACGAGAGGACTCAGACAAGGTTGCCCCTTTCCCCACCTCTCTTCGTCATTGCTTGCCTAAATGCAGTTTTATCTCATGGTTGGCTAGCCATTTCCGACAACCAACCCTCTCTAAGCTTCAGGATTGGCACATTGTGAACGATAACACTTGTAGGTTGTGCAACATTGTTCGCCCAAAAAGGTGTGTGCGTCAAAGTCTTAAATTTATATCTAGAACTCAAAGCAAAGCGAACCCGCTGTGTACGGATCAGCTGTAGTGAGGTAAGAATTCCAGAGTCGAACTCAGGGATTTGGTGAGAGTAAATTCAAATTCAATTATCTAGCGAAAGTGCAAAAAGCTTTTGTGATCAAATAAGGGTAAAATGATTCCCAGGATTCAAGTATCCGATTTCGGCTTTCGATTCAAGACACTTCTATAGATATAAGGACAGAGTTTATATTGCCAAGATTATGTGTTCAAAGGTAGGTATCGTACGGTGAAGTTCCGAAACCTATGTATCTAATCTAAAGGTTCTCTCTATAAGGGTTGTTGAGGCTGCAATATAGAAGGATCTAAAGACAAGAATTATGTTCAAACTAACTATCTAAAACTCCAAGATATGACTCTCTAAAGTAAGAATAGAAAGCACACTTAGAATCTTAATAAAGGATGTTGAGTCTCTCTATTACCCTAATCTTGTAATTTTAATCTATTAAATGTAGAATCAAGTTTTGAAGTCTCTTCACACACTCAAATAGAAGTTAAAAAGGTTAAACAAGATTGGGATTTAGGCAAGGATTAGTTTTGGTTAAAGATTAATTCAATTAAAGTTCGTCAGAAGAATAAATCGTGCTGTTCATCATTAAATCGGCCGATTTACTCAAGAACAGTCCGATTTTCCTGTTATCGCAAAACTAAAATCTAAACTCTCAGGGTCCTAATGTTTGAATGAGTTCAGTCTATCATCATCTAAGCCTTAATCATCAACTATTATCCCCAGAATCACAATGGTTTTAGCCAACCATTTTCAAAATCGAATCAAATTAAATATTGAGTGAAATATCGCAAATAAAACCGAATCTTGAATAAAAACTCAATAACCTTCAAATATGTAAACAAAACTCGAAACTGATCAATGTATCTCTTAAGTAACTCAAATTCATGTTCAAAAACCACAGTTACTTCAATGGACAAAGAAATCTCACAAACAATGATCAAGATTGACTTTCCGGCTAAAGTTCTTCAACTCTTCTCCAAGAATCTTCAATCTCTCTCAAACGCGTAAAGATTTCCCGCTGCAGACGTCCCATTTTCGTTCCTAGGGTTCCAACCTATAGTTTCTTGCTAATGGGCCGTTTGGCAAAACTCTCCTCTAGCCCAAAAGAATTGGGTTTTGTGTCGTCTTATCATTTGGCCGAAAAACAAAGAAAATCGACCCAGTCGATTTATATAGAAAACCGTTCGATTTCTACAGAAGAAAATCGTCCGATTTATATGTATAATGGCATGATTTTCTTCAACAGAAGGTGCTCTTCTTTTTGCTCGTTTTCTATGCTTCTCCTTTGCAACTCCTTAGCTCTTTGTGACCCCTCCAAGACTTCTTTAGCTTCTCTAATGTCCTTGGATGCTCCTTGCTCCACTTTTGCTTCCAATTCCGCTCCATTTACCTATAATTCATCAAAAACTCGTGTAGACCTCTATTTCCGACAAATGGTTGAATAGAACATAAAAGGCGCACAAAATCTCTCTAAATGCAAGGCAAACTGAGACAATCTTCTACAATATGCATGAATATAATGGTATATAATTCATGTCATCAAACATCCACGCTGAAAACGAGACCCACCTCTTTCAACACTATAGCTATTCAACTTTGGTGATGGGTCTCATCTCAAAATGGACCAAAGTGCCCCACCCCTACCCATACGGAAATAGCATCTGGAACTGGTTGAGCGGTTTTGATACCTCAAATGCTCGTAAGCTAGACTTGATCACCCACATCCGTATATCCTCAATCACTAGCTACATATACTTCATTTGGAAAGCTCGAAACGACCTCCTATTCAACCAATTAAAAGCAATCCCACCCCACAACTTGCGCACACAATATCATAAACTACACAAAATCCTATGCATCTAGTCACTAGGCCGACCGATCAGAATCAACTTCAAGCTGAGCTACAATTCTTGGCATTCATCTCACCTAACCTCTTTTCCTCTTAATGCTGCTCCTTTGTCTATTGTATTCTCTTCCTAGAAGCCTCTGTAAATTCCCCTTTTGATATATATATATATATATATATATATACACAAATTTTTTTTAAAAAAAAAACTTGTGTACACAGATTGTGTATCGCAACTTGCGTACATAAATATATTTATGTGAATTGTAAGCAATATTTAGGTACATAATCATAGGTAGAGTTGTAAATATAATTCAAGTATGTAAGCATATATGAGATAAATAATTGTGTATTTTACTTATGTGCACATTAATGTACACATCAAAACATATTCATATATATATATATATATATATATATATATATATATATATATATATATATATATATATATATATATATATATATATATATATATATATATATATATATATATATATATATATATATATATATATATATATATATATATATATATATATATATATATATATATATAATTACACAAGATGATGTGCACACTACTACATTAACGAGCAGGTGCAGCAATTGATAGTGGCGGTTTATATAAATAAGTGGTTCATGTCACTACGGTTTAGTTTTAGGTGGCGGTTCTTGCAGCGGTTTATAAAAATCGTATTTATGGGGCGGTTTCTTTGATCTAAGGAGGCAGTTTTTATACTAATATTATCTAAAGCAGCGGTTCAAGATAGACCCGGCAAAATTGATAGGGGCGCGCTACTAAATTTCTCAGACCCGCCTTTTCAGCCTAATTGTTTTGTATTTCCATTTCACTTTCGACAAAATAGCGTTTTGACACCGTTGTATCTTTCTTCACCTTCCCCTTCTTCCAATTTCATCTTTCGATTGCATCCTTAATCGGGTTCCTTCTTCTTTCACATAAAATTTAGTCCAAATATAAGTTAATTCGAAGTATCAATTCTCCAAAATTGAAGGCATGGGTTAGGGTGTCAGAGGGTTTGGCGATTGTGAAGGCGAACGGCGCGCAGAGGTGAAGGGGGTTGGTTGTGGAGGAGGAGGAAAATGGCCGGAGGTTACAAGGAAGACTAGGAAAAGGGTTTTTTCTACTGTTCGACTTCAGCTACTGTTCGATTTCGCTATTGTTCGACTTCACCTGAAACAGGTTCAATTCCTTTCCTTTCATCCTAAATTTTCATGTTATTGTGACTGTTCGACTTCAACTTCAGGCTACTGTTCGATTGTATCTTGGGGCTTCTTGCTTTAGTCTTTGCACAGAACATGCTTTCTATATATTATAAGAGCATTAGCATAAACAATAGAAAAGAAAGGGTAAAACAAGAGAGCTACCAATTCTATCTATTCACTAAAAATGGATCAAGGAAAAAAAAACTGTTTGATTTTTTTTTGAAATGTTGTATATATATATATCAAGAAGGGATTTTTACAAGGCTACTAGCCTGAGATTACATTAGTGCATGAGAGTAGCAGTAAGAAAGCAGCAATAAGAAAGAGAGGAGCTTTAGATGAGGTGGATGCCAAGTATTCTGGCCCAGGAGGTGGAGGTGTCTGATCTGTCTGTCCAGTGGCAAGAGGCGTGAGATTTTGTGTAGTTGATGATGTTATGAGCACATGTTGTAGGGTGAGTTTGTGATTGGTTGTAGATGAGGTCGTTACGGGCTTTCCAGATGAAGTATATGAAGCTTGTGATGGAGGAGATGCGGGTGTGGGTGATCAAGTCGAGCTTATGCGCCTTTGAAGAGTCAAATTGACTGAACCAGATCCAAATGTTGGCTTGGTAAGGGTAAGGGTGAGGGGTTTTGGTCCATTTAGAGATGAGATCCAAAACCAGAGATGAGTAGCTACAATGATGGAGGAGGTGGGTCTCGTCCTCCGGATGAGTGTTGCACATTCTGCATGTATTGTTGTCAACAATGTGTCAGTCTTTGAGTTTTGAAAGTGTTGGCAGACGGCCATGACTAGCCAACCATGAGATGAAGCTGCTCTTGGGCGGGCTAAGTCTTCCCCATATAATAGCAACCCGGTAGGTGGGGGAGGCAAGCGGTAGGTTCCAGCAAAGGTCGTAAGCCGCAGAGGTAGAGAATCTACCATTAGATTTGGTAGTGTGAGAGATGAAGAGAGTGGGGGTTACCTTAGCCAGGATCTCGTCACGGAGCTTAAGAATGTTGCACCAAATGTTACTGCAGTTGTAGCTTGGAGTGCTGGTCCAGATAGAAAAAACTGTTTGATTGCTTTCAACTCCAAGTAGAGATCATACATAACAACTCCGTTGGATTCAAATATATATATATATAGGGTGTGGTTCCCATGAGGACACCCCTAACGTGAGAACATGAGAACAATCGTACACCGTTGGATGTGAGTTTTAAGGGTTGAGATTTAGAGTAGATATCAAAAATAATAATAACTACGAATAATGATAATTATGAATCCAACAATAACTACGAATAATCCACTCAACCAACAATAACTACGAATAATACATTAAACGATATGACACATTCGTAACAAAACTAATAATAATTACGAATCTGTTCTCATGTTCTCACGTTAGGGGGTGTTCTCATAGGATCTATACTCTCTCTCTCTCTCTCTCTCTCTCTATATATATATATATATATATTATGTATCATTTCATGTCTACCCGGCTTTAAATAGCTTAGTAGTTTGTACTTGAAACAACGATTAGTAGAATATCATAGCAATAACATTTTTGTGGGAAAGAGGTACAAGTAAGAATATTAGATGGTTCGATCAGGAAATTGATCGAATAATAGAATTAAGAAAATTCAGTTTGCAACTCCAATTTTTGAAACCCTTTAGTAGACGTATTCATGCTTCTTGTAGATGGGTGATGGAGTGTAAGTTGGAGTCTTGTAGACAGGTGATGGATTGTAAACCGGTGTCTTGTAGTACACTGGAGATGGGGTGTAGGCTGGAGCCTTGAAACTGGTGTTGGAGTGTAAACGGAAGTCTTAAAGTAGACTAGAGATGAGATGTAAACTGGGCCTTGTAGTAGATGGTAGATGAGGTTGTACACCGGCTTCTTATAGTACACTTGAGAAGAAGGGGACAAATTGAGAGACCATGGTGATCTGACGGATGAAGATAGTAGGTGAAGCCGGTGTTAGGGTTGTTGGAGTCGCTAGTGAGAGAAATGTTTGCTAAATGTCTTAAGCGGAAGTGGTTTTGAGAAAAAAAAAAGTTTGATATCATGAGAAGTTGTATTAGACTTTGATCTCATTTATTGAACATATGTTGAATCCTTCAATTCACATATTTACATACGTAAACAAGGATAACAAAGTAACAAACTAGACAAATAGTGCTAACAATAAGATACGATCCTTTCACTTTATCAAGTTTGAACTACGCTTCCCTGATTCTATTTTTATAAAACACACCGATATCGTAGTTTAAAATTCTAGGTTTATTTTTTAACTTGAAAAATACAAATACGTTGTTTGAAATAACGGTTTTTCATTGAGTCCTAACTCGAGAACACTTAAACTTAGGGATAACATCGCCATCCACTCTATCAAGACCGACCCATCATGGGCAACGATCACTTTGGACTAATATCTAGCTCAATGACAAATGAGTGATGGTAGAGTATATTATCGATGTGGCTTGGTTGAGCCTTGACGACTTGGATTTGGGTGGGCTAGTCCATTTAAAGGGTCTAAGATTGATATTCTGATTAGTTAGAATTAAAGTAAATTCCCTAGATTTCTCATTACTATGCATCCTTGTCACAAGTGAAGTAAAGATCTCAACTGAGCGTTCTATTTCTGAATATCTGATATCCAGTAAGCAGGTTAACCACAGCAAATTTCAAATAACTTCCGTCAGACATATGGGCCTGATGGGCGGCGGCCCAGAAAGAACTCACTACCGACGCGGGAAAGATAACTGTTTCTAAAAACCGTTAAAATCATAACTGTTCAACCGTGCCCTAAAAAAAACACGTATAAATATGTCTGCAATGGCTGGTTGAAAATTTGTGGAGGCCATTGATCTTGAGTCACTATTCTTTATAACAAGCACTTCTCTGTCGTGAATCGAGAGCAAGCAGGAGCGAAATGGACCGCAATGATTACGGATGGGGGCCAATCTCCTGGATGTTGTTCTTATTTGTTGTGGTGGTGGTCCTATTCGGGCCAGCGATGATGGGTCCAGTTGGCCCTCCCGGCATGCCTCTGCTGGTGGCTATTGCTGCGTTCCTTATGCTGCTGATTGTTGGTCTCCGCCGGGCATACTCTGCTTAATTTCAGTCTATGCTTGTATCTTGTTGTGTTTTGCTCTTTCTTCTTGCATTGTCCATTATGGATATGAGTATTAGGAGAAGAGTAAACACTATTTCCTATGAATAATAATATTATGAAGTGAAAAAAACTTCTTTGTTAAACTTTTTGACGTGCATTTACTGATTGATTAGTGATTTAGTAAAAGCCGACAGAAATGAAACATTTGTTGGCCTACGCCTACAGCATTCTTCATTCATTTAAAACAATGTTATATGCCGTGTAACAAGATACAACGTTAATTTTTACATAAGCGGCCAATGCTTACAGTACAACCAGATGGGTTTAAATGCAATTAGGGCATTATGTATAATCACAATATGAACAAAAGTACCGCAAGTGGAAAAGCAAAAATGCCGAAACTTCCATCTGATTATTTACAAAAGCGGCCGGATCTCCAAATCTTCTAACCTTGTGCCTATACAGAACATTGTATTGTTTCAAGGAAAATTAAACGTTATCCCACAGTGGCGGGAAAGATAGCCTAAACCTAACTGCTTACCCGTTATCACACAGTGGCGTGAAATAAAACTGTTATATTTCGGTTTTCATTTTCTGATGTATATACATACTGCAGTTAAATTAATTAAAGTTCTTTTATCGTTGATTTTTGTTCCGACTACTCCATTGCAGGTGGTCATTATGTTCATAAGACCGCATGAAAATAGTTAGCATCACGAAAACTGGTTCAATATATATTTATATTTACTAAATACGTGTTCGTGCATGGTGTGAGGTTATAGATGAAAGGTGTGGCGCACCAATACGAATAAACAATGGATCAACTATTGTTCATTGATGTCTAAAGAGAATGAAAATAGAGGAAGGGCTACGAATATATAACACACAAATATTATGAATCAGCCCTCTCAGCAAATGCGTAGGAGATGATAAGTTGCAGACAAGCTGGTTTTATTTTTGTAAGATATATCAATAGTTTATAGCTTATAAATAACTCCGATAAAATTTATTTACACTTCATGTCTACCCGGCTTTTAATAGCTTATAAATAACTTAGAAAAAATTTATTTATCACTTCATGTCTACCCGGCTTTTAATAGCTTAGTTGTTTGTAGTTGAATCAACAATTAGTAGAATATCATATTAATAACATTCTTGTGAAAAAGAGGTACAAGTAAGAATGTAAGAAGGTTCGATCAGGAAATTGATTAAATAATGGAATTACGAAAATTCACTTTGAAACTCCAAATTTTGAAACCTTCTTGTAGATGGGTGTTGGAGTGTAAGTTTGAGCCTTGTAGACGGGAGATGGAGTGTACACCACTGCCTTGTAGTACACTGGAGATGGGGTGTAGGCCGGAGCTTGGTAAAACACTGGAGATGGGGTATAGGCCGGAGCCTTGTAAACTAGGGTTGGGTTGTAAACTAGAGTTTTGTAATTGACTGGAGTTGTGGTGTAAACTGGGGCCTTCTAGCTAGTAGACGGAAGATGGGGTGTACACCGGCTTCTTGTAGCAGACTGGAGACGGGGTGTATACTGGCTTCTTGTGGTACACTAAAGATGGGGTGTAAATAGGGGCATTGTAGTACACTAGAGATGGGGTGTACACTTGCTTCTTGTGGTACACTGGAGATGGGGTGTAAATAGGGGCCTTGTAGTACACGGGAGATGGGGTGTACACTGCTTCTTGTAGTACACGGGAGATGGGGTGTACACTGGCTTCTTGTAGTAGACAGGAGAAGGGGTGTACATTGGGCCTTGTAGTAGACGGGAGATGGGGTGTACACTGGCTTCTTGTAGTAGACTAGAGAAGGGGTGTACACTAGGGCCTTGTAGTAGACGGGAGATGGGGTGTACACTGGCTTCTTGTAGTAGACCGGGAAAGGGTTGTACACGGGTGAAGACTTGTATTTATACTAGGGGGAGGGAGTGTTGACGGGCTTCTTGTAGTAGACGGGGGAAGGTTTGTACTCATGGGAGGGAGTGTAGACGGGTTTCTTGTAGTATGGAAATGGAGTGTAGACGGGTGAAGACTTGTATTTGGGGGTGGGAGTGTAGAATGGCTTCTTGTAATAACGTGTCCTCCCACTTCCACTGCGGTACGGAAAGTAGATGGAGTTCCCTTCAGGCCTGCGGTGCTTGATCTTGAACTGCTGGCCGGTCACACAATAAGATAAGGCGCATTCTCGGAAAAGGAGAGGGCGCGGTGACACACTCAAGATTTTGCGACTACATCGGTCGTAGGCACGTGTGACAATATTCAAGAGATATCAATAATATTGATAGGTTTTGTAAAATTAATTGGATCGGACATTTGATAACATTGATCGGTTGTATATGAATAATTTGGATAACAAATACCCGAACACATGTCAAATAGTTAACATGTATATATATTTTCAGCTTTTGAGAGCACTAAATGTCTATATTTGAACTCACATGGTTTTAACTCCTCAAATTGATTTCATATATATATAAACTATTTGAAGAAGGGTGACAAGGTGAGATATTCTAAATCCACTCTGTTTTCAGCCCGAGGTTCTGGACCTTACTGAAGAAGACCTTATCAACATATTTGCTCTTGGTGTCTCCATGGTTACCTCTCTATCCCTTGCCATATCCTACTCGACCATTGCAGTGGCACCACACATGTTCATCAACGCCTACAAGAACACCTTGTCCATTGTTGTTGCTACTGAGTACTCGCTCCCACAAGCTGTCAAGGTTAAGGAGTACCTTGCTGACCCAAGCAAGTTTGTTGCAGCTGTTGTTGCGTTTGTTGTTGTGGATGCTGGTGGCTTTGCTGCTGCTAAGGAGAAAAAAGAAAATGCTGATGAGGAATCTGATGAAGATAATGGTGGTATGAGCTTGTTCGGATAACAATTCTGAATAATCCTAAACAATGCAAGTACAAACTTGTTCTTAGAACCTTAAGCTATTTAAAAAAGCATTTAGCAGTATTAGCCAAGCAAAGCCACTCCAGAAACCGATCACAGCTTCTTCAGAAGCAACACCTTCGTCATCAGATTCCTGTTTCAATTCAAAATTTTCAGTTCACTATTGTTTTCATCTTGTAATGAACTATACTACTATTGTTTTATGTTGTAATTTACCTCCTCGGCTTCAAACAACTGTCTGTGAGTCCATTGTTCGAAAATCATATACGAAAAGTAGGCGATTAGCATCATGATGCTACTTACTGTTGACAACTTTAGAGTTTGAGTTAAACTTTCACTTGCAGTTACAAATTTTCCAGTGACAAATACGAACAACATTGGTAGCAAGTAAACCACAATATGCAAAGAACTTGTACTTATGTATCCTCAAATTTAAGACAACTATTCAACAATGGTAACAAAACAAAAGTTTGGTTTCTTTACCCTGTCGAAATGTTGCAATATCTTTTGTCAAATACTTCATTTTTTATAAATTCACAAAATAGTTACTCAATTGTAGTTGATAGAAAAAAGGGTTAGAGACCTTTTTTTATACAAAAATTTTCTCTATAGCTCAAGAATATTTTTAATAAAATATCATTGATTGATGCAAATAGTAAAAATTATATACCACAACAAGCCTTGAATTACATAGCAAATATGTTTTTATGGTAGTCATACCACAACAAGGCCTGAATTACATAGCAGTTATGTTTCTATGGTAGTCATACCACAGCAAGCCTTCCTTGATTCTCTACAGATTTTTTTACACATTTTTGTAACTCCTAATATTAATTATTATAACTACTAATAATAATTTCATAATAATGTCTCAATTAAAAACTCCTATATTTAGTTCTCCTAATATTATTTTTGTAATTTTTGTAACTCCTAATATTAATTGTTATAACTCCTAATAATAATTTCATAATAATGTCTTAATTAAACTTTTGTTTTTATAACTCCTATATTTAATTCTCCTAATATTATTTTTGTAACTCTATATTTAATTCTCCTGATATTGATTTCATAATAATGTCTACATTTAAATGTCTATATATTTTGCTTGAAATATGTTATTGAATCCACCAAAGTTTATAATATCAGCTTTGAGAGCACTAAATGTCTATAATTTGTTTTATGATATAATTTTGCCCTTATACATTTAATAATTCTTGTAACTCCTAATATTAATTGTTATAATTCCTAATAATTGTAATAACCAAAAAAAAAAAAAAAATTTTTTTTAGTTCCGGTAAAGTGAAATTTAACAAAGTCCGATGAGACCATTGTAAATAAATAAATCAGTAAAATAAAACGAGTTTAGTTCTATCATTTTATGTGACCTAGATTCACATAAAATGATAAATTAAACTTCCGGAAATAATTTACGCTTTTAAAATAAAATCAATTATAATTTATAAATACGGAAACTAATTCCGTATTATATAAATTTCCGCACTTTAACGAGTTCCGGATCCTGTTCTAAAGAGAGTGAGGTTGGAGTTAACCCGCTACTAGGCCCAAATTTCCGGCCCAACCCAGTCAACCCATTCTTTTAAAATTAACCTAATTAAACCTAAATTAACCTAATGTAAATTCCTAAACAGCCGCTAATCTCCTCCTTACGCTTACCTTTCTTCTGAACGTCGTAACTCCTCATCCCTCCCGTTGCAACAGAAGAAGCGCAGCAGCCCGCCTCCAGTAGCGCAGCAGCCGCACCGATCGAGGCCGGAGCAGGAACCGTACGCAGTGGTAAGTCGCTCCTTCCCCTCCGCTTTCCCTCTCTTTCTGTCGCGGCAATATATGTTCCGACCCTTCACTCCGTTACCTGCAGTGCAATCCGGAAGCAATCCAGTCGGAACCCTATCGTCTTTCCGCAACCCCGCGCGTCAACGCCGGTAAGTACCGTTTTCTCCCCCTCGTTTCCTTCCTTCTCGCCACTGCTGTTGAGACTCACGCAGTCTAGGCTGTCCCGCAGCAACAGCAGGCCGACCACCCAGGAAGAACCGCCGGAACGCTAGCGCTGCTTGGGACCCTAACGCCGGACTGCAGTTCCGTAAGCTTGCTCCTCCTCTCTTCAATTTCACTGTCATCCACATGTATGTGAACTGCTGTTGTTCAACCCTAAGCATAAATAACAGAATGTTAAGGAGCTGCTGAGTATTTTTTTCATAAAATGGAAGGCAAAGGCTGCTGTGAATTTCATTTAATTTCTTCAGCTTTTAGGTTTTGAACAGCCCATCTTGTCGATCAATTATAAAATGTTTGGATAAAGATCCACCGTTGAATTTTGGATATGTTGTAGACGGATATAGGTAGTTTATCATATTAAAATTTGGGGAGAAATGAACGGTCGGATTGAAAGTTACGAGCTCCCGAAGTTAGGTAGTTGGGCAGTTTTATTAAACTTATAAATTTGACTAAGTATAAGAAAGTAGAGTGAGGAACCGACTTTGGGAATTATTATAAAAATATCGGCTGAACAGTTTGGAGAAATTCTTTCTTCTAAGGCTAGATAGAACCTCATAGATGATCTAGATATTTAATTCGGAAATTTTATAAGCCGTTAAGAATTTTATATTTAGAACCGAAGTTAAACCTTTTTCGGTTCTTCCGGAAAATAGAAACATAGGAAAAATGTCGGTTTCGCACCTAATAAAATTCTAAGAGTTAGGATATATTTTAGAACTTCAAATAGGAGTTTGGACATGAATTTTAGGGTCTTCGAGAAAATCGGAACGAAGGGTAAAATGGTCATTTTACCCTAAAACTAATAATGTAACTAGTACGTCTTGATACTTAATTAATCTCAGAAGTTTTAGACTTCTATCTACGTGAAAGTGTGCTAATACACTTATCGCCTTTAACAGGCAACTGAGTGGGTACAGTTACAGAGCAAGTGATTACTAAAGAGTCGAGCGTTATAACAGGTAAGTCCTTTGGGCTTACTTAGCTGACTACTAAATATGAGTATAAATGATGATGGTGGTGTGTGATTGACATGTTAGAGAGATAGGTTGTGATATATAATTACCGACCTGTATTTTTGGCCTAAGAGTAACGGGCGGTGGCATTCCGCTCAGTAGCTCGCAGGGCGCTGGGGGTTTCTTTCGGGACTAGTTCACACATGGTTTGTAGTGATGCTACCAAAGGAAGTCAGCTAGACCTACACCAGTTGGATAAGGAACGGAGGCGAGAACTAATAATAGTTCTCGTGCCACAACTTAAATTGAATAATGTGAATCACTTAAATAATAGATAATAATTGGTTGAGTGCCAGCATGATGTTTGTTTATTTTTGTTTTTGCTTGTGTTTGTGCTGTTATCATTTTTGCTTATATTTGGTTAGTTAGCTAACGGTTGATATGTTGTTTAGATTTGACACAGGTTAGAGCAGATGCCGAGTGATCCAGATGGTAGTGGTCAGCCGGGGTGTCGTACTTTAGGACGTTTTGCAGTTTTTGCATTTGTGGGTTTTGCAGTTGAACATGGTTTCCTTTCTTACCTTGATATATTGCTTTTCCGGCTGTAGTTGATCTGGTCACATTCATGCATTGATAAAAACTATTTTATGATTTCTGGTTTTCCTTATCTGTGCCTTGTTGTAAGATCATGTTAAATTGTTGTCAAACTAAGGTCGGGACCCACTGTGCGGTCCTAACCAGTAACTCCCTAAGTTGTAAAATTTGGGGTGTTACAACATGGTATCAGAGCTCTAGGTTGGCAACAATGGCACTTGAATCTTCTAAAAAGGTCGTATAAGTAAATAAACAGAACCCGAAAGGGGTCTGAGTTTTCCAACGAAAATTTTTGTTTTGTTTTAAATGCATACAGAGTCGGGTTGGGATAGAAAGTACGGACGACCACCACTATCTCTGCGGATCTCGGCAGCTTAGTACATTTAGAAATGTTATATTGATGTAGTAGCTGCTTATAAAGATATGTACAATAGATAACATATGTCGAAGGTTAGTAGCATAATAATATATTATGTCCTTAATAGAGATTAATGAGTTTCTCACTCCGTTGGCACATCTAAGTAGATTTTGGAGGGTGTCAACGTGAGGATTAGTATGCACATCTTATGTGCATTAGGGTAGACGAATGGCAGACAACTCCTCCGATTGGTTGAGGAACGTCGAGATGGAAAAGTGAAGGCTGAAGGACAACACCAACGACCATGGCATGAAGGGAATCCCGAGTTAACTTAATAGGATCAAATGAAGATTATACATGAGAGTAGTTCCGAAAAAGCATTGGATGGTCGACAATGATGCAGATTTGGAGCGACATCACAGAGGTTCTTTCAAGTGTGGTGTAAAAGGACGATACGAATCACGTAGATACCGTCAAAAACCATCATAGTAATGAAAGTCAAAGTAAGGTTTAGCACCAATCCAAACAAGAAATAATAAATTTAAGCTTACCGACAGACCAAAATATGAAGATTGTTGTTAGAAGCAGGGCGGAATATGGCCACTATTGGCAAATTAAGTCGGCATCCTAATCAAGCGGGTCCACCTAGACACTGATAACCTAAGAGTTACGAAGAGAGATGTCGTCAAACCAACTATGAGGACTTAAAGAGCCGCACAACTGAAGCTTATGGATTAGCCAGAAAGTGGAGGGTAGATTTCATAACCATGGAGGCATAGTGACTTTCTATAAGGCAAGTGAGTTACAAGAAAGATTTTGACACAAATATCCAAATGATAGAATCTTGAAAGCGGAGTCAAAGGATCACTATAAAGGCAACATTATAATCTAGCACCAACTCAGGAACAAGAGTGTGTGAAAATGATCGTGGCATACCCAAGGGCCGTAATAATTTCCCTCTCTCAAAGGGACTTAAGTTACCAACACCAACAATTCACACCGGAACCTCGCAAGCAGCTGATGACCGAGGTAAAAGGAATCGCGAAGATGTAATTACGAGCTATCATGGAAAATCTGATGAGTCCATTGACGACAGATGAATGATGCAGCTAAACTAGGAAAGAGTATAGTGGCCTTATAGTGAGAAATGAAAGTGTAGATTATGGAAGGAGCTAAAGGAGTATAAACGTAGAAACTGGAGGAGGAAGATTCCAACAAGTAAATCAAACTGCAAAGAGATAGAAGAAAGGTAAGTCTATGATATTGTACAAGGTCAACTATAGACTAAATGGTAACAACGGAGCCTTTACATGTGAGGGTTAATTAGTAGTGACGTGTTGGCATATAAGAAGAATGACCACATGGTTACAAATAAATTTTATCGACATGTGGAGAAGTCCTTAAAGAGATCAAATACAACAATTGTAAAGTCAAATCGATACAAGTACAAGTAACACCGAATAAGTCAAGTCACTAAATCTAATTAAAATGGTAAAGGAAGAATTGACGGTCAAAAATGACCCCTTATATCATTAATGGTATAAGAGAATGGTTGCGAGCAGTTGTTCACTTACAGGCTAAGGAAGGGTACAAATCATAGCTAGTACATATGAAGTCGTATTAGAAGCACGAGAGGAGTAAGAAGAAGTAGATAATTTTAACCAGATCCTACGTCAGACCAGATAGAGGTTACTTAGCATTCCACACAAATAGAGCTGCTTGAGCTGAAGAAGCAGTTAGAGGAGTTAGCAGAGAAGGGCTTCATACGCCCTAGTGTTTCTCCCTGGGGCGCACCAGTGCTGTTTGTGAGGAAGAAGGATGGATCGATGAGACTGTGTATCGACTACAGAGAGTTGAACAAGGTCACCATCAAGAATAAGTATCCATTACCTCGCATAGATGATCTGCTGGACCAGCTGCATGGAGCGTCAGTGTTCTCGAGGATAGATTTGAGATCAGGTTATCACCAGCTGAGGGTGAGAGATCAGGACATACCTAAGACGGCATTCCGGACTAGGTATGGTCATTATGAGTTTGTAGTGATGCCATTCGGGCTCACTAATGCGCCAGCAGTATTTATGGAGTTGATGAATGGGATTTTCATCGACTTCTTAGACCAGTTTGTAGTGGTCTTCATCGACGACATTCTAGTCTACTCTAGAAGTCGAGAGGAGCATGCTGGACACTTGAGGACCGTGCTGCAGATTCTACAGGATAGTCAGCTATATGCTAAACTATCCAAGTGTGAGTTCTGGATGTCCGAGGTGGCTTTCCTAGGCCATGTAGTGACTGCTGAGGGGATTAAGGTCGACCCGGCGAAGATTGAGTCAGTGTCTTCTTGGCAACCTCCGAAGAACGTGAAGGAGGTTCGCAGTTTCCTTGGATTGGCAAGGTATTACCGTCGGTTCGTGGAAAGGTTCTCCCTGATCGCCCGACCACTTACTTCCCTCCTAAGGAAGACTACTCGGTTCGTCTGGTCTGAGCCGTGTCAGCAGAGTTTTGATGAGCTGAAGAGGAGATTGACGTCTGCTCCGATCTTAGCACAGCCTGAGGGTACAGAGGACTTCGTAGTGTACAGTGATGCATCCAAGCTGGGCTTGGGGTGTGTCTTGATGCAGAGGGGTAAGGTTATAGCATATGCGTCTCGACAGCTGAAGACGTATGAAGAGAACTACCCCACTCACGACCTGGAGTTAGCAGCAGTAGTGCACGCTCTTAAGATCTGGCGTCATTATCTCTATGGAGCGACCTGTCAGATCTTCACAGACCATAAGAGTCTGAAGTACATATTCACTCAGCGGGAGTTGAATAACCGCCAGAGGCGGTGGCTAGAGTTGATCAAGGATTTTGACCTTGAGATTCTTTACCACCCCGGAAAGGCGAATGTAGTTGCCGACGCTTTGAGTCGGAAGACGCCTCAGGAGAAGGCGATAGCTCGGTTGACAGTACAACCACAGCTACAGAGAGACTTAGCTTGGTTAGAGATAGAGATCCAGTTCCCCGACACAGCTCATCAGTTAGCCACCATGGAGTTACTCCCTGACCTGTTGGGTGAGATCCGACAGAAGCAGGAGACCTGTCCGATGTTGACCCGGATCCGAGACCGGATGTCGCGAGATGAGGCACCTCAGTTCACTATTGGTGCCGATGGAGTGATGAGACGACAGGACCGTGTTTGTGTGCCATCAGACCGTGAGCTGAGGCAGAGGATACTAGGTGAGGCTCATACTACCCCTTACTCCGTACATCCCGGAGCGAGTAAGATGTATAGGGACTTGAGACGTTCCTTCTGGTGGGGTGGTTTGAAGCCTGATGTGGCCCGTTATGTAGCTCAGTGTGCGACCTGTCAGCAGGTCAAGATTGAGCACCGTAGATCCGGAGGAGAGCTACACCCACTTCCAGTACCACACTGGAAGTGGGAAGACATTTCTATGGATTTCGTCACTGGATTGAGGCTCAGCAGAGGCTTTGATGCCATTTGGGTGGTAGTAGACCGTCTGACGAAGACCGCACGTTTCATTCCGATTAAGGAGACGTGGCCGGTAAGTCGTCTAGCAGAGGAGTTCACCAGGCATATTGTGAGACTCCATGGTGTACCGAGGACTATCGTATCCGACAGGGATGGACGTTTTACCTCGAGGTTCTAGCAGCAGGTACATACTGCTCTGGGTACGAGTCTTCACTTTACCACTGCCTACCACCCACAGACAGACGGTCAGTCAGAGAGGACCATCCAGACCCTGGAGGACATGTTACGGGCATGTGTGCTAGATTGGGGACAGGTATGGCCAGATCACCTCCCACTAGTAGAGTTTTCATATAATAACAGCTGGCATGCGTCTATTGGGATGGCACCTTATGAGGCTTTGTACGGCCGGAGATGTCGTACACCGCTATGTTGGGATGAGCCTAGCAAGGCTGATGGAGTAGTACCAGATCAGATACAGGACGACATCGCCCGGATTGCCTTAGTCCGGGAGAGGATGTTAGCAGCTCAGAGTCGTCAGAAGTCCTACGCCGACAAGAGGCGTCGACCTTTGGAGTTTAGAGTAGGTGCACAGGTGTGGTTGAGAGTGTCACCTACGAGGGGAGTTAGACGTTTCGGCATTAAGGGGAAGCTGAGTCCCCGGTATGTCGGACCATTTGAGATTGTAGAGAGAGTCGGAGAGGTTGCCTATCGACTAGCACTGCCACCGAGACTAGAGGGAGTACACCCAGTTTTTCATGTATCTCAGCTGCGAGAGTACATTCCGGATCCGAGACACGTCATTAGCCATGAGGATCTGACAGTTGAGCCTGACCATACATTTGTAGAGTACCCAGTAGCTGTCTTGGAGCGCAGTGTCAGACGTCTGCGATCCAAGGAGATACCTATGCTGAGGATCCAGTGGTCTAGGAGAGGAGCTGATAAGGCCACTTGGGAGACTGAGGAGAGTGTTAGACGTAACTACCCCGAGTTCTTTGCGGGGTTAGAGGTTACTCTTGTTTGACGAGTTAGTACTCGGATGTTGTGTTGTGTGACCTTTCAGGTTTTCATGTTGTTTTGAGTGTTTCTGTTTCTCTTTTGTGATACTTGTTTGATTGCTGCCTGAGTAGCTGCTTGGTAGAAAACAAAGATGACGAGAAAACTAAAATATACCGAAAGAAATGTGTGAGTAAGGGAAATAATTTAAGTTTCGGGACGAAACTTCTTTTAAGGGGGCACTGATGTAATAACCAAAAAAAAAAAAAAAAAATTTTTTAAGTTCCGGTAAAGTGAAATTTAACAAAGTCCGAAGAGACCATTGTAAATAAATAAATCAGTAAAATAAAACGAGTTTAATTCTATCATTTTATGTGACCTAGATTCACATAAAATGATAAATTAAACTTCCGGAAATAATTTACGCTTTTAAAATAAAATCAATTATAATTTATAAATACGGAAACTAATTCCGTATTATATAAATTTCCGCACTTTAACGAGTTCCGGATCCTGTTCTAAAGAGAGTGAGGTTGGAGTTAACCCGCTACTAGGCCCAAATTTCCGGCCCAACCCAGTCAGCCCATTCTTTTAAAATTAACCTAATTAAACCTAAATTAACCTAATGTAAATTCCTAAACAGCCGCTAATCTCCTCCTTACGCTTACCTTTCTTCTGAACGTCGTAACTCCTCATCCCTCCCGTTGCAACAGAAGAAGCGCAGCAGCCCGCCTCCAGTAGCGCAGCAGCCGCACCGATCGAGGCCGGAGCAGGAACCGTACGCAGTGGTAAGTCGCTCCTTCCCCTCCGCTTTCCCTCTCTTTCTGTCGCGGCAATATATGTTCCGACCCTTCACTCCGTTACCTGCAGTGCAATCCGGAAGCAATCCAGTCGGAACCCTATCGTCTTTCCGCAACCCCGCGCGTCAACGCCGGTAAGTACCGTTTTCTCCCCCTCGTTTCCTTCCTTCTCGCCACTGCTGTTGAGACTCACGCAGTCTAGGCTGTCCCGCAGCAACAACAGGCCGACCACCCAGGAAGAACCGCCGGAACGCTAGCGCTGCTTGGGACCCTAACGCCGGACTGCAGTTCCGTAAGCTTGCTCCTCCTCTCTTCAATTTCACTGTCATCCACATGTATGTGAACTGCTGTTGTTCAACCCTAAGCATAAATAACAGAATGTTAAGGAGCTGCTGAGTATTTTTTTCATAAAATGGAAGGCAAAGGCTGCTGTGAATTTCATTTAATTTCTTCAGCTTTTAGGTTTTGAACAGCCCATCTTGTCGATCAATTATAAAATGTTTGGATAAAGATCCACCGTTGAATTTTGGATATGTTGTAGACGGATATAGGTAGTTTATCATATTAAAATTTGGGGAGAAATGAACGGTCGGATTGAAAGTTACGAGCTCCCGAAGTTAGGTAGTTGGGCAGTTTTATTAAACTTATAAATTTGACTAAGTATAAGAAAGTAGAGTGAGGAACCGACTTTGGGAATTATTATAAAAATATCGGCTGAACAGTTTGGAGAAATTCTTTCTTCTAAGGCTAGATAGAACCTCATAGATGATCTAGATATTTAATTCGGAAATTTTATAAGCCGTTAAGAATTTTATATTTAGAACCGAAGTTAAACCTTTTTCGGTTCTTCCGGAAAATAGAAACATAGGAAAAATGTCGGTTTCGCACCTAATAAAATTCTAAGAGTTAGGATATATTTTAGAACTTCAAATAGGAGTTTGGACATGAATTTTAGGGTCTTCGAGAAAATCGGAACGAAGGGTAAAATGGTCATTTTACCCTAAAACTAATAATGTAACTAGTACGTCTTGATACTTAATTAATCTCAGAAGTTTTAGACTTCTATCTACGTGAAAGTGTGCTAATACACTTATCGCCTTTAACAGGCAACTGAGTGGGTACAGTTACAGAGCAAGTGATTACTAAAGAGTCGAGCGTTATAACAGGTAAGTCCTTTGGGCTTACTTAGCTGACTACTAAATATGAGTATAAATGATGATGGTGGTGTGTGATTGACATGTTAGAGAGATAGGTTGTGATATATAATTACCGACCTGTATTTTTGGCCTAAGAGTAACGGGCGGTGGCATTCCGCTCAGTAGCTCGCAGGGCGCTGGGGGTTTCTTTCGGGACTAGTTCACACATGGTTTGTAGTGATGCTACCAAAGGAAGTCAGCTAGACCTACACCAGTTGGATAAGGAACGGAGGCGAGAACTAATAATAGTTCTCGTGCCACAACTTAAATTGAATAATGTGAATCACTTAAATAATAGATAATAATTGGTTGAGTGCCAGCATGATGTTTGTTTATTTTTGTTTTTGCTTGTGTTTGTGCTGTTATCATTTTTGCTTATATTTGGTTAGTTAGCTAACGGTTGATATGTTGTTTAGATTTGACACAGGTTAGAGCAGATGCCGAGTGATCCAGATGGTAGTGGTCAGCCGGGGTGTCGTACTTTAGGACGTTTTGCAGTTTTTGCATTTGTGGGTTTTGCAGTTGAACATGGTTTCCTTTCTTACCTTGATATATTGCTTTTCCGGCTGTAGTTGATCTGGTCACATTCATGCATTGATAAAAACTATTTTATGATTTCTGGTTTTCCTTATCTGTGCCTTGTTGTAAGATCATGTTAAATTGTTGTCAAACTAAGGTCGGGACCCACTGTGCGGTCCTAACCAGTAACTCCCTAAGTTGTAAAATTTGGGGTGTTACAACATGGTATCAGAGCTCTAGGTTGGCAACAATGGCACTTGAATCTTCTAAAAAGGTCGTATAAGTAAATAAACAGAACCCGAAAGGGGTCTGAGTTTTCCAACGAAAATTTTTTTTTTGTTTTAAATGCATACAGAGTCGGGTTGGGATAGAAAGTACGGACGACCACCACTATCTCTGCGGATCTCTGTAATCTTAGAATAATTATGGACTTGTACTGTTATGATAGATTAGCTAGTTTATAACGGTAGTTATTACTATTCGTGCAGATGGCACGTACTAGGGCTGCACAAGTGACTGGCCGAGGTAGGGGTCGTCCCCCCCTTCCCCCAGTCAGACAGGATCGAGCTGATAGCACCCCTACTGTCAGAGGGCGTGGTCGTGTGGGTAGACCTCCACTAGGGAGAGGTCGGGGACGAGTTCCTCGAGATGACCCACCTGCAGCAAGCGTACCAGAGGTTGCGGTAGAGGAAGTAGCTGAGAGTGTAGGCCCCGAGGTCAGGCCGGTGCCCGCAGCTAGATCTGGAGCGCAGGGAGCTCGTTCTACTGAGTCGGGACGTGTCTCTATTGGAGCATCGGAGTATAGAGAGTTCAGAGCCTATGTTGAGCGCCGGGAGGAAGCTGCCAGAGTGGAGAGGCTTACTCAGGTACCACCAGTAGTGCCGGCTAGGTCAGCTCAGGTGACACAGGGAGTATCTCAGGTGCCGGCTGTATCTGAGAGGAGGGCTGATGTTGATAGAGCACCTACTGGGGTCAGAGCACCGAGACCGGATGAGTGGTTGAAGGCTTTCAACTCTCAGAAGGTTCCCTCATTCAGCGGAGAGATAGGGCTAGAGGTGGAGCACTGGATAGGGAAGATTGAGACTGCTTTGGAGGCAATACGTTGCCCCGTGGACCGACAGGTGGATTTGATACAGACCTGCTTCACAGATGATGCTCATTCATGGTGGCGTACCATTCGTGGCCGAGTCACCAGCTGGGAGCAGATGAAGACCATTGTTAGAGACAGGTACTGCCCAGTTTCGCTGAGGAGGGAGAGATTCCAGGATTTCATTGAGGCGGGATTCGAGGATATCCCGATTGCTGCAGCCATAAAGAAGTTTCAGAAAGAGTTGACTTTGCTTGGACCGTCTGCACCTCCGGAAGAGCAGCACATTTATCTTTTCTCCAGGAGGTTGAGAGAGAGTACCCGATCCTACCTGGCTGGATTCCGCTGTGAGACCTTGTCTGATTATCAGGATAGGGCCTCTGCTTATGAGAGAGATAGGCCAGCTTCTAGGAAAGCAGCACAGTCTAGTGGGCCGGATAAGCGGCAGAGGACCGGACATGCTGGTAGCAGTGGAGCAGTAGCAGGCTATAGTAGAGGACAGACGCAGGGGAGGTCCAGCTACCACTCTACAGTTCGGACACCCAGTGGAGATCGACAGTGTTTTAACTATGGTGGCCGTGATCACATTAAGCCGGACTGCCCGAAACCACCGGTCACTTGCTTCACTTGTGGGAAGCCGGGACACAGGGCTACTTTCTGCCGTCAGGGCAAGGCTTCTTCTCAGCAGGGATCTTCTCCTGCAGGTGCTGAGAAGAGTGTACAGAGACCCCCTCAGTACCGAGCTCCGAGTCAGCAGCAGCAGCAGTACCGGGCTCCAGGACATCCTGCTTCATACAGTGCTGCACAGGAGTCAGGTCGTGGCAGAGGACGTGGTAGTACCACTGACACTAGAGGAGGACCATCGAGAGTGTTTGAGCTGAGGAACACTGAGCAGCCTGCAGCACCTGCGACCACAGGTACTATTTGGATCCATGACTTACCTGTGCGTGTTTTATTTGATACGGGTGCCACGCACTCCTTTATATCAGATGCATGTGTAGATAGGTTGTCCTTAGCTACAGTGGAGGGTGTACCTTTCGTGGTTGGGTTACCAGATGGGGGTAAGGTTAGAGGATCTCGAGAGATTTATGACTGCCCTATTCACCTGGGAGGCCGGATTTGGTTAGTAAATTTTCTAGTCATGCCCCTAGCACATGAGGACGTGATACTAGGGATAGATTGGATGACTAGACATGGAGCCGTCTTGGATATTGGTAGGAGGACTGTGACTGTTGCCACGGAGGAGGGCCACAGAGTTATATTCCGAGGTTGGGACCTCGGAAAGTCCGGCACAGTCATCAGTGCAGTGAGGGCAGCCAGATTGATAGCACAGGGTTGCGAGGCCTTCTGGTGTTATGCCATGAAGGAGCGCAAGAGCCTGACAGTAGAGGAGATACCAGTCGCATGTGAGTTTGCAGAGGTCTTCAGGGACGACTTACCAGGGCTACCCCCACAGAGGAGTGTGGATTTTAGCATCGAGTTAGAGCCGGGCACGAGACCGATCTCGAAGGCCCCGTACCGCATGGCCCCGATAGAGCTGCTTGAGCTGAAGAAGCAGTTAGAGGAGTTAGCAGAGAAGGGCTTCATACGCCCTAGTGTTTCTCCCTGGGGCGCACCAGTGCTGTTTGTGAGGAAGAAGGATGGATCGATGAGACTGTGTATCGACTACAGAGAGTTGAACAAGGTCACCATCAAGAATAAGTATCCATTACCTCGCATAGATGATCTGCTGGACCAGCTGCATGGAGCGTCAGTGTTCTCGAGGATAGATTTGAGATCAGGTTATCACCAGCTGAGGGTGAGAGATCAGGACATACCTAAGACGGCATTCCGGACTAGGTATGGTCATTATGAGTTTGTAGTGATGCCATTCGGGCTCACTAATGCGCCAGCAGTATTTATGGAGTTGATGAATGGGATTTTCATCGACTTCTTAGACCAGTTTGTAGTGGTCTTCATCGACGACATTCTAGTCTACTCTAGAAGTCGAGAGGAGCATGCTGGACACTTGAGGACCGTGCTGCAGATTCTACAGGATAGTCAGCTATATGCTAAACTATCCAAGTGTGAGTTCTGGATGTCCGAGGTGGCATTCCTTGGCCATGTAGTGACCGCTGAAAGGATTAAGGTCGACCCGGCAAAGATTGAGTCAGTGTCTTCTTGGCAACCTCCGAAGAATGTGAAGGAGGTTCGCAGTTTCCTTGGATTGGCAGGGTATTACCGTCGGTTTGTGGAAGGGTTTTCCCTGATCGCCCGACCACTCACTTCCCTCCTAAGGAAGACTACTCGGTTCGTCTGGTCTGAGCCGTGTCAGCAGAGTTTTGATGAGCTGAAGAAGAGATTGACGTCTGCTCCGATCTTAGCACAGCCTGAGGGTACAGAGGACTTCGTAGTGTACAGTGATGCATCCAAGCTGGGCTTGGGGTGTGTCTTGATGCAGAGGGGTAAGGTTATAGCATATGCGTCTCGACAGCTGAAGACGTATGAAGAGAACTACCCCACTCACGACCTGGAGTTAGCAGCAGTAGTGCACGCTCTTAAGATCTGGCGTCATTATCTCTATGGAGCGACCTGTCAGATCTTCACAGACCATAAGAGTCTGAAGTACATATTCACTCAGCGGGAGTTGAATAACCGCCAGAGGCGGTGGCTAGAGTTGATCAAGGATTTTGACCTTGAGATTCTTTACCACCCCGGAAAGGCGAATGTAGTTGCCGACGCTTTGAGTCGGAAGACGCCTCAGGAGAAGGCGATAGCTCGGTTGACAGTACAACCACAGCTACAGAGAGACTTAGCTTGGTTAGAGATAGAGATCCAGTTCCCCGACACAGCTCATCAGTTAGCCACCATGGAGTTACTCCCTGACCTGTTGGGTGAGATCCGACAGAAGCAGGAGACCTGTCCGATGTTGACCCGGATCCGAGACCGGATGTCGCGAGATGAGGCACCTCAGTTCACTATTGGTGCCGATGGAGTGATGAGACGACAGGACCGTGTTTGTGTGCCATCAGACCGTGAGCTGAGGCAGAGGATACTAGGTGAGGCTCATACTACCCCTTACTCCGTACATCCCGGAGCGAGTAAGATGTATAGGGACTTGAGACGTTCCTTCTGGTGGGGTGGTTTGAAGCCTGATGTGGCCCGTTATGTAGCTCAGTGTGCGACCTGTCAGCAGGTCAAGATTGAGCACCGTAGATCCGGAGGAGAGCTACACCCACTTCCAGTACCACACTGGAAGTGGGAAGACATTTCTATGGATTTCGTCACTGGATTGAGGCTCAGCAGAGGCTTTGATGCCATTTGGGTGGTAGTAGACCGTCTGACGAAGACCGCACGTTTCATTCCGATTAAGGAGACGTGGCCGGTAAGTCGTCTAGCAGAGGAGTTCACCAGGCATATTGTGAGACTCCATGGTGTACCGAGGACTATCGTATCCGACAGGGATGGACGTTTTACCTCGAGGTTCTGGCAGCAGGTACATACTGCTCTGGGTACGAGTCTTCACTTTACCACTGCCTACCACCCACAGACAGACGGTCAGTCAGAGAGGACCATCCAGACCCTGGAGGACATGTTACGGGCATGTGTGCTAGATTGGGGACAGGTATGGCCAGATCACCTCCCACTAGTAGAGTTTTCATATAATAACAGCTGGCATGCGTCTATTGGGATGGCACCTTATGAGGCTTTGTACGGCCGGAGATGTCGTACACCGCTATGTTGGGATGAGCCTAGCAAGGCTGATGGAGTAGTACCAGATCAGATACAGGACGACATCGCCCGGATTGCCTTAGTCCGGGAGAGGATGTTAGCAGCTCAGAGTCGTCAGAAGTCCTACGCCGACAAGAGGCGTCGACCTTTGGAGTTTAGAGTAGGTGCACAGGTGTGGTTGAGAGTGTCACCTACGAGGGGAGTTAGACGTTTCGGCATTAAGGGGAAGCTGAGTCCCCGGTATGTCGGACCATTTGAGATTGTAGAGAGAGTCGGAGAGGTTGCCTATCGACTAGCACTGCCACCGAGACTAGAGGGAGTACACCCAGTTTTTCATGTATCTCAGCTGCGAGAGTACATTCCGGATCCGAGACACGTCATTAGCCATGAGGATCTGACAGTTGAGCCTGACCATACATTTGTAGAGTACCCAGTAGCTGTCTTGGAGCGCAGTGTCAGACGTCTGCGATCCAAGGAGATACCTATGCTGAGGATCCAGTGGTCTAGGAGAGGAGCTGATAAGGCCACTTGGGAGACTGAGGAGAGTGTTAGACGTAACTACCCCGAGTTCTTTGCGGGGTTAGAGGTTACTCTTGTTTGACGAGTTAGTACTCGGATGTTGTGTTGTGTGACCTTTCAGGTTTTCATGTTGTTTTGAGTGTTTCTGTTTCTCTTTTGTGATACTTGTTTGATTGCTGCCTGAGTAGCTGCTTGGTAGAAAACAAAGATGACGAGAAAACTAAAATATACCGAAAGAAATGTGTGAGTAAGGGAAATAATTTAAGTTTCGGGACGAAACTTCTTTTAAGGGGGCACTGATGTAATAACCAAAAAAAAAAAAAAAAATTTTTTAAGTTCCGGTAAAGTGAAATTTAACAAAGTCCGAAGAGACCATTGTAAATAAATAAATCAGTAAAATAAAACGAGTTTAATTCTATCATTTTATGTGACCTAGATTCACATAAAATGATAAATTAAACTTCCGGAAATAATTTACGCTTTTAAAATAAAATCAATTATAATTTATAAATACGGAAACTAATTCCGTATTATATAAATTTCCGCACTTTAACGAGTTCCGGATCCTGTTCTAAAGAGAGTGAGGTTGGAGTTAACCCGCTACTAGGCCCAAATTTCCGGCCCAACCCAGTCAGCCCATTCTTTTAAAATTAACCTAATTAAACCTAAATTAACCTAATGTAAATTCCTAAACAGCCGCTAATCTCCTCCTTACGCTTACCTTTCTTCTGAACGTCGTAACTCCTCATCCCTCCCGTTGCAACAGAAGAAGCGCAGCAGCCCGCCTCCAGTAGCGCAGCAGCCGCACCGATCGAGGCCGGAGCAGGAACCGTACGCAGTGGTAAGTCGCTCCTTCCCCTCCGCTTTCCCTCTCTTTCTGTCGCGGCAATATATGTTCCGACCCTTCACTCCGTTACCTGCAGTGCAATCCGGAAGCAATCCAGTCGGAACCCTATCGTCTTTCCGCAACCCCGCGCGTCAACGCCGGTAAGTACCGTTTTCTCCCCCTCGTTTCCTTCCTTCTCGCCACTGCTGTTGAGACTCACGCAGTCTAGGCTGTCCCGCAGCAACAGCAGGCCGACCACCCAGGAAGAACCGCCGGAACGCTAGCGCTGCTTGGGACCCTAACGCCGGACTGCAGTTCCGTAAGCTTGCTCCTCCTCTCTTCAATTTCACTGTCATCCACATGTATGTGAACTGCTGTTGTTCAACCCTAAGCATAAATAACAGAATGTTAAGGAGCTGCTGAGTATTTTTTTCATAAAATGGAAGGCAAAGGCTGCTGTGAATTTCATTTAATTTCTTCAGCTTTTAGGTTTTGAACAGCCCATCTTGTCGATCAATTATAAAATGTTTGGATAAAGATCCACCGTTGAATTTTGGATATGTTGTAGACGGATATAGGTAGTTTATCATATTAAAATTTGGGGAGAAATGAACGGTCGGATTGAAAGTTACGAGCTCCCGAAGTTAGGTAGTTGGGCAGTTTTATTAAACTTATAAATTTGACTAAGTATAAGAAAGTAGAGTGAGGAACCGACTTTGGGAATTATTATAAAAATATCGGCTGAACAGTTTGGAGAAATTCTTTCTTCTAAGGCTAGATAGAACCTCATAGATGATCTAGATATTTAATTCGGAAATTTTATAAGCCGTTAAGAATTTTATATTTAGAACCGAAGTTAAACCTTTTTCGGTTCTTCCGGAAAATAGAAACATAGGAAAAATGTCGGTTTCGCACCTAATAAAATTCTAAGAGTTAGGATATATTTTAGAACTTCAAATAGGAGTTTGGACATGAATTTTAGGGTCTTCGAGAAAATCGGAACGAAGGGTAAAATGGTCATTTTACCCTAAAACTAATAATGTAACTAGTACGTCTTGATACTTAATTAATCTCAGAAGTTTTAGACTTCTGTCTACGTGAAAGTGTGCTAATACACTTATCGCCTTTAACAGGCAACTGAGTGGGTACAGTTACAGAGCAAGTGATTACTAAAGAGTCGAGCGTTATAACAGGTAAGTCCTTTGGGCTTACTTAGCTGACTACTAAATATGAGTATAAATGATGATGGTGGTGTGTGATTGACATGTTAGAGAGATAGGTTGTGATATATAATTACCGACCTGTATTTTTGGCCTAAGAGTAACGGGCGGTGGCATTCCGCTCAGTAGCTCGCAGGGCGCTGGGGGTTTCTTTCGGGACTAGTCCACACATGGTTTGTAGTGATGCTACCAAAGGAAGTCAGCTAGACCTACACCAGTTGGATAAGGAATGGAGGCGAGAACTAATAATAGTTCTCGTGCCACAACTTAAATTGAATAATGTGAATCACTTAAATAATAGATAATAATTGGTTGAGTGCCAGCATGATGTTTGTTTATTTTTGTTTCTGCTTGTGTTTGTGCTGTTATCATTTTTGCTTATATTTGGTTAGTTAGCTAACGGTTGATATGTTGTTTAGATTTGACACAGGTTAGAGCAGATGCCGAGTGATCCAGATGGTAGTGGTCAGCCGGGGTGTCGTACTTTAGGACGTTTTGCAGTTTTTGCATTTGTGGGTTTTGCAGTTGAACATGGTTTCCTTTCTTACCTTGATATATTGCTTTTTCGGCTGTAGTTGATCTGGTCACATTCATGCATTGATAAAAACTATTTTATGATTTCTGGTTTTCCTTATCTGTGCCTTGTTGTAAGATCATGTTAAATTGTTGTCAAACTAAGGTCGGGACCCACTGTGCGGTCCTAACCAGTAACTCCCTAAGTTGTAAAATTTGGGGTGTTACAATAATAAAATCATAATAATATCTCATTTAAATTTTTATTTTTATTACTCCTATATTTATTTCTCCTAATATTATTTTTTAACTCCTATATTTAATTCTCCTGATATTGATTTCATAATAATTTTTACATTTAAATGTCTATATATTTTGCTTGAAAGATGTTATTGAATCCGGCAAAGTTGAGCTAATCAAGCTTCCAGTTGAGATTGGGATGACACCATCAAAGGAGCAGGTTGAAAATTTTGCATCTTTGGTGGTCTCTGAACAAAACAGGAGGCCTATCTACCTTCATAACCGGGAAGGAGTTTGGAGAACCTCAGCCATGATTTCTAGATGGAGACGGTGTGTGGCTCGGTTTGAACAACAAATATAACCAGGTATAAATTCCAAAGCATACTCACCTCAGTTTTCAAACGGATCTTCACTTCCATTACACACTTATTCAAATGGAAAATTTGTTCCCCACGGTATGTCACTTGATCAAGTTTCCACTCATTTGGCCAAACTTAATCAGAGAACCAACGGGACTTGTAATGGCTCCATCAATGGCTAGGTTGAACCTTCAGATGAAGTGACACGTAAGCACATTAATCCTTTAAAGGCTGAAGTTCCACCGAAAAATGTTCCAAGTGAGGCACCTAAAATTGGAGAGATATCAAGTAAAAATGTGAATACAAATCTTGATTGTGAACCCCTGGAAGTAAGAACATCTGACCTTCTTCATATATGTCTGTTTTCCTTGTTCTCACAAGTTTTTGGCATGGCATGCTGGCAGCAGCCCTTTTATGAACGTTGGAAAATGGTTGAGGTAGATTTTGTTGACCCACGAAATTTTGAGCGACGGTCGAAAGATTTATTGGATTGTGTTGAATTGTTAGACATTATATGTTATATTGTTATCAACACACTCCTTGGTTTCTAATTCTAAACTTGAATCTGCTGGTTGAATTATGCAACAAAGCCTATAGCTTGTGTGAATGAGTTTACAGCTCAATTGCAGATCCTGGAGTTGCTCTAAAAACCGATCACAACACTCATGCCTATCAACCAAGCAAAGCCACTCCAGAAACCGATCACAACTTCTTCAGAAGAAACACCTTCTTCGTCATCAGATCCATGTTTCGATTATTTTGATAGCATTAAATGTCTCATATTAAGACCATATTTTGCTTCACATTAAGTTTATATTTTATTTCATATTATCCAATTAACTCTCCCAATTAAACTTTGTTTTTGTAACTCCTAACATTGATTCATATTAATTTTATATTTTATTTCATATCACCCAATTAACTCTCCTAATTAAAATTTTATTTTATAATTCCTAAAATTGATTACCCAATTAAATCTTAACATTGATTCCATATTAAACTATTTTATCTACTTATTTTTAGCTATAAAAGCTCTTCTAGAAAAAGATTGATGAGCTTGTTGTGATTGTAAGAGTTTCGAACATTGATTTTTAAACTATTTAACCATTGTCTCTAATCTTTTACCCTATTTTAAACTTTTTGAAGATTAAGTTGATGCAAAGAACTTATGTATAATTAGCCATTAGGTGTACAATCACATTGAAGATTAACTCCATCAAAATAAATCAAATAGTCATTAAGTGTACAATCATGTTGCTTCCGCACACAAACTGCGGCCACGTCACTAGTATCTGGTAAAAATAGCTTGTATATGTTTAAAGATGAAAAATGAATTTGTACATCTCGATATCTGATTTGATCCGGAAAAATGGTCGAATATCCAAATAATCTTTAATCGGGTACAAAACATATCGATCACGTTACATACCCCTTACAACAAACTCCTGACATATGTTTAAGGGCATGTTTAGATACATATGGTTTTGGGGATTTTGGGGTGGACTCCATGTTGGTATCAACTTGTTTAGATATGAGATTGTATTCGACATTACGTATATTAGCTAAAGGTTTTTTTATTCGATATTAATTATGCATTGGAACATTACATAAATTAGTTTAAGGTTTTTAATTCGATATTAGTTATGCATTGGAAACAACAAGATATGTTTGCAGGAAACTCATACAGCCTACATAACATTCGAAACAGGGGGCTCATATAGCCTACATAACATTGGAAATAGGATATGTTTGTAGAAAGAAGTGCATGGAATAGCAGGAGAAAGAAAGTGCGTAAGTGAAGAAGACTTGGAGAAGATGCGATCCTACATAACATCGGCAACTATCACCACCCTCACAACAACCACCATGCCACACCATCGACCAGACCTCGGCCAAGTCAAACCACCTCGTCGCCTTCTCCATCATCTTCGCACTCGGAATCACCCTCGACTTCTTCTCTATCCGCGCACACTTCAGCAATGTCGCGGGTAACGCATGCCGATTTGACTGAGCGGACGGCTAGGATTCCAATCAGGCAGCTCTACCGATTTTTACGAAGAGGAGTTTCAAGTTCAGTTGGCGTTTTGTTGGATCGATTTGGAACTGCCCTTGCTAATATATCATACGATTATTCTGGATATGCAGGTAGGAAAATGGTGACGGGGAGCGGCTTGCGGGATTGAAGTCTAGGCGGCAGGAGGACTCCAAGGCGAATGCTTGTTGAGATCTTCGGTAGGGAATGCTTGCGAGTGTAGTTTGAATTTGGTTAAATTTGTTGTTGGTTGAATTTTTTTTAAGGGAAACTGATGTTTATATATTAAGAACTATCAAGAGCCGCAACATCAAGTAGTGATTGCGGAAAGTTCGAGGTCCAAATACAAGTATTGTTGGAATGAGTAGCCATGCGTGCATCCAGGTGTGCTACTGTGTTAGCCGAACGTCTGACATGGTTGAAGGCTAGAGTTGCGTGATGTCGAGGCGATCTAGAAATTTGTTAGTAGCTCCAATATCTCTCCATTGTTTGATGTCGACTGCAAGACACGTAGTAACCGTGCCTGAGCCATGGCTGCAAACCTGGACACAGAGCACGAGAAAAGAGCATGCATGCCAAATAGATTAAGCAGCAGTGCAACATCGTGATCATTGATTGAGAGCTGTCTGCAATGTGCCTGTGGTACTTGATTTGGTTTACACTTAAAAACGAAGAGCGCAGGAAGCAATAAAATAAAAGGACTTTCGGTTGAAGAGGTTGTTTCCATAAAACACCAAACAGCAGGTGGATTGACGGGGTGAAGGCCGAGATAGCCCAACCAATATGCAGATTTACAGATAAAAATCCAATTTGTTGTTGGCATCCAAGTACGAGTATTTTGAGGCATGCGCATGCTCAAAAGTATACGACGGATCATGGTAATGGATGCAGAACATAACACGGATGTAAGAGCAGGAATATCCCAGGAAGTTGAGTCATGATCAATGAGTTGGGAAACCATAATATATGATGAAGTGCTTGGGAGTAGTTGTGGACATGTGAACAAATGAGAAGAAGATGGCACCCATGATGATGTAATTGGAACATTAAGTTCGTTGCCAATGCGCCATCCAAGTCCCTCCATAAGGAGCGATTTTGTGCCCCAGATACTACTCCAGGGGTAGCTAGGACGCCAGCCAAGATGGGTAGATAGATAGTCCGAGTTGCGGAAATACCTTGCACGTAGAAGCTTTGAAAGAATTGAATCAAGTTTTATCAGCAGACTCCACCTATGCTTTGCAAGTAGGCTAAGATTAAAAGTTTTCATGTTTTTGGACCCTAGTCGCGCCATGACTCTTTGGCATGAATAGATCGGTTTAACAACGCCAATGAATCTTACGAGAATTAGTTGTGGTTCCCCACCAAAATCGCGCAAGTAGGGAATGAATGTCATCAATTAGGTAATCAAGGATTCGGTAAATGCTCATGACATATGTGGGAATACTCTGCAGTACAGATTTAATTAGGACTTCCTTTCCCACCCTGAAAAGTAGTATCTCCTTCCAACCCTGCACCTTCTTCCATATCCGTTTTGTAATGTAAGCAAATCATCAACTGAGAGTGAGTATCGTGTCATGTCCATGACTACCAGTGAAGTTATTTGGCTTGATGGTTTACTAGTGGACCTTCATGTCATCTTACCTCGTCCCTTTATCCTCTATTGCGACAACAAAGCAACACACCATTTTGCGGCTAACTCAGTCTTTCATGAGCGGACCAAACATCTAAGAATATTTTGTCATAGATGAAGTCCAGAAAGGCTTCATATCAACAACTCATACTACAAGAAAAGTTGATGATACCAACGAGCTAAATGGTTGCCTTTTTTCAACGATTCCATGATTCTAACGGGTTTGGTTGTTGGGCTTCAATCGGTGGGTAAATCGATCGTCAGTAATGTTTCTGACAGATTAGGCGGTTAGGTTGATTTTCCAACGGATCGATCGTTGGAATTGTTTCCGACGGATTTGATCATTGGTATTGTTTTTGACAGATTCGCTCGTTGGAAAGTTTCCAACGGATTAGGAGGCCGGGGTTTCATGAATCGGTTGTTTTGATTCTGATGGATATAGTTACGTTGTTGGATTGAATTCGTACCGATCGAATTATTATTGATTGTTCCTATTGAATTAAATTGTTTTGTTTTTATAATAAAGTACACAATATTTTTCAATTTAATTAAATAAAAATATTAATCAAATAAATAATAACAAAATATATAAAACATCTCAAAATAGCAAAAATATAGATAAACAATCAAATATATAAATATGTCAAATAACGTAACATATACTTCTAAATATAAGGAGAATCTCCAAACCTATCGAACACTCAAAAAAAAGTGTGATGACAATAATATAGAACATGATACATGGTTCTAAAAATTATATAACACTAGTCCTAATTCATCCAATCACCATTCTCATTATCCCTTTGATCACCATTATCATAGAGTTGCTCAATGTATATATCAACAACGGCAACAATAACAACAACATTGTGATCCTCTTGCTCACCATGGCTTCTTGGACTCAAAGTGTTCTTTTGAAGACCATCGATTTGAATTGGATATATTATGCTTCACATAAGTCTCAATTGTCGCCACCACATCACCATTCACCACCAAAGCAGTAACCCCTACACTGCTTATACAACTCAGATTTGACGATCACTCAATTATATGTCTATCTGCAACAACAAAATCAACAAATATAATTAATAAAAAAATGGTATTATAGGATAAAACCGATACAATACAAATAAACACCAACACCAAGTGTTTGCAGTAGCTTTGGTGGGTTAATTGTTCCTTTCATAACAAATTCAGACAAACTAGTCAGTAACCGATGAAATTGAAAATGTGAAAAGAGAAAAAAAAATAAAGATTCAATGAAGAATAGCATTATGCAATACGTCAATACCTAGTTCATTGCACACGGTCACCAACATGGTGCTCAACATTGCATACAATAACTCCTTCAAGGATCTACCTCAAAGGCAAGATATTGTCCAACAGGAGGTTAGCCTTCTAATTAATTGCAAAAGATAAATTGACCGGTGTAAGGGACCCTCGGCGTCATCGGCGATGACAAAGAGATCCTTCTGGTGCTTGAAACGGAAAGGGTGGCGGAAGGTGACCTTTGCGAGGGCGCACCAAGCTTAGGGTCGTCGATGATCTTGACGCTGACTTGTTAATTCATTGCGCTTGCCGAAGTCAAAAGTGTGTAGCTTGGACGCTCCCTTGCAGAGTTAGTGTGGGACTTGAAGACAAACCTGTTTCCTTACGCTGAGCCTAGTGATGGTAGATTTGAAAATGAGGGTTTTGGGGCAAGACGATGAAGCTAATGAAGATCCAACGGTTGTAGAAACTGAGGGCTTCGGCTTTACACTTTCTAAGTGGTTATCGAAAGTGCTATCATACATATTGTTCTAATGTGGAATTCCACTTGCTTTAATGACCCTAAATTTCAATATAATTGTTTTATTTTTATATTTGAATATTTTTCTGTAAAACATTAGTTAAACTATATTTATCAATTTTTTAAAGACTAGTTTAATACTTATAAAACATTTATAAAAATTTAAATTAATCATATTAGATTTTAAAACAACGTTTTGTTCAAGATTTTCGGTGTATATTGAATTTTTTTACAATACAATTTGGGTCTGATTATGTTACAAATTATCCATGAAAAGTTTAACGAGACTAGTCCAACATCAACCCTTTTTCTCAACAAGTGTACTCAAATAATTTCTAACTTGTGATATTCACCATTTTCACATTTACAACATAGACACTATTTTTTTTCTTGAATTATTGGTATGCGACGATGCGAAAACAATAGATTCATCAACATCTCTTTATATAGTTTTTTGTAAGCTTCGGTTCGAATTTATCGTATATTCGTTATCGGTTCATTGTCACACTCGATTAACTATAAGCTATATTCGTTATCGGGTCATTACTAGTATGTTAGAGTATGACTCCGGTATATTGGGCCGCATATTGGGGTTATCCCTTAATTATTAGTTTATTGTTTTATCCTTTAATATTTGTGTATATAAATGTTATTTGATCAATGAAATAAACAAGTTTTCAGTTCACAAATCTCTTCATGATATCAAAAAATTTTCCTTAACCTACGCTTCCGCACAAACAAAACCCTAAAACCCTCCAGCCGTCGATCATTCTAAAATCATATTGGTCTATTGTCATGACTCATTCCCTAGCCACAAAACGAAAACTTACCTTTATCAACGATAAAACTACTAAACAATATGCCTCATCCGACGAATATTCCAATTGGGTTCGTGTTAACTCTATGATTCAAAGTTGGATTCTCAAATCCATAAATACATTCCTGTGAAAATTGGTGGGCTATTGTGCTAATGCTCATTTTCTCTAGGAAGACCTCAAAAAACGTTTTGATGTTGACAACGGCCCATATCTACTTTAATTATGCAGATTTTGCTCGTTGTACACAAAATGGTCAAACAATTGGTGCCTACTTTATTCGCCTTAAAAAGATATGGGATCAGATAACATCCCAACATACCAATCAATATGTGCAAATGTGTTTGGACATGTGGTAACAAAACCAAAGTCAAAGAAGAGGAAAAAGTTCATCAATTCTTCCTTGGGCTAGATTACAATGTCTATGCATCCCTCGGATCAAATATTGTTTCTCAAGAACCCTTGCCCAAACTCAACAAGGTATATTCTCTTGCAATTCGAAGAACGTCTCAACTTGAACAAATATAATTTCGACCAAACCGATTTCAAGTTAACAAAAAACGCATCAAACAAATGTTTGCAATAACACTTCTACCACCATCTATATATTACTAAAAAAGCTCCGATTTTGCCCACGTGTCAATAAGGTTGTCCACATCAACATTTTTTGATTTATTTACATATTTGCCACAATATATTACAGATTTGCCATTAATTATTTTTTTATTAGAACTACTAAACAATCATCATGCCACGTCAATTGTGTTAAAAACAAAAGAAAACAAATATACTTATCTACCAATCAAAATTAACAATTTGATATACTATAATTCGATTTTGTTGATAAAATTTCACGCAAAAGATTTTACACAATTTTTAAATTTAAAACTCAATCAAACTTTGCTCCAATAACTTTATATAAGTAAAAGTGATAATATATTGAGGTATAAATATATTGAGGTATAAATATAATACTTTAACAATAATCTTTGTAATAGATTTTTAATTATATCCTTTCATTTATTAAAACATTATAATTTAATCTTCACATATGCTAGTCATATTAGTTAATAAAAAATAATTTTCTTATAAATTAATATCCAATACATGGTACATAAAAATAAAAATAATAATATTTTTATTTATACAAAACTTGTGATGGCACTAGTTAAATACTACAATTTTTTAGTGCAATGTTTGTTGATAACTCATCAAAATTTATCTTGATTGGTATTTGTATTATAACTTTTGACTTAAGCCATACAACTTAATTATGATTACAAACTTTATAGAGGTAGAACTTTACAAATCTTTTTTTTTATCGTTAAATTAGACATTCAGATTTACAAACTCTTAAATAGAACTAGGAGTATACCAACGGAGTGAATTGTCGGGTTGATACTAACGGAATAGGCTGTCAAGTATTACCAACGGCTTAGACTATCAGTGTGTTACCAACAGGTTTGCTCGTCGGAGTAGATCCAACGGATTGGGTCGTGGGTGTGGTACCAACGGATTTGCCCGTTGCTCAGGGATATGCTAACTATTCGGGATTTTACTGACGGCTAAGACCGTTAGTTCTTCATTATGTTGAAAATTTTCCAACGGATGGTAGATACCAACAAGATAATCTGCCGGTATATATTCTTAACAACCTTATTGGTGGAAAATTTTTTTGTCGGTTTCATTTACTTTTCTAGTAGCATGTTCCCTCTGCCATGCAGCTTGCAATTATTTTCACCAAGGCCTTGGGTGAGTAACAACACACGTTTCTTACTCGCAAGCTTGGCCTAGTACTTCTTGTCCAGCTTGAGGGGTATAGGATATATGTTGAAAATATATAGAATAAAGAAAAACAATCCAAAATAATATCAATTATCAACATTCAATCCAAAATAATACCAACTTTGAATATAGTTAGGAGTGATAAAAACTATCAACGTATTTAGACATGGGGCCGGTTCCTAAACCGGCGGTTTAGGTTTAGGAACCGGCGGTTTAGGTTTGGCCAAAGCCAAACCTAAACCTAAACCGTCAAAATCCAAACCGGCGGTTTAGGTTTAACCTAAACCGCCGGTTTGGTCGGCGGTTTAGCCGGTTTATTAAAAAAAAAAAAAAAAAAAAAAAAAAAAAATTGAAAAACTGGACCAAACCGGACCAAACCGGCGGTTAACCGCCGGTTTAGGGGACCAAACCGTCGGTTAACCGCCGGTTTGATCTCCAAACCGCCGGTTTGGTCCATTTTTTTTATAAAAAAAATAAAAAAAATAACCAAACCGGCGGTTTAACCGCCGGTTTGGGTAAACCGCCGGTTTAGGTTTGGCCAAAGGCCAAACCTAAACCTAAACCGCAAACCGCCGGTTCAACCAAACCGGCAAACCTAAACCGCCGGTTTGGTCAAACCGGCGGTTTGCGCCGGTTCACAAACCGCCGGTTCGGCGGTTTGGTTTGAACCGGCCCCATCTCTAAACGTATTTACCAAAACTAATATGTCTTACTTTTCCGGCGAAATATTAACTCCGGCGATGATGTGGTAACCGCAATTTGACATGTCATCAAGAAATAATTATGTGACGTGAATTTTATTTCTTTAAATCAAGTAAATAACATTTAATATGTTAAAAATATAAATTATCTTTTAAATAATAAATTTGTAATTATTTTTTTATAATTTTTTTTATCAAAATAAAATTGTTAAAAATATTTTTTTTGTAATTTTAAAAAAGAGTTCTTGTAATTTTTAAATTTTTTTTTTGGAATTTTATATATTTTAACTAATTTTTAAATAAAAAATTGATTTTTAAAAAATATATTTTTATATTAAAAAATTAAATTAAATGAAAAATAAATTTTTTTTATGTGTTATTAACTTGATTTTTAATATATATTACAAATTTTTTCTTTTAAAAAAAAAATTACTTTTACAAAAAACTTGTAAAACTTTATAAGAAAAATAGTTACAAAATTATATTTTAGATATAATTATTAAAAAAAAACTTAATTTATACTTTTAAAATTTTTATGTGTTATTAACTTGATTTTTTTTATAAAAATAATCTACATCATACAATTAATCTTTTTTTTATGACATGTCAAATTCCGGTTGCTACGTCATCGCCGGAGTTAGAATTTTCGCCGAAAAAGTAAGACATATTATTTTTGGTAAATATGTTAATAGTTTGTATCCCTCCTAGTAATTTTTAAAGTTGGTATTTTATTGTATTAAAAAAAACTTAATTTATAATTATAAATTTTTTATGTATTTCATTGTCTTAAATCTATTATCATTATATATGAGATTGTATTTCGTATTTCTTTTTCTGACGTGCCTACATATTGTTATTATAGTTTTAATTAAAGAGAAAATTCCCTAGATTTCTCGGGACCATGCATCTGGTGACATGTTTTATTTAATGAACATTTAGGTAAAGATCTTTAATAGACGTATTGAGTAAATACTTTTTCAAATGGTTCAAACTGCCCTATTCGGTATCGGCAACAACAAAGCACTTGGACCTGATGGATACAATGCCAGATTTTTCAAAGCTTCCTGGGACATCACCAATCGAGACTTTACAGATGCAATCCATGACTTCTTCAAGCATGGGAAATTCCTCAAGCAAATCAACCACACATCGATATCCCTCATTGCAAAAACGGATACCCCAACCTCACTTGCAGATTACCGACCTATTTCCTGCTGCTCCACCATATACAAAACCATTGTCAAGGTCCTTTCTGCCCGTCTCAGTTCTATCCTTCCCCATATTATTGGCCTCTATCAAAGTGCTTTCGTCAGAAACCGATCCATCAAGCACAATGTGCTCATATGCCAGGAACTTCTCTACAAATATAACCAGAAAAACATATCCCCTAGAGCTGCTTTAAAGTTAGATCTCTCCAAAGCCTTTGACACCATAGATCATAGCTTCATCATTCACTGCTTAACCAAAATGGGCTTCCCCGATCACTTCATCACCTTGATAAGAATGCATCTCGACTGTAACCTACTCAGTCAACATCAATATATGATTCTCTTAGAGGCCACTTCAAGGGCTCTAGAGGCTTAAGACAAGGGTGCCCTCTTTCCCCACTCCTCTTTACCATTGCCACAGAATATCTATCCCGGCTGATTCTCCTTAACACCACAAATCCAACATTCCACCTCCACCCTAAATGCCGAACTCCTCATATCACTCACATATCCTTCGCTGATGACCAGATGTTGTTCTGTCGTGGTGATAGCCCCTCCATCAAAATCCTCAAGGACTCCCTTGACTACTTTGGTGAGATCTCGGGACTTAAGATTAACCCCTCCAAATCTTCCTTGTTCATGGGAGGCATGTCTATTCGGGACCAAGACCAGGCCTGCAACATCATTGGCATCGCCAAAGGCTCATTACCATTCCACTATCTTGGGGTTCTTGTTGGCTGTAGGAGACTTGTCCTATCCGACTACCTACCCCTCATCCACCGCACCACCAAACGCATTCACTCCTGGAGCGCCAAGATGCTATCTTATGCCGGCCGTGCCCAACTTATAAAATCTATTCTCCTTGCCATCAACCAATACTGGAGCTCGATATTCCTCCTTCCCGCCTTCATCATCTACAAGATCCATGACCTTCTTCGATCTTATCTTTGGGCTGGCACTACTACAAATTGGGTTTATATTCCATAACATATAATCCGGACGTGTAATATATGGATTATAAAATAAGAAATAGGATGAGTAAATAATTATAATCCGGATTTAATTATGATTCGGAATATAAACTTAGCTAAATTATGTCATAAACAGTACAAATACACCATAATATAAACGTCCGGATTATTTGATCTATATGTCTAGTGAGAATAGAAGTACGCCCGGATTAATAAGCTCTCTGAATATCAAAAAAAATTTACTCTCCCGCTTGGCTTTTCCCCTGCACGCCCTAGCCCCTTTTTTCCCCCTTTCTCTCCAAATCACGATTTCTACTCTCTCAACCCTAGGTTCCCAATTCCTTCTTCTCAATCGCCATCGCCGGCCTGTGGGACTTCTTCACGGATTCCTTCTATCTTTTCTGGCGAATTAATGGTACAACCAAAAGCAGCTATAAATCAACACCATCCCTGCATACTTACAGTCACAACCTCCAATCCAAAACAAAATTCAAATCTGCAGAGAGACAAAGACAAGAATCATTAATGGAGGGGAAGGAAGAAGACGTGAGGTTGGGAGCAAACAAGTTCCTTGAGAGACAACCACTTGGAACTTCCGCGCAAACCAAGGACTACAAGGAGCCATCGCCGGCGCCGCTCTTTGAGCCCGGCGAACTCAGCTCATGGTCTTTCTACAGAGCCGGTATCGCCGAGTTCGTCGCTACTTTCCTCTTCCTCTACATCTCCATCCTCACTGTTATGGGCCTTAAGCAGGCCCCCCCTTGTGTGCCTCTGTGGGTATTCAGGGTGTTGCTTGGGCGTTTGGTGGTATGATCTTTGCCCTAGTTTAATGCACCGCCGGCATCTCAGGTCAGTTCTCCGTTTACTTCTTTTTATCTTGCTTCAAATTCATGACATAGTATTTTGAGATTTAGGGTTTTTGGTTGAGCAGGAGGACACATAAACCCAACACTTACTTTTGGGTTGCTATTAGCAAGGAAGTTGTCCTTAACAAGGGCAGTATTTTACATAATATTGCAGTGTTTAGGAGCCATTTGTGGAGCTGGTGTTGTAAAGGGTTTTCAGCCTACACAGTATCAGGCTTTTGGTGGTGGGGCCAATGTGGTCAACAATGGCTACACTATTGGTGATGGCATTGGTGCTGAGATTGTTGGCACCTTTGTTCTTGTTTACACTGTCTTCTCTGCTACTGATGCCAAGAGAAATGCCAGAGACTCACATGTCTCTACTACTGATGCCAAGAGCTGGTGTTGTAAATTACCTGCCAGAAAATATTAGCCCAAGAATGAAAGCTAGAAGGTACGATTAATTTAATCTATTCAACTTAATTTTGTACATCTGTATAAATGTGTTTCAGCATCCCATGTGAAAAAAATATTGCAGGTGGCTTTTTTCAGCGACGATGAAAAAACACCAAGCACACCAAAAGCATATGTTGTTTTTGTTCCTAGAGAGAATCCAAGATCTTTGATTATGTACTTGCCAGAAAATATCAGCCCAAGAATGAAAGCTAGAAGATACGATTATTTTAATATATTCAACTTAATTTTGTACATCTGTATAAATGTGTTTCAGCATCCCATGTGAAAAAAATATTGCAGGTGGCTTTTTTCAGCGACGATGAAAAAACACCAAGCACACCAAAAGCATATGTTGTTTTTGTTCCTAGAGAGAATCCAAGATCTTTGATTATGTACTTATCATTCTATTGTAAACATATAACTTTGGTGTGGATATGATGTTTAGTGTAATCTAATCAACTATTTTGAGTTAGAAGATGAAGCAATTCCTTTTCTTTTTCCTGGTGTGAAGAACTAGTTTTTTTTTTAAAAGCAATTCCAAATTATAATAATCCGGTTGTAAGTATCCGGTGTATATTAACCTCACCCAATGGCGCCACCACTAAACTTCTTAATCAGTTTCTCTTAGTCCGGATTATAAAACAACGAAATATTCCGATGTTTTACACAACTATATAATCCGGATGTTCCTCCGGATTATAAACGTTTCATATAATCCGGATATTTGATCACTTATATAATCCGGATGTTCCACATCCGGATTATATGTAGTCCAATATCCGGATTATAAAATGTCAAATAATCCGGGCAAACAAACGATCCAAAAACAGGGCAAAATGAACCTAGCAAATACACCGGTGCTTGGCAAAAAAACGTCCGGATTATAAAACCTGGGGGCAAATACACCCCTAACCTTTAATTCGGGGCACGTCCGGATTATAAACCCTCAACTAACCGGATTATAAAGTCCTTTTTGTAGTAGTGTGGAAAAGAATGCAGTGGTAGAGCCTTGATTGCATGGTCTACTGTTTGCACCCCTAAGGCTGCCGGTGGGCTAGGGTTTCCTGACATCTACGCTAGAAACAAGGTCCTTCTACCAGGCTAATATATGACATAGATTGCAAAGACAATAACCTATGGTGCAGTTGGATCGATAGAAACATCCTCAAAGGCAAAAATATTTGGGACTGCCGACCCAAACAGCACCACAGCTTCTCCTGGAAATGCTTGATGAAAATCAGAGACAAACTTCACTCACCTTTGGTCAGCCCCAACACTATCCCCTTGCTATCAAACGCCAACGGTACCTTCTCATCCCGTAAAGCCTACAACCTGCTTAGACCAGACCTAACACATCTCACCCACCTCCTCACCGATCCATCTGGATCAAATACAACATCCCTAGATGCAACTATATCTCTTGGATCGCTAGCCACCGGAAACTCCCTACCCTGACCAAGATCAAAATATGGAACCTAATTGATTCAGACACTTGTAAACTCTGCAACTCCATGGCCGAAGATGACGATCAACTCTGGAGTGCATGCAGCTACACTTCCCTCGTCTTGGACATTATATCCAGCTGGACTAGAGTCCCATACCCAGCTCCCTACGTCAGCAACTTATGGTCTTGGTTATGCTCGTACCGCCCACCCAAGCACAATCTCATTGATAACACCCGTATTGCTTCGATCATCACATTCATCTATACCACTTGGAAAGTCCGGAACACCCTCATCTTCAACAACACTTTTACTAGAGCCATCGACTCCGCCGTTGAAGTCATCAACGCTCTTAAGCTCCACTTCGCTCATCATTAGAAGGACCGTTCTTCTGAATCTAGGGCCACTGCTAACATGCTCGGAATCCCCCTTGTCCACCATCCTCCCTAGCTCATGCTAACTCTGCTCTTCCATCCCTTATGCTCTTCTTCTTGATTATTGTCTCATCTCCATGCGATCCCTGTACTTTGTCTTCTCTTGTAAATCCTTCCATTCTCAATACAAGCAAAGTTTCACAAAAAAAAACTTTTTTCAAATGGCTATTTTGATTAACTAAACTATGATTGTTTTTTATCGTTAATTTTATTTAATAGCTGTTGGGTTAATTCATATTTAATTGGGCCTATCTAATTATGGGTTAACTAATCTTAATGGGTAAGCTTCTTCATTTGGGCTCTAATAAAAATAGACAGCAAATTGACGTACAAGATTGAGAGTTTTAGAGATTTGGAGAAAGATGTTGCTTTAGAATTATCTAGAATATTATAGGGAAGCTTTTGTAATTATTAACTTAGTTAGTGTGCATATGTCGGTTAGTGTATGGTTATAGTGTTTAGAAACTGACATGTCCATGTATAAATAGGTTGTATTGTAACGTGTAGGAATGTAATAAAGAGTGTGTGTTCGATCCAAAAAGGTTATACACTAAAGTGAGGTTAGCGAGTGTAAGTGGGCAACAAAATACCCGCATATATACTCGGTGTGTGTCGGGAACGCAAAGTTTTTCCCCAACAATTGGGATCGAGGTGAGGTTACGGTGGTGGTGTTTGGGTTATAAACTTTGTTGCCTATTGAATCTCGTGTTTGGCGCGATGGCGGCCGAAGCGATGAGGGCATTCGAGATTCCACTCTTCGATGGGAAGATCAATTTCACTTTGTTGCAAAGTATGGTTCAAGACTTCTTGGTGCAGCAGGGTCTTGACCAAGCTCTGGAGGAGGAGAAGCCTGGATCGATGAGCGAGGAGAAGTGGAGAAGCATCCAGAGGAAGGCGGTAAGTACAATTCGGTTGGCGTTGACTCCCGAGATTAAGTACGGTGTGTTGAAGGAGACCACACCGAAGGCCTTGTGGGAGAAGCTCGAGAGCATCTACGCGTCGAAGTTGTTGACCATCCGGTTGTGCTTGAAAATGGAGCTTTACTCGCACAAGATGGAGGAAGGAGGTAATATTCATGACCACATTAACTTGTTTAATCAACTAGTATGTCAATTATTGAATGCAGATGATAAGATTGGAGAAGAGGAGCGAGTGTTGTTGTTGCTAGCATCATTGCCGAAATCCTACAAGTCTTTGGTGCAGACGTTACTTGTAGGAAGGAAGTCTCTCACTCTAGATGAGGTTACCGCTGCTTTGCGGGAGAGTGAGAGGATGATGAAGAATGATGCTACCGACAAAGGAGAGGATCGTATACTAGTTGCGGGGGAGCGAGAACGAGGGAGGAGTCAATGGAGGAGGCGTGATAACCTGAGGAAGAGATCAGACTCGCAACGAGATTTGAGTGAGGTCGAGTGCTTCTACTGCAGGGAGAGGGGTCACATGCAAGCCCGGTGTCCTCAAATGAGAGAGGACTTAAAGAAGTTGAGAGAGATGTCGCCGGGAAAGAAGAGAGAGGACTCCCGTACGAATGTGGTTAGTGAAGTTGAGGGTGAAGTTAATTACGGAGATGTTTACTTGGCGACGGGTGAAGAGACCGCCAAGTCAGAGTGGGTGATGGATAGCGCCGCCTTGATGCATGTATGTAGAGACCAAGCATTATTTAACACCTTGAAGGTTGGTGGAGAGTTTGGTCACTTCAACTCGGTGAGTGGTGAGAAGTTGAAGGTCGAAGGTACCGGAAGCGTGAAGATGAGACTTCATAACGGTACCTCTACACAATGTGAGATATGTGCCATCGGCGAACGTGAATGTCATATCGTTGGGAGCAATGACGATGGAGGGGTATAGGTTCGTCGACACAAAGAGATGGTGCAAGGTGATCAAACGGAGACGCTTGATAATGCGAGGCCGCAAAAATGAGAAGAATGTTTCCTTCTTGGACGGGCAAGCGGTGTAGAAAAGACGCGGTGACACCGATACGAAGAAGCAAACAAAAAGTGAGTTTTTTCGATACGGTGGAGATAATTGAAAATATTGATTAAGGGAGAAATTGTTGGTATAATCCATATATAATTGGGCATATCTAATTATGGGTTAACTAAGCTTAATGGGTAAGCTTCTTCATTTGGGCTCTAATAAAAATAGAAAGCAAATTGACGTACAAGATTGAGAATTCTAGAGATTTGGAGAAAGATGTTGCTTTAGAATTATCTAGAATATTAGGGATGCTTTTGTAATTATTAATTTAGTTTAGTGTGCTTATGTCGGTTAGTGTATGGTTATAGTGTTTAAAGACCGACATGTCCACCTATAAATAGGTTGTATTGTAACGTGTAGGAATGGAATGAAGAGTGTGTGTTCGATCCAAAAAGACTATACACTAAAGTGAGGTTACTGAGTGTGAGTGTAAAATAAAATATCCGCATATATACTCGGTGTTTATTGGAAACGCGGAGTTTTTCTCTGACAATAGCCGTATATTGAGTAAAGACCTTTTTTTAAAAATTTAGTTTGGTCCCTCCTGAAAAAAAAGTCTCCGACGTCCATCACGGGACGGTCATTAGGTCCATAAGACCGCACTACAAGAGTTAGCCGCACGAAAACCGGTTCAATATGTTATTTATATTCACTAAACATGTGTTCTTGCCTGGTGTGAGGTAATAAATGAAAGGTGTGGCGCACCAATGCGAATAAACAATGGATCGACTATAGTTCATTGATGTCTAAAGAGAATAAAAATAGAGGAAGGACTAAGAATATATCAAAATTATAAGACACAAATATGAATTAGCCCCCTCAGCAAGTGCGTAGATGATGATAAGGTGATGACAAGCTGGTTTTATTGTAAGATATATCAATCATTTATATCTTATAAAGAACTCGGATAAAATTTATGTAACATTTCATGTCTACCCGGCTTTGAATAGCTTAGTAGTTTGTAGTTGAAACAACGATTAGTAGAATATCATATCAATAACATTTTTTTCGAAAAGAGGTACAAGTAAGAATATAAAAACGTTCGATCAGGAAATTGATCTAATAATGGAATTAAGAAAATTCAATTTGAAACTCCAAATTTTGACACCCTTTAGTAGGCATATTCAGGCTTCTTGTAGGCGGGTGATGGAGTGTAAGTTGGAACCTTGTAGACGGGTGATGGGGTGTACACCGGTGCCTTGTAGTACACTGGAGATGGGGTGTAGGCCGGAGCCTTGTAAAACACCGGAGATGGGGTGTAGCCCGGAGCCTTGTAAACTAGTGTTGGGGTGTAAACTGGAGTTTTGTAATAGACTGGAGTTGTGGTGTAAACTGGGGCCTTGTAGTAGACGGAAGACGGGTGTACACCGGCTTCTTGTAGAAGACTGGAGATGGGGTGTACACTAGCTTCTTGTAGTACACTGGAGATGGGGTGTAAATAGGGGCCTTGTAGTACACGGGAGATGGGGTGTACACTAGCTTCTTGTAGTACACGGGAGATGGGGTGTACACTGACTTCTTGTAGTACACGGGAGAAGGGGTATACATTGAAATACCCCAAACAAAAATACATTGTTAAGCTTTTTAATATAATCCCTTGTAAGATAATAAGTTTGGGTTATGTCCAACTTATATCATTGTAATAAAAGAAGTGCAACATATTCGTATATATGGGTACATCTTTTATATATCGGATTTATTAATTATGTAGACGTTTTATTTTATTTGATGTTAAACTCTCTTATTATTGTTTAAATAAGAGTTGTTCATAACAAAATATAAAAATAAAAAGAGAACCAAATGCTAGAGATCAGTTTCGAACACTTGACCCCCAACATACCACGTAGAATACATAACCAGCAAGCCACGTCATTCTTCATGTTACAGAAGGGGGCTGATTTATAATAATACCTAATTTAAGGCATTATAACAAAAGAGAGGAAAAACTGCCGGAGACCAGTTTCGAACACGAAACCTGCAGGTTTCCTAGCGTGCCCACAGGCCAGCTGAGCCGACGCTTCACTTTGATTATTTTTGCAACGATTTCGTATTTATCGATCTATAAAAACGTTGGTTGAAAAGCCGAAATGAATATTCGATTGGCTTCGATTTCATTAATCTTCGGTTACGTTTTTAGGTGTTAATCCAATATTGATGAGAGGGATTTTACAACATTAGTGTTGTATTCTTTAATAAATTTCATAATCTCCCATTTAATTTGAAAGATTAATATTTTATTCCCTTCTCATTAATTTTATAATCTACCATTTAATTGGAAGATTAGTATTTTATTCTCTTTCTAATTAATTTTATAATCTCCAATTTAATTGGAAGATTAGTATTTTATTCTCTAATTAATTTCATAATCTTCCAATTAATTGATGGTGATTAATGAAAATATTTTCCTATGGCTATATAAACCTTGCCTCTCTTCTTTTTCCATTCACTTTGCTTCTTGCATCTTGAATCTTCTTCCCAACTCTCATATTGTTGAAATCCTGAGTCGAAACTCTGCAAGTGTGGACGCCAACGTAGTTGCTAACATACGTTAAGGGATTACTCATTCTTCATATCCGTTCAAAGAAGATCGAGTTGTCTTATGTGTTGCTTACAAGTCCATTGTAAACGGTACCATCTTTTTCTTTAATCAATAGATAGTCTACATAATTTCTTCATATATTATGTACTAGACTAATGAAGATTTTAGTGATATAAATCTTACCCACTTCCACCATTAGTATAAGCATGTTAGCCAACTACGAGTTTTTGATTAATATTGTTAATCAAGTAAGAGAATTAACAAATATAAATCAACTTGTAAAATCTTACTCTATGGATGAAATAATTTATAAAAAGGATTTATAAATTATTGTTATGAATTAACTATATAACTAGAGATGAACGAATTTGTGCAAAAGTTATATAAATATTCATAAGAGCTTTTTGCTTGGATGTTAGGTACCCGGTGGAGTGTTGGTGAACCTTAACCATCAAGTGTATCCGTTTTCGATCCGTTCTTCGTAATTCAAGGCAAGTGATTTCGGTTCATTTTCGCAAGTGGTTATTTTCAACCCTTGTTTCTTCTTCAATTCGATATATTCCCCCGGCTAGGACATTTTAGAGAATAGTCGGAATTGTGTTAGGGTGACCTTTGAACTTAGCTTAGTGATTATATGGGAATCTTTGAAGTGAATTATTTTAATATGATACATGTTTTATTATCATCTACGGGTGATTTTGTGTGGGACTTTATGTGTTAGTTTAAGTTTCTATAACGTAAGGGTTATCGAAATTAGTGCAAACGTTTAAAACTCGCATAAATTATTATATTTATGTTAGTATATATTAAATTTCAAAAGTGGGAAGTACCACATTTGTACCCATTCCATGGAATGATAATTAAGCACATTTGATGCAATGAGGTTGAATTACATTTGATAAATCAACTGGTGCACTAACTAAGACATAGGGGCTTAGTTGGTTTCGGGCTTTGATACGCCTCTACTATTAAGTTTATACTTAAATATTTGCACAAGTGGAATATTATTAAAATGTGTCACTAATATCACTAGTAAGTACTTGGTGTACACTTAGCGTTTTAAAACGAGGGTGATGGGTTCCCGGTGAACTCCACTCTAGTCCTTTGATAGAATTGTCTTTCCAATCTGAATTCGCCCGGATCACTCGGGAGGTGAGGTTGGTCGGATTCTGTTACTAGGACTTTAGGGTAGTCCAAGTTAGCGTTGTTTTTAATAAAATCTTCAAATTAAAGATTCCCAATAAAAATCACTAATTCTAATAATTCTTAAGGTATCCTTACCTTTGGAAATCTTTTTCACCTCTCTTGTCTTTCCTCTTCTTGTTAAGTGTTGGGTTTGAATACATACCGTTTAATGGTCACTGTATGACCCACATCGAACCTATTTACTTTAGTCAATTGCTAGTCTTACGTTAGACTAACCAACCTATTACCTGGTTGGCTGGTGTCCCTCGTTGCATACGACACATCAGGCAATGTTTCTCAGGACCATGGATACAAAGGATCAAAGTGAAGATGGCGTCATTTAGAGCACTTATTTATTGTTTTAATAAATTTAATTCTTAGACTATGTATTAGGATGCAACGTTTTTGTACCTAGTCATATGTATAGGGATTTCACTCGAACTATCTTTTCATTTAGTTGTTTTACTTTGTCATAATAAAGTTTTTATTTCAATTTGACATTGTTGTTACGAGTTTATGAAATTGATCTTTTATGTTCAACAAGTCTTCCGCTGATTATTTAATTATGATTTTTTTTTACGCAAATAATTTGCTACTAGCCTTGGGTAGTTTTGGGAGTTTTGAATTTCTCAAACTACTGGATGTGACATCCTTGATTTAAGAGGGGGTGTTACAGAAGTGGTATCAGAGCTCTTATTTTACAAACCGATTTTCAAAAATTGTTTATAAAATGATCAACTATTTTATTTATTTTATTTTATTATTATTTTTAAAATAAAATAAAATAAAATTTAAAGTGCTTAAGATAGAGCTCATCTCACTCCTATGTGTTATATAGATCTTTTACCCCTTTTAGAAAATGTCATGCAAAATACCGACATTACTTCGTCTATCTATAGGATATAGCCATAACTCGAGCAATGACTAGAGCGGCAAAGTACACAGAGTTCTGGAGGAACTTTTCCTTTGACAATGTCTCTGATCCATAATCAATTGGGAGTTAAAATCTTACTTGATCTGAGAGGCTATACCAAATTTTCCTCATAGGGAAGGCAAACAACCCACAATTGTTGTTTCAGAGCCAAATGAAGAAGAAGACCCGATGGAGGACTCTAGATCATATAGATCTCCAAACTCAGGGTATCAATCATTTCATTCTCATTCCTTACAATTAGATGGAAAAAGGGTCACACCTAGTGATGAGCATATAAGGACAACCACCAACTACCACTCAAGGGTAGAGGACTAATGGCACAAGTTCGAGTATAGGACCTATATGGTGGATGGTTGGCAAAAACATACTTCCCATATTGAGAGAATGGAGGTTCCCGAGGATGTGACACCTCAGCACAAAGAACCTTCAACCCCTATGATTTTTGATCCTACAAGGGTAATGACGATGGAAGAATGAAGACAAGAACTCTACCATCTCGAGGGAATTGCAATGAGACTAGAGGGATCTCTACGCAATGTTCACATATTGGTCCATGATGGAAACAACCAGCGTGCTAGAGGGTCCTAAGAAGCAATGTTGAACGAGTGGAGGACTCAGAGTCCCACCATAATAATGGGTGTAAGACGGAGAATGGTCTAGGAATTGACCCGCCACCCCACACACCAATTGTTTTTTTTTTATGCAACAACATTGGAGGTATTAAGACAGATGATGGTGCAAACAACTCGGGAAGTGATGAACCAAGCCATACACCAAGCAGTTCCAGTTGCACCACAACCAATTTCTCAAATGCCGCCCGTTGAACCGCAACATCAAGGAGTAGATGCACTTTAACACCCGACTCTTGGACTAGGTGGTAATTACAACCGTTCTCTAAAGGCGGTCGCCTCTATGAAGCCACAAGAATATGATGGTTCTGGCGAGCCAATAAAGGTGGTCAAATGGTTCACTCACATCGAACGGATCTTCAGAAGTGTCCCTTGTAAAGAGGTAGAAAAGGTGAACATAGCTTCTCTACACTTAAGGGGAGATGCTAGTCAATGGTGGGAAGGAACCGGATTGGCACATAAACTAGGCTTAACTTGGGAGTTGTTCAAAACCAAGTTGATGAACCGGTATTTCTCTCGCTCTATGAGAGATGTGAAGCAAAAGGAGTTCATTTTCCCTCACAATAAAAGGCTCAATGTCACACAACTAGCTGCAAAGTTCAATAAGTTATTGCAATACCTTGGGAGGCACCTATATTATTTGTACGCAAGAAGGATGGGTCATTCAGGTTGTGCATCGACTACAGAGAACTGAACAAGGTGACCATCAAAAATAGGTACCCTTTTCCAAGGATCGATAATCTACTCGATCAACTCCAAGGAGCAAAAGTATTCTCCAAGATCGATTTAAGATCAGGCTACCATCAATTGAGGATTCGCGAGGAGGACATTCCTAGAACAGCTTTTCGTACGAGGTATGGACACTACGAGTTTGTAGTGATGCCGTTTGGATTGACAAATGCTCCCGCGGTATTCATGGATCTCATGCATAGGTGTTTTCACGAGTGTTTGGATAAGTTTGTCGTCGTATTCATTAACGATATCCTCATCTACTCACCAAGTCGTGAAGTTCATGCGGAACACCTACGAACGGCGTTGACAATACTGAGAAGGAATGAACTATACGCTAAGTTATCAAAATGTGACTTTTGGATAAAAGAGGTTTCTTTTCTAGGTCATATCATCAATGAGGATGGAGTGATGGTAGACCCTGAAAAGATTGGAGCAGTATCAGACTGGAAACAACCCCAAAATGTGAAGGAGGTTCGTAGCTTCTTGGGACTTGTAGGTTATTACCGGAGGTTCGTGGAAGGGTTCTCCAAAATTGCGTTACCAATGACTAAGTTGCTCCGCAAAACCCAGAAATTTGTGTGGGACTACAATTGTGAGTCGAGCTTCCAAGAGCTAAAGAAACGACTTACTAGTGCCCCAGTTTTAACCCTCCCAGAGGGTACTGAAGGTTTTGTGGTGTATAGTGATGCTTCTAAACAAGGTCTAGGTTGTGTGCTAATGCAGAACGGAAGGGTGGTAGCATATGCTTCTAGGCAATTAAAACCGTACGAAGTAAACTATCCCACCCATGACCTAGAATTGGCAGCGGTGGTTTTTGCTCTAAAAATTTGGCGACATTACCTGTTTGGGGTGAGTTGTCAAATTTTTACGGATCATAAAAGCCTGAAATATGTGTTCACACAGAAGGAACTGAATATGCGTCAGAGAAGATGGTTGGAACTTATCAAGGATTATGACATTGAAATCTTGTACCATCCAGGAAAGGCTAACGTAGTGGCAGATGCATTAAGTCGCAAGTCAACGTCAGAGCATATGATTGCATGTTTAACCTCACAATCAATGTTGCGTCAAGACTTGATGGAGCTTGGGGTTGAGGTTTGGTTTGGGCGACAACAAGGACACATGTGCATGCTCGAAATTCGGTCTACCTTACTAGACAAAATAAAGGAGAAGCAGATTGAGGACACTATCTTGATCAAAATTTGTGCTGATGTTGTGGAAGGAAAGGCTCCGGGATTCTTGATACAAGATGATGGTTCATTATGGTATCGGAATCGGATTTGTGTTCCTAGCATTGATGATATACGTAGAATAATTCTCAAAGAAGCTCATTCTTCAGCATACTCTGTACACCCAGGTGCGAGCAAGATGTAGAAGGATTTACGGAGAAATTTTTGGTGGCCTAATATGAAAGGGGACGTTGCGGAGTTTGTGTCAAGGTGTTTGATATGTCAACGAGTTAAGATTGAACATAGAAGGCCTGGGGGTGAGTTGCAACCACTTCCTCTTCCAGAATGGAAATGGGAAGACATAGCTATGGATTTTGTCACGGGATTACCAAGGACACAGGGTCAAAAGGACGCAATTTGGGTGATCATCGATCGATTAACTAAGAGTGCGCACTTTGTAGCGATTAAGGTAACTTGGGGAGCACAAAAGTTAGCCGAGGTATTTCTACAGGAGATAGTGCGACTTCATGGAGTCCCAAAGACCATTGTTTCGGACCGAAATGGGCGATTCATGTCACAATTCTGGAAGTCCTTACACAAAGCTTTGGGAACAGAGTTAAGGTTCAGTAGTGCCTTTCATCCTCAAACCGATGGTCAATCAGAAAGGACTATTCAAACGCTAGAAGACATGTTACGGGCGTGTGTTTTGGATAGACCAACTAATTGGGAGTCAAGTTTATGCCTTGTTGAATTCACTTACAATAATAGTTGGCACTCGTCCATTAAGATGGCCCCGTTCGAAGCTCTTTATGGACGGAAATGCCGTTCACCAATATGTTGGGATGATGCAACCGATCAGATCTTACTAGGTCCAGAGATGCTAGAAAGAACGGCTAACGAGGTTACTCTGATTAGGCAACGAATGCTCACTGCCCAGAGTCGCCAAAAGTCGTATGCAGATAAAAGACGACGAGATATAGAATTTGAAGAAGGTGATAAGGTGTTTGTTAAAGTCTCACCTTCCAAAGGGGTGTTCAGGTTTGGGAAGCGTGGGAAACTCAATCCTCGATATGTCGGACCCTTTGAAATACTTGAACGCATAGGCAAAGTCGCTTATCGCTTAGCCCTACCGCCATCAGTACACCCGGTTCATAATGTCTTCCATGTATCGCTGCTAAGGAAGTACATTCCTGACTCCTCTCATGTGCTCGATTATGAGGATATCGAAGTACGAGAAAACGGAACATACGAAGAAGTACTTGTCCGGATACTAGAGTATCGAGAAAAGCAACTCAGGAATAAAGTTGTGTCCTTAGTTCGTGTACTCTGGTCTAAATTTGGAAAGGAGGGGGTGAGTTGGGAAACTTGGGAAACCGAAGTTGATATGAGAACACGCTTTCCCGATTTATTCACGGCCTAGTTTCGGGGTCGAAACTTTTTTTTTAGAGGGAGATATTGAAATACCCCAAACAAATATATATTGTTAAGCTTTTTAATATAATCCCTTGTAAGATAATAAGTTTGGGTTATGTCCAACTTATATCATTGTAATAAAAGAAGTGCAACATATTCGTATATATGGGTACATCTTTTATATATCGGATTTATTAATTATGTAGACGTTTTATTTTATTTGATGTTAAACTCTCTTATTATTGTTTAAATAAGAGTTGTTCATAACAAAATATAAAAATAAAAAGAGAACCAAATGTTAGAGATCAGTTTCGAACACTTGACCCCCAACATACCACGTAGAATACATAACCAGCAAGCCACGTCATTCTTCATGTTACAGAAGGGGGCTGATTTATAATAATACCTAATTTAAGGCATTATAACAAAAGAGAGGAAAAACTGCCGGAGACCAGTTTCAAACACGAAACCTGCAGGTTTCCTAGCGTGCCCACAGGCCAGCTGAGCCGACGCTTCACTTTGATTATTTTTGCAACGATTTCGTATTTATCGATCTATAAAAACGTTGGTTGAAAAGCCGAAATGAATATTCGATTGGCTTCGATTTCATTAATCTTTGGTTACGTTTTTAGGTGTTAATCCAATATTGATGAGAGGGATTTTACAACATTAGTGTTGTATTCTTTAATAAATTTCATAATCTCCCATTTAATTTGGAAGATTAATATTATATTCCCTTCTCATTAATTTTATAATCTACCATTTAATTGGAAGATTAGTATTTTATTCTCTTTCTAATTAGTTTTATAATCTCCAATTTAATTGTAAGATTAGTATTTTATTCTCTAATTAATTTCATAATCTTCCAATTAATTGATGGTGATTAATGAAAATATTTTCCTATGGCTATATAAACCTTGCCTCTCTTCTTTTTCCATTCACTTTGCTTCTTGCATCTTGAATCTTCTTCCCAACTCTCATATTGTTGAAATCCTGAGTCGAAACTCTGCAAGTGTGGACGCCAACGTAGTTGCTAACATACGTTAAGGGATTACTCATTCTTCATATCCGTTCAAAGAAGATCGAGTTGTCTTGTGTGTTGCTTACAAGTCCATTGTAAACGGTACCATCTTTTTCTTTAATCAATAGATAGTCTACATAATTTCTTCATATATTATGTACTAGACTAATGAAGATTTTAGTGATATAAATCTTACCCACTTCCACCATTAGTATAAGCATGTTAGCCAACTACGAGTTTTTGATTAATATTGTTAATCAAGTAAGAGAATTAACAAATATAAATCAACTTGTAAAATCTTACTCTATGGATGAAATAATTTATAAAAAGGATTTATAAATTATTGTTATGAATTAACTATATAACTAGAGATGTACGAATTTGTGCAAAAGTTATATAAATATTCATAAGAGCTTTTTGCTTGGATGTTAGGTACCCGGTGGAGTGTTGGTGAACCTTAACCATCAAGTGTATCCGTTTTCGATCCGTTCTTCGTAATTCAAGGCAAGTGATTTCGGTTCATTTTCGCAAGTGGTTATTTTCAACCCTTGTTTCTTCTTCAATTCGATATATTCCCCCGGCTAGGACATTTTAGAGAATAGTCGGAATTGTGTTAGGGTGACCTTTGAACTTAGCTTAGTGATTATATGGGAATCTTTGAAGTGAATTATTTTAATATGATACATGTTTTATTATCATCTACGGGTGATTTTGTGTGGGACTTTATGTGTTAGTTTAAGTTTCTATAACGTAAGGGTTATCGAAATTAGTGCAAACGTTTAAAACTCGCATAAATTATTATATTTATGTTAGTATATATTAAATTTCAAAAGTGGGAAGTACCACTTTTGTACCCATTCCATGGAATGATAATTAAGCACATTTGATGCAATGAGGTTGAATTACATTTGATAAATCAACTGGTGCACTAACTAAGACATAGGGGCTTAGTTGGTTTCGGGCTTTGATACGCCTCTACTATTAAGTTTATACTTAAATATTTGCACAAGTGGAATATTATTAAAATGTGTCACTAATATCACTAGTAAGTACTTGGTGTACACTTAGCGTTTTAAAACGAGGGTGATGGGTTCCCGGTGAACTCCACTCTAGTCCTTTGATAGAATTGTCTTTCCAATCTGAATTCGCCCGGGTCACTCGGGAGGTGAGGTTGGTCGGATTCTGTTACTAGGACTTTAGGGTAGTCCAAGTTAGCGTTGTTTTTAATAAAATCTTCAAATTAAAGATTCCCAATAAAAATCACTAATTCTAATAATTCTTAAGGTATCCTTACCTTTGGAAATCTTTTTCACCTCTCTTGTCTTTCCTCTTCTTGTTAAGTGTTGGGTTTGAATACATACCGTTTAATGGTCACTGTATGACCCACATCGAACCTATTTACTTTAGTCAATTGCTAGTCTTACGTTAGACTAACCAACCTATTACCTGGTTGGCTGGTGTCCCTCGTTGCATACGACACATCAGGCAATGTTTCTCAGGACCATGGATACAAAGGATCAAAGTGAAGATGGCATCATTTAGAGCACTTATTTATTGTTTTAATAAATTTAATTCTTAGACTATGTATTAGGATGCAACGTTTTTGTACCTAGTCATATGTATAGGGATTTCACTCGAACTATCTTTTCATTTAGTTGTTTTACTTTGTCATAATAAAGTTTTTATTTCAATTTGACATTGTTGTTACGAGTTTATGAAATTGATCTTTTATGTTCAACAAGTCTTCCGCTGATTATTTAATTATGATTTTTTTTTACGCAAATAATTTGCTACTAGCCTTGGGTAGTTTTGGGAGTTTTGAATTTCTCAAACTACTGGATGTGACATCCTTGATTTAAGAGGGGGTGTTACATACATTGGGCCTTGTAGTAGACGGGAGATGGGGTTTACACTAGCTTCTTGTAGTAGACTAGAGAAGGGGTGTACATTGGGGCCTTGTAGTAGACGGGAGATGGGGTGTACACTGGATTCTTGTAGTAGACCGGGGAAGGGTTGTACAAGGGTGAAGACTTGTATTTTTACTAGGGGGAGGGAGTGTTGACGGGCTTCTTGTGGTAGACGGGGGAAGATTTGTACTCATGGGAGGGAGTGTACGTAGACGGGTTTCTTGTAGTATGGAGATGGGGTGTAGACGGGTGACGACTTATATTCGGGGTGGGAGTGTAGAATGGCTTCTTGTAATAACGTGTCCTCCCACATCCATTGCGGTACGGAAATAGATGGAGTTCCCCTTCAGGCCTGCGGTGCTTGATCTTGAACTGCTGGTCGGTCACACACTGAAATAAGTATTTGAATGATTTTTAATTATTATTATTATTATTATTGGAATTTAAAATTATTAATTTTTTTTAATTTTCGCCCATCCATCTAAAATTCCTGGTTGTCCCTGGATCTAGGATCTAAAAAAGAATAACACGCGAGACCGTGTTGTATATCCATTGAAGAATTGTTGTGTCACCTTGTTGCCATAACTAGTCATCGATGTCAAGAGGTTTGGGAAATGTAGCATCATTGTGATCGAGAACATTATGAGCCTTTGCAGTAATGCAAAAAAGGGTAACCCATGATGCATAAGGTGTGTCATGGTCAAGGACAAGATCAATATTATTCTTGATGTTGGAGATTCCGAGCGCGGAATGAAAAGATGGTTTCTTGTCAGCAACCATGAAGATGATGGAAGAAATCGAGTTGAATAATCCGAGTGTTGGAGGCGGGAGATATGTGACCAAGATGGATGACCGTAGGTCTTAAGAAAGTCTCGCCATGAACGGAAGTAGGCTAGGGTTAGCCGTTAGGGAAGAGAACGTGTGGAAGAAAGTTTAGAGGAGAGAACTCTCATCCTATGTGAGAATGTTGATAATATTTCCTTAAGGTTTCCATCGACATATAGGTAATATTAATAAAGAAACGTATTTACATAATTATAAAAGGCAAATCTTTATTTACAATATATATATATATATATATATATATATATATATTATATTCAAAAAAACATAACATGAAGAGAAGGGCATAATTGATAAGGGTATGAGAAACAAAATGATAGAAATCATAATCTTAAAATGATATAATTCAATTACATTTTCATTTAAGAGTTAAAAGACATATTAACATATCTTTACCTTACTTCGAATCCTGATATAAATAGAAAAGGCTTATGTAAAAACGCTCCCTTTGTCTCCACCTGCTCTTGCCCCCTCAACCCTGGACTAGGCCTCCGGCCTACTCCACCACCAGTCTGGCCGCAACAGCCCCCCCCCCCTCATCCCTCCTTCTTATACCTTAACAGGTATGGGTGGAACAAAACGCTCAAAAAAATCTCTCAATAAAAATTTCTGATCTTAACCCCACCATTAACCATCGCAACACCCACCCAAAGAAACCTGGTTCTTCTCCTAACCCCCCCAGCCCGTTTGAACCAATCCCGAAGGAACTTATCCGCTCAAACAACACACGCCTAACCAAATCTGAAGCCACCACCACGACCCATACCTTATCTGCAGATCTCTTCCCCCCTCTCCCACTAGCGCAATCCAGTCCTGTTACCCCCCAAACCCCGATAACTGGCCACGTACTAACTAACACTATGACCAACCCCTCACCTACAAACCCCCCGACAGCTATTCCCATGCAAGTTGAAACCACCCTCAACCCCTCACCAGAAAACGAGCAAATCACTTCACCTCCCTCACCAGAGAACGTCCCAATCTCTTCTCCTTCCCTAACTCAGTTGGAGTATCAAAACACTTCATCTACCCCCTCATTCATTGCACCCATGCAAACATTCCAAAGGTCACCTTCAAACATGCCCTAATAAATGATACCACCTGGAACCATGTTCCACTTTCTTATTCCCCAGGCTTCGAAAGTGGTATCATTACTTTCTCTGATGAAGGTGTATCCGACACAATCTCTAAATGGCAGCGTTCACTTGTCGGCTTCCCCTTGGGCAACCCTATCGCCTTCAGCCGAATGAACTCTTTCGTCACCCTTGCATGGAACCAAATATCTAAACCAAAGATTCTTCATAACGAGCACGGGATCTACGTCTTCCAATTTGCTTCGATTGAGGACATGAACTTCATCCTCCATGACAGCCCATGGATCCTCAACAGGTCGACGTCGCTCCTTCTTACACAATGGACTCATGGCATGACGTTGGATTATTCAAGTCTATCTTCTATCCCAATATGGGCCACACTTCACAACTTGGATTATAGGTTCAGGTCATCCAACATGCTGTCTAAGATTGGATCGGCAATTGGAAACCCCATTTTATCCGATGCAAGCTCCGTTAACCAAGATCGGCTAGGGTTTGCCAAGATATTGGTTGAAGTCTCCGCTGCCAAACCTCTCCTGCGTGAGATCAGGTTCCTTGGCCCTTCTGGTGAATCTATAACCCAAAAAATATCCTATGAATGGATCCCTGAGCACTGACTCACTTGTCTCGTATTTGGCCACAGATGCAACAAAACTAACACCCACAAACAAACCCCTCCCTTGGCTGGACCGAGCAGGCCTAGACCTCCCCCCTCTTCTAACTCCCAACCACTGCTCCCTACTCCAAATGACTCTCTTCGAATCATTGCTCCATTCAAGCCCACTACACCTCCCTCCAACAAGAACCCTACCAACAACCCTAACACTCTCCATGCCTCCATCACTACATCAAACCCCACTCAATCTCCTCTCCCCTCAAATGATCCAGCCACCCTTACAACCATACACCTCTCCACCTCACACAATGAGCCTTCATCTACCTCAAACCCAAGTGATCACATTGTTAGCATCAAGGATGCTAACACCCACCCCCACCCAAATTCCCAATGAATATCAACACATGTGCTTGGAATATTAGGGGTCTAAACCACCCTAATAAGCAAAAAGTCATCCAGGACTTAGTAACCCGTCACAAACTCGACCTCCTTGCCATCATGGAGACCAAGCTCCCGGCCTCGATGATTGATAAACTATCCTCTCTTATCCCATGTGGAACCACATCTTCAATGTTTCTGATGAACTCAAATGTCGTATTTGGGTTTGGTGGAACCCCTCCATTCTTTGCCTTAACCCCATCTTCATCAACGATCAAATGATACATTGCAAAGTCTCTGAAAATCCCACCAATGGTTCCACAAACTCAGCCCTATCCTTTGAATGCTCCTTCATATATGCACATAACCAGGGCCGACCCTGCTGCTGGGCGGCATGGGCCGCAGCCCAGGGCTCCATATAATTTGGGGTCTCTGTTCGCCCCTAAAGATGTGTGCAAATAAGCTTTAAATTTATAAAACTAGAATCAAGCAGCAAACCCGCAGTGTACGGATCGACGTAGTTAAGCAAGAATTCCAGAGTATCGAACACATGGATTTGGGTGGGAACAAATTCGATTTCAGATTATCAAGCGAGTAAGTATGAGAGTTTTGCAAATATTGGGAAAACAACAATCCTAAAGATCCAAGTATCCAGCTGTGGCAATCGATTCAAGATATACTTAATGATATAAAGACAGAGTTGAGATATGCAAAGGTATACTAATGTAAGGTAATCGTACGGTGAAGTTCCAAAAACCTTATGTAACTCACCTACAAGGCACTCTCTATACAGGTTGTTGAGGCTCAATATAGGAAGATTCTAAAGGTGAGAATTAGTGTCAAATACCCAAACTTGTAATCCAAGGATCAAGACTAACTTAACCGATTGAGGTTGTGACACTCACAATCGAGGTAGAGGTTGTTGAGGCTTCACTACCACCTAGAAAAGACAAGTCTAAACTAAGTCAAAGAAAATCTTTAACTTTGGATTAAAGTAAAAGCAGGTTCGTAAACTTAAGGGAAATTACGGTTGGATCTTGAGAATCCACGGTCGTGGAACTCAAGAACAGCCCGTAATTTAGGGTTCGTCGACGATTCTCTCGAACTCTCAGGGTCTAATCTATTTGCGATCGAACTATCATCATCTAAGCCACAACTATCAACCCTTCACCTTAGAATTGTTAAGGGTTTCTAGCCAATAACAGTCATATTGATATCAATTCAAGAATTAAAAGATAGAAAGATGAAAACTTTCAAGAACTTTCAATAAACTTCAAACCAATCTCAAAGTCACAATCAAGAACAAATATCGTCGCAAGATCCGTAATAGAACAAACAAACACAATCTTAGGGAAGAAGGAAGAACGGGATGTCAATCCGTCTTCTAAATCAAACCTAAACAAGAAGAGTAGTCTTCTTGCAAGAAACCTTCCGAATCTTCCGTCAATCCGGGAAATATGGAAATCCCAACGATAATCTCCACCAAGTGCGAGATTAGGGCAAATCCAAGCACGAACTTTGATCTCCAACGAGATCTCCAAATGTTTCTCAACGAGGGTAAGTTAGGATGCGTCGATAGCACGGTTCTCTAAAGCGAGTCCTAGCGGGGGTTAGCGGTGATGACGGAATCTCTTTTCGTCCGTCCTTTTATAGGGCAAGATAAAATATCGGCCCGGCCCAATCTTCAAAAGATCGTGGCTTCAAAGTGTGGCGAAAAAGATCGCCAAGATCACGGTCGTGGAAGTTTCCACGACCGTAATTTAGAGCGTGGATTAGGTCACGGTTTGCATCATATGTTCCACGACCGTAATAGTTACTGGAATGCATCACGCTTCTCTTTGTAAGGATCCACGGCCGTGGAACTGAACGTGGTTTGTAGTTGTTGAGTAAAAATGTACACAAATTTACAAAACGCCTTTTTCTGTTTTATTCGAATACAAATTTACAAAACACATTTTATTTTTTTATTTGATTTGAGTTTGACCCTCTCTTTTTGACCTTTTGATTCTAAGTTATATAAATACCGATATTTGGTTTGTTTTGGTGATTTGGGTTGCACCCGTTTTTAGACGGGTTGCCTACGTACCTCGTTAAAGAGGATCAAGCCTCACGTAGTTCGGTGCGGTGTTTTCATGCATCAGAGAATCAAAGTCCAAACCCACCTTCTAGGAAGGGTTGCCTAGTCGATGATTCAACTATCATTTGCATGGTATTTATATCTCGATCATGCATCATAAGATTAAATTAAACCCACCTTCTAGGAAGGGTTGCTTAATTCATCCCGCTATCACGCGCATGATCAAGATTAGTGAGAGGTTATTTTATTTTATTTTAAAACTTGTGACTGAATTTGGTTCTTAATTTACCAAATTTCCTACGTATCCTTTATTAGGAATCAAGTCGTACGTAGTTCTTAAAGGGATATAATAAGAATTTAATTTTATGACTTTCGTTTGATATAAAGTCAAAAGTATATTTTGTGATTGAATTTAATACGTATTTGTTTTGTATCAAACTTCCTACGTATCCGTAAAAATAAACGGAATCAAATCATACGTAGTTCTTTTTAAAAGAACAAATTTGTACATACTTTTCTTGACTTTAGTTTTGTATGAAAGTCATTTTTGTTTAGCGGTTGAACTCGATAATTTATTAATCGAGTTTCCTACGTACTCTTTTACAAGAGATCAAACCACCCGTAGTTTGTTTGACGAATTTTGATTTTTTAAGTCCAAGGTTTGAATTTAATTATACTTTACTTGGACGGGTCGACTGAATCCAATTTAATTTGAGATCGGATTTCCTACGTAACTCAGAACGAGTATCAAGTCATAACGTAGTTCTACCAACCAAGTTAAATTTTATTTGAGTATTTGTTTGACTTTATATTTCAAAAGTCAATTTAATTTGTGCGATTGAACTCGATAATTTATAAATCGAGTTTCCTACGTAGTCTTTTTATTTTTAAGACATCAAATCACTCGTAGTTCATTTGGTATCATTTAATTACAAATTTTAACCATAAATTTATGGTCATATTTGTAAGATTTTTTTTAAAAATGGGTCAAATCTACAAATATTTACTTTTATGGGTCAATTTTGTAAATAAAACCAAAATTTGAATTGGAAATCACGTGAATGATGCAACCCCTGCAAGTCTACAAGGTACATTTACTTTACCTTTTATTTTATTTATTTTATTTGTTTTGTTTTTTTTCCTTCTCAACAAATAGTTGTTAATTTCTTTTATTTTTATAGTCTCTTTCTTTCTTCTCTCTTACTTTCCCCTTCCATTATTCCTTCTTTGTTATTCTCTGCAACTGGAGATATGAAGCTGCGGCCATGGTGGATTAGAGCCCATCAAGACTCACCTTCGGCACCGATGCAATCGAATAAAACGTAGACGTTTGAGTTCAAAGAAGAAATCGGAAACAAGGTCCGGTGTGACATAAACGGGAGAAGCAAAGGCTTTTGAGGCATGAACATCAAGAGGGGCTAGGAGCTCGAATGTTCGACTATAGCTCGATTAAGGAGACCGGAGACAGGATTCAAAAGAGGCGGTAAGCTATAAACTTATCCCCGTAAGTTTGGCTTTCTATTGCACTTATCTACTTTCATGAATCTTACTCACAAACCCTAATATTGTTTGCCTTTATTTGGTGTTTCCTTGCGTTAAATCGGTTTGAGACTCAGACAAGTTTATACTCGTCTCCAATTTTAAGTATGAGTAGTATAAGTAGTACAAGGAAACTCTTTTGTTTCGGATTCATCTTAAATTGAATCAGGAAACATCATATTTGTCACTGAATTTCAATCAAGGCTTACCGGATATGTTTGAACCCGATTTTATCTGTGTATACTGTTATACTGAATGTGGGTATTGGTGACTTATATTTTACCAGAAAGAAGTACATTTATTTTTCTTCTTCTGTAATTCTGAATAGTTCAATATCACTCAATATTCACTCACAGTGAATGTATTTTTCTTCTTCTTAATCATTATCCATTGACATTGTATAGGAATCAAGTGGTTTGATTGAAGGAACCAATTGAATCCAAGTGCAGCGATCGAAAGTAAGTACTTTCAATCAACTACGAGTTTGGGTTGTGTTTATGGATAGTAGTTTTACAGCTTGTTGAGTTCTGAAAATTTTGAATTTGATGCTTCATTCTTTGGGTGAAACAAACCAAATCTTATATGCTTTTTATGGTCGTTATTTGAAGCATCAAAACAGTTACGAGTTGTGCTTCAACAACCAAACTATTTCGTAATAGCCTTGTAGTTTGAGTCTGAATTTGAATATCACTTTGTCTCCATGATGTGGTCAACTTGAGATTGAGTGTAGCAGCGACAAAAGTATTTAACTTTTGAAACAACTAACCCAAATCTCTTTTCTTTTGTATTTCTTTTGTTTGTAGATTCGCGTTATCTCCCTCCCTGTGAATGCAAAGACAACAATCGTCATTTTTTGATCGACCGCGACTAGCGTAGTAAACTGAAGTAATTACTTCGATCAACTATTGGGTTTGTATGCAGCGGTGAAAGCATGTGCTTTCGAACCTGCTAGCTTTTGTTCTCGAATCGATCGAGGAGGAGTGCTTTTGCTTTGATGAAGTCTTTTTACTGCCAATACTGAGTTGCTCTTTGTATCTTCTACTCACTTCTATTGTCTCGTAAATTTTGTAAGGGGTGACTAGAAGATGAAGAACTCTGTAATTGTGTTTTATTTGAATAGGCATGTGTTGTTTTTTTTTGGTGAGGAAGACAACTTTTACCGATTTTTCTCCCCCTTTTCTTTGCTTTCTGTTTATATATCACTAAGAAAAGAGGTTATCAAAAAGAGAGGTTTATAGGAGTTACAGAAGTTAGATTTAACTTCCCATAAAACCACGTTTAATATTTATCATTTATTGAGAAATTTATTATTTCTCATTTTACAGGAGGAGTGAACTGTATTCAACAGCCTTCCTTTATCAATTTTCTTTTCTTTTATTTAAATTTAGTTTTTCATTAATTATGTAATTAATTAGTATTTGGATTAAAAAAATTAAGCCCAATTAACTTTGAATTTGTCTAATATTTATTAGACTTGGACCTAAATTAAAAATCATGTTAAAAAACATGATAATCTTGAAGAAATTAATCACATGTATAACATGTAGTCAAATTTTTAGAAATTTACATAAAATAATGAATTATGAAAATTCATGAAATTTGACCCCCAACAGTTGCCCCCGAACTTTATGCGTGTGAGAAATTGAACGCGTAGAAAGTTCGATTTTTTTTTTATGACGTCGCATTTGAAACCATTTGGTTTCATTTATGCTTGCATGAAAGAGGAACATATTGAATAGTTCCAACGGTAAATTATTTGGATGTGAAATTTACCCATAGTCACTTGGTCAAGAATATGATATATGGGTATACAAACTTTGAGCTTTATAGCATTTTTTTTTTTTGAATTTGTTTTTGATATTTGATATTTGGCTTGAGGCCTTTTTGTGGCAGACAAGTGTTTAGTTTTGAAAGTTTTATGTCATTGGTTTAGAGACTTTGTAGATATCTCTTTTAAGTTTTTGAGACTTTATTGATCAAGTAGTTTGATGACTTTAGTCAACATGATTTATCTCTTTTTGTTTGAGATAAAAAAAAAAAAAAGAGTTTGGAAGAATATCATTTTTGTTTGTTTATTTGAGAGTATGAGAAAATTCACATTGCGAAACAATTGTGAATTTGATCAAATTTTTGGGAAATATAAAAATTAATTCCTTGAAAGGAAATAATGTTTGGAAGAATTTTGGATTAACCACCAAGCTTGAGGATGACCCTTAAAGTAGAGCAATTTAGGAATAGAAGCCTTCAACTTTTCATCTTTCGTAGATGTATTTTGCTTACTTTTTTTTTTCTTTTTAACAAAGAAAAGAAAATATTTTGTTGGTTTTTGTGGCTGCACTAGCATTTGACTAGGTCTACATACCCTCTTTGTGAGGGATCAAGCCTTTTCGTAGTTCTTTTGGGAACTTACGGGGCAATTCTTTTGGGAACTGGTGATTTTTTTTTTTGGGTGGCTGCACCTAGCATTAGACTAGCTAGACTGCTTGCGTACCCTCTTTGTGAGGGATCAAGCCGTCCGTAGTTCGTTTTGGAACTTTTTTTTTTTTTAATAGCCCTTTTTTCTATACACATCACCAAAACAACTCGAACCCACCTTCTATG